>JARQOD010000004.1:54891337-54977799 GCA_033576555.1 Oophaga sylvatica | reverse complement strand
TAGACCCTCAAGGAACTTATCTAGATGTGTGGTGAGAACTTTGAACCCCCAGGTGTTTCACTAAAGTTTATAACGTACAGCCTTAAAATAAAAAATCCTTTTTTTTTTTTACAAAAATGATTTTTTCGCCCCCAATATTTTATTTTCACAAGGGTAACAGAAGAAATTGGAACCCAAAAGTTGTTGTCCAATTTGTCCTGAGTACGCTGATACCCAATATGTAGGAGAAAACTACTGTATGGGTGCACGTCAGGGCTCGGAAGGGAAGTAGTGACGTTTTGGATTGCAGACTTTGATGGAATGGTCTGGGGGCGTCATGTCGCATTTGGAGAGCCCCTGATACGCCTAAACAGTGGAAACCCCCCACAAGTGACCCCATTTTGGAAAATAGACCCCACAAGGAACTTATCTAGATGTGTGGTGAGCACTTTGAACCCCGAAGTGCTTCACAGAAGTTTATAACGCACAGCCGTAAAAATAAAAAATCCTTTTTTTTTTTACAAAAATGATTTTTTCGCCCCCAATATTTTATTTTCACAAGGGTAACAGGAGAAATTGGACCCCAAAAGTTGTTGTCCAATTTGTCCTGAGTACGCTGATACCCAATATGTGGGAGAAAACTACTGTATGGGCGCATGTCAGGGCTCGGAAAGGGAAGTAGTGACGTTTTGGATTGCAGACTTTGATGGAATGGTCTGGGGGCGTCATGTCGCATTTGGAGAGCCCCTGATGCGCCTAAACAGTGGAAACCCCCCACAAGTGACCCCATTTTGGAAAATAGACCCCACTAGGAACTTACCTAGATGTGTGGTGAGCACTTTGAACCCCGAAGTGCTTCACAGAAGTTTATAACGCACAGCCGTAAAAATAAAAAATCCTTTTTTTTTTTTACAAAAATGATTTTTTTCGCCCCCAATATTTTATTTTCACAAGGGTAACAGGAGAAATTGGACCCCAAAAGTTGTTGTCCAATTTGTCCTGAGTACGCTGATACCCAATATGTGGGAGAAAACTACTGTATGGGCGCATGTCAGGGCTCGGAAAGGGAAGTAGTGACGTTTTGGATTGCAGACTTTGATGGAATGGTCTGGGGGCGTCATGTCGCATTTGGAGAGCCCCTGATGCGCCTAAACAGTGGAAATCCCCAACAAGTGACCCCATTTTGGAAAATAGACCCCACAAGGAACTTATTTAGATGTGTGGTGAGCGCTATGAAGCCCCAAGTGCTTCACAGAAGTTTATAATGTACAGCCGTAAAAACAAAAAAATCTTATTTTTTTTACAAAAATAATATTTTCGCCCCCAGTTTTTTATTTTCCCAAGGGTAACAGAAGAAATAGGACAAATTTCACAATAACTCTTGGGGTCCAGAGTACGCTGATACCCCATATGTGGGGATAAACTACTGTTTGGACGCATGGCAGAGCTCAGAAGTGAAGGAACACCGTTTGACTTTTTCAAAGCAGAATTGGCTGGAATGGAGATCAGACGCCATGTCACATTTGGAGAGCCCCTGATGTGCCTAAACAGCGGAAACCCCCCAATTCTAACTCCAACCCTAACCCCAACACACCCCTAACCCTAGTCCCAACCCTAATCCCAACCCTAACCCTAATCCAAACTCTAACCCTAATCCTAACTTTAGCGCCAACCCTAACCCTAACTTTAGCCGAAACCCTAACCCTAACCCTAATGGGAAAATGGAAATAAATACATTTTTTTTATTTTATTATTTTTCCCTAACTAAGGGGGTGATAAAGGGGGGTTTGATTTACTATTTATAGCGGTTTTTATGATTGGCAGCTGTCACGCTAAAAGACGCTTTTTATTGCAAAAAGTAGTTTTTTGCATCGCCACATTTTGAGAGCTATAATTTTTGCATATTTTGGCCCACAGAGTCATGTGAGGTCTTAATTTTTGCGGGACGAGGTGACGCTTTTATTGGTACCATTTTTGAGCACGTGACATTTTTTGATCGCTTTTTATTTCGATTTTTGGGAGGTTAGAATGAACAAAAATCAGCAATTCATGAATTTCTTTTGGGTGAGGCGTTTTTATTGTTCCGCGTGTGGTAAAATTGATAGCAGTTTTATTCTTCGGGTCAGTACGATTATGGCGATACCTCATTTATATAATTTTTTTATGTTTTCGCGCTTTTATAGAATAAAAACAATTTTATATAAAAAATAATTATTTTTGCATCGCTTTATTCTGCGAGCTATAACTTTTTATTTTTTTGCTGATGATGCTGTGTGACGGCTCGTTTTTTGCGGGACAAGATGACGTTTTCAGCGGTACCATGTTTATTTATATCCGTCTTTTTGATCGCGTGTTATTCCACTTTTTGTTCAGCGGTATGATGATAAAGCACTGATTTTTTGCTTCGTTTTTATTTTTTATTTTTTAAGGGGTTCACAAAAGGGGTTAACTAGTGGGACATTTTTATAGGGAAGGTCGTTACGGACGCGGCGATACCATATATGTGTACTTTTATTGTTTTATTTTTTTTATTTACAATAAGTAATGAATTTATTGGGGAATATTTTTTTTTTTTTTTTTACACGTTTATTTTTACTTTTTTTACTTTTTTACTTTGTCCCAGGGTGGGACATCACTGTATTTCATCAGATCGCTGGTGTGACAGTGTGCACAGCACTCTGTCACACCAGCGATCGCTCAGGCAGTGCAGCAGGCTTCTCAGTGCCTGCTCTCGGCAGGCACTGAGGAAGCCGCCTCCCTCCAGGACCCCAGCGCCATCTTGGATCCGGGTCCTGGGAGGGAGGAAGCCCTCAGAGCAGCGCGATCACATCGCGCTGGTCTGAGGGTCTCAGGGGGGCGCGCAGGGAGCCCCCACACTGCGCGATCCTCCCCTGTGCCCCCAGTACACCGCGATCATGTTTGATCGCGGTGTGCAAGGGGTTAATGTGCCGGGAGCGGTCCGTGACCGCTCCTGACACACAGTCACGGGTGTCAGCTGTGATAATCAGCTGACACCCGGCGGCGATTAGCTGCGCTCCCTCGGGGAGCGCAGCTAATCGCCTATGACGTACTATCCCGTCCATGGTCAGAATGGCACGGGTTTTATGGACGGGATAGTACGTCTAATGTCAGAGAGGGGTTAAAATAGATATCACTCATGTAATGTAAGAAGTGAAGTATTTGGCATTGTACTATACCTATATTTCTCTGCCGTATCGGAGTATCATGAATTGTGGTATGTGTTAACTCTTTGGCCCGGGGCCCACGAAAACCTGGAGCCAGCCCTGCCCCCCCACAACTTTAGCCAAATGACCCCCAGTTTTCAATGCGTTACTGTTATTATAAAGTAAATGAAGGTTGGCAAGCTTAAGTAATAAGAATTGATGTCGTTGGCATTGAAATGGGCACTGTAGGTGTGTTTACTGTCCTCCACTCCCTGCCTACTTTTCTACCCCATTGACTTGCATTGGGTTTCGTGTTTCAGTCTGACCTTCGACTTTTTCCGATAGTCGGCCGATTTCGTTCGACTCGACTTTTGTGAAAGTCGGGTGGTCCGAAACCCGACTCGACCCTCTCGAAGGCAAAGTCGCTCATCTCTATTCAGCACTATTTAGAATCATAACTACAGTTAGGTCCATATATATTTGGACAGAGACAATATTTATCTAATTTTGGTTCTAGACATTACCACAATGAATTTTAAACAAAACAATTCAGATGCAGTTGAAGCTCAGACTTTCAGCTTTCATTTGAGGGTATCCACATTAAAATTGGATGAAGGGTTTAGGAGTTTCAGCTCCGTAACATGTGCCACCCTGTTTTTAAAGGGACCAAAAGTAATTGGACAGATTAAATAATTGTAAATAAAATGATCATTTCTAGTACTTGGTTGAAAACCCTTTGTTGGCAAGACTGCCTGAACTCATGGACATCACCAGACGCTGTGTTTCCTCCTTTTTGATGCTCTGCCAGGCCTTCACTGCAGTGGTTTTCAGTTGTTGTTTGTTTGTGGGCCTTTCTGTCTGAAGTTTAGTCTTTAACAAGTGAAATGCATGCTCAATTGGGTTGAGATCAGGTGACTGACTTGGCCATTCAAGAATATTCCACTTTTTTGCTTTAATAAACTCCTGGGTTGCTTTGGCTTTATGTTTTGGGTCATTGTCCATCTGTAGTATGAAACGACGACCAATCAGTTTGGCTGCATTTGGCTGGATCTGAGCACACAGTATGGCTCTGAATACCTCAGAATTCATTCGGCTGCTTCTGCCCTGTGTCACATCATCAATAAACACTAGTGACCCAGTGCCACTGGCAGCCATGCATGCCCAAGCCATCACACTGCCTCTGCCGTGTTTTATAGATGATGTGGTATGCTTTGGATCATGAGCTGTACCACGCCTTTGCCATACTTTTCTCTTTCCATCATTCTGGTAGAGGTTGATTTGGTTTCATCTGTCCAAAGAATGTTCTTTCAGAACTGTGCTGGCTTTTTTAGATGTTTTTTAGCAAAGTCCAGCCTAGCCTTTTTATTCTTGATGCTTATGAGTGGCTTGCACCGTGCAGTGAACCCTCTGTATTTACTTTAATGCAGTCTTCTCTTTATGGTAGATTTGGATATTGATACGCCTACATCCTGGAGAGTGTTGTTCACTTGGTTGGCTGTTGTGAAGGGGTTTCTCTTCACCATGGAGAGTATTCTGCGATCATCCACCACTGTTGTCTTCCGTGGGCGCCCAGGTCTTTTTGCATTGATGAGTTCACTAGTGCTTTCTTTCTTTCTCAGGATGTACCAAATTGTAGATTTTGCCACTCCTAATGTTGTAGCAATTTCTCGGATGTTTTTTTTTTCTGTTCTTACAGCTTAAGGATGGCTTCTTTCACCTGCATGGAGAGCTCCTGTGACCGCATGTTTCCTTCACAGCAAAACCTTCCAAATGCAAACACCACACCTCAAATCAACTCCAGCCCTTTTATCTGCTTAATTGAGAATGACATAACAAAGGGATTGCCCACACCTGTCCATGAAATAGCCTTGGAGTCAATTGTCCAATTACTTTTGGTCCCTTTAAAAACAGGGTGGCACATGTTAAGGAGCTGAAACTCCTAAACCCTTCATCCAATTTTAATGTGGACACCCTCAAATGAAAGCTGAAAGTCTGAACTTCATCTGCATCTGAATTGTTTTGTTTAAAATTCATTGTGGTAATGTCTAGAACCAAAATTAGATAAATGTTGTCTCTGTCCAAATATATATGGACCTAACTGTATATGCGGATTGTGTTGCACATAGTGCAGCAAGAAGGCACTCATATGTGGGGCTCTTCCATGAGGTCCAATTCCATGTAGTGTTGGTGGCTGGCTAACACTGAAGCTTTTTTCCTCCATCCCTTCCCACCAACCACAAACAACAGAAAGGGGATAATTACCCTCTTCATCTCCTGGCAGTTGCTCACCCATCAACTCTTTCTCTTGCATTTGTTCCTCTGCTCTTGCACCTTCAGTAACAGTTTGTCTATTTCCATCAGCCCCCCCTTGATCACAGTAATCCTCCCTCCTTTGGCACCCTCCTGTGTGATGATAATCTGAAACTTTGAGACAATGTTATCCCTTCTGCATCCTCCTGTGCTTCCTCCTCTTCCTCTGGGACCACCACCTCCTCCCGCAGGCTATTCAAAGTCTGCTTCAGCCTATAGATGACCGGAATAGTGATGCTAATGATGGCATTGTCAGTACTAAGCATCTTATTTTCAAAACTGTGCACAAGGATGTAGAGGTCCTTAATCTGTGCTCAAGGCCCGTCACACATAACGAGATCGCTAGCGAGATCGTTGATATGTCACGGTTTTTGTGACACAATAACAATTTCTCTAGCGATCTCGTTACGTCTGGCAGGTAGCAATGATCAGGCCCCTGCTGTGAGATCGTTGATCGTTACAAAGCTTCCTGGACCATTCCTGGGTCATTGCGCTCCCGCTGGGCAGTGTGCATCGCTGTATTTGACACCTAACCAACGACCTTGTTAGCGACTCAGGACTGAAACACGTAGGCGTGCATAAATTGGACTTTTCCGCGCCCCTCGTCCCCGATTGGTGGTCGCTACAGCCTTCTCATTTCCCGCAGTGCATAAAGAAAGCAACAGAATAGCGATTCCATCCTTTGTTTCTGACCTGGTGCTGGATTGCAGATCTTAGCAGAATTCTCCGGGCTATGTGGAGTCACAGCCGAAGAACACTACAATCCACAAACCAGAACGCTTGTCAGGAACAAAGTCCAGATGAATGGCTACAGAGTCACAGCCAAAGAACGCTGCTACGATCCTAAACCAGAACGCAAAAAGGAACAAAGGGACGGAATTGCTACAACGTGGTTTTATTTTAAACCTGCCGCCCAATCAGAACGCAGTAGCGTCCACCAATCGGAGATGATTGGTGACACAGAACAGCCCCTATCAAGGTGTGGATCATTGAAATAGCTGCTATGTGAAAGCGTCCCAACGAGCAACGAGATCGTTAGTTAGATCGCAGGGGCGGCCGAAATCGTTGGGAAGTTCTGCATGTTTGACAGCTCCCCAACGATCACGATACGGCTCTCCAGTGATCTCAAAATAGTGACGTAATAACGATCTCGCTAGCGATCTCGTTATGTGTGACGGGGCCTTCACTCTTAAAAAATTATATGCAACACGTCTGTAGTGTGTTGGCCCAAGCTATACAACATGACATACTGTGTCAGGGCTCGTTTCTGCTGCCACAGTCGCTGCAACATGTGCAGAGTGGAATTCCACAGTGTCGGCACATCGCATATCAGTCTGATAACTAGCATGGACAAAGACCTCTGTATCGATGCAAGTCAATGACCTCAGGGGTGCGAATGGTGGAAGTGAAAACACAACTTCCATGCTTTCTGCAGCAGCTCATCCAGGTCAGGATAGTTGCGGAGAAAATCCTGTACCACCAGGTTGGCGTGAGCCATGCAAGGCACGTGTGTGAGCTTTCCTCAGCGTATGGCCACCACCAGTTTTGCAACATTATCGGTCACAACCGTCCCTGTATGCAGGTTCAGGGGAGACAGCTATTGCTCAAACTCGGCCTGGAGAGCTGTCCACAACTCTTCAGCTGTATGACTGCAATCTCCAAGGCATATCAATTATAACACTGCCTCATTACGTTGAGCCCTGGCTACGCAGTATTGAGTTGGTGGAGATTCGCTCTGCACTGTTGGCTTGTGTGTCTCATTGAGGCAGGGGTTGAGGGCATGGGTGGAGGCTCTAGGGAAGTGGAGGAGCCACTTCCCTGCCTGCTCCCTCAGGTACCAGTCACCCAGTCTCCAGTCAGCGAGATGTAATACCCCTGCCATGCTTACTCGTCCAAGCGTCTGTGGTGAAATGCTCCCTGGCAGACACAGTTTTATTTAAGGAACAAGTAATGTTGTCTTTAACTTGCTGGTGTAGCACAGGCACAGATTTCTTAGATAAGTAATGGCAACTGGGCAACTGGTACTGGGGGAATGTGACGGTCATCAGCTTTTGGAAACTGTCCGTATCTACCAGGTAGAAAGGCAGCATTTCCGTGGCCAACAGATTGGAGATGATGGAGTTCAACCTCTTGGTTTTGTCATGTGTAGGAGGAAACAATCTTTTAGGTGACCACAACTGCAGGACCGTTGGCTGGCTGCAGTGCTGAGAGAGGGCGGAGAATGGTCAACTGGACAAAATGCCTGACCTTGAGGGAGGTGCAGGCAGAGATGTTATGGTGGATTGATAAAGTTATGGTGTGCTCATTGTCTGAGATCGGTCAAAAACAGCAGGCATGTCCGCTTCAATTACAGCTGACGGGCTCTCAGTCAGCCTGACTGGAGCAAGTAAAGAACCCGAGGGTCTGCGGTTGGAGACCTGCATCAAAATACTTGGCAAAGAAACAGCAAATGCGATTGATAGGGAGGATGATGGTTGTTGAGGTCCGCTGGTTCGCATTTTTATGTGCAGTGGGATTCCCAGAGTAACGCATGTTGATTGGGTATGTGAAGGTTCATGCATGTAGTCATACATTTTTTGCATTTTCCCCTCTACTTCTTTTTTGCAAGTTTGCAGATTACGTGAGTTGGCTCATCCTATGCGTTGTCAAAAAAGACCCATGGTAGGCAACCCTTGCACCCCTGCGAGCTGCAGACTTGCAAAAGTTGCTGGCCACAGCCACAGTTGTTTCTGAGGATGCATTGCTCATTGTGGCTGTATCACTATGTGTCTGGGCCGTATGGCGCAACGTAACCTCCTCATCGTCTTCCTCCTCCTCCATTCCTCGTTCTTGTGTTACTGGACACCCTTTATTTCCTACCTGGCTGGTTACTTAAGCAAGAATTGTGAAGCCAAAAGACTATGCTCTTTAGCCTGCTCTCGCCACCCTGGATTGCTGGATTCAGTACTGCTGTACTTCTCCCAAGCTGTAGAGCAGGGGTCTCAAACTCAATTTACCCAGGGGCCGCTGGAGGTAGAATCTGGGTGAGGCTGGGCCGCATCAGGTTTTCCACAAGAAAAGCTCTTACAAAACAGGTGGAAATAGGCTATCACGACTAAATGAACCTATACAAAAAGCCAAAAGTAGAAGGATAAATATGGGAAGTCCCATGCTTAGAACATGACCGAACTATGCCCAACGTGTGTCGCCTCTTCAGTGGCTTCGTCAGGGGCAAGAGTGGTGGTTAGACAGGACAGTTTCATATTTATAGGCAACACATAATGAAAAACTATTATTCTTAATATTATGTTACAATAACAGGATCTGAGGATTTTCTGTTTCGAGGCAAAGAGCTCTCTGAAGCGATGTTGCTGGCTCTCTCGCTGTCTTCCTCTTTTGACACTGCAGAGTGGTGGACAAGAAAACATTAACTGGTTAACAGCAAGAAGTCATTCCCCCAGCGCTTATTCTCCCCAGCGCTCATCCTCCCCAGCGCTCATTCTCCCCCATTGCTTTTTCCCCATCACCCCATCGTTGCTTTTCCCATCACTCCCATCATTGCTTTTTCCCCATCATTGCTTTTCCCCATCACTCCCATCATTGCTTTTTCAGCATCATTGCTTTTCCCATCACTCCCATCATTGCTTTTCCCAATCACTCCCATCATTGCTTTTCCCCATCACTCCCATCATTGCTTTTCCCCATCACTGCTTTTCCCCATCATTGCTTTTCCCATCACTCCCATCATTGCTTTTCCCCATCATTGCTTTTCCCCATCACTCCCATCATTGCTTTTCCCCATCACTCCCATCATTGCTTTTCCCCATCACTCCCAACATTGCTTTTCCCCATCACTCCCATCATTGCTTTCTCTATCACTGCTTTACCCCATCATTGCTTTTCCCCATGACTCCCATCATTACTTTTCCCCATCATTGCTTTTCCCCATCACTCCCATAATTGCTTTTCCCCATCATTGCTTTTCCCACATCACTCCCATCATTGCTTTTCCCCATCAATCCCATCATTGCTTTTCCCCATCACTCCCATCATTGTTTTTCCCCATCACTGCTTTTCCCCATAACTCCCATCATTGCTTTTTCCCATCACTCCCATCATTGCCTTCTCCCATCACTACTTCTCCCTATCATTGCTTTTTCCCATAATTCTCCTCCACCACCTAGGTTACACACACACACACTACACACACACTACACACACACTACACACACACACACACACACACACACACACACACACACACACACACACTACACACTCACACACACACCACCTCTCACCTGTCCGCAGCATTACCGGTGCCCGCGCTTCCTCGCTCTGTCAGAGCAGGCCGCTGAATGATGACATCATCCAGCGGCGCTGCTCTCTGTGTCAGAGACAGGAAGCGCAGGTCTCGGGCAGGAAGGATGCTTGCAGCTCCGCTCCTGCTTATTTTGTCTTGCAGGCAGCGGAGCTGCTGGGATCACTCCCTGCCCGCACCATCATCATACTCACCTCACCTCCTCCTGCTGCAGCTCCGATGGTCCAGCGCCCTGAACGCTGACATCTTTCTGTGGTACCGCTCATTAAGCTCATGAATATGGGCGCCACGCCTATGAGAGTGGAGTGGCGTCCATATTCATGACCTTAATGAGTGGCTCTACGAGTGACTGGGATTTCACATGCGGTGTTTCTCACATGCGTGATCCCAGCCGAGGTGAGGGCCGTAAAGTACTATACCGAGGGCCCATGAGGTGAGGGCCGCAAGCTAGTGTCCCGAGGGCCGCAGTTGGCCTGCAGGCCGCGAGTTTGAGACCCCTGCTGTAGAGGCAGGCAAAGCTGCCTCTCTGCTGACAGCCTGGGAGACCATACAGTTTGAAACTAGTGGTTTGACTATGCTGTTGGTCTGACCTGGAAATCTACTGGAGTGCACGAACCCTAAGCAAAGCAAGAAGCTGGGGCACCAAGCTCCTGAAGCTGTATCTTGGACAAATTCAAGAACATGGCAGAGATACAGATCTCCATTACCATTTCCTTCTCCAGCAGCACTTTCAGTTCCTCCTCTTGCTTTTGTAAGGTGTAACACTGCATCTCCTTGGCTCACATTTTGTCTTTGGGCTTCCAATTCTGCTGATAAACTGTTTTCTCGTGTGTTGCTTTTAGCTAAGAGGTTTTCCTTTCTTACAATATATTTGACCTCCAGCTTTCTAATTTTCCACAAGGCTTCTTCTTTTTGTATTAATTTTTTTTCTGAAGTATACCCTTTGCTTATTTGCAGCTTGTAGTTTTCAGCTTGTAAAATGAAATCACCTTGGAAAGTTTGTTCTAGAGCGTTTAAGCCTCCAGGAGTTAACTTTCAATGCCTTAAAGTCTGAAATGGACCAAACTCTTGTCATATATTTGAGATATTGCAACTTGTAATTTGCCTTCATGTTCTTGCTCTTGAGTGCTCATCAACCTTTCGAAATCCTGCATCTTTCATGGGCATGTGATAGATATAACTCAAGATTTTTATTGTCTCCTTTCAATTCTTCAAATAAGACTAGAAGTGAATTCTTTTCTTTCAGAGACTTCCATCAGCCTTGGACTTTGCCAAGCTTGCTTGCAGCAGTTGGATTTGGCCTTCTACTGTATTTTGCCTGAAAACCATTAATTTCCTTTTTTTTTTTGCATCCACTTTATTTTTTGCTGCCATTAGTTCAGCACATAAACTGGTAATTTTTCGCTTTAAGCTATCATCAGAAAACTTGGCTTTTAAGATGTCATTTGCTTTGTTCAAGTCAGCAATTTGCCTTTCCAATGATGTGATGCTTGCAACAAGGGAAGTTTTTTCTCGCGCAGAGATGACCAGTTTAAGCTCCATCTTTTTAAGTTCTGTCATGCCGCTCTCACCGCATTCCTCTGGCGCCGGGGCTTAGCACCCGATGTCATCACGTCGAGTGCGCACACGCACCTCCCATGCTTGACCCTGTGGCTGCTCACTCGGCTCCACATCCTTGTCCAGCGCGCATGCATTCCTGAGCCTAACTACGTATCTCTGACTTCTCTATGGTCCTGGAGGACCTGACACGGAAGTTCCACCACACTTGCCCTATATCAGGCTGCCTTTTCCTGTAGGCAGTGCCTGATTATTGTTGTGCTTCCTAGCTAGACCTGCTTGGTCCCCGCTTGCTTGCTCCCTGTACTCATGTTCCCTGCCTTGTGCTCTGGCGTATGTCCCAGCACGCGCTCTGCCTTGCCTTATACCCAGGCATGCTACCCCGCATGCGCCCTGTTTTGCCTCTTACCCAAGCGTGCCTTCGGCACACGCTATACGCACTCCTGTCTGTTGCGTCCTCTCGTGTACACGCCTTGCACTGTCTTGTACTCTGCGTACTCTCATGCACACGCCTTGCACTATCCTGTACTCTGTGTGTTCCCTTGTCCTCGCTTTGCATAAAGAGAGCCAGGCGCACAACAATTGATAAATAAATCAAAAGGGGGTTGCAAAATCAGTAGTAAAGACAATGATCAAAAAAGAGAAAAGCACTACTGTAAGTATGCACACTGTACCAGAATGACAAAATGCAAAATTCTTTATTGGCACATAATGAGAGAATAGCATAAAAACATAATTAAAAACATATGCCCAACCACTAAAGGTACAAAACCAGAAATTTGGACAGATACAAAAATATATACAGATCAATCATAGCAGCAATATGGCAGATACATGTGGATCTCTACTATAGTAAGGTAAAGACCACCAACAATGGCAGTTAGATAAAAAGGGATGAGACCAAATGAACAGGTATCAACCTCATGGAATACTCATATAAGAGGGGACCACAGATGATAGTGTCCTCAGTATAATAACAACCATCAAGATAATATAATGAACACCGTTTGACTCACATGAGTCATGAGCCCAAAGAGAAACACATAATTACCCAAATGCGACCATAGAAGCAATAAAGTCCAATCTGGCTAGACCAAGAGTGGGAGCCCACCGAGTGACCTTGTCCTCGCTTTGCTCACTCCCAAACCCTGCGAAATCCTGTCTTCTGTGAGCCGGCCACCTGGTTCCAGCAGTCTTGGTACTTTATCCCCCTGGGTCTGCCCCTGATGCTCCCTGTATAAGGGGTGGTTCTCACTATGTCAGCTCGCCCAGGGTGGGTTGGTATCATGACCCAGAGGGTCCACTCTAGAAGTCGTCACAGTATAATCAGGCCATGGAGCCCGCTGGTACCTTGACCGCAACTCAAAAAGAGTGGCTCTTTTTGCGGAAAAAACAGACACGGATTATGTCAGTTATGAAATCTATGAACACCCGGCTGTCTGCCTACAGGCCCTCTGACCCAGGGAATGCCTCTTAGTGGCCAGTCTCCAACAAGAGCTCACTCAGCAACGTGACACTCAGGCCCATATCCTCAGCTATATGGCGTCGGTAGATAACCGACTCCTTTCCCTACAATCTGTTGCCTCCGTACCTGCCCAAGCTTCAGTCTCGCACCCACAGCCCAGCTTAGGCAAACCACCGCAATATAGTGGTGACACTAAGTTGTGTCGGGCTTTTTGAATCTATGCCGACTGCATTTTGAGCTTTTGCCACTGCAATACCCCACTGATCGAGCTAAGGTGACCTTTATTGTTTCACACTTAGAGGGACAGGCGTTAGTATGGGTGAACCCCCTCTGGGAGCGTGATGATCCACTCGTCTCTCAGCTCTCCACCTTTTTGGACACCTTCCGCAATGTGTTCGACGAGCCGGGTCGCCTGGCTTCCACCACTGAGTCTCTCTTCAACCTCCATCAGGGTATGCTATCCATTGGACATTACGCCATACGTTCTCACACATTATCCTCCAAACTCGGTTGGAACAATGAGCCAGAGCTTTCATCCGTAAGTCTTCCTCGCCGCAGGATTGGGGTTTTTCTATGTCAAAAAGAAAGACGGCTCTCTCTGTCCCTGCATAGACTATAGAGGGCTGAATGACATCACTGTCAAAAACAAATACCCACTGTTTCTGATCCCGGAGCACTTTGACTGCCTAAAAGGGGTGCGAATTTTCACCAAGCTGGATCTTCGTGGGGCTTACAACTTGATCCGTATTCGTTCTGGTGACGAGTACCGCACTCAGGTTCCCTGCCTTGTGCTCTGGTGTACAGTACTTCCCAGCTTGCGCTCTGCATTGCCTTATACCCAGGCGTGCTAACAAGAGTGCGCTTAGCCTTGCCTTGTACCCAGGCGTGCTACCTAGTGCACGCTCTGCCTTGCTTTGTACCCAGGCGTGCTTCCCCGCATGCGCCCTGTTTTGCCTCTTACCCAAGCGTGCCTCTCGGCACACGCTATACGCACTCCTGTCTGCAGCGTCCTCGTGTACACGCCTTGCATTGTCTTGTACTCTGCGTACTCCCGTGCACATGCCTTGCACTATCCTGTACTCTGTGTGTTCCAGTGTCCTCGCTTTTCTCACTTCCAAACCCTGCGTAATCCTGTCTTCTGTGAGCCGGCCACCTGGTTCCAGCAGTCGTGGTACTTTACCCCCCTGGGTCTGCCCCTGATTCTCCCTGTATAGGGGTTGGTTCTCACTAGGTCAGCTCGCCCAGGGTGGGTTGGTATCACGACCCAGAGGGTCCACTCCAGGAGTCGTCACAAGTTCCTCTTCTAAGGCCGGAGTCACACTGGCGACAAAATCGGACGACTGCAATGCGATGAAATATCGCATTGCAGTCGGACCTATGTTAATCTATGGAGCAGCTCCCAGTATCAGATTTTTTGTGGTCCGTTTTAAACGTCCGTGTACAATCGCAGCATGCTGCGATTGTCACCGATTGTGGGTCGACTATCGCCAATGCAAGTCTATGGGAGCGATGAAAAATCTGATTACAAACGGACCGCACTGTGTGACTTGCGATGAAATCGCATCGGTGTCCTTTAGAAAAGCCGGCAATTCATCCCCGGCTATACTGTAAAATCACACTGACAGCTTTAATAAAGACTAGAAAGAATAGATATATACACATAGAACACATATATATATATATATACATGTCATTGTGACATATATATATATACATATATTTATAGTTGTTACACTTCTACATACTGTAATAGCCGCTAATTCAATTGCCGGCTTCAGTGAAATCACAGAAGCCGACATGAAATGATACATTGTTTCCACACATTTAACCATGTAATTTCATGTATTTTTATATATGTTTGAAACATACAATTACATGAGTGTATTTGTGCAAAATTTCAGACATGTAGGGGTTAATTAAAGGTGTAATTTCGTTGAAAAAAAATGCGTGGGCTCCCGCTGTATTTTCTCCACCAGACAGACAAAGCAAAGCGAGTGGGGGCAGATAATAATAGCCCAGGGAGGGTGCATTTTTTTGTGCCCCCCCTGGCTACTAACATCTGCCCCCAGACACCCCAGAAAGGGCAAATCTATAATTAGATTCGCCATTTCTGGCACTTTGCCCGTCTATTCCCATTGCCCTGTAGCGGTGGCGAATGGGTTAATCTCACCTTACTGTCACCTTGCAATTGAAAGGTGACCTTAAGGCAGGTTAATGATTGATAGCTGTCAATTAGACAACTATCAATTATTAATCCTATTGAAGTAAATAAAAAAACACACACACTTTAAGAATAAATAATTTTAATGAAATAAAAACACATTTTTTTGACCATATTTTATTTTACACTTAATCCGTGCGAAGCCATTGATCTCCTAAAATAAAGAAAAAGAAATAAAACAACATTATTCTTACCTATTCCACCGATCTGTCACGTCCACGCTGTAATCCTTCACAAAGGGTTAACTAGCTTTGAGCCAAGCAGTGCAAGTAATCCTGCATGCTCAGCTCAAAGCTCATGAATGAATAAGTTCCTCTCCTGGCGACAGGAGAGGATGTGTTTCATGAATGAAGCTTAATTGATTGTGTCCACTTTCCCTTTAGGTCAGGTCACTACAGTTAAATTGGCAATAAATCAATTAAGCTCCATTCATGAATCTATTCCTCTACTTTCGCTGGGAGAGGAACTTATTCATTCAGGGGAATACAGGTCTGAGACAGCATTATTAGCTCTCTGCGACCTGTAACCTGTTAACCCTTTCTGATGGATTACACCGTGGGACCTGACTGTACATCGGATTGGTAAGTATAATTTTGCTTTTTTATTTTATTTTTATTACAGGAAATGGTTTTAGCAGGAATATAAAATATGGTCAAAAACTGTGTGATTATTTAATTAAACTTATTTTTTATTAAACTGTGTGTGTTTGATTTTTCTTTCATACAATAGGATTAATAATTGATAGTTGTCTAATTGACAGCTATCAATTATTAACCTGGCTTAAAGTGACCTTCAATTGCAAGGTCATTTTAACCCCTTATTAACCCATTCGCCACCGCTACAGGGCAATGGGAATAGACGGGCAAAGTGCCAGAAAGGGCGAATCTAATTATAGATTTGCCCTTTCTGGGGTGTCTGGGGGCAGATGTTAGTAGCCAGGGGGGGCACAAAAAAAATGTACCCTCCCTAGGCTATTATTATCTGCCCCCACTCGCTTGCTTTGTCTGTCTGGTGGAGAAAATACAGCGGGAGCCCACGCATTTTTTTTCAACGAATTTACACCTTTAATTAACCCCTACATGTCTGAAATTTAGCACACATATACTCATGTAATTGTATGTTTCAAACATATATAAAAATACATGAAATTACATGGTTAAATGTGTGGAAACAATGTATCATTTCATGTCGGCTTCTGTGATTTCACTGAAGCCGGCAATTGAATTAGCGGCTATAACAGTATGTAGAAGTGTAAGAATTATAAATATATGTATATATATATATGTCACAATGACATATATATATATATATATATATGTGCTCTATGTATATATATCTATTCTTTCTTTTGGCATTTAAATACTATTCTTTTGGATCCATTATATGTCAGTTTTGCAAGCCTGCGAGAAAATCTCGCAAGTCGGATGAAAATCGGATGTTACAAGGTACACACACATGCGATTAAATCGCATCTTTGAAGGAAAATCGGATGCCAGAAGGATGTGTGATGTTTTTATTTTGATCCGATTGTCGACCGTCTAAAACGGACCGATTTTTTGTGGTTGTGTGTGACTCCAGCCTAAAACTTGAAGTCTCTTATCCTGTTCTTTTAAGAGAGCACATATCTCTTCTGTTTCTTTGTTTCCCAGATGAATTTGGTGTCTGTTTTAAGTTTCTGTCTCAGGTTTGGTGTTGAACCAAAAGAAGAATGATTGCAAAGGCGTGCTCGGGACATAGGCTCATCATCTCTATCCACACTCTCACTTTAAGCACATGAGTCTTTCTTTGCTGTAAACTGCTGGGATTTTTCAAATGATACTGGTCCCTTGGAGCCATTGTATCCTTCACATCATAGGATCCTGGAGATGGAGCACAGCCAAGATGCTTAGTAAACATTTCAGAAAACACTTGAGAAAATACATTTTTGCAGGCTTCGGTACCGACACGTACCAATTGCCATAAAGCCCCCTTCTCAATTTTGTTTTTTATATCCATAAGGACCACAAATACAGACATACGCACACACATTGTTTTCAATGGTGGTGCGCACATGTCAGGTTTTTCACAGAGACCGTGTTTCCGTTTGAAAAACCCACAGACACGTATCGGTACCTGAAAAGAAGCGGTACAATTCACACTGTACCAAGGCACCAGCTCTCATCATTTTAACCCGTTCCCCCTGAGATTTGCACACCTAGGCGACAATGTTGGGAGAAGTATTTAGTACCTGATGTGTACATCCTGTGTAAAATTAAGAATTAAATAAAAAAATGACTTTGGCTCCCTGTAATTTTCATAACCAGCAGAGGGAAAGCCCACGACTGGGGGCTGATGTTAATAACCTGGAAAAAGGGACAATATCCCAAAAGTTTTCCAGGCTATTAATAGCAACTCACAGCTGTTTTTCTTAGCCTTTACTAGTTAATTTACGGGGGACTTCAGCAAAAAATAATGCAGGGCCCCCCTTTAAATTCAAGCCAGCAAAGGCTGAACAGACATCTGTGGGTTGATACTATTAGCCTGTGAATAGGCAAGAGTTGTTGCACCCCTCCCAACATCAGCACTCAGCCACCCCAGAAACGGCACATCCATAAAATGTGCCAATTTAGGAGCTTTTTCCTCTTGCAAAACTCAGGTGAGACTGGGTGACAAAATTGAGAGCTGACCTCAGCAGCCAGTGCCTGTGAACAGTTAAGTGTACTGCTTTTCCCAGGTGTCTGTACGTGTCACGCTGATGACACACGTATGGCACATGGATGCAACACAGATTTTACACACGGACACATGGACAGAAAAGGGATACACGGATGTCACACGGATGTTACTTTCATACATAGGGATGGCACATGGACATGGACCACAGATCTTACCAGTACTGTTTTTTCCTGTACAGGAATCACCAAGACTTGTGAAGAAGGTCTAACAGTCAGTTATTTTAAGATATTTTCATTGTTCCCCAGCGCTTCCAATTTGCCTGTATGTAGGGTCTAGATCTTTCTATTTCCACTTAATTTTCTTCCTTTTACAATTAGTTTCCGATACTTAGAGTAGAATTAGCTTTTCTTAGTAATTTATGTGAACAAATGCTACCCATATAAGTAACAAAAGAAATAAAAATCAATCATTCAGATAGCCTTCCTTCCAGAAATACAAAGTGTGTGAGATTACCACTGTCCCATTTTAAGTCTATACTTTTCAGCCAGCAAAAGAGAAGCCAAAGGCTCGTGTCATTTGGAACTTCAGTTTGTCAAAAAGAAAAGCAGAAGGTAGAGGATGAATACTTTGGTAAATCAGTAATAGAGCTAAAGGGCATATGCCTGTAGGGAATATGTTGGCATAAAAGAGCTTTAAGAGTGGTCATTCATGCTGACAAAAGGAGATTTGAATTGCTCCCTTTACAATGGCTTGAAAGAACGGACTTGGGGTCTTTCTGAGACGTCGGGGAAATCATACTGCTATGAACGACTCTAATAAGCTTTTAATCATTTTACTTGATGTGGACAAACATCTCACTTTTTAATGCAGATAATGTCAGGAATATGGTCTTAGGCATGAGCTGATATACTTTGTTATGATGACAAACAGATAAAAAAAAAAAGTAGCTTTCCAATAGAGAAATCAGCCTGTAATTTAATAATCAAATATCTTATACGGTTCTTCAAATTTATATACTTTAATTAAAAACAAAAAAACAGAATAAAATTTAGATTTATAAAAGAATAATATAATTTCTTCACATTGACTTTTCATGTTTTGTACACTAATGTAAATATGCACAAATATGCGATTAGATGCAATTACACGTGCTTCTCACAAAATTAGAATTCATCAAAAAGTTAATTTATTTCAGTTCTTCAATACAAAAAGTGAAACTCATATATTACATAGAGTCATTACAAACAGAGTGATCTGTTTCAAGTGTTTATTTCTGTTAATGTTGATGATTATGACTTACAACCAATGAAAACCCAAAAGTCATTATCTCTTGAAATTAGAATAATTAACAAAAAACACCTGCAAAGCCTTCCTAAGTGTTTTTAAAAAGGTCCATTAGACTATTTCTGTAGGCTCCACAATCATGTGGAAGACTGCTGACTTGACAGATGTCTACAAGGCAGTCTTTGACACACTCCACAAGGAGGGTAAGTCACAAAAGATCATTGCTAAGAAGCTGGCTGTTCACAGAGTGGTGTATACAAGCATATTAATGGAAAGTTGAGTGGAAGAATAAAGTGTGGTAAAAAAGGTGCACAAGCAACAGGGATAACTGCAGCCTTGAAAGGATTGTTAAGAAAAGGCCATTCAAAAATTTGGGGGAGATTCACAAGGAGTGGACTGCTGCTGGAGCCATTGCTTCAAGAGCCACACACACAAGAAGTATCCTGGACATGGCTACAAGTGTCACATTCCTTGGTCAAGTCACTAATGTCCAATAGACAACACCAGAAGAGTTTTACCTGAGCCAAGGAGAAGAAGAACTGGACTGTTGCTTAGTGGTCCAAGGTGTTGTTTTCAGATGAAAGTAAATTTTGAATTTCATTTGGAAATCAAGGTCCCAGAGTCTGGATGAAGAGTGGAGGCAGACAATCCAAGGTGCTTGAGGTCTAGTGTGAAGTTTCCACAATCAGTGATGGTTTGGGGAGCCATATCATCTGCTGGTGTAGGTCCACTGTGTTTTATTAAGACCAAAGTCAGCGCAGCGTCTGCCAGGAAATTTTAGAGCACTTCATGCTTCCCGGTGTCGACAAGCTTTTTGGAGATGGAAATTTCATTCTCCAGCAGGACTTGACACCTATTCACACTGCCAAAAGCACCAATACCTGGTTTAAAAACAACAGTATCACTATGCTTGATTGGCCAACAAACTCCTGACTTAACCCCATAGAGAATCTATGAGGTATTGTCAAGAGGAAGATGAGAGACACCAGACCCAACAATGCAGACTAGCTGAAGGCTGCTATCAAAGCAACCTGGGCTTTTATAACACCTCAGCAGTGCCACAGGCTAATCTCCTCCATGCCATGCCGCATTGATGCAGTAATTGATGCAAAAGGAGCCCCGACCAAGTATTGAGTGCTTTTTATTGAACTTACATTGCAGTAGGACAACATTTTGCACTTTAAAATCATTTTTCAAGCTGGTGTTATGAAGTATTCTAATTTACTGAGATAATGACTTTTGGGTTTTCATTGGCTGTAAGCCATAATCATCAACATTAACAGAAATAAACACTTGAAATAGATCACTCTGTTTGTAATGACTCTATGTAATATATGACTTTTACTTTTTGTATTGAAGAACTGAAATAAATTAACTTTTTGATGATATTCTAATTTTGTGAGAAGCACCTGTTTGTGCACCATATGAATATTTTCAGTATTTTTATTTCACTTTAGTTATGGTTTATTATAAAATAATTCAGTGTAAAAAACAAACAAACAAAAAAGGACAAAAAACATCACCAAGCTAAAATCCATCCCTGCCTTTCTTTTTAAAAAATTCTAATACCAAAAAGGTTTTCGATTATGCATATCAAACTAAAGCACCATTGTTTTGTCAATCTTTCCAAATGACCCTGGATGTTATAGGACTATTCTGCAAATGTTTTAATAGGGGAGACAGTGTTTATGAATGCTCAGGTTTTTCAAAAAATATATTAGACTTGAGAGTCCTCTCAAGTCTAAATATTTTTCTATCTACTGGCTAACACGGTACAAAGATAGACATCTTTCCTATATCAAAATGCAGGTTTTTCAGAGAATTTCCGCTCAACTCAAGGCAGAAATGTTTCAAGGTGCCTTTGGAGTAGAAAGGTAATGCATCTTTCTAATCCTTACTGGCAATTTAAACATTTTTTTGTGAAATTAATTTGAAGAAGAAGATATTTTTTGCTTGATCTTACATCTTTTTAGACTATTTGAAAATGTGTCAAATTGAAAATGGAACCTTACATTGCAACTGTATAGTCAATGTTACTTGATATCGTTATTAATACTGATTGTGAATTCTGGTTCCATTTTAGAATTCCTTATGTTGAGTCATTTTACGAAGTCTGGAACCTGCCCCATTCCCATTTCCTCCAATGGATTAACAGGAAAACACAGACTGTATGTATGTCATGATATCATTGATGCTCCATTAGTCATTTGTGTGAGGAAAGTGAAGAGAAAGACATTTCTTAAATACAAGAAAGAAATGTCTTACATTTTTTAAAATTGCTCTGCATATCAAATTACTCTGCTGATAGTATCTGCCACTTTTGAATGAAGCAATGGGGTTCATGAGGAGAGAACCAGCTTTGATGAATCAACCACATAATCTTCAACTTGTACCATCACAGGAAACTTGCTAAGATTGGTGGCAATAAAAGTAACCAGAGAATTGTAGATACCACCTTTAACTTAAATTTTGGACTAGGATTTCTGGGAGGCTTCTTATAGCCTCATTGTGGGACCATTCCTTGTCGCTTATACTCTGACCTTTGACCGAGTATGTGTGACCCTGTTGTGCTTGTGCCTGTGCTTTGTTCCTGTGCTTCTTTGTGTCTGTTCTGTTCTGATTTGGCTTTGACCCGTTAAGAGTTCTGCCTGCCCCTCCTGTACTGCGCTATATGAGAGCTGATTGATTAATATATAAAACTTAACCTTTATTAACGATTAAAATCTCAAAAAGTGACAAAAGTGCTATAAAGTGCAAGTGCAAAAACCAAACCCAATACTCAGAAAAAAGCAGTGCAGATAAAATGACCTATTAGTCACTACCACTGGTTCACCAGAAATCTTCTTAATCACTGAATACTATATTGGCCAATTATCCCCATATGAAAATATTGTCTATGGGAATTTTTTAATAGGCTTAGATAGCCGTATTAGATAGAAAAAAGGAAACCAATTTCTTATTAATCAGCACCAGATATTTTGCATACTGAAATATCAGTGACTTAAATCCCATACAACTTAGGTTCTTTATGTATAATAATTCTTTATGACCCACAAATACATATGAGGTATATTTTGTTTTTTGTGGCAGTTTAGTGGCTCACTATATCTGAGAGCCACATAGAGCTCCGTCTCGTGGTATAACATATAGATGCCTATAACACATAGTCAAATTAACCACACTTTTAAGCCTTGGGGTATATATGCTGATTCCCAAAAGACATGGCTATCGCTGTGGTCTTATATTGTGTATACTGTACTTATCTACTTAGATGCGGCATCTATTAAATGATCCCCGTTCCTCTCGGTCCGTGCTCCATATGGGGGAGACTTTCCTCAAACCTTAGTTACATGGGTTATGTTGAGTGGTTTCTACCCCACATATTATTTCCCAAAGTGTTTCGTCTATCACAGAGTCATCAGGGGAAGAAAAATTGTGAGACCTGGCGTAGCGCCATGTTACCTGGCCTGCTTTTTATAAAATACAAAAGACCCGCGGCTTGATTGTCGTTTCTGGACACCAAAAGTAGAACTTCCGGTAAATGGAATGCATCACGTCCATCCTGGACCGCGCGCGTCAATTCCGGTATCCGTCATCAAGTAAGGGACGTCACTTCCGGTTCACGGCCGTCAGCCTCCACCGATATGGGAAGCCAAGTTTGAACATTTCAAAAATAGAAGTGTCCCTGAATTCCTTATATTTTACAGTATCAAAATGATGGCGGATATAGATTACAACTTCCACTACATTATTTCTTTAATTCTTAGAAGTTGTATCGAAAGATTTTCTATAGGCATAATTAATTTCAGGATGCAAATAGAAAAAGCCCTATATTTGGGCATTCACAGGTATTTACAAATCCATTTCTTCCTCCAGGCACGTACACACATCCAAGTCCCCTGGCATACTTACCATTGGGGTTTTCTCCTCTTTAACGCCCCACACTCTTGTGAACGTGACCATACGGAGACGTGCCTCACTAAATGTCCACAGGATTCCCACGAATCCCTGACACTCCTGTATAGTTTGTAATTAATAAAGGCCAAATGTGGCCGAAACATTTTGCCTTGACTACATTAAAAAGTCAAAAAATTCATCTTTAAGTTGAGTGCCTAGTTTATTTTTATTGCTGCATGGTGTGGGATCCTACTACGGCACCACTCTTAGCAGTGCGCACGGTTCTCTACTAGTACCCTCCTTGTGTATGACCTCTTGTCTACGTCTTGACCATTCTCTGTCTATCCCTCCTGTACCATGGTAGCTCCGCCCACTCCTCTGACACACGGTCACCTGACCGCAGGTCCTGTTGCTCCCAGTACCTCACAGCAACCTGAAGTACCGCTCTCCTTAGATCTCATCCCCCCATACCCCTCCGTGATGCCAGAACTCGGACCCCAGCGTATTGGAGGGTGAGTTACCCTGCTCAGCCGTGTTTAGTCGCTGATGCTGACAGGGTCATTACACTCTATTAGGACATTCTAAGTTTATACAGGGGCATCTCCAATGTGGGACCTCCATTAATTAGCCATAAAGAAAAATAGCTTAAACATGGATGACTTGCCCACAGGGGTAAGCTCCCTAAGCTAAAGAAAGCCTCCTGACCCACTGAGTTATTTTATAGACTTGAGGCCCCATACATGTTATATAAAAGTTGGTGATTTCAGTGGATTCAGCCAACTATCTAATGCACATGGGAGCCTTCAGACTCTCCCCTGACATATGATATCGTGGAAGAGAAAGCCCCAAGTTATTGAATTTCAATGGCTGATCAATTTTCCATTGCAAAGATAAACCACTGCCAAAGGAGGGAAGTCTGACAGTGGCTCTCTCATGGAAAAGGCACTTGGCCGAGCAAGTGCACTCCTGTATATGAGTGAGTTGGGAAAGAATCATTCGGCCAACAGCTAATGTGTATGACTAGTTTTACCTTTTTGCTCAAACTCCCTATCCCTAACTCTAGGGGTGCCCTAGCTCACCCTGTTCCCTGGATTACTTCTGATGGTGAAGATGCCGGGGTCTCATACCTTGCCTTAGCTCCTGAATCCACCCTCAGTCTGTACCCTTCCACCAGCCAGGGAGGGAAGAGGGGAGTAGTAGTGTACCATAATACACCAACTAGACTAACAAGGTAATATGAACAGGGATAAAGGAAAATACCATTCATGCAAATATACACTCATAAACAACAGAGGTAAATACTGGGGAGTGGAGGATGGGATTAAACCAAAGTAGGAGAAGCAAGGGAATTATCACACGCTCCAAAACCAAGCAACAATATCGAATTTACATAGGAGATGGGAGTGGCTAATAGTGCACAGCTGAGAGCCTTAATACAGGAACTGAGAAGATTAACCCATGAACTGCTAAAAGAAACTTACCCCATTTAACAAGAAGGCAAAGTGATTCTAATCAGTGCAGAAGTAGGAGAAATCAAACGCTGAGGTTTTCTGGCTCCTCTCTGTCGCGGAAAACCCGTGACACCAACTTAATTTAACAACATGCTTTGTCTTAGTCTATTTATTGTCCTACATCACATATCAAATTGGGCTCTTGTGTCTTAAACTAACACTTTTGTGATCATTTGTGTTGCCTACTATTTATCTAACCAGCCCTGGATATCGAAGCACCGAACTGAGCTCTATTATTTCATTTTACATTGCTAATTACAGGTAAGCAGAGCATTAATTTAACAACCCTCTTCTCAAGTGCTAGAAACACACCTGTCACACAACTATTGTGAAGTCGTCAGTATATAAATTCTTCACAAAGGCCCAAGACATTAATATTGTTTTTTTCCGAAGACTAGAAAACATCCTACACAATGTGTCTCACTGAACTGTGAGATATGCATAAAGTCACTGTCACACTTAGCGATCGCACTAGCGATCACGACAACGACACGACCTGGCGAGATCGCTAGTGCAATCGCTATATGGTCGCTAGTTAGATTCTAAACACATCTCATCAGCGATCTGTATAACGACCTCTGCGGTCGTTGGGAAAACCTAGTCCCGCCTGCGACGCTGGTAAAGTCGTTCATAAAGGGTGTCACACTCAGCGATTCAGGCTCACCAGCGGGACACCAACGACCAAAAAACAGCTCAGAACGTTCATAAGCAATCACGACATCCAGCGGTGGCCACATCGCCGCTACATGTCACACACAGCTGAGTCGCTAACGAGATCGCTCCTGCGTCATAAAATCGGAGACGCACTAGAGATCTCGTTAGCGTTCTCGTTTAGTGTGACAGTACCTTAACTTTGGGTTTACTGATCACTAAAATATTCATTAACTTTAATGGCGATGGGGCCACAGTTATAAGCATCCTTCTCTGTTAAGGACTATGAACTGCATAAAGTTCCTATGTATATGCTGTAAATGACTTGGATAGAAATACCACTAAGCTGAGCTACAAAGCAACACTGATTCCCATCAATGGCCACTACACAGTATACGGAGCTGTGGTGTTCCAGTGCCATACACTGTACACTGCCACTGCTCACGGCACCAGGTATCAGTTAACCATCAAGGTGCCAGCTGTTGGACCCCTACCAATTTGATATTGCTAACCTCTGACCCAGAAAACTGTTTTAATAATATCTATTGCATAAAATGTGTTTTACTTGAGATCTTCTATCGGAAAGTCATCTTTGTGGAGCTTTAACAGTTATTTTATTGTTAGAAAGCTCAGAAAAAAATGGTCCTCCTCAATGTCTCATATATATGGCTGCATAATGGAGCAAGACAAACCTCAGATTGAAAGGAGGTAATGGTAACATATTATTTTGTATATGTGGATTGTGACTGTTAAGAAATAATGATCAAGAGACTAAGGAGACAATCCAAATGAATAAGGTCTTATCAGAAAACACTGTTAGAAATCAAAAAAACGGTATCTGCTTACTTTAGGGGTTGTTTGACCCTCAACACAAGTTTAAGCTTTGGAAAAGAGATGGGGCAGCTGCTGCACCACCAACAGGTTGGAAGGTCCAACGTGATATTCGAATAGTGGTAAAAAGTGG
Source organism: Oophaga sylvatica (assembly GCA_033576555.1). Classification (NCBI taxonomy): domain Eukaryota; kingdom Metazoa; phylum Chordata; class Amphibia; order Anura; family Dendrobatidae; genus Oophaga; species Oophaga sylvatica. Next base: position 54,951,841 of record JARQOD010000004.1, on the reverse strand, counting down.
GTGATAATCGCTGCCGGTTTCGTATCCACAATAAAGATCCAATATGTGGTATCAGAGTGTCTATGCGGTTTTAATCTCAACCCATTTCGAAGTTCGCAAACTTCTTCAGGAGACACACAACAGTAAGATGTCATTTGAACATAGCATTATTGTCAGGATCATTGATGCTAGAAATTTTAAGATGATACAATAATATATAAATTTAAACATTCTGAAATACTTGCAGGCAGGTACCGCCAGAGCTTAATATATGCAAATATCCATCAACTATCACTCTTTTATTTCTTAAGGCAGCTTTCTTTTCACAATTCTCTTTCATTTGCATAGCACAATTTGGGTAGCTTTTATGCAGATTTATGAGAGAAAAGTTTTATGGATATGGAAACTACCCAGTTTTAATCCTGTGATGTGATTGACCCTATTGAGTGTGCACATGAGACCCCTTCATAAAACGAAATACACGGGCAGAGACACTCTAAGTCCCACTATAGAAACAAGTAATGTATGCATAACCCATGAAAAACACAGACAACGGTCCATTTAGATTCTGTTCTCAGACAATGTTATTTGCATATCTCACAATAGCGGTTAACATTCTGTAATTGGTGATTAATTGCTGTTTTCCAGCTAAACGGAAACTGCCACCTTCAATAAACTGCAAATGAAGTAGATTTTTCTAAAATATATTAAATTTATACAAAAATATAAATATGATTTCAGAAGCGTGCAGTTACCTATTTCTGGTGGACATCACATTATGTATATGAGTTTTGCCATCTTTAGACGCCTACCTAGACACCTTCTTCAGACGTTGTGTTTTAAAATCTAAAGAATTGAGATTGAACATAATTATTTATTAAAAAGGTTTTCCAGCAAAAAATGTAACAAAATAATTTTTACATACCGTACATACACCATGTTCCAAATTATTATGCAAATGATATTTTTTTCTGATTTTCCTAAGTGGTCGGTGCAGATGACAGTCAGTCTAATAAAGTCATCACCCGTTACAGTATACATCGAATTTTATTGAAGAAGCTCCCAATAATAACAGTATAATCTCCAAAATGAATAAAAACTCAAAATGCACTGTTCCAAATTATTAGGCACAGTAGAATTTCTAAACATTTGATATGAAAATGCTCATTTGTGGAATTTGCAGCATTAGGAGGTCACATTCACTGAACAAAAAAGCTACTTAACTCCAAAACATCCTAACAGGCCAAGTTATATGTTAACTGTGAGGAACTCAGCCGGCCGCCACACGGTAGCCCAGGTATCACAGCTTCTGATACCACCGCCGCTACCAAATGTGACGGACGATCCCTTTCCTCCCACGTCACCAATGGGACGTAACTCCACAGGTACAGCTCTCCGGCGCCCCCCTTTGTCTCTCAGGTCAGTAAGAGAACTGCACCTAGAGCAAATGGCCGCCGGGGAAGGTGTCCTGCTACCCACTGGGTATTCTAAGATTCGTGATCAGAGTAAAAGCATCAGCCCAAGATTAATTTTATGGTTTAATTTGCCTTAAGGGCGCACTAGATAATTACAGAAATATACAGTAAAGCTATACAACGTAACTACAATGGAATGGCAGTCAGAGTAAAAATACAACAATAATGTACAAGGCTTAAAGGTATAAGCTATGGATCAATATTACCGGGTATTATGGTCATGGGAAGGCCTTGGCTCTGCCATTCCCAGGTACAGTCTTCAGTTCCTGAATAGTCCCTTAGTCTTTCCTAGACCATCTTGTTGGCTTCTGTGTGTGAAATGGAATGAGACCAGCAGCCTGGTCATGGCTAGTTCTTAAACCTGCTAGGCCCATCCCCATTGCTTTGAAGCACGCATATTAATTGGCCTGCAATTCATATGGAGCAGGAAACAATGCCTGAGCTTGGGCTATTTACCATACGACTGACCATCTCATTCAGTCACTGGCCTAGACTAATTAGCATGTAAAGGCCTATTGATTCCTAGTGGACATCAAAACCTGTCGTACTGGATATGCTAATAGGCAATGTGTAGCTAAAAGTCTGTGGCTGTGTGAACTGACAAAATGGAGGCTGGTACAGGCCCTATACAAAATGGCGACAACTTTTCCTTACACCTCCCTGCTTTTGAGGGCGCTAGGGGGTATCACATTCCTGTGTTCCCCCGTGCGCCCTACCGCACCCTCTCCTTGCCGGGACAACCCATCAGTATTACCATGGTCACTGCCCTTTTTGTGGCGAATGGTGAAATGGTACTGTTGGAGAGCGAGGCTCCAGCGTAGCAACCTCCCATTCGTCCCAGAGACCGTGTGTAACCAGCTGAGGGGGTTGTGGTCTGTTTCCACGGTGAATTGGCATCCGTACAAGTATGGCTGCAGACGCTGCAGGGCCCACACATTGCCAGACATTCCTTCTCCATCGTGGAATAGGCCACTTCCCTCGGCAGGAGCTTCCTGCTCAGGTACAAAATGGGGTGTTCATGGCCCGTAGTGTCAACCTGGCTGAGCACAGCACCGAGGCCGAAGTCGCTGGCGTCGGTCTGCACTAAGAATGGCCGCGTGAAGTCGGCTGCCTGTAGTACAGGAGAACTAGAAAGGGCGGTCTTGAGCGCCTGGAAAGCTGTCTCGCAGGCGACTGTCCAATCGACTGCGACGGGCAGCCTTTTCTTGGTGAGGTCCGTCAGGGGCTTGGCCAGGGCACTATAGTGTGGAACAAACCTCCTATAGTACCCAGCAGTACCCAAAAAGGACATCACCTGCTTCTTGGTCCTGGGGGTGGGCCAGGATGCGATGGCATCCACCTTCCCGGGCTCTGGCTTCAGAGCTCCCCCACCTACCCGGTGTCCCAGGTAGTGGACCTCACTCATACCCAGCTGGCATTTTTCCGGCTTAATGGTCAAGCCTGCTCGCTGGATCCGCCCGAGCACCTGCGCCAGGTGCTCTAGGTGATCCTCCCAGGTGGGACTGAAGATGGCAATGTCATCCAGGTACGCGGTCGCATACCCTTCCAGTCCCTCGAGCAGCGTGTTGACCATCCGCTGAAAAGTGGCAGGGGCATTCTTCATGCCGAAGGGCATCACCGTGGACTCGTACAGACCGAATGGGGTGATAAAGGCAGAGCGTTCCCGTGCCCTAGGGGTCAGGGAATCTGCCAATACCCCTGCTCAGATCCATGATGGTCAGGTACTTGGCCCCGGCCAGCTGGTCGAGCAGGTCATCGATGCGCGGCATTGGGTACGCATCGGTGACCGACACAGCGTTGAGCCCCCTGTAGTCCACGCAGAACCGCGTAGTTCGGTCCTTTTTAGGGACGAGGACTACAGGCGAAGCCCACGCGCTGTTGGACGCTTGGATCACCCCCAGCCTCAGCATCTCGTTTATCTCTTGGCGCATCTGCTGCTGCACCTCAAGAGAGACCCGATATGCTGAACGCCGGATTGGGGGGTGGTTACCAGTGTCCACGTCATGGACTGCTGCCTCAGTCCTTCCGGGCAGGCTGCTGAACAGCTCCCGGAAGGGGTGTAGGGTGGCCCCCAGCTGGGAACGTTGGTCCTCCGAGAGCTGGTGGCCAACCCCCACATCCTCGATGGATCCACCCCCTTGGCTTGGGTGAGCAGATCGAGGAGGGTTTCTGCCTCTCCTTCCTCTGGAAGGTTGCACACTGGGTGAGCATAAGCCTCCCGCTCATGATGGGCCTTCATCATGTTCACATGGAAGGCCTTCCTCCTTCCACGGGCGTGGTCCAGGGTGACCAGGTAGGTGACGGCGTTGAGCTGCTCGTGCACGAGGTATGGACCCTCCCAGGCCGCCTGAAGCTTGTTTTGTGGTACGGGGACCAGTACCCACACCTTTTGACCCACCTGGTAGGTCCGCTCACAAGCATTCTGGTCGTACCATCGCTTCTGGTCAGCCTGAGCTTGGGCCATATTGTCATGCACCAGCCGTGTCAAGGCCATCATTCGGTCCCGGAAGCGCACGACATACTCAATGACCGACACTCCAGGGGTGGCTAAATCCCCTTCCCATGCTTCCTTCACCAGAGCAAGGGGCCCCCGTACACGTCGCCCGTACAGGAGCTCAAAGGGGGAGAACCCCGTTGAGGCCTGTGGAACCTCCCAGTAGGCAAACAGCAGGTGTGGGAGATACCGCTCCCAGTCTCTCCCGTGGGAGTCGACCAACATCCTCAGCATCTGCTTTAAGGTGCCATTGAACCGCTCACACAAGCCATTGGTCTGTGGGTGATACGGGCTGGCCACCAGATGTTGCACCTGTACCTGCTTACAGAGAGACTCCATCAGCTGCGACATGAACTGGGTCCCTCGGTCGGTGAGCATTTCCTTGGGAAACCCCACTCTGGAGAAAATCTCCAGTAAGGCAGTGGCCACTTTGTCGGCCCGAATGGACGACAAAGCTACCGCCTCCGGGTACCGGGTGGCATAGTCCACTACCGTTAGTATGAAGCATTTCCCGGAGCGGCTGGGAGTGGACAGAGGTCCAATGAGATCCACAGCCACCCTCGAGAAAGGCTCTTCGATGATGGGCAGAGTTACCAGTGGGGCTTTGGGGCGCGGCCCCGCCTTCCCCACCCTCTGACAGGTGTCACACGAACGGCAGTAGGCTATCACCTCGGTCCTCATTCCAGGCCAGTAGAAATGCTGAGCTAGCCTGGCCCTGGTTTTAGTGATCCCTAAGTGTCCGGCCATTGGAATCTCGTGTGCGATCCGCAACAATTCCGCCCTGAACGGATGGGGCACCACTAACTGTCGGTCCCTGGGCCACGCCTCCGGTGAACCCTGCTGGACCGTTACCCGGTACAGCCGTCCCTGGTCCCAGACCACTCGCTCGCGGTCGGACTCCAGGGGAGGCTGTGCCGCCTGTTCCTTGAGAGTCTTCAGGCTAGGGTCAGCTTCCAACGCTGCCTGAAATCCCTGACTAGATATGGCAAGAATTGATGAAACTGCCCTGTCCTCTGTCAGTTCCCCGGGATCTGTCTCCTGGCTACTGTCTGACTCGGCAGCCACTTGGTCAGAGAGGGGGAAACCGTCGGACCTCCGCGAGGCTCCTTGGGCTTCAGCGCTCCCACTCCTGGTAACAGCGGCCACGACCGCTGAGACCACGGGTAGCGCCTGCTTTCCCTCCTCCTCTGACCAAGTCGCCGGGTCAGGCAGACTTCCCTGACTTCCTGACATCCCGGATGTGGGGAACTCCTGACCTGGGGTCCTACCTGGTGGCTCCTCTCCCGGGACACCCCCTCCCCCCATGGCCTGTTCCTCTTCCTGCAGGGGCCCTAGACTCAGCAGGCTGGATTCACTTAGGGGCCCTACACTGCCCATAGCAGCCCCTCCCTCCACCTCTGAGCTCTCCCCTACAGCCTCCTCACCTGTCCTCACTGTGAGCCCTGTGTGTGTAGTGTCAGTGCATGGCTTACCATCAGGTTTCACTCCCTCCTCCACTGTTGGAGGCACATTCAATACATTAACATTAGCATTCACAGTAGAGTCATGACATTCTTGGGGAGCCGGACTTGGGGGTTCAGTGGCCACATACTGGGACACTAGCGCCCCAAATCGGTCCCAAGCAACACATTTGCAGGAATATTCGGCGTTACTCCCACCTCCCGCATCCCCCTCCCGGCACCCCAATCCAAATACACCTTGGCAACGGGCAGCGCCGGTTCAACGCCTCCGATTCCGGAGACGGAAAGGGTTTTCCCAGGTACCAAGTCTTGAGGGGACACCACCTCAGGGCGTACCAGGGTTCGTTCAGCGCCTGTGTCCCGCAGTCCCATGACCGCTGAGCGGCCGATGGTGACGGGTTGGTAATTGTCTAGGGACCTCCCACCACCCCTCCCACACACAAAACAGTGGACGGTTTCTGGGACAGGGATGGGGCCTTCTGGCGCTGGGGACATGCAGCCTTAAAGTGTCCTGGCTGATTGCAATTATGGCAACGTCTGGGTTCTGTTCCTGGCCTGGAGAGGGCAGCAGGGGGTACACCCCTTGCACTCTGGGGGCTGGATATGGGGCTGGGGCAGGATTGGGCTTACCCCCTCTCCAGGTGCTGCTGGCAGGCTTCTTTGGCTCCGGCGCCCTGTTGTTGGCATACTCGTCTGCCAGGGCGGCTGTAGCAGAAGCCCCCTTTGGTTTCCGGTCACGGAGGAACTGCTGGAGGTCCTCTGGGCAGTTCCACAAAAATTGCTCCACGACAAACAGTTCCTGGACCTCCTGGCGGGTAGTGAGCTCTAGACCCGAGGTCCAGTGCTCCGCAGCTCTCAGCAGGGCCCGCATGTGGTCGGTCCAGGTGTCCTTTGAACCCCGCTGCAGGATCCTGAACTTCCTGCTGTACGACTCCGGGGTGAGGTTGTAGTGCTGGATCAGGGCCCGCTTGATGCTGTTGTAGTCCTGCTCCTCCCCGGCAGGTAAGTCCCCCAAAACTTCCAGGGACTTACCCTCAAACGGGGGGTCAGGTACCTTGCCCACTGATCCAGGGCCAGATGATGTTGGAGGCATGTCCTCTCAAAAGCAGCAAAAAGGAATCCAGGTCTCCATCCTTTTCAAGCAAGGGAAAGTCCTCCGCCTGGACCTTGGAAGCCCTTGTCTCCGGTGGGCCTGGTGCGTCAGTGGGGGCCCGTGCTGAGCCATCTCCAGTCGGTGCCGGCGCTCCGCAGCTTCACGGCGTATGCTGTTGCTCACGCTCACGCTGCTCTCTCTGCCGCTGCTTGCTCACGCTCCGCAGCTCTCTCTGCCGCTGCTTGCTCACGCTCCGCAGCTCTCTCTGCTCTCTCACGCTCTGCTGCTTTCTCTGCTCTCTCTGCCGCTGCTTGCTCCCGCTCTGCTGCTTTCTCTGCCGCCACCAGGAGTCTGTCATAGGCGGCGTCATTACCAGCCTCGAGCTGTGCCATAGCCGCTTGGAAAATGGCCTCCGATCTGGACAGGCTGGGACGGGCAGGGGGTGGACAGTCCACTGTGAGACTGAGCACGGGGGTCGGGCTCCTTGGGGAGCCCTGGCTGAGCTCCCCCTCATCGGTATCGAACCCCTCATAGGCCACAGCATTGGCCTCCCCCTTTGCCCTACTCCTGGTGCCTTCCGCCATCTTGGGAACCTTTGGTTACTGAAACACAGCTGCAACCCTGACCTTGCACACAACTTGTTATATTTACACTCTGACCGTCTAGTGCTGGGCTGACCTTAAGACCCCAGCAGTGAAAGTACTGCTGGTAGTCTCTAGTGTCTGGGAGTAGGGGTCCCACGCACACTATTACTCTGACCCACCGCTGCCACCAATTTGTGAGGAACTCAGCCGGCCGCCACACGGTAGCCCGGGTATCACAGCTTCTGATACCACCGCCGCTACCAAATGTGACGGACGATCCCTTTCCTCCACGTCACCAATGGGACGTAACTCCACAGATACAGCTCTCCGGCGCCCCCCTTTGTCTCTCAGGTCAGTAAGAGAACTGCACCTAGAGCAAATGGCCGCCGGGGAAGGTGTCCTGCTACCCACTGGGTATTCTAAGATTCGTGATCAGAGTAAAAGCATCAGCCCAAGATTAATTTTATGGTTTAATTTGCCTTAAGGGCGCACTAGATAATTACAGAAATATACAGTAAAGCTATACAACGTAACTACAATGGAATGGCAGTCAGAGTAAAAATACAACAATAATGTACAAGGCTTAAAGGTATAAGCTATGGATCAATATTACCGGGTATTATGGTCATGGGAAGGCCTTGGCTCTGCCATTCCCAGGTACAGTCTTCAGTTCCTGAATAGTCCCTTGTCTTTCCTAGACCATCTTGTTGGCTTCTGTGTGTGAAATGGAATGAGACCAGCAGCCTGGTCATGGCTAGTTCTTAAACCTGCTAGGCCCATCCCCATTGCTTTGAAGCACGCATATTAATTGGCCTGCAATTCATATGGAGCAGGAAACAATGCCTGAGCTTGGGCTATTTACCATACGACTGACCATCTCATTCAGTCACTGGCCTAGACTAATTAGCATGTAAAGGCCTATTGATTCCTAGTGGACATCAAAACCTGTCGTACTGGATATGCTAATAGGCAATGTGTAGCTAAAAGTCTGTGGCTGTGTGAACTGACAAAATGGAGGCTGGTACAGGCCCTATACAAAATGGCGACAACCTTTTCCTTACATTAACATAGGAACCCTTCTTTGATATCACCTTCATAATTCTTGCATCCATTGATATTGTGAGTTTTTGGAGAGTTTCTTCTTGTATTTCTTTGCATGAAGTTAGAATAGCCTCCCAGAGCTGCTGTTTTGATGTGAACTGCCTCCCACCCTCATAGATCTTTTGCTTGATGATTCTCCAAAGATTCTTTATAGGGTTGAGGTCAGGGGAAGATGGTGGCCACACCATAAGTTTATTTCCATTTATGCCCATAGCAGCCAATGACTCAGAGGTATTCTTTGCAGCATGAGATGGTGCATTGTCATGAATGAAGATGATTTTGCTCCTGAAGTCACGTTTCTGCTTTTTACACCATGGAAGAAAGTTGTCAGTCAGAAACTCTATATACTTTGCAGAGGTCATTTTTACACCTTCAGGAACCTTAAAGGGCCCTACCAGCTGTTTCCCCAAGATTCCGGCCCAAAACATGACTCCTCCACCTCCTTGCTGATGTCACAACCTTGTTGGGACATGGTGGCCATCCACCAACCATCCACTACTCCATCCAGCTGGACCATCCAGGGTTGCTCTACACTCATCAGTAAACAAGACTGTTTTAAAATTAGTCTTCATGTATGTCTGGGCCCACTGCAACCGTTTCTGCTTGTGAGCACTGTTTAGGGGTGGCCGAATAGTAAGTTTATGCACAACAGCAACCTTTGAAGGATCCTACACCTTGAGGTTTGAAGGACTCCAGAGGCACCAGCAGCTTCATATATCCGTTTGCTGGTTTGTAATGGCTTATTAGGAGCTGCTCTCTTAATCCGATGAACTTGCCTGGCAGAAACCTTCCTCATTCTGTCTTTATTAGCACGAACACGTCTGTGCTCAGAATCAGCCACAAATCTCTTAACAGTACAATAATCACGCTTAAGTTTTCGGGAAAGATCTAATGTTTTCATTCCTTGACCAAGGCATTGCACTATTTGATGCTTTTCAGCAGCAGAGAGATCCTTTTTCTTTCCAATGTTACTTGAAAACTCTGGCCTGCTTAATAGTGTGGAACATCCAGTTTTCCTTTTATTGGGCTCACATGGCAAACTGATTATCACAGGTATCTGAGATTGATTTCAGTGATCCAAAGAACCCTGAGACACAATACCATCAATGGGTTTCATTTACAAAAAAAAAAAAAAAAATGCTGACACTTAAAACCAATTTGCATAATAATTTGGAACATAGTGTAGTTCTATCATCCTAATGTCCCTCACTATCTGCCAGCCATGGCATCCCACGCCGCGTTTTCCTCACTTTCAGTCCTATGTTTGACACTGTGTTGTGGCATCTCGGGAAGAGTAAGTGAATAGGTCTGGCCTCTCACCTGTCCTGATCATGCTTTTCTCAGTTTATGAGATAGTCACATACTTACAAATTTGGTTTTAACCATAGAGAACAAGCAGTTTCTAATATAAGTATGAAGCTTGACCAGAAACCCTGATTCCAGTAATGTGTCACTCACTGGGCTGTGTGTTGTAGTTTCAATATATTCGATGTTTCATCAGCAGGATGTTATTACTAAGTGACCTGTTGTCTCCTAACATGTTGTTTTCCTCCTCCGTGTAACCATGCCCCCACCACTGAACCACTGATTAGCAGCCATTTGCCTATGCACTGTGTACACAGAAAGCTGCCAATCAGTGGTGTGGGAAGGAGTTACACAGGGCTCAGCATTTAGATCACTGCTGGATCTGCTGCAGATCAAACAGGGATTTTAGCAACACTACGATCTACGAAATGACGGAAAGCACTCTTCTGATTTTTACAGTCTTCTGCACAAGCCCTTATAGGCATTGGTACAAAATATCCAAAGTTGCTGATCATCCCTTGGGAGTCAGATATATTCAGTATTAGCCGGAAGTTCAAAATCAGCTGACACAAGGACTGGCACTTAAAGGAGTTAGGCAACTGTTTTTTTTGCAGTCCAATCTGACATGTGCATGTAAAGATGATGTAGCACATAGCCTGCCAGTGGTTACACAGTACTGAGCACATGTGCTATTTATTACAATAGGAAATTTGCATTGTTCCTGCCTGATGTCAGATACTTGCCTGGACAGTTGTTCTGCCTGGAGCAGAGTCTCTCCCACTCAGTTCCAAATTGGTTAGAAGAGTGAGGTGCTTCAGAAAAACTATTCGGTGCATATCATGGATACACGAGGGAGAGGTCACGCAGATCCCACCACTCTTACTATTTTGTCACAGATGACATCCAAAAAGTCACCCAGATCCCACCTCTGCCACCAGTTGTAAAGGGAAAGCAACTTTGTTGCATCCAATCGTCAATACAATTACGTAATTGTCTGATGAGTGATGGATGAGACAGCGGCTGCTTCCACTTCTAGGTTGGTTATTGGGGAACAAACAGTGAAAGCATGGTATATACACCTCCTATTTCAATGCATGGAATATATGCTATACCCCTTGTATAGTCATTGACAGAAAAAGAAACACTAGCTGCCTCCTCCAGTCATTTATACAGACCGACTGGACACCTGCCACAGATAGCGCATGACTTCAGGTGTGTGGTTTACACAACAAGAGGAACAGAGCTGTTAAATTTTATATTTAATCCAGAAAAATCATCAGGGTTTATAAAAATATACAAGATGATACAGAATGGGAACAAAACAATACGATATTTACAATTACATAAAATAAAAATGGATAACAAAAGAAACTTACTAAACATTGGTCACAGAAAGCTTAGTAGAGGGAGGGACTCCAGGAAAATGGACAGAACCTACAGCAACTGCGCCTTCCAAGAACTGACAAACAGGACTTGGTTCGCATCATCTATAGACCCAATATCAAGTTGAAGGTGTTCTATTGGCCTCACGCTGTGAGTGAATGCGTTCTGTTCATCCCTTCGCTATGACGCCAAAAATCTATATCCCATAAATATTGGTTTGATACAAACCCCAATATTCCTGTCTGGACCACGGGGCCTTACTGCCTACAATCTGTGCTTTGTGAAAGGAAACTCTGTTCCTGGGAAAGCACACTTCTCCCCTAGTAAACAAATCTCTTTTTGGTATATGGTTCCCAGAGAAGACCTTTCTTGCTTAATTACCTGTACACTGCAGGGAGTATCGCCCTCAAAAGGAACTTGAATTGTTAGCTCTTCTTATGTTTTAATTAAGTTTCCTCACTTCCTCATATGTGTAATGTGAAGTCATGCTTCCCAAGGAGTTTCTTCTTTCTAGAGATGTGTTATGGATTTTAATTTTTCTATGACAATGCACAATGCAAATAAATTGGGAAACATCTTGACCACCCATTTTGACTTTAGTAAGTTTTGTTTGTTTATCTTTTAGAGGTAAGTAAATTGATTAAGGGAAGATCAAATTTGCCTCTAATTTTATTAAAAAAATCAGATTCACCTTAATCCAATTTTTTTATGATTTGCTTTGTGAACATCCAAGTGTTTAGGCTCATTTTTCTGGTTAGCACAAAGGCTGGGAAAGGGGTTAAAAAGTATGCTAACTTTGCTGCTTATGTAAGGAGTTTGACCGGACAGCGGGTACCTGCATGACGAGTCTGGAACTAGAAAGGCTGCATCTCCTCTTTCCGGGGGAAGCCTGAGAGAGTCGGACCTTCCCCTGCTGCCGGAGGGAGGCCTAAGAGAAACAGGGCTTCCTGCTGACAGGAAGGGGCGGGGAGAGCCTAAAAAGAGTGCCCAGCCGCAGGAGTATAAGAAGGGAAAGTGCACGCTGCAGGGTCGGTTGGCGCCAAGTAAGTGCAGCGCACAGAGTGATGAGCAGTGCGCTCTGCTTCCCCACCTAAGAGTGCTGGAAACCTGTGACAGGCGTGCTGCTGCTGTCCAGGATAGGAGCTGTAGTGCTGGGGGGATTAGCTGTGCCAGCAAGTCATGCCAGCAGTGAAGAGATATGCCAGCAGAGCGGGGCTGTGAGGAACTGTGCAGAGCTAAGCCAGGTGCCGTACACTAGGAGACAGTGAGTATCGCACACGTACTGCCCTAGGGTGACTGCATACTTGACAGACCCCTTGCTTATTGGACAACAGACTCCACATAGAAGAGAGAGACTGTAACACACGCGCAGCGCAGTGTGGAGCAGGTGACTAGGCCAAAGCCCAGTAGCGAGGACTTGTGTACACCACAGAACAACATCCCGTTCCGGCGTTCCACCACACTAGACATAGTACTATGCTAGATACACTTGAGCATGGGAAATCTTCCTGCCTCTCAGAGACTTGGCTGAGACGTCCAGCATCACTGTTGTCAGTGCCACCGTGGGATCCCGCCTGCTACAGCCCTCACCAAGACGTCATGTGCCACTGTTGTCGGTGCCACCGTTGGATCCCCTAGGAGCTGCACCCAAGAAGACTACAGGCTGATAAGTTTCACCTCTTTATTACTGAACTTTCATTTGTCCCTGACCTACCCTGCCACTCTCCCAGTTCTACACCATTCCTTACCGTCACCCTACAATCCCTCACTCCCTGCGTGGAGTACATTCCCTGTTTAATAAATACTTTAACTGTTGATCTGCCTCCTGTCTGTGGCGACATCCCGCGTTCCTGCAAATTCTACACTTGCAGCAACTTTTATGCCAGTGCAGCTTACTTCTGGCTCATCCATTGACTCTCTCCAGGTCTGATGTTTGCGTCAGTGCTTCCATTGACAAATGAGCCATGAGAGAAACATATTGGGATGTCTCAATGACATGATGTGCGTTGTCCGAGACCTACTTTCCACAGGAAATACTGGCATAGAATGGAAGAAGACCAGAAGACGCAGAGGGATCCAGGAATGAGTGGGGAGATGCGTCGTTTAGACATGTTAGCGGTAAGGCAAGCTAGTTGCAATTGTTTTTTACTTTTCAATCCTTTTTGTTTTGCCCTGGGGAGCTCATGGGAGCATAATAAGGCACCCTAGGTTCACATTGAGTGAATTCAATGGCCAAATTTGAGCGAGCTGTCAAATTAATTTGAAAGATTTGCTCACACTATTACCTTTGATATGCTATTGTAATAGTTTTAAGATCACTGCTAAAGAGAAATAATCAATTTACATGTATATTCAATATTTCACACCAGCATACATGCGTAGTCCATATATCTTATGGTCTGTAATTCTCAAAATCAGGCAATGATAAGTACTCATTTGTCATGTTGTGCTCTTGAGTATAAAATGGAAATGGATACACATTGTTTTCTTTTTGTAGGAGTCATATAAGGAGCGTGACATAGAAGTGAACACAAGGTCAGAAGTGTAATATCCACATTCAGTCTACTCATTAAACTCAAAAGCCATTTGGACTGAGACACCATTGTTGTGCAGGTCTACAGCGGCCTCTCCTGCTGCTCCCCTCATAATTTATTAGGAAATAGTCTGTCTCCATATACTACACAAGAATATGCTATTTTCAGGGAAACTTTCATTCTGATTACAGTTATTCGTATAAATCTAATGTTCAAAGGATTTGCCAAAGCGACTTGAGTTACAGTAACTTGCATAGAAAGGACGGCAATGTTGTGTGATCAGTAGTTTTATTCCGATGGTAGGTGGCCTAAAGATTTATAGCAAGTGAACCAAACACTGAACTGCACACAGCCATAAAACGCTCTGAATTTGAAGCAGCGACAGCCCATTGAATATATCTATATCTGAAAGTTCTGCGGTAAATAGGAAACTCATTGTCTATTCTTTAGTATATAAAGACCAACTGCCATTAAAAAAGTCATTTACATTTTTTAGTTCTCTATATTAGCCCATATCAATAGCAAACCTATTGCTAGTTTCCTATTTTTTTCCTTTACTTTACATTTTCATCTCATATTGGTACGACTTAACTATATATTGAGCAGAGTCCATGTTGTTCTTTCATTGGCAACAGAAATAAGTGGAGTTTTTCACTTAAATTGAAAACTTGTGATATTCCTAATTAGCAGTTTGTCCAGTCCATATAATGCAACTGGAAAATCAATACACATATTATTCTCTAAAAGCAAATTTCAACGCAGTCTAATTCATACTCCTAATGGCCAGGTTATTGAAAAATAGCAAGACTCAAATCAGGCCAAATATTTGACCATGCCTAACATCCCAGTTTTGTACTCTATGATATAATGGTGCTTTATAAATGCTAGGAATTAATTCTAATTACAACATAAATGTCAAAAGAAATTCAGAATAAATAAGCTACTAATGATCTAACTTTATCATTTTTGCTTACCTACAGTGCCTAAAACTATTATTACGTTTTAATGTTGGGTTCCTTTTATGTTACTATTATTACTAAAATTAATTCATTCATTATTATAAATCTGTAGTTTATGTAGAAAGTTATGTATAATCTTTAGAGTCCTGAAATGGGAGTTATTACAATATTCTAACAAGGTACAAGCAAATCTAAAAGCGGAATGCTGATTCTGCACCAGTCATCTCTACTATCCCCCCCTTACATCTGTATGCTCAGCCCGGCCAAGCATACGTGTGTTTTTTAGGAGGAAAGGAGAGAGATTTCCTATCAGACACGTCTACCAGGAGCTTATCTCCTTGGAAAACGAGTATAATGGAATATACAATTGACATTCCTTGTGCTTCATTCTTCCTTCATTATTTGCTTGGTGAAATCTAGAAGACCCCCATATACATCATATGTTCATCCAGTCCTGCCAAGATTGGCAGATTCAGGGAATTTAACACTTATGTGTATGGAGGGGGGATCATCAGAGGTTAGCTTGTAGATTTATTAAAAGAATGATTTGACTGACCACATTGACTGTGGTCCACGTGTAAAAATATTCGGAAGGGCCAGTCTGCTGTCAGCATTCAGGGCACTTGGTTCTAAGAAGGCTGGCTCTGATGATCTGGCCTCGCTCTTTGCTGTATGTGTGAGCCGGAAGTCTATTTTACGATAGCCTATGAAGTCTTGTTCTGACGCTACACATTGTAAAAGCTGCTTCCTCAAGACGAAGGGCGTAGTGTGAACTGGAGTTGTGATGTCAAAGAGAAGTGGAGCAGAACAGCGCTGGAAACTGGAGAAGGTGGCTGTAGGTTAATATATTAAAACACTCATACTACATTACTTGCATAATTATATATATATACACATTTAATACAAATTTTTTAGATGGGAGTGCTTATTTAATGAAAATATCTCTTCTATAAAACAAATATGTCATCGTTTTCAAAAATAGTTTGAGCAAAAGCATTCAAAAACAGATTTCTATTAATACTGATTCTGTATAGGTTCTTTCCTAATGTCAGTGGGACAAGTTTACAGGTTACAAATGGCCATTTACATTTGAGAGCTTCCTTTTTGGTATTATTTCTTCTTTTTTTGAACAATGAAAGTTCAACAAGGGTCAAGTTAAAAAAATGTAGGAACTGGGGTCAAGTTGACTCTTTCTCCCATTTACAATTCTGACATCTCATTTCGAAACAGCATAATTAAAGTGTAGTCTGCCAAACTGCTAAGAAAAGCCTTTCTGCATAATAAGAGCACATCAGGCTCTGATGGTGGTGCCCCGAGCAGGTGCAATGGTACCTAGTTTATCTTACATTGTAAAAAACACATCTGTTTATCTCGCAGGTAGTCTGTATTACGTTTCCCTGATTTTTATCTCCTATGTTCCTTCAGGGCTAAAAGAAAACCCTGATTCCAGTTGTAGGTGGTCAGGGATGTGTACAGCTGCTCTCCTCTCCGTTTGATTGACAAATGCTTTAGTGAGACCAATGCATCTGATACGCTTCTGTGAACTTGCATGGATCTGAACAAGTGTTTCCCATTTAGCATGTGACAGGGAGAGTGCCGCAGGTGATGATCCGCAACAATTCAGGTAACATGGACTCTGCTCTTTAGAAACACTTGGTCTAATTAGCTGCCACTTGACTTATCAAGAGACCATTGTTGTCCCGAAGTAACACTAGAATTCTGAAAGGGTTTACATTTTGGTTGTCGGCAAATTGAAGAGTAGAAAGATTTTATCATTCAAAAAGGCTAATTAAAAACTAGTAAGACATTGTTTTCAACTGAATGTTAGAAACCAAAACTGAGACTATAAATTAATTTATTTAGAGTCCTGGTGAGGCCCTATAAACATTTTTTAAAACTTGCTTATTTTAAATAAATCCAATTTTTGAGGGTGAAAATTTTCTTTACACAATACTTTTGAATAATTAAATTTTACATTTATATTTCCTGCAGATCTCCCTTTTTCAACATGTCCTTCAGCACATGTGTTATCCCTGTTCGTTGAAGAGGTTTCACCTTTCTAACCTTTTGAATGAAATCATAATCTTCATATATAAATAATAAAATCTGCTGTTACTTACCCTTCCGGGGTCTAATGTTACATCTCACCATGTTACTCCGGTGATTGTTTACAGGCCGCTGTCGTGATGTCACTTCAATAGAACTGCAGCCAATCACTGGGCATGGTAGGTCATGCCATCTACATCTTCACTGCTGCTGAGTTCACTGATTGGCACCAGCAGTGATAGTGCTGTTTTCATGATATCACTGCTGAAGCCCGTAAATGATCACTTAAGCAGCGGCTAACCTGGGGAGGATATTTTTTACTTTTTAATATGGGGAAATATTAGAGAAAGTTGAAAGAGGAATCCCCCTGTAACCAAAATATAGAGATTTAGATGGGTTGTCCAATTTGGAATTCTTATTTTGCTCAGGGGCCCAGCTGGAAACGCAGCCTCAGTGACCAGCAGTAACCTCAAAGACGTCAACGCTAGTCACTGATGCTGCATTCACAGAAGCTCATTCTCCCAGTGGTTCTCAGCCTGGATGGTCGCATCTTGGCACCGTCAAGGTTGAAAACTGTCTGTCCGCAGAAATGGATTACAGCATGGGACAAAATGATGGACAGTTGAGGGATAGGATTGTTTATTATTTTTATTTAATTACAGGAACCGATGGCTTCAATGTAATGGGCGATGACATGAGTATGGTTTAACTTAGAATCATTAAAGGAGTCTGTGTCATTCTTTCAATGAAAGGACTTTATTCTGGCTATATGTTTATTTACAGTATAACTATAGGATTGGTAATGGATAGGTGTCTTATATATGCCTCTCCATTACCAAGCCATGGGCTTAATGCCACCCGACAATACAAAGGTGACATCAACCCCATAAATATGAACCCCACTTGCCACCGCTACAGGGCAATCAAATAGATGTGGCTTTTCTGTGCAGCTGCAGGCTGCTATTTTTAGGCTGGAGAGGGGGCCAATATCAATGGCCCTTACCAGCCAGAGAATACCAGCCCCCAGCTGTCTGTTTTTGCAAGGCTGTTTTTCAAAAATGGGAGGACCCCACATCATTTGTTAAAATTATTTATTAAATAATTAGAAAAACAGCATGGGGACCTCTCTATTCTTGATAATCACCCTTGCTAATGCTGACAGCTGAGAGTTGCAGCCTCCAGCTGCCAGTTTTGCCTGGCTGTCTATCAAAAATACAGATTAACCCACGCTGTTAAAAAAAAATAATTATTTAGAGTGCAGACGCCGGCTGATGGATACCCCCACCAGCCACTCCTGCTCTCACTGTTATTAGCAGCAGCTGGCGTCTGCTGATGGGAACAATAGTCCAATCAGAAGACGCCAGTGACTGGAGGTAAACTTTTTACCTCCGATCACCGCTGTGGACTCACGCTGTCATTTGACAGTGTGGGAACTGTGGCTGTCTGACCAGCGGTAATGATTTTACCGCCGATCAGAAGCAGTGTTTGCCGCGCTGTCATGAACATGACAGCAGGGCAAACACTGGATGCTCGGGCCCCCCATTCAAGTAAATGAGGTCCAGGCTCAGGTCCGGGTCCATGTACTGTTCTGGTACCTGAATCCAAACTTTTTTTTAACTGTTCGGCCAAATGCCCTGAACCCGAACATCCTGTGGTCTGCCATCTCTAGTCAGTACTAATGTTGTATCAATGCTGAGAAATATAGGCAGATATTTAAGCATCAGGCAATCCAACCAGGAAGGCATCTCATTGGCTCTAATTTAATCTGCAGCAGGACAACAATGCCAAACTTACAGCCAATAACATTAAATGCTATCTTCAAAATAGGTAACCACCAGACATCTCTAATCTAAAAATAATCAAGATTTGTGGTTAGTTCTTGAATTACTTCAACATATTTGGAAAAATCTCCCAGCTAATTTACTACAAAAACTATGGGAAAGTGTAACCAGAAGTATTGACTCTTTGGCGGTGTTTTGATGGCAAAGGGTTGTCACACCAAATTTGCATTTGATTTAGATTTTTATTTTATTTAATCACTATGTATTTACTTAATCCATAGAAACAAAAATAAAAAATAAAATAAAAAAATAAATCTACCTAACGGGAACCCAAGTTATCTTCACTTTTGGCTGAATTATGCTGGTGGTGCAGATTTGCCACTTTCTGTTCCACCCAAAATATACTGTAATAGTAAACACAATCAAAATGTCATTTGTACCCCAAAATAATGTCAAGATAAATGTTAGCTTGGCATGCAAAGAACAAGCCCTCACACAGGTCTATTAATGGAAGAATATAACAGTTATGGGTATCACAAAATGGCAGCATAAACAAATTAAGCATTATTTTTTACAAAGTTCTGAATTTTTTTAACTAATAAAATCCAAAAAATACCTGACCTCCAAAATCATGGTGCCAGGTCAATTTTATCATTCATTAAATGACGTAAGAACAAATCCCAAACAAACATTGACAGAATTGTGTATGTCTTTACTTGTGATGAGTGAATAGTGAAATATTTAGATTCAGGAAAATTGGCATAAATAATTTCTAATATTCGTGTATTCGTACCGAATAATGAATCCAATGCAAGTCAATTGGAAAGCTGAATATTTTTCTGCTGGACCCAACAAACAGGTCTGGGGGCCTGAGAAAATTGCTGAAATGGATGGGAAAGTGCTAAAACTATATGGGAACAGCATGTAGAAGATGCCTGCATGCCTTTCTGACTCACATATGGTATCTGGGAATGATGTTGTCAGACTATTGCACTGGCTTTATGGATTTAAAAAAAGACCTACCAAACCAAAACTACATTTTTTTAAAGGAAAAATACTAAGAAATATTTTTTTCCTTCATAATTACATGTACACATGTGGTCAAAATTGTTGGTACCCCTCGTTGAATGACAGAAAAACCCACAATGGTGACAGAAATAACTTTAATCTGACAAAAGTAATAATTAATCAAAAATCTATGAAAATGAACAAATAAAAGTCAGAGATTGCTTTTCAACCATGCTTCCACAGAATTTAAAAAAAATAAAACTCATGAAATAGGCCTGGACAGAAATGATGGTACCCCTGAAAATAATGTGACAAAAGGGACATGTTAAATCAAGGTGTGTTCAATAGTTAGCATCACAGGTATCTACAATCTTGGAATCAGTGAGTGGGTCTGTACAGAGGGCTACAGATACTCACTGTGCTATTTGGTGACATGGTGTGTATCACACTCAACATGGACCAGAGGAAGCAAAGGAAAGAGGTGTCTCAGAAGATTAGAAAGAAAATTATAGACAAAAATGTCACAGGTAAAAGTTATAAGACCATTTCCAAGCATCTTGATGTTCCTGTGACTACAGATGCACATATTATTCAGAAATTTAAGCTCCATGGGACTGTAGCCAACCTCCCTGGACATGGCCGCAGGCAGAAAATTGATAACAAATCAAAGAGATGGATAATACAAATGGTAACAACAAAAGAGCCCAGAAAAATTTCTAAACAGATTAAAGGTGAACTTTAAACTCAAGGAACAGCAGTGTCAGTGTAAGGTTCTATGTATATATTCCTGAAACTCAGTTTGTTCGTCAGCCATTTTGCTTTCTGTCTTGCTGCAGCTATCTTGCCCTCAGTCAAAATGGAGTTTCCAGCTTGCATGTTCCCGCCCTGATTCTCTCCTTTGCTTCTTAAGCAGCCACAGCTGAGCAATCAGTGCTTCAGAATCTAGCCTGCAGTGAACCTGTCACTTGACTCCTGTAAGCCTTGGACCTTGTACTCCAGCTATTCCTACTGAGGAACTCTGAAGCACTTGTGGACTCTGAACCCTGCTCTTTGAAAGACCCACGTTTGCATGGACTTACGGTAACAGAGAAGAAGATCCTGAATCTGTATTGGAGAGTGATTGCTGAGCTTGGATTACTCTGGCCTGCTGTGTCTCCTGTTTCTGTGTCTGCAAACTGTGTGACTATTTCTGCCAACTTGTATGAAGTAATACAGGACTTTTCTATATCAAACCTGTGACTCCTGTGTTTTCATCGCACCCAAGCACAAGACGCTATATGAACTGTACTTCATACATTACAAGATTCTGAAGCCAAAACGTTAGTGTCTGCTGGGTCTGGAAGGCTGTGTCTGCTGTACTGTGGATATCAGACGTCCGGTTGTACTTTCTGTGATGACAGTGGTTGTGACTTCTCACAACCATTCCAGATGTCTGATTGAAACTTTCTGTAATGATAGTGGTTGTGGCTTCTCACAACCATTTCAGGTGAGCAGTTCCCTTAATTTTTTTTTTTCTCTCTGCAGTGTTGCCACAGGTGAACACTATTGTTTTTTTTTTCTCTCCTCTTCTTCCAGTAATCCTGTCTTAAAAGATCTGGAAAATGGAGGCCCGCATAAAGGAACTTTGCGGAGTGACTGATAATATCCTTGCAGATTTGCAGAATATAAAGACCCGTTTTACAAATCTACAGGACCTCAATAATCACAATTTGCAAGTGGTTGGACAGACTACCCAGGATTTGCGAGCCAGGATTGAGGTTCTAGAGGGGCGAGTCCAGGCTCCTGCCGTAGCCCCGAGTGCTGGGATTCCCAAGTTAACCCCTTTTCGTTTTGGCGGTGAACGTGAGAAATTCAGGGGATTTATAAATCAATGCAATCTTTTTTTTTCTGCACATGCTTCACAATTTCCCACTGAACGATCTAAGGTGCTTACTATAATTATGTTGCTTACCAACAAGGCTTTAATGTGGGCAAACCCTCTGATTGAGACTGAGGATGATTGTTTGAATCACCTTGATGATTTTATTTCAGCCATGGGGCAGGTGTTTGATGACCCCAATCGAGGTGCAACAGCTGAAGCAGCCATGTTAGCTTTGCGCCAAGGTAAGCACTCGGTAGCTGAATATGCCTTGGATTTCAGGAGATGGGCCCTTGATACCACCTGGGACAGTTCCGCCAAAAAATCTATTTTTCGAAAGGGGTTATCTCCACTGATTAAGGATGAACTTGCTCGTGCCGACCCTCCCACTGCGTTAGGTGACTTTATTAACTACTGCATCCGTATTGATACTCGTCTGACTGAACGCAGGCAAGAGAGATGGTTCGAAAGCAATCGTACTAACCTTTTCCTACCTTCCTCTCCAGCTAAGGAACCTTTGAGTAGGATTACACGGGAACCTGAACCTGAACCCATGCAGGTAGACTCTTTACAACGACGGGTTAGTGATGCACGCAAGGAACATCGTTTTAAGGAGAATCTATGTTTCTATTGTGGTAAGTCAGGGCACTTCATTATAAACTGCCCCAGCCGTTCTCGTAAGACTACTGCAGCACTCATTCATTGTGAGTGTTGCGAGAGGGGATCTGTCAGGTCCGAGCCTCAGGCTCCAGAGAGATCTGCAGCAACAGATCTTGATTTCTCGGACTTAAACTCCGTTACCTCTGAGGACGTTGACTGTGTAAACGCTGCCATTTTTCAAGTTTCCTCAGCGGTGTCCCAGCTGAGTTGTAAGAAAAACAATTCTCATTGCTTTCTTTCCATCAAACTCTGGGTTGACTCAGCTTGGGTGTCTAGCTCTGCTATGATCGACTCAGGGGCAAGTGGAAATTTTATGGATGTCTCCTTTGCTCTGAAACAGGGAATACGTTCAGTGAAGAAGGCTACTCCAGTACAGATGGAAACTGTGGATGGCTCCCTGCTGACCTCTGGACCAGTGGATCAGGAAACAGAGCCTTTGAGGGTTCTTATGGGTAAAGATCATCAAGAGAAACTGTCCTTTATGCTTATCTCTTCTCCTCACTTTCCCATTATTCTAGGGCTACCATGGCTGCAGGCTCAGAATCCTACCATTAACTGGGAGACCAAGGAATTACACTTTCCAGAGAAACAGATGAGTCCAAAAGTTTCAGCTTGCTCTGTTCCTAAAGGAATCATGTCAGTCCCTGAACTACCAGCTGTATACCAGGACTATGTGGATTTATGTGACAAGAAGAACGCTGACCAGCTTCCTCCTCACCGTCCATATGATTGTCCAATTGAATTATTGCCTGGAGCAGAGATACCTTTTGGTAAGATCTACCCCTGGCGGGGCCCGAGCTAAAGGCTTTAAAGGATTACATAGATGAAAATCTAGCCAAGGGCTTCATACGCCCCTCTTCATCTCCTGCAGGTGCACCCATCTTCTTTGTAAAGAAGAAAGATGGATCTCTGAGACCATGCGTAGACTATAGGGAACTCAATAAGGTTACTATTAGAAACCGTTATCCATTGCCTTTAATCCCTGAGTTATTGGGAGAGAGTGCGACATGCCAAAATTTTTTCTAAACTAGATCTTCGTGGGGCCTATAACTTAGTCCGTATTAGACCTGGGGATGAATGGAAGACTGCATTCAGGTCACGCTATGGACACTTTGAATATCTAGTTATGCCTTTTGGTCTGAGTACCGCCCCAGCCACTTTCCAACACTTGGTGAATGACATCTTCAGGGATCTCCTAGATACATTCGTGGTAATTTATTTGGATGATATTCTAATTTTTTCTAACTCCACAGAGGAACATCATGGACATGTGAGAATGGTCTTGGAACGTCTAAGACAAAATCATCTTTACATCAAACTTGAAAAGTGTGAATTCCATAGGACCGAAATTCAATTTCTGGGGTATGTACTGTCTACACAAGGAATTAGTATGGATGGAAGCAAAACCCAAGCCATCAAGGATTGGCCAAGTCCTAGAAATGTGAAGGAGGTACAGCGCTTCATCGGGTTTGCCAACTTCTATAGACGTTTCATTAGAAATTTCTCTGAGGTAGTGTCACCTATCACTCAACTTACCCGGAAAGAGTCTAGGTTTTCCTGGACTCCCAAGCCCAGGAAGCATTTTCCCGTCTAAAAGATAAATTTACCACTGCACCTATCCTAGTACATCCCAACCCGAGCTTGCCTTCATAATAGAGGTGGATGCTTCAGACTGTGCCGTTGGAGCTATACTCTCTCAGAGAACAGGTGGAAGAATGTCTTGCATCCCTGTGCCTTCTTTTCCCAGCAGTTGTCTTCGGCTGAGAGGAACTACGATGTGGGCAATAGAGAGTTGTTGGCCATTATTGCCGCCTTCAAAGAATGGAGACACCTTCTTCAGGGAGCTGCACAGCAAATAGTCATCCTGACAGACCATCTTAACCTTGAGTTTATCAGGTCGGCTAAGTGCCTGACTCCTCGCCAGGCTCGCTGGAATCTTTTCTTAAACCAATTTAATTTTATCATCTCTTATAGACCAGGATCGCGCAATGGAAAGGCTGATGCACTCTCTAGGATTTACTCAGCAGGACACGTCCAATTACTCCTCCTAAGACTATTCTTCCTGACTCTAGATTCCTAGGAGTAATTCATAATCAAGACCTACTTAAGGACATCAAGGAAGCATACCATGCGGATTCCTTTTTGGCACAACCCCCAAGGGACGTAAGTCTTGTCTTTAAGAATGGTGTGTGGATTCAGGGACAACGTCTGTATATTCCTGAAACAGTCAGATTAAGAGTATTGCAACTCATTCACGATTCCAAGATAGCTGGGCATAGAGGAATTCTAAAGACACAGGAATTTCTTTCTCGTTTCTTTTGGTGGCCCACTTGCAGGAAGGATGTTTTGAATTATGTCACTTCATGTGAGGTCTGTGCAAGATGCAAAACACCTCGCTCCTCACCAACTGGTCTGTTACAGCCTCTTCCCACCCCGTCCCGCCCGTGGGGATCCATTTCTATGGACTTCATTGTGGAGTTACCAACCTCTCAGGGGAAGAACACCATTCTAGTGGTGGTTGACCATCTAACAAAGGCAGCTCATTTTATCCCTTGTGTCGGCTTACCCACTGCAAAACAGACATCAGATTTGATGATTAAAGATGTGTTTCGCTTACATGGAGTACCGGATGAGGTTATTTCGGATCGAGGGGTGCAATTCACTTCTAGGTTTTGGCAAAATGTCTGTGCAGCATTGGACATTAAAGTAAACCTTTCTTCTGCTTTTCATCCCCAGACTAATGGACAGACCGAACGAACCAATCAAACCCTGGAGCAGTATCTCCGCTGCTTTATCTGCCACCTACAGGATGATTGGGTGGATCTACTTCCATTAGCTGAGTTATCGTATAACAACTCTCAGAGTGCCTCCACTAAACAGTCTCCTTTTTACTCTAATCTAGGTTATCATCCTAACATTCTACCACGATTTCCCATAGAAAACGCCTTTACCAGCAGTGGCTGAAAGAATCACGTCTTTACAGAAGAATATGGATCTTCTAAAGGAAAATCTGGAATCGGCTCAAGAAAGGTACAAGAAAGCAGCAGATAAATTTCGTAAACCTGCACCAGCTTTCAAGGTAGGAGACTTGGTCTGGCTGTCAACCAGAAATCTTAAGTTAAGGATTCCATCGTCTAAGTTGGGACATAAGTACATTGGACCCTATAAAATCAGTAAAATTATAAGTGCCGTTGCTTGTCGTCTTCAACTGCCCAGAACTATGAGAATCCACCCTGTCTTTCATGTATCCCTACTAAAGGCTGCGACACCCAATACGTTTCCTGGACGTTCCTCTCCTTGCCCTGACCCAGTGCTAGTCGATGGTCAGGAAGAATTTGTGGTGGAAAGGATTTTAGATTCCAGGTTGTATAGAAATCAGTTACAATATCTGATTAAATGGCAGGGCTACCCAGTGGAGGACAACTCATGGGAACCGGTCAATAACGTTAATGCTCCTCGCTTGCTCCGTCAGTTTCATCAGAGGTACCCACACAAGCCTGGTCTGAGGTCATCCGGAGGTTGTCCTTAAGGGGGGAGTAATGTAAGGTTCTATGTATATATTCCTGAAACTCAGTTTGTTCGTCAGCCATTTTGCTTTCTGTCTTGCTGCAGCTATCTTGCCCTCAGTCAAAATGGAGTTTCCAGCTTGCATGTTCCCGCCCTGATTCTCTCCTTTGCTTCTTAAGCAGCCACAGCTGAGCAATCAGTGCTTCAGAATCTAGCCTGCAGTGAACCTGTCACTTGACTCCTGTAAGCCTTGGACCTTGTACTCCAGCTATTCCTACTGAGGAACTCTGAAGCACTTGTGGACTCTGAACCCTGCTCTTTGAAAGACCCACGTTTGCATGGACTTACGGTAACAGAGAAGAAGATCCTGAATCTGTATTGGAGAGTGATTGCTGAGCTTGGATTACTCTGGCCTGCTGTGTCTCCTGTTTCTGTGTCTGCAAACTGTGTGACTATTTCTGCCAACTTGTATGAAGTAATACAGGACTTTTCTATATCAAACCTGTGACTCCTGTGTTTTCATCGCACCCAAGCACAAGACGCTATATGAACTGTACTTCATACATTACAGTCAGATCACACCATCCGTTGTTGTATGAGCCAAAGTGGACTTCATGGGAGACAACCAAGGAGGACACCATTGTTGAAAAAAATAATAAAAAAGCCAGACTGGAATTTGCCAGAGAAAAAAACATTGTCTTTACTGTGAAACTTGGAGGAGGTTCTGTTATGTTCTGGGGCTGCTTTGCTGCATCTGGCATAGGGTGTTTCTGTGCAGGGTACAATGAAATCTCAAGACTATTAAGGGATTCTAGAGAGAAATATGCTGCCCTGTGTCAGAAAGGTTGGTCTCAGTCACAGGTCATGGGTCTTGCAACTGGATAATGACCCAAAATACACAGCTAAAAACACCCAAGAATGGCTAAGAGGAAAACATTGGACTATTCTGAAGTGGCCTTCTATGAGCCTAAATCCTAATGAGCATCTTTGGAAAGAGCTGAAATATGCCATCTGGAAGAGGCAACCTTCAAACATGAGATAACAGGAGCAGTTTGCTCTTGAGGAGTGGGCCAAAATACCTGTCGAGAGGTGCAGAAGTCTCATTGACAGTTATAGGAATCGTTTGATTGCAGTGATTGCCTCAAAAGATTGTGCAACAAAATATTAAGTTAGGGGTTACCATCATTTCTGTCCAGGCCTATGTCATGAGTTTTATATTTTAAAATTCTGTGGAAGCATGGTTGAAATCAATGTCTGGATTTCATTTGTTAATTTTCATAGATTTTTGACTAATTATTACTTTTGTCAAATTCAAGTTACTTTTGTCACCATTGTGGGTTTTTCAGTCATTAAGCGAGGGGTATGAATAATTCTGACCACGTGTGTATAGAATGCAAAATTAAAATATTTATATATATGTATATATATATTTATATATATATATATATGTATATTTATACAGTACAGACCAAAAGTTTGGACACACCTTATCATTCAATGATTTTTCTGTATTTTCATGACTGTGAAAATTGTAGAATCACACTGAAGGCATCAAAACTATGAATTAACACATGTGGAATTATACATTACACTTTACAAAAAAGAGTGAAACAACTGAAAATATATCTTATATTCTAGGTTCTTCAAAGTAGCCACCTTTTGCTTTGATTACTGCTTTGCACACAGAAAAGGTGAACGGATGAACTTTACATGCCTGGTTCCCACCGTGAAGCTTGGAGTAGGTGGTGTGATGATGTGGGGGTGCTTTGCTGGTGACACTGTTGTGGATTTATTCAAAATTGAAGGCATACTGAACTAGCATGGCTACCACAGCATCTTGCAGCAGCATGCTATTCCATCCGGTTTGCGTTTAGTTGGAGCATCATTTATTTTTCAACAGGGCAATGACCCCAAACACACCTCCAGGCTGTGCAAGGGCTATTTGACCAAGAAGGAGAGTGTTGGGGTGCTATGCCAGATGACCTGGCCCCCACAGTCACCAGACCCGAACCCAATCGAGATGGTTTGGGTGAGCTGGACCGCTCACCGCTTCAATTTTGAATAATCCCCACCAGTGTCACCAGCAAAGCATCCTCACACCATCACACCAGCTCCTCCATGCTTCACGGTGGGAACTAGGCATGTAGAGTCCATCCGTTCACCTTTTCTGCGTGCAAAGCAGTAATCAAAGCAAAAGGTGGCTACTTTGAAGAACCAAGAATATAAGACATATTTTCAGTTGTTTCACACTTTTTTGTAAAGTGTAATGTATAATTCCATATGTGTTAATTCATAATTTTGATGCCTTCAGTGTGATTCTACAATTTTCATAGTCATGAAAATACAGAAGAATCTTTGAATGAGAAGGTGTGTCCAAAGTTTTGGTCTGTACCGTATACACTGCTCAAAAAATAAAGGGAACACTCAAATAACACATCCTAGTTCTAAATGAATGAAATATTCTCATTGAATACTTTCTTCTGTACAAAGTTGAATGTCCTGTCAACATAATCACACAAAAATCATCAATGGAAAGCATTCGTCAACTCGTGGACAGTCTGTGGTGCAATGTGATGTTGGTGGATGGAGCGAGACATGATGTCCCAGATGTGCTCAGGTCTGGGGAACAGGCAGGCCAGTCCATAGCTTCAATGCCTTCATCTTGCAGGAACTGCTGACACACTCCAGCCACATGTGGTCTGGCACTGTCCTGCATTAGGAGGAACCGAGGGCCAACCGCACCAGCATATGGTCTCACAAGGAGTACCCAATGGCAGTCAGGCTACCTCTGGCGAGCACATGGAGGGCTGTGTGGCCCTCCAAAGAAATGCCACCCCACACCATTGCTGACCCACTGCCAAATTGGTCGTGCTGAACGATGTTGCAGGCAGCAGGTTCACACTCAGCACATGTGACAGACGTGACAGAGTCTAGAGATGCTGTGGAGAGCGATCTGCTGCTTGCAACATCGTTCAGCATGACCAGTTTGGCAGTGGGTCAGTAATGGTGTGGGGTGGCATTTCTTTGGAGGGCCACACAGCCCTCCATGTGCTCGCCAGAGGTATCCTGACTGCCATTGGGTACCGAGATGAGATCCTCAGACCCCTTGTGAGACCACATGCTGGTGCGTCGGCCCTGGGTTCCTCCTAATACAGGACAATGCCAGACCACATGTGGCTGGATTGTGTCAGCAGTTCCTGCAAGATGAAGGCATTGAAGCTATGGACTGGCCTGCCCGTTCCCCAGACCTGAGCACATCTGGGACATCATGTCTCGCTCCATCAACCAACATCACATTGCACCACAGACTGTCCACGAGTTGACGAATGCTTTAGTCCAGGTCTGGGAGGAGATCCCTCAGGAGAACATCCGCAACCTCATCAGGAGCATGCCCAGGCGTTGTAGGGAGGTCATACAGGCACGTGGAGGCCACACACAATACTGAGCATCATTTTGACTTGTTTCCACTTTCATTTTGTCTTGTTTTGATTTTAATTTTGACTTGTTTCCACTTTCATTTTGGGGGTCTCTCCAAATCCTGGCCTCCATTGGTTCAAAAATTTGATTTCCATTGATGATTTTTGTGTCATTATGTTGACAGCACATTCAGCTTTGTACAGAACAAAGTATTCAATGAGAATATTTCATTCATTTAGATCTAGGATGTGTTATTTGAGTGTTCCCTTTATTTTTTTGAGCAGTGTATATACACCTCCCCTTTAGCATATGTTCACAAGGAGAGTTTTGGCTTTAGTTTTTCCTTTAACATTTGTGAGGGCTCTCACTCCTACATTTGGGAAGTCCCTCCCTAATTCGAAATTGTTAGCTAGATAGTGGAATACATATTCCCAATTACTTTACAATGCCAGCTAAAACATGCCCATTTGAATTTGGGCTTCACCCGCCACCACCACCATGTTTACAGCCATGTGATTATGCGGCCCTCGCTTCACATTTTTAGTGGACCAGCAGGTGCTGTTAAATCTGAGTTTTGTGAGCTCCACAGTTCATTTTGGCCACTGGATCCCAATGGAGCCACTATCATAGTGGGTGAAGCCACTGTAACGTGAATATACTACAGGAGGTGGGGGAGCTGTATGCTCAATGTCAGTAAACTGGATTCTACCAGACACCAAAAGCATTAGAATCAAATTTTGAATGCAGTGTATGCAAGCAAGTGCCTGTATTGTGATCAGTCTGTCAGGCCTGAAACCCATGTCAGTAACATGTAAAAGTCTCCGCAATGGAAAGAGACAGGCGTGCCATTGACCATTCTACACAAGCCTACGCACTTCTTCTGGAAACTACCCAACCAGGCAGAATGTATCTTTTGTATGGTTTTGAGCAACAATGGAGTCATTACAGGATATGTCCCAGAGAGTAACGAGGTCTGTGGAGTGTATTACTCAGGTGACAGGCAGTGCTACAGAGCTCAGGTAAAGGCCTTAGAGTGGCAATGACCATGTGCCAATATGTGTAAGGCTGTGGCCTGAATAGGTCTGTGGAGCATATTAATCCAGTCTCTTAGATGTGCTTAAAACATACAGAAACTGGGCAATACTCCATCACCATTTTTTTACTCAAATTTAGAAAATTTAAGGGAAGCGAAAGCTTAATAAAGAGACACAAGTCTTATAGAGGAGCCTGGTAAACCAACAAGGTTCTTTGTCCAGCACCGGACAACGTAAAGTGCTAACGAATATGAAATCCCAATCTAACTAGCAATTTAGGAAGAGACATACAGTATATGCTGACAAGAGACAACTGAACGCTGAGCTGGGACAACGAACTGGACGTGGTTGTTGACTTTTGTGTCTGTGCAACTGTAGATTGTGGGCAAGAGCCATCAGCACCTCCTTCCTGGACAGCAGATTGGAAAGGACGTAACACAGGGGAAGGGCCAGAGGTTTCACCCACAGACACAGATTTTGTACAGCCATTCTGTCAACCTACTGGGGTGCTGTGTATGTCAGCAGTATATGGCGTATGCTAACAGAGGTATAATTTCAAATTTCCCTTTATAATGGATGTGTGGGTAAGATTTTTGAGCTAGCAGTATATTTAGAGCATGTTTAATTACTCATATTATTATTATTCTGTCTAAGCCTGAAACCTGAAGAAGTGTGTGGAGCATATTAATGCATTGATTTTCCACAATGTCGAAGGGCAGACCCAAAATCAATAAGAGGCTCCCAGATACATGCTTAAAGAGACCATGAGCAGGGCAACACAATAAAAAAATATAATAGAATATATAGAGACTGAGAGTAAAATCTTCACCATTGAAAATGTGCAAAGTTTTCCAAAAATTACCCAAGGGGCCTGTATCATACACGCCAAAAGAGACCGTAATGGGTACCTTACAATACATTTTGCAGTTATTAGAATAGGTAGAGATAGGGAGTGCAAGTTTCACCATTGCACAATGTGCAAAGGTTTCCAAAATTCAAAAACATTACCCACCTGTGGTATACATGTATGACCACTAAGTACTTGTTGCAGAAGCAGGAGGAGTATGACATGATTTTTTGAACAAAATGGATTTGGATGGTAAGGCATGGACATTAAGACAACTTCCAAAAAAGAACATTTGGGATACATTTACGTTAGGCTACTGTCATTTGTAGGGCTTACAAAGTTGGAGGAAATCCAGCCTTGTTCAATTTTAGAATAATCAGCCAGTCTGCATTTCTCATTGACAGGCGTGAAAGCCTATCCATTATGATTGCACCGGCCTAACTAAAAACCTGCTCAGACAACACACTCGTGGCAGGGCATGTCAGCAGCCCAAGGCATACAAGGAGAGGTCGGGCCAAGTGTGCAGCTTGTACAACCAATGGTTAAAGTGCACTGAAGAATCAGGAAGGACACTAGTAAGGTCAATTAAGTACTCCTTCACCATCTTGGTCAACTTCTACCTCCTCATCATATTTACACCCACAGATAGCCCTTGCTAATGTGGCAGTTTCATGAAAATTGCCCAGTTAGTGGACATTTCCACCCCTGAGTTGCACCTGGTGTATGTGACCCTCCTCTGTAATCCTTATGGGGGAAAAAAGCCGATACCTCTGCCAGCAGTATTGTCTGAGGGTAATCTTTTCGGCAAGTCTTCCACAATAGCCCTCTGGTATGCATGCACTGAAAATGGCACGTCTGCCTCCGACGTGAGAGAAGGAAATTTCTCCTTGTACCATGGGTCAAGAAAGGTGAACAGCCAATATTTCATGATGGACAAAATGTCTTTCACGTGAGGGGCTTGGAAAAAGGAATCTGGACATGAACTGTGCCATGTGTGGCAGACTACAAAGAGTCAAACATTCAGTGTCCCTACCTGGACAAACACCATCCTCTCCTCTTCACGATACATTGCTTCCTCCACTACAGGCCATCCATGCTGGGCAGTCATGAAGCAGGAATTGGGAGTCCCCTCTCTAGCGCAGAGTAAAAACTCCAGTTCCTCCTCCTACTACTGTTCTTCGTCAATAACCAATGTGGCCTGTTGGTCAGTGTGGTATAAGCCACTATAAAATCTTGCTCCATAGCCACCTGCTCGGCATTCAAAGCTTCCTTTTTGAGATTCTGCAACAAACATTTTAATAGACAGAGCAGCGGAATGGTTAAGCTGATAATAGTGTAATCATTGTGCAGTACTCAAAGTTTTGAAGAACCTCACATATTTCAGTGATCCACACCCACTCCGCAGTTGTTACATGTGGGGGCTGAGTGTTACTCTGAAAAGCTGGAATTAAGACATAGCCCTCTGCTGCTCACAAAGCCTTAACAACATATAAAAGGTCAAATTCCAGTGTGTGGGCAGGTCACAAAATAGTGGGTGACAAGGCAAGTTACAGCGCTGCTGCAATGAAGCCAGGCTGGTGAAAGCCTAAGATGACTTTTGAAAATGGGTGCTGACACCGCGTACCTTGGCAAGCAGATCTGGCAAGTCAGGGTATGTTTTTAAAAACAGCTGTACAACCAAGTTCAGCACGTGGGCCATGCATGGAGAATGTACCAGCTTGCGGAGCGTTAAAGCCGCCACCAAATTACGACCATTATCTCACACAACCAGACCTGGTTGGAGGTTCAGCGAGGACAGCCTCTGATAGGTCTGGTCTTTTATCCCTTTCAACAGCTCTGCTGCGTTGTGAGCATTATCACTGAACCCCTTAATGTCCATTGACGTGCACAGTCCGTCATGGCAGGATGTCAGTTCCGGCACCATGACAGACTGTGCACATCCTGCATTAGAACTGTCACGCAGTGACAGTTTAGTGCCGACAGCTGTCTATGACAGCTGATAGGCACGGCAAGAGGTTCGGGGACCCATGCTCTTGGTCCCTGCACCCAGAGCGCTGTGATTGGTCAGGCAATCTGACTGACCAAACACAGCAGCGATCGGGCAGGAGCTGCTAAAATTTCAGCATCTCCTGCCCGATCAGTGCAGGAGCTCAGCACTGCAGTGGCTAAGCTTCCTGCATGACAGCCGAAAGCGGCGTCCATGCCGCCCCTGGCTGTTAACCCCCTAACTGCTGCGATCGAGCGTGATCGCAGCGTTCAGGGGGGGTGGCAGAGGGTTGGGAGCTCCCTCTGACTCAGATCGGCGTCCTCGCGATGTAATCGCAGGGCCCGATCTCAGCCATGATGACCCTGGGTTGTCGTGACAACCCCCAGATCATCCAGCTACGGAAAGCCTCTGAGACCACGCTCACAGAATGGTCTCAGAAGCTTTCAGCATAGGGGTATAATTCATTGCAATGCTGGAGCATTGGAATGTATTATACCTGCAACAAAAGTGAAAGTCCCATAAGTGGACTAGGTAACAAAAACATTTTTGAAAAAATATGTAAAAAAAATAATAAAAATAATTAAAAAAAATTCCCCTAATAAATACACATTTTTATGTAAAAAAAAATAAAAAACAAAAAATACCGTTTGGTATCGCCGCGTCCGTAAAAATCCAATTTATAAAAGCATCACCATAGTTAACCCCTTCAATGAACGCCGTAAAAAAAAACTCATAAAAGCAGCAAATTATATTTTTCCAAGCGGTATCATCATAAAAAAAAAGTGCAATAACACGCGATCAAGAAGACGGATAAAAATAAACATGTGTAGAAAGTTCAGGGGGTTTAGCTCCGGGATCGCCGTCTCGGGTAGACGAAGTGGCATGGAAAAAGTTCAAGCACAGACAGCAGTACTGGTGAAAACTTGCCGCAACCAGTTTTATTGAAATCCACAGCAACAAACATAAACCAAATCATAAAACAAAATCCTAAGCCTGACAGGCTGCTAGCTAGACACAGTTAGTTACCTCACTACCGTGGTCTAGGCTCTAACAGCCTGGCCAAAACAACACATATTATGTAGTTACCAGAGCTTTGCTTCCAGGAGACTTCCAGCAGTGTCTGAAGCCGGATTCAGACTGAGAGCTCTCTCTGTCTAGCTCAACCACCTACTTCTGGCTGCTTAACGAGACAGCTGAGTGCACTCAGGTTGGGCTGCAAGCCTGTACTGGATGGAGAGTGGAGTGAACGTCGCACTGCCAACCTGCCTTCACTCCTACATTCCTCATGCCACCCAGCTAAGAAACCTGGGTGAAATGTACACCCGTCCAGTACGCACCCCTTCACTGTCTCACAGATGGTACCACTGAAAATGTCATCTTGTCCCACAAAAAGCAAGCTGCTATATAGCATCATCAGCGAAAAATTAAAAAGTTATAGCTCGCAGAATAAACTAATGCAAAAATAATTATTTTTTCTATAAAAGTTTTCTATAAAAGTTTTTATTGTGTAAAAAACACCAAAACATAAAATAAGATATAAATGAGGTATCGTTGTAATCGTAGTGACCCGACGAATAAAGCTGCCTTACCAAATTTACCACACGCGGAATGGAGAAAAAAAAAAACAATTCCTGAATTGCTGGTTTTAGTTCATTCTGCCTCCACAAAAATCGGAATAGAAAGCAATCAAAAAAGTTATGTGCCCGAAAATGGTACCAATAAAAACGTCAGTTGCCGCAAAAAACAAGCCCAAATGACTCTGTCGCGAAATATGGAAAATTATAGCTCTCAAAATATGGCAAAGCAAATTTCTTACAAAAATCTTACAAAAAAGCATCTTTAGTGTGTGACAGAAGTTAACATGAAAAGAAATAATGTACGCTGTAAATTGCATCGCCCGAAGAATAAAGTGCCTAATCATAATACCGCACGGAATGTGTAAAATAAACCAATTCTACTTGTGGATTTTCATTCGCCGTAAGATTGCAGTAAGGCGATCACAGTGGTTTACCCCCACATATGGGTATCAGATACTCAGGACAAATTGCTCAACTTTGGGGTCTAATTCTCTGTTACCTTTGTGAAAATAAAAATTTTGGGGCAAAAGATAATTTTTTTGAAAAAAATAGATTTTTTATTTTCACGGCTCTACGTTATAAACTTCTGTAAAGCACTTGGGGGTTCAAATGCTCACCACACATCTAGATAAGTTCCTTGGGGGGTCTAGTTTCCAAAATGGGGGCACTTGTGGGGGGTTTCTACTGTTTAGGCAAACAGGGGCTTTCCAAACGCAATAGCGTCCTATGTCAATTCCATCAAATGGCGCCCGTTCCCTTCGAGCTCTGCCAGCGCCCAAAGTGGTTTACCCCACATATGAGGTATCAGGTACTCAGGAAAATTTCACAATAACGTTTGGGTCCCTGTACCCTTGGGAAAATAAAAAAATGGTCGTGAAAAAATCATTTTGTGGAAAAAATAATGATTTATTAATTTTACGGCTCGTTAAACTTCTGTGAAGCCTTGGGGCTCAAAGTATCACCACACATTTAGATAAGTTCCTTGGGGGTCTAGTTTCCAAAATGGGTCACTTATGGGGTTTTCACTGTTTAGGTACATCAGGGGCTCTCAAACGCTCCGGCGTCCGCTTTCGATTCAAGTCAATTTGACATTCAAATCTCAAATGATGGTCTCCCTTCTGAGCCCTGCCGCTTGCCTAACGATTGGTCTTCCTACATATGGGTATCGGTGGATCAGGAGAAATTGCACAACAAATATTTGGTTCATTTTCTCCTGATACCCTTGACAAAATAAAAAAATTGTGTCTGAAGAAAAATTTTGGGGAAAAAAAGTTAAATGTTAAATGTTCATTTTTTCCTTTACATTGCTTCATTCTTGTGAAGTAACCTAAAAGGGTTAAATAAACTTCTGAATGTGATTTTGAACACTTGAAGGGTACAGTTTTTAGAATGGTGTCACTTTTCTGTCATATTGACCCCTCAAAGTGACTTCAAATGTGAGGTGGTCACTAAAAAAAATGGTTTTGTAAATTTTGTTGGAAAAATTAGAAATCGCTGGTCAACTTTTAACCCTTATAACTTCCTAACAAAAAAAAATTTTGGTTCCAAAATTGTGCTGATGTAAAGTAGACATGTGTGAATTGTTATTTATTAACTATTTTTTGTGACATATCTCTCTGATTAAGGGCATAAAAATTATAAGTTTGAAAATTTTAATATTTCAAAAATGTTCGCCATATTTCCATTTTTTTTATAAATAAACACGAGTCACATTGTAGAAATTTTAACACTATCATGAAGTACAATATGTCTCAGAATCAGCGGGATCTGTGGAAGTGTTCCAGAGTTATAAGCACATAAAGTGACAGTGGTCCGATTTCAAATTAAGGCCTGGTCATTAACCTACAAAATGGCTTGGTCCTTAAGGGGTTAAACAGATGAGCTTCAACAGAGTGTGCTGCCTCTATGCCAAGGCTGTAATGCAAAGCTTCCAACTGGGGAGTGATGTGGATGCTACTTCAGCTGAGGAGGAGGAGGAGAGACAGGAACTGGAATCTGAGGAGATTGAAAGCAAGATGTAATTTGGGCCCGCTTTCTTTGTGTGTTTAAGATGTGTGATGTCCCAGCCTCTGACTGTCCCAGATGCCACCAGGTTCACCAGTGTGCCATCAGGAAAATAAAGTGACGTCATCCACAAGAACTTGTCCACGTGTCTGTGGTTAGGTGAACTTTTCCTGTGACTGCATTGGCCAGAGCAAGGCTGATATTGTGTAACACATGCTTATGTAACGCGTGGATGGCACATCGGGAAAAATAGTGGCGGCTGGGAAATGAGTTCCATTGGGCTGCAACCACCAAGAAGTCGCAGAAAAACTCAGTTCCAACAAGCTGAAATGGCAACATTTCCAGGTCTAGCAATCTGGCAATGTGGGCGTTTATCATTAGGGCCTGTGAGTGGGTGGATATTTCTGCTTCCTGTGAAATGTCTGGGGCAGGGATAAGTGAACACTGCACTATGACACTGAACTGGACGTGGTTGCTGACTGTTGTGTCTGTGCAACCACAGGTTGTGTGCAGGAGGCATCAGCGCCTGCTTCTTGAACAACAGATTGTGAAGGCCATAACACAGAGGAAGGGGCAGTGGTTTCACCCTCAGACACAGATTTTGTACCCAGGTGTTCCGCCCACCTACTGGGATGCTTGGCTGCCATGTGCTTCTGTGTGCTGGTGCTGCTCAGGTTGGCATTCTCCTTGCCTCTTCTCAGCTTGGTATGGCAGAAACTGAAAATTACAGTTGTTTTGTCTAAAGGACTTTCAGAAAAAAATGACCATACATGGGAACAACGCACCCTTGGCCTGTTATCTAGCCGAGTGGGGTGGTTCCGTGGAACAGTTGAACAACTTTTCCTTCTGATCAAACTACTATCTCTTCTTGCCTCTTTTCATGCTATAGATCCATCCCTCTCTGCACTGCTGTGATCGCTAGGCGTGCCTCTATGCCTGGTTGTATCAGTGGCCTCATCATCGACTACATCATCTTCCAATTCATCAATGTGATGCACTCGGCTGGCCTGATGGCAACTGTACGTGATGATTATCCTCCATTTCTTCAGACATGAGTTAACCTTCCCCAACGTGGCTTTCTCCTGCCCGTGGGTGCTCAAATGTTTTTGCATCAGTGCACTCCATTTCCTCATGACCCTTTTTTTTTGCACGTTGACAGACAAGGGTACATAAACAGTTCCTCGGAGTGGCCTGTGCTGCTGTCATATGTCTCGTTGGACTCTTGATGGTGTGAGGAAGAAGGACAAGGTTGAGGATTGTGAGGCCCAGCCTCTTGTCTACTGAGACTGGACTGTGTGGAAGAGTTGGTGGTGCTACTTCTCAACACACTGGAGCCTTTGTCTTCCATCCAACCCACAACAGCCTTGCACTTGTCTGGGTTCAACAGTGCTGACCAAATTTTGACAGGAAGCTTTAACGAGATACAATCACCTTCTGATCTGTCACACGGCCTTGGCGGGCACCACCACATCCACGTCCACATTCCTTAACATCACCATTTCCCATATTGAATGCGTTATGAAAAATCCTGCCTTTTTTCAAAGTACCCTTACAGAGGTGTTATGTACATATTCCCTGTATATAGCAATGTGTGGGTATTTTTTTTATCAGCTTTATTACACATGGCAACAGCAGACTCACAAAAATTGCAGGTAAATGGTCATGTTTGCTTATCTCAGCAAGTTTTGCGCCTGTCGCACAACTGCTAGATAAGAACGCTATTTATTTAACCAAAAGAAAATTCTTATTTTTTTTATATACCTTTCTGACACTTGGCAACAGCAGAGTAAGGAAAATTACTGGTAAATAGTGTCGTTTGTGTGTCTCTGCAAGCTTTGCAGAAGTCGCGCAACTGCTAGATTAAGATACACAATTTAGTTAACCAATAGAAAATTTGTATTTTTTATATCGCCTTTCTGACTCATGGCAACAGCAGAGTATGGAAAATTACTAGTAAATAGTGATGTTTGCTTATCTCTGCAGGCTTTGTAGAAGTCGTACAATTGCTAGATAAAGATACACTATTTAGCCAATATAATTTTTTTTTTATATCGCCTTTACGACACATGCCAACAGTAGACTCAGGGAAATAACTGGTAAATAGTGACGTTTGAGTAGCTCAGCAGGTTTTGCGCCAGTCGCACAAATGCTAGATAAATATTAGCTATTCAGCAATAGATGAGGAATATTATTTACCAATTAGCTTTTAAAAAAGATGTTTATTATATGCTGGCACTGAGGAATATTATTTAGCTGTAAAAGAAAAGTTTTTTTTTATATGCTAATGCGCAGGAATATTATGTAGCCCCAAAAAATTTGTTTAGTATATGATGGTACTGAGTAATATTATTTGGCTCTAAAAAGAGCTGCTTTGTATATTATGGTGATAGATTAAACTCTACTTATCTCTCACTAATCCCATAATCTGTTCCTACACTATACAACTGTTGTGAGTGGGCTTGGGATGAGTTCTGAGAAGAGGCTCCCTCTGGTGGTTACAAGCGGTGCTGGTCTGTCCAGTGAAGATTGTGAAGATTGTGAGGAGTGGGAATCAGGTGTTACTGACTGGTCTTATATAAGGGAGTCACCTTCCCATCAGGGTTGCCGGTGATCAATTGTTCTGGTCTCTATCCTTGATTCCTGTTTCCCTTGTAGCCTGCTGTGTCGTGTCTGCATCTCCTGCTAACAGATAAGACATTTTCTTCTTTTTGTTTTTGTGCTTGATTTTTGCATTTTGTCCTGCACTTCTGTGGGGGCCTTCAGGGTCCCCTCCGGGGGCTTTTGCCCTCTCAGTTTAGTTCAGCCACTGATGTTTGTACTTTTGCTTTTTCCAGTTTTTTCAGTGGCTGCTGTTTTGATTTTGTTACACCAGAGAACTAATTTAGGTGGTAGAGGTCGTGTGATCTCGGGAGTTTTTGAAATTAGTAGAGTTGGTGCTTTTCAGGGTTTTCTGGGATTGCAGTAAGTACCCTTCCTATCCTTTTCTATTTAGTTAGTTTGGGCCCCAACGTTTGCTCATACTATTTTCTGTCTGTGTCAGTATTTCTTCTTGTCTAACCGCCATTACATGTTTGGGGGCTTTCTATTATCTTTGGGGTTCTGCTCCGGGGCAGATAGCTTTCCTATATCTATCTTTAGGTGTAGTTAGTTTCTCAGGCTGTGACGAGGCGTCTAGGACCAACGTAGGAACGCTCCACGGCTGCCTCTAGTTGTTGTGGTTAGTCAGGGTACTGCAATCTCATAGATTCCAACTGCTCTGGTGTATTGCCTTTTTTGCCTGCACTCCTCAGCTACCGAAACATAACAGTATCACCGGCCAAAAATTTAAAATTGTATGGTACTCACAGAAGGGAAAAAATTTGTGAAAGAAAAAACGGTTGTCAGAGTTGTCAGAGATATTTTTCTGTTTGTTGCATTTTTTTTTTTTTTCCTCTGTATCTCTGGGTGCTGGGGAGGATTTTTTCTCTCAATGGAGTTTGCACAGTTGTCTGGCCGTGTGGATCAGCTTGCCACTGAAGTTCGGAGTATTGCTACCTATCTTGCTAGGTTGCCTGTTGTGGAACCTAGGATTCCCATGCCAGATTTGTTTTTAGGGGATCGAGCTAAGTTTCAGAATTTCAAAAATAATTGTAAATTGTTTTTTGCCTTAAAATCTAAGTCCTCAGGGAACGCAGCGCAGCAGGTTCAAATTGTCATCTCTCTCCTGCGCGGCGATCCTCAGGATTGGGCTTTTTCCCTGACACCTGGGGATCCTGTTTTGAGTGATGTTGATGCATTTTTTCAGGCTTTGGGGTTATTGTACGATGAGCCTAATGTCACTGATCAAGCTGAAAAAGCCTTGTTGGCATTAAATCAGGGGCTTATGACGCTGAGTTATACTGTCAGAGATTCCGTAGGTGGGCAGTCCTGACCAAGTGGAATGACGACGCTTTGGCGGCCCTTTTTCGGAAGGGTCTGTCTGATAATGTAAAGGATGTTATGGTGGGATTCCCTGTCCCCTTGGTCTCAATGATTCTATGTCATTAGCGATTCAAATTGACAGACGTTTGCGTGAGCGGAGAAGTATGCGTGGAATAGTGTTGCCTTGTGAACCTGCTTCTGAATCCATGCAGTGTGATAGAGTGGTGTCTGGGGCACAGCGTCATGAGTTTCGAAAGCGCAATGGGTTATGTTTCTACTGTGGGATGCCTCTCATGCTATTTCAGTCTGCCCTAAGCGGGGAAGACGTTTTGCACGCTCAGTTGTCTTGGGTAGTGTTCAGACTAAGTTTTTATTAACTGTCACTCTGATATGCTCTCTGTCCTCATTTTCTGCTCAGGCTTTCGTTGATTCTGGAGCAGCTATTAACCTGATGGATTATGATTTTGCTAAACGTTGTGGGTTTCCCTTGATACCCCTACAGAAGTCTATTCCCTACTGGGGATCGATTTACCCCTTTGGCTGAGAATAAACCTCAGTTCTCTACTCAGGTGATAATGAGGGTTGAACCTGATCATCAAGAGTGCTGCAAATTTTTGGTTCTGTATAATCTGCATGATATTATCGTACTGGGTTTCCTTGGTTACAGTCTCATAATCCTGTTTTGGATTGGAAATCTGTGTCTGTAACAGTTGGGGCTGCCAATGTGTTAATACCAACACTCCTGTTTTTTCTGCCTCCCCCAGGCTCAGGATGTTCCTGACTTTTTGATTGATTTTTCTGATGTATTTAGCGAAAGTAAATCTGCATCCTTGCCTCCCCATAGGAGCTATGACTGCGCTATTGAATTAGTGCCTGGTAGTAAATTCCCTAAAGGTCGCCTTTTTATTTTGTCTGTACCTGAACATGACGCTATGCGATCTTATATCAAGGAGTCATTGGAGAAGGGTCATATCAGACCATCCTCTTCACCCTTAGGTGCCGGTTTTTTCTTTGTGGCCAAAAAGGATGGTTCATTAAGGCCGTGTATTGATTATCGTCTTTTGAACAATATTACTGTGAAATATCAATACCGTTACCCTTGATTTCTGACCTGTTTTCCAGGGTGAAACACGCTACTTGGTTTACCAAGCTTGACCTCAGGGGGGCATATAACCTTATTTGCATTAAGCACGGGGATGAATGGAAGACGGCATTCAATACCCCGGAGGGGCATTTTGAGTACCTTGTGATGCCCTTTGGGCTCACTAATGCTCCTTCTGTCTTCCAGTCCTTCATGAATGACATTTTCAGGGATTTTGTGGATAAATTTCTGATTGTTTATTTGGATGATATCTTGATTTTTTCTAATGACTGGGACTCTCATGTGAAACATGTTCGAACTGTATTCCAGATTTTGAGAGAGAATGCTCTGTATGTGAAGGGATCAAAGTGTCTTTTTGGCGTACAGAGGATCTCATTTCTGGGATTCATTTTGTCCCCATCTGTTATTGAAATGGACCCGGTCAAGGTTCAGGCCATCTGTGATTGGGTCCAACCTACTTCATTAAAGGCTCTTCAAAGATTTTTGGGTTTTGCCAATTTTTATCATAAATTTATTGGTAATTTCTCGGTTATTGTTAAACCATTAACTGATTTGACCAAAAAGGGTTCTGATGTGGTGAATTGGCCTCCTGAGGCAGTCTCTGCATTTCAGGAACTTAAGCAGAGATTCACTTCTGCTCCTGTTCTACGGCAGCCTGATGTTTCTCTGCCATTTCAGGTGGAGGTTGATGCTTCTGAAATTGGGGCAGGTGCCGTTTTGTCCCAAAAAGATCCAGAGACCTCTAAAAGTAACCCTTGTGCCTTTTTCTCTCGAAAATTTTCTCCTACTGAACGTAATTATGATGTGGGTAATCGGGAGTTATTGGCCATGAAGTGGGCTTTTGAAGAGTGGAGACATTGGCTGGAGGGAGCCAAACATCAGGTGGTGGTCCTTACT
Organism: Oophaga sylvatica; assembly: GCA_033576555.1. Taxonomy (NCBI): domain Eukaryota; kingdom Metazoa; phylum Chordata; class Amphibia; order Anura; family Dendrobatidae; genus Oophaga; species Oophaga sylvatica. The sequence continues at coordinate 54,909,849 of JARQOD010000004.1, read as the reverse complement.
GACCATAAGAATCTGGTTTATCTGGAATCTGCCAAGCGACTCAATCCTAGACAGGCCAGGTGGGCCTTGTTTTTCACACGTTTTAATTTTGTGGTTTCCTTTCTTCCTGGCACTAAGAATGTTAAGGCGGATGCCCTCTCGAGGAGCTTCCTTGCGGACTCTCCTGAGTTATCTGATCCTTCTGTTATTTTGAAAGAGGGTGTAGTTCTTTCCGCCATCTCACCTAATTTGAGACTTGCTCTGGAGGGGTGTCAGGAGGATAGGCCCGAGCGCTGCCCTGTTGGAAAATTGTTTGTCCCGGACCAGTGGAAAAAGAGTGTGATGTCTGAGATTCATTGTTCCGCGTTGGCTGGGCATCCCGGAATTTTTGGTACCAGAGACTTGGTTAGTCGGTCCTTTTGGTGGCCTACCTTGTCTCGTGATGTCAGGGAATTTGTGCAGTCCTGCGGGACTTGCTCTCGCTCCAAGCCTTGCTCTCGCTCTAGTGGTTTGTTGATGCCATTGCCTGTGCCCAAGAGACCATGGACCCATATCTCTATGATTTCATTTCCGACCTTCCTGTTTCTCAGAGAATGACCGCCATCTGGGTGATTTGTGATAGGTTTTCCAAGATGATACATCTTGTGCCATTACCTAAGTTGCCTTCCTCCTCTGAATTGGTGCCGTTGTTCCTTCAGCACGTGGTTCGTTTACACGGCATTTCCTGAGAACATAGTGTCTGACAGAGGAGTCCAGTTTGTTTCCAGATTTTGGAGGACTTTTTGTTCTAAACTGGGTGTTCAATTGTCTTTCTCCTCGGCATTTCATCCTCAGACCAATGGTCAAACTGAGAGAACAAACCAGACATTGGAGACTTATCTAAGATGCTTTGTGTCTGCTGATCAGGATGACTGGGTCTCTTTTTTGCCTTTGGCTGAGTTTGCTCTTAATAATAGGGCTAGCTCTGCCACTTTGATGTCTCCGTTTTTCTGTAATTCTGGGTTTCACCCTCGATTTTCTTCAGGACAGACGGAGGCTTCTGTCTGTCCAGGTGTTGACTCTGTTGTGGAGCGTATGCAACAGATTTGGGACCAGGTAGTGGAGAGGTTGTCCCTCTCTCACGAGAGGGCCCAGCGGTTTGCTAACCGGCATAGGACTGATGTCCTCGGTTTAAAGTAGGGGACTTGGTCTGGTTGTCCTCAAAAAATATTCCTATGAGAGTAGCATCTCCTAAATTTAAGCCTAGGTTCATTGGACCTTATAAGATCATGGAGATTCTTAATCCTGTTTCTTTTCGTTTGCTTCTTCCAGGGACATTTAAGATCCATAACGTGTTCCACAAGTCCTTGTTGAAGAGGTTTGTTGAGCCAGTGATTCCTGCTGCTGTGCCTCCTGACCCTGTTTTGGTTGAGGGCAATCTGGAGTATGTGGTTGAGAAAATATTAGATTCTCGTTTTTCTAGACGGAAACTCCAGTATTTGTTTAAGTGGAGAGGTTATGGTCAGGAGGACAATTCTTGGGTGTTTGCTTCGGACATCCATGTTAGGAGACTCATCCGTGCGTACATAGAACTCATCCTGACCGACCTGGTTGCTCAAATGAGGGTTCGGTGACCCCTCCTCAAGGGGGGGGTACTGTTGTGAGTGGGCTTGGGATGAGTTCTGAGCAGAGGCTCCCTCTGGTGGTTACAAGCGGTGCTGGTCTGTCCAGTGAAGATTGTGAAGATTGTGAGGAGTGGGAATTAGGTGTTACTGACTGGTCTTATATAAGGGAGTCACCTTCCCATCAGGGTTGCCGGTGATCAATTGTTCTGGTCTCTATCCTTGATTCCTGTTTCCCTTGTAGCCTGCTGTGTCGTGTCTGCATCTCCTGCTAACAGATAAGACATTTTCTTCTTTTTGTTTTTGTGCTTGATTTTTGCATTTTGTCCTGCACTTCTGTGGGGGCCTTCAGGGTCCCCTCGGGGGCTTTTGCCCTCTCAGTTTAGTTCAGCCACTGATGTTTGTACTTTTGCTTTTTCCAGTTTTTTCAGTGGCTGCTGTTTTGATTTTGTTACACCAGAGAACTAATTTAGGTGGTAGAGGTCGTGTGATCTCAGGTGTTTTTGAAATTAGTAGAGTTGGTGCTTTTCAGGGTTTTCTGGGATTGCAGTAAGTACCCTTCCTATCCTTTTCTATTTAGTTAGTTTGGGCCCCAACGTTTGCTCATACTATTTTCTGTCTGTGTCAGTATTTCTTCTTGTCTAACCGCCATTACATGTTTGGGGGCTTTCTATTATCTTTGGGGTTCTGCTCCGGGGCAGATAGCTTTCCTATATCTATCTTTAGGTGTAGTTAGTTTCTCAGGCTGTGACGAGGCGTCTAGGACCAACGTAGGAACGCTCCACGGCTGCCTCTAGTTGTTGTGGTTAGTCAGGGTACTGCAATCTCATAGATTCCAACTGCTCTGGTGTATTGCCTTTTTTGCCTGCACTCCTCAGCTACCGAAACATAACATACAACACAATGCAAACTAACAGAGATCTGCAGCATGTACTTGCAATGATAACACCCAGGTGCCTGCCTTTCTCTCGCCCTCATATTAAATCTATCACTACACTATCTCAACCTAACAGAGAACTAATCTTCACTCTCAATAGCTCTTAAAAGAGCTTTTTACAATCAGAAAGTTTCCCAATATGCTGCTTTCACTTTCCCTACGCTCGCACTATGCTTTTTCCTGCTGTAATTTGCGCTAGATAACACAGCAGGGATTAAATATTCCCTATGATGCTGTGAGGCGAGCCAATCATAGTAATGCCACACCAAAGATGGCGCCGGCATTACTATGAATGGCAAGCAAGCCCAGCATGTTCATTGGCTGTAAATAAAGCGCCAAACATGCTGGGCGGGTCACTCGAAGTTACCGAGGAGGATACCTAATTACTCGCCGAGTAATGAATAGCCTGAATACCGTACAATTTGTGATAGTAACGAATAGTGAAGAATGTATTCTCTCATCACTAGTCTTTACCTTTCACCCCATTTGGATTTCTTTTTCCAATTTTCCTGTACGTTAAATGGCAAAATGCATGGTGTCATTCAAAACTGCAACAAGCCCTCATAAAGCTTTGTCAACGGAAAAATAAAATTTTGTGGCTTTTGGAAAAAAGGTAGGAAAAACTAAACATGATGCTGTCATAAACGGGTTAAATAATTTATTATTTCAAAAAAATTTATATCTGATAGATCCAACTGATCCCAAATGTTATACTTATAAGGATAGGAGATTTCTATTAAAGAAAATTGAATTTAGCCTAACTCGTTATCGACCAGCGGTACTCCTTTTTATGGCGATCATTAAGGGGTCTCATTCCTCAGTGTCACTATTTTATGGCCCTGAGAATTAAGTAGCACAACATGAAGAGAAATCCAGCTCTACGAACAGTAAATATTTTACTCACAAAAATGTTTCAACTGAATTAATTAAGGGTGCATAAACACCAGAAACGCGTTGATGCGTGCTCTGTAATCTGTATTGCTCACTTTGTATTTCCTTGAAAATAAAATATCCACTGTTCGTGGAACTGTATTTCTCTTCATTTTGCATCTCCCACTATTTGACGCAGCATTTCCATGCCCTGAACACCTCCAGGATGCAAAAACTCCAGGCTTCCAGCTTCGGGAGTTAGCGGAGACTCAGGAGTATATGATTGGGGGTGTTTTTTTTCGGACCTCCATGATGGAATCCCTTTTATTCAATGAATAATAGTAATCGAGTAAAAAAATGGAATCTCTGCTTTAAAATCATTTCTCCTTTGACAAGATATAATCGATTAGAGCGGAGAGCAATAGTGCCATAAAGTCCCTCACAGTAGTCTGATAATTTTTTCCCCCATCATATTGCCTTCCCTTCCAGTCCAGGTAAAAAAAAAAATTGCTGCCACATGCACAATACGCAAGCGCAGATCTGCTGGATAGCTCCTGGCAACTTCAGCAAACAACTTCATTGGTTCCTGAAAGTATGATCACTGTGAGGAATCTTACCACAATGATCAAAATCATCAATATTTAGAAAACGGCACAGAATTTGGGCTGCATCTATCTTTCTTCTCCCTGAGATGGTCTGAGAGAGAAGAGAGAAACACTGTGTCCAAGTACTGGGTCTTTCAGAAAGGGAAAGTGATGAATCAATTCCAAGTTCAAGTTCACATTGAATTACAAATCTTTCCCTGTGACCCCTGATCATCCCCTGTGTGTGGACATTAGTGTGACCAATTTTTTTTTTATTTTCATTGTTAGCCAATGTCAGCTTATTTATTACCTGTTAGATAAATTTACATTCATTTACGTCTTTTTTGCCTCAAAAGTAAAGAAAAGAAAAATTAAAAAACAGACAAATTGCTAAGGCGTTATTAGGTTATTAGCTAGGTTTACATCAGTATGTTAGCTAGTTTTATTTTTGTGTGTGTTTCATTATAAGCAAAAATAAATAAAAATATAAAAAAAATACTAGGATGTTAGGGTTATTAGCCAGGTTTACTCCAAGGTATGTTGGCTAGATGTTTCATGAAAAAAAAATTACCTTTTACTTGGTATTAGACAGCATTCTAATACAATGGCCCATAAGATGTTCATGTCAGAAGCAGGAGCTATGTATAGAGTCGGTGGACTGTACATTGAAATACATACATTGTAATATTTCTCCATTTTATTTTTCTTGTAAATACAGTGTGTCCGTAAAGTCATGGTGCACTTTTGACCAGTCAAAAGACGATAGCAGTGTGAAATCTGCTCCAAATAAAAGAAAAACTCTCCCAGTTTCATACCTATTCAGCGCAGTTCGATGTGGGCTCCATTTGTTGCCCTACACACATTCAAATGATAGTGAAGTTCTTGCCACACACGGGTAAGGACGTCTGTTGCTTTCCTGTGACTGGTCAAAAGTGCACCATGACTTTACGGACACATTGCACATCAATTTTTAGCAATCCCAGAAATAAAATGGGATGTCATCAATTTTACCCCTTTGACTTAAGGGTATGCCACACTAAACAAGAACGCTAACGAGATCGCTAAAAAACGTCACTATTTAGCGATCTCGTTAGTGACGTTGTTGTGTGTGGCATGTAGCAACGACGTGGCCCCTGCTGTGATCTCGCTGATCGTTCACTAGAGTTCTGGACCGTATTTTGATCGTTGGCGTCCCGCTGGTGAGCCTGAATCGCTGTGTCTGGCACCTTTTGTGAACGATGTGCGACCTCGCTGACGACGCATTAGTCAGCTGCGCAGGCGGGACTTTGTTTTCTTTCGTTAACGCCCTTCAGCTCCGATTGGTGACCACAACATCACCTCAGCTATAATAACTGCGCCCCCATCCATTGTTTCCAGAGCGCTTTGTGGGTGACTCTTTGTGCGTTGTTGCGAGGATAGTATCGTGTGTAAGAGAGAAAGGAACTACCGCAGTAATGCACACTACTCAGATAATGGAAAGTAGAAAAACAGTCAATTTTATTGGTATACAAAGAGTAAAGTAAAACACAAGTAAAATCAGAGTGACTCTGGTCCCAAACGCCCGCCCCTAACCATGATCAAGGTATATAATGAATAATGTCTCAAAAATAACAAAAACATGAAAAATAACTGGAAAAACATATGATCATAAAATAAACATTTGGAAATATGTAATGGTCCACCTATGATGAGAGAACCTGTATGGATAGCAGAAAAAATATTAATGATACAAAAATATATCAAATAATTATAAGCAAGCCCAAATAAGGGGTAAAAATAGTCCCCCACCTGTGAACTAAAAAGATGGCTCCAAATCAATAATTGTGAAGAGAAACAAAAGCCATGAAAAAATCACTAGCACATGATATAAACCAGAACAAACCTCATGATAAAGGCATGAGAGAGCAAACGGGCAGTCAGGACCAGAGGACACCAAGGTCCCACGTGTTACGCCGCAGCCTGTGCGGCTTCCTCAGGAAAGTGTGAAGACAAACGCCAACAGGGTTTAAATACCTTAAGAAGATGGAAACAAGGGAGTCAGCTGTGCGCTGTACCTGATAAGTCTGGCAGGAAGCAATTTGGGTGTGAGTCAAATGGCCAAAAAAGGAAGTGCAGACGTCTCTGCAAATATCTAAGTACCACGCATGCGCGCAGTGGAACGCAAATAGCGTCCACTGACACGCAAGTGTGGAGGTAGAGAGGATGAACTGCGCGTGCGCAACATCGGGTCAGAAGGCAAAAAAAAAAAAAAAAAAATGCTAATAAAGCAATAGCCCCATAGTGGGAAACAATCAGACCCCATTCATACCGAGAGCATACATATCTAGATTAACTAACGATGTTGAATCTTGTGAGCCTGTATGGAAGTAAGAGGAATGATTAGTTAAGAAAAATAAGGTCAATGAAAACATAAAGTAAAATAAACCATATTATATGAAAATAAATAAATAATAAATAGTGAAAAAGCAATTAACAGAAAAAAATATATATAATGGAAAATAAATAATATCAAACAATAATAAATAAACATGGTAAGATATCAAAAAATAAAAAATAATAAATAAAAATAAAAAATTAATAAATTAAAAAATAAATAAAAAATAAATAAAAAATAAAGAATAGTAAATAAATGAAAAAAAAAAAAAAAATTTTAAATAAATACAAAATAAAAATAAAAAAATAAGAATAAATAAATAAAAAATTACAAAATAAATAGATAATAATGAATAATAAAAATAAAAAATAATTTTTTTTTTTTTTTTTTTTTTTTTTATAATAAATAACTGAAAATATGTATATAAAGTGGCCAAAAGATCACCAGATCAAGAGTAAAGGAGGTCCAAAGTTGATGGATACCAATGGATGGATAAAGAAAGAAAGAACCTCCTCAGTTAAGGAGACAAAATTAGACTCTTGAGATATGTGACCCAACAATAATCCCTATCAAGGATAGCTTAAATCCATACAGGTAAACTCTCAAAAATATGGCAGGTTCTGCCCCTATACAAAAAGGCCTAAAATCAACAATCCCATGTGACCAAAAATATACATGTGGATGAAGTCTAGTAGATACCCTGAATAAAGCCAACCCAATACCCCTAACCAAACAAGAACCAGAATGGCACTCTATTTGAGTGTCCAACCTGGCACAAACATAACATAAGGATGGCAAAAAAGGACGCATGAGAGCACCAAGTCCGATATAATTGTATGGCCAGCGGAGTATTCCTTCTATCTGACACCATCGGGTTCCATGACGGTAAGTCCAGCCAAAGAGGTCCAAAACCAGACATGATGATCCAGAATGGTAGTCCAGAATGAACAATGAACTTTCAACCCAGAAAACCGGAAAACAGGAGCTCCTCATTGATGTGTAAGGACAATGTTCAAAACATTTTGATTTAAATCAGAAATAAAACCCTGACATTCCTCGATAGATCCTGTCCAGACAAAAATTATGTCATCGAGGTATCGAGACCAATGTCGGACATGGTTTTTGAAAAGGGCAGAAGGAAAGACCACCGTTGCTTCCCACCAACCCAAAAATAGGTTGGCGAAAGCCGGAGCACAGCGTGCCCCCATCGCCACTCCTGAAGTCTGTAAATAAAAAGAGCGATCAAATAGAAAAAAGTTATGTGTCAACACAAATTTGAGTAAATCCAAAATAAGAGAATCGTGCATTCTGTCCGTGTTTGACAACTGATCAAAAAAGTACATCACCGCCAAAATACCCACTTCATGTCCAATATTGGAATACAAAGATTCTACATCACAGGTGACAAGAATATCACCTGTGGACACCTGTATATCCTGGCAGATCCTAACAAAATGTGATGTATCTTGTATGAAGGAGGGTAAGTCTTTGACAATCGGTTGCAAGAAAAAATCGACATATGTGCAGACCTTTTCGCAAAGGCTACCAATGCTGGCAACTATCGGACGTCCTGGTGGTTTGCAAATGTCCTTATGGACTTTTGGTAACATGTAAAATGTGGGAGTAACAGGATGCTCTACCCACATGAAGACATGTTCCTGATGATTAATGATGCCCAACTCCATAGCCCTATCCAATATCCTTCTCAATTTAACTGCAAAAACTCCCGTAGGATCAGATGGCAATTTGCGATAGTAGTTAGTATTATTGAGCTGTCGATGTGCTTCCTCTAAGTAGAGTTCATGTGGCCATAGGACAACATTCCCCCCCTTGTCTGCTTCCTTAATAATAAAGGACGGATTGGATCTAAGGGCTTGGACCGCCACTCTTTCAGCAGCATTTAGATTCTTAATAGAAGGACAGGAAGAAGATAGAGACATTATGTCCTTTTTGACCAATTCAAAAAATATGCGTATAGCTGGAACCAAGGAGAACGGAGGAGCCGCATGTGATTTATTCCTATAAGGAAACATATGCTTACCACCAGTAGCCTGATTTTCTTGTAGAAGATCCAACAAGTCACGTAAGACTTGTCTATCCGTAGCATCAAAATCTTCGTTATTATCCAATAACTGAGGTCTAAGATGTAACACTTTTAAGACCAGATTCCTACAAAAAAGATACAAGTCCTTAATAAGGGTGAATTTATCTAAAAGTTGTACCGGAGAGAAAGTCAACCCTCTTTGTAGTACTAGTAGTTCAGTAGACGTCAATGTATGTTTAGAAAGGTTAATCACATGTAGGCCCTCATTCATTACCTGATGATCTGACATGGCAGTCCCCACACCATGATGGTAAGTTAGCGACGGGAGTTCCTGCGTTGGTTCTGTGGTGCGTATCTCTGACCTCTGTATCTGGTGGTCCTGACGAGAGAATGATTTATGTCTATGGCCCCTTCTTGTGCGACGTCCAGCTCGCTTTCGGCTGATGATAAAAAATCACTGCCCGAGGTATGTTCTTGAGCCTGGGCTGCCTCACGTGAGCCCTGCCCTGATTTCTGTGTGTGGGGTGTGGCCCTTTGATTGCCCTGATGTTTCCAGTGGAAAGCCCTTTGTGATTCAAAATCATTACGATCTCTTAAGAATTTAGTTTTTTTACGCCGAGTAATGTCTGCATCAAATTTGTCTAAAATGTCCTTAAGTTTAGGCCTAAAGGGGTGAATCTGGGTACTCTCATCAAATGATGACAGTCTAGTTTCCAATTCCTTAATCTTATTTTTTGTAGTAACAAGTAATTTCCTATCATGTTCAAGAAGCATATTCATAATAATATGTGAACAGCGCATAAGGCCCTGCTCCCATATGGTACGAAAACTCTCAGATGGTTCCCATGCCGGATAAATAGGTATTCTAAGGCCCCTCGGTATGATATTTAGTTTCACATATTCCTCAAGGCTGCGAATATTCCACCATAACTTAATGCCCGTTTTATGTGATGCAATCAAATCAGTGGTCAGTTGGGAAAAATCTGAACTGGGGACTGGAGCATCGTTAGAGGAAAATATGCTAGATGACTGAGCCTGCCAAGCAGCCTCACGGGTATCCCAATCCATGTCGGCTAGTGAAACACACTATCGCAGTAATTCGAATAAAATAACATAAAAAACTCAGAACCAAAGAACAATAAATCTGAAAAATAAAGAGAAAAAACAATAAATAAATAAGCTGATGGCCAACCAATAATTAGCCAACCAATGAAAAATACGTTTATAATAAAACGTGTGCTGCCCAAAAAGGAAAAGCCCCTCAAAAGAGAGGCTGAGAAAGCATATTAATAATGTGAAATGCAGGGCGCACCAATTATACACAATTAAATAAGGAGGTGCAGATCGGTAGAAAAAACAGCTAAGTAAGAGAGAAAGGAACTACCGCAGTAATGCACACTACTCAGATAATGGAAAGTAGAAAAACAGTCAATTTTATTGGTATACAAAGAGTAAAGTAAAACACAAGTAAAATCAGAGTGACTCTGGTCCCAAACGCCCGCCCCTAACCATGATCAAGGTATATAATGAATAATGTCTCAAAAATAACAAAAACATGAAAAATAACTGGAAAAACATATGATCATAAAATAAACATTTGGAAATATGTAATGGTCCACCTATGATGAGAGAACCTGTATGGATAGCAGAAAAAATATTAATGATACAAAAAATATATCAAATAATTATAAGCAAGCCCAAATAAGGGGTAAAAATAGTCCCCCACCTGTGAACTAAAAAGATGGCTCCAAATCAATAATTGTGAAGAGAAACAAAAGCCATGAAAAAATCACTAGCACATGATATAAACCAGAACAAACCTCATGATAAAGGCATGAGAGAGCAAACGGGCAGTCAGGACCAGAGGACACCAAGGTCCCACGCGTTACGCCGCAGCCTGTGCGGCTTCCTCAGGGAAAGTGTGAAGACAAACGCCAACAGGGTTTAAATACCTTAAGAAGATGGAAACAAGGGAGTCAGCTGTGCGCTGTACCTGATAAGTCTGGCAGGAAGCAATTTGGGTGTGAGTCAAATGGCCAAAAAAGGAAGTGCAGACGTCTCTGCAAGATATCTAAGTACCACGCATGCGCGCAGTGGAACGCAAATAGCGTCCACTGACACGCAAGTGTGGAGGTAGAGAGGATGAACTGCGCGTGCGCAACATCGGGTCAGAAGGCAAAAAAAAAAAAAAAAATGCTAATAAAGCAATAGCCCCATAGTGGGAAACAATCAGACCCCATTCATACCGAGAGCATACATATCTAGATTAACTAACGATGTTGAATCCTGTGAGCCTGTATGGAAGTAAGAGGAATGATTAGTTAAGAAAAATAAGGTCAATGAAAACATAAAGTAAAATAAACCATATTATATGAAAATAAATAAATAATAAATAGTGAAAAAGCAATTAACAGAAAAAAATATATATAATGGAAAATAAATAATATCAAACAATAATAAATAAACATGGTAAGATATCAAAAAATAAAAAATAATAAATAAAAATAAAAAATTAATAAATTAAAAAATAAATAAAAAATAAATAAAAAATAAAGAATAGTAAATAAATGAAAAAAAAAAAAAATTTAAATAAATACAAAATAAAAATAAAAAATAATAAGAAATAAATAAATAAAAAATTACAAAATAATAAATAGATAATAATGAATAATAAAAAAAAAAAAAAAAAAAAAAGACAGACGATACGGCTAAATCGGGGAATCATGCTTAAAGGCTCTTTTCCGTGCGGTAATTGCACGATCTGTGCATATATGCAGCCTGTCCGTGACCAGTTTGTGAACCCCCTGGATGGGAACAGATTCAGGTTAAGGAATTATATCAACTGTAAAACCAATTGTGTTGTATATGCTCTTATCTGTCCGTGCTCTCAGGTTTACGTGGGTCAAACATCGCAGGAACTGAGACGCCGTATCCAGAAGCACTTCTCTACGATTAATTTGGCTCACTCGGACCAGACTAAGGGTAAGCCCCTCACATCAGTGGCTTCACACTTCTTGACGAAACACGCAGGCAGGATCAAAGGCACCGACTGGTTGGTTTAGAGAGGGTGGTGGTTTCGAATCGAGGGGGATGTCCTAAGAAACTACTTTTGCAAATTGAATCCCGTTGGATTTTTAATCTTCGATCCACTACCCTACAGGTCTGAATGAGGAGCTCCTGTTTTCCGGTTTTCTGGGTTGAAAGTTCATTGTTCATTCTGGACTACCATTCTGGATCATCATGTCTGGTTTTGGACCTCTTTGGCTGGACTTACCGTCATGGAACCCGATGGTGTCAGATAGAAGGAATACTCCGCTGGCCATACAATTATATCGGACTTGGTGCTCTCATGCGTCCTTTTTTGCCATCCTTATGTTATGTTTGTGCCAGGTTGGACACTCAAATAGAGTGCCATTCTGGTTCTTGTTTGGTTAGGGGTATTGGGTTGGCTTTATTCAGGGTATCTACTAGACTTCATCCACATGTATATTTTTGGTCACATGGGATTGTTGATTTTAGGCCTTTTTGTATAGGGGCAGAACCTGCCATATTTTTGAGAGTTTACCTGTATGGATTTAAGCTATCCTTGATAGGGATTATTGTTGGGTCACATATCTCAAGAGTCTAATTTTGTCTCCTTAACTGAGGAGGTTCTTTCTTTCTTTCTCCATCCATTGGTATCCATCAACTTTGGACCTCCTTTACTCTTGATCTGGTGATCTTTTGGCCACTTTATATACATATATTTTTCATTATTTATTATAAAAAAAAAAAAAAAAAAAAAAAAAATTTTTTTTTATTTTTTATTATTCATTATTATCTATTTATTTTGTAATTTTTTATTTATTTATTTCTTATTATTTTTTATTTTTATTTTGTATTTATTTAAAATTTTTTTTTTTTTTCATTTATTTACTATTCTTTATTTTTTATTTATTTTTTATTTATTTTTTAATTTATTAATTTTTTATTTTTATTTATTATTTTTTATTTTTTGATATCTTACCATGTTTATTTATTATTGTTTGATATTATTTATTTTCCATTATATATATTTTTTTCTGTTAATTGCTTTTTCACTATTTATTATTTATTTATTTTCATATAATATGGTTTATTTTACTTTATGTTTTCATTGACCTTATTTTTCTTAACTAATCATTCCTCTTACTTCCATACAGGCTCACAAGATTCAACATCGTTAGTTAATCTAGATATGTATGCTCTCGGTATGAATGGGGTCTGATTGTTTCCCACTATGGGGCTATTGCTTTATTAGCATTTTTTTTTTTTTTTTGCCTTCTGACCCGATGTTGCGCACGCGCAGTTCATCCTCTCTACCTCCACACTTGCGTGTCAGTGGACGCTATTTGCGTTCCACTGCGCGCATGCGTGGTACTTAGATATTTGCAGAGACATCTGCACTTCCTTTTTTGGCCATTTGACTCACACCCAAATTGCTTCCTGCCAGACTTATCAGGTACAGCGCACAGCTGACTCCCTTGTTTCCATCTTCTTAAGGTATTTAAACCCTGTTGGCGTTTGTCTTCACACTTTCCCTGAGGAAGCCGCACAGGCTGCGGCGTAACGCGTGGGACCTTGGTGTCCTCTGGTCCTGACTGCCCGTTTGCTCTCTCATGCCTTTATCATGAGGTTTGTTCTGGTTTATATCATGTGCTAGTGATTTTTTCATGGCTTTTGTTTCTCTTCACAATTATTGATTTGGAGCCATCTTTTTAGTTCACAGGTGGGGGACTATTTTACCCCTTATTTGGGCTTGCTTATAATTATTTGATATATTTTTTGTATCATTAATATTTTTTCTGCTATCCATACAGGTTCTCTCATCATAGGTGGACCATTACATATTTCCAAATGTTTATTTTATGATCATATGTTTTTCCAGTTATTTTTCATGTTTTTGTTATTTTTGAGACATTATTCATTATATACCTTGATCATGGTTAGGGGCGGGCGTTTGGGACCAGAGTCACTCTGATTTTACTTGTGTTTTACTTTACTCTTTGTATACCAATAAAATTGACTGTTTTTCTACTTTCCATTATCTGAGTAGTGTGCATTACTGCGGTAGTTCCTTTCTCTCTTACTTAGCTGTTTTTTCTACCGATCTGCACCTCCTTATTTAATTGTGTATAATTGGTGCGCCCTGCATTTCACATTATTAGATAGTATCGTGTGTTGGAGTTTTGCGATCCTGTTTGTGGCGCAGTGGTGGGTTTTGCGATCCGCTAGAGCACTATCCATCCCCATTTGGATTTGGATCTTCGGAATATTTGGATTCAAGGTACATATTGTTTGTGATGTTGTTTGATAATGTTTTTTGACCTTTTTTTATTTTCTGCTTTATTTATTTTACACCCCTGACCTTATTTTATTATTTTTTCGTCTGCTTTATTTATTTTACACCCCTGACCTTATTTTTATTTTTTCGTCTGCTTTATTTTTTTACACCCCTGACCTTATTTTATTATTTTTTCGTCTGCTTTATTTTTTTACACCCCTGACCTTATTTTATTATTTTTTCGTCTGCTTTATTTATTTTACACCCCTGACCTTATTTTATTATTTTTTCGTCTGCTTTATTTATTTTACACCCCTGACCTTATTTTATTATTTTTTCGTCTGCTTTATTTATTTTACACCCCTGACCTTATTTTATTATTTTTTCGTCTGCTTTATTTTTTTACACCCCTGACCTTATTTTATTATTTTTTCGTCTGCTTTATTTTTTTACACCCCTGACCTTATTTTATTATTTTTTCGTCTGCTTTATTTATTTTACACCCCTGACCTTATTTTATTATTTTTTCGTCTGCTTTATTTATTTTACACCCCTGACCTTATTTTATTTTTTTTTCGTCTGCTTTATTTATTTTACACCCCTGACCTTATTTTATTATTTTTTCGTCTGCTTTATTTTTTTACACCCCTGACCTTATTTTATTATTTTTTCGTCTGCTTTATTTATTTTACACCCCTGACCTTATTTTATTTTTTTTTCGTCTGCTTTATTTATTTTACACCCCTGACCTTATTTTATTATTTTTTCGTCTGCTTTATTTTTTTACACCCCTGACCTTATTTTATTTTTTTTCATCTGCTTTATTTATTTTACACCCCTGACCTTATTTTATTATTTTTTCGTCTGCTTTATTTTTTTACACCCCTGACCTTATTTTATTATTTTTCGTCTGCTTTATTTATTTTACACCCCTGACCTTATTTTATTTTTTTTTCGTCTGCTTTATTTTTTTACACCCCTGACCTTATTTTATTATTTTTTGTCTGCTTTATTTTTTACACCCTGACCTTATTTTATTATTTTTTCGTCTGCTTTATTTTTTTACACCCCTGACCTTATTTTATTATTTTTTCGTCTCCGCCTTATTTTTTATTTTTTCGTCCTTATTTTTACCCCTGACCTTATTTTATTTTTTTTCGCTGCTTTATTTATTTTTACACCCCTGACCTTATTTTATTTTTTTTTCGTCTGCTTTATTTATTTTACACCCCTGACCTTATTTTATTTTTTTTTCGTCTGCTTTATTTTTTTACACCCCTGACCTTATTTTATTTTTTTTTTGTCTGCTTTATTTATTTTACACCCCCACCATTTTAGACGTTTGTAAACTGTATATTAAATGTTAACTGAAAAGTTTAATTTTTTTTTTATATATTTTTTATTTTATTCTTTATTTTATTTTGTTTAAACACTTTATTAATAGTAATTAATTAGTAATTAACTTTTCTCTTCTTTACCGTACAGGTTACATAATGAACCTGTCCACCGCGGAGCGTATGATTGTGGCAGTTGCACTGTCAATGGAGGCAGATCGTCAAGAAGAGGCACGGGTGGAAGAGAGGCGCTCCAAGCGAAAGCGTCGCATGTGGACCAGGGAATGGCTGGAGCAGAGGTCCAAATTCTCCCACATGCATCTATTGAGGGAATTGCAGGAGAAGAATCCGCAGGATTTCCGGAATTATCTACGGATGTCGGAGGATTCATTCAAGCTCCTACTGGAAGCTGTGAGGCCACTCATTGAACGGCAGGATACCCGGATGCGTGCAGCTGTTTCAGCAGTGGAACGTTTGGCAGTAACGCTGCGATTTCTGGCAACCGGACATTCAATGAAGGATTTGCAATATTCTGCTGCAATTTCTCGGTCGCTGCTTGGAGAACTAATTCCGGAGACATGCAACGCCATCGTCCGCAGTTTACGAAGCTACATGCCTTTTCCCAAATCAGTGGCGGAATGGCAAATAATTGCCTCTGATTTTGAAAGGATTTGGCAGTTCCCAAACTGTGGTGGTGCCTTGGATGGCAAACATGTGCGGATCACGCAACCAGCCAACAGCGGATCCTTTTTTCATAATTACAAGGGCTACTTTGGCGTGATCCTCATGGCCCTTGTTAATGCCAATTATGAGTTTATTGACGTTAATGTTGGCATTAATGGAAGGGTTTCTGACGTGGCGTTTTGGAGCACACAAGTTTTGGTGAACGGTTGTTTAATAATAAACTTAACTTGCCAACCAACATGGACACCACCGCCAACCTAAACTTTGTGTTTGTGGGTGATGAAGCCTTCCCCTTCATGAGCATCTTGTTAAACCGTATCCTCAAAAGACTTTGACAGGGGAAAGGCGGATTTTTAACTACAGACTGTCTAGGGCACGGCGCGTTGTGGAGAATGCCTTCGGCATAATGGCCAATCGCTTCAGGGTTTTCCACACTCCAATCAAATGAAGCTGGAATCCATAGACTCTGTGGTGTTGGCCTGTTGTGTGCTGCACAATTTTCTAAGAAAACGCGATGCTGGTACTTACAGTCCGCCAGGCTTCATGGACTCGGACAGCAATGGTGACGTGGTGCTTGGAGAATGGCGTGACAATGATCCCGCTATTGCAGGCCTTCAACCTGTCAATCAAGGCAGGAGCAAGGACAATGCGAAGGCCGGCAGAGACAAGTACTGCCATTACTTTAATGGGCCTGGTGCAGTGAGTTGGCAGCATCAGGTCTAGTTAGATTTTGAGAATGTTTAACTTTACCCTTTTTTTTAACAATGTTTTTATAATAAATTATTTTTATTTTAAAAATGCATTTGTGTTTTTTTCAATTATTTTACCAATATGGGAGAAGGGATAATGATGGGTGAGATGTGGGGAGGGAGTAATGGGGATGGCAAAGAGACATGTTACCAGCAGCTGTAGTTTTTAAAATCTTTTCAAAGGCTTTTTTGTTGTCTATTTTTTGTTTTACATTGTATCTACTTGTCACACACGTGCTCATGGGAGTACCATCAGTCATAGGAGTTAATTGTTAAAAAAATAAAGAAAAAATTTCAAATATTTTCAATTATTTTAAGGGCCTATGGTCTCACTAGCGTTCAAACATTATAATTAAATATAACAGATAATACACCACAGCTGCATATATAAAGTTTAAATATATAATATATATATTTTAGTCATATATGAAAGATTAAAAAATTGTTATACATATATTTGAAAATTCTTGGGAGGTAAAGGTCAACATTCACCAGGGAATCAGCTATTCACAGATATGCGACGTCATTGTGATCGCAATGTGACTACTCACACACAGCTACACAGATATGCAAACAGATATGCAAAAAGCTATTGTGATTTGCAAGGTGATTCGCGAGCCCCAGCAATAAAGATATGCGATTCATTGTGATCGCAATGTGACTACTCACACACCAGCTACACAGATATGCAAACAGATATGCAAAAAGCTATTGTGATTTGCAAGGTGATTCGCGAGCCCCAGCCATAAAGAAATGCGACGTCATTGTGATCGCAATGTGACTACTCACACACCAGCTACACAGATATGCAAACAGATATGCAAAAAGCTATTGTGATTTGCAAGGTGATTCATGAGCCCCAGCCATAAAGAAATGCGATGTCATTGTGATCGCAATGTGACTACTCACACACCAGCTACACAGATATGCAAACAGATATGCAAAAAGCTATTGTGATTTGCAAGGTGATTCGCGAGCCCCAGCCATAAAGAAATGCGACGTCATTGTGATCGCAATATGACTACTCACACACTGCAGCTACACAGATATGCAAACAGATATGCAAAAAGCTATTGTGATTTGCAAGGTGAAGATTGTCACGAGCCCCAGCCATAAAGACATGACACGCCATTGTGATCGCCTAGCTTGGAACAGTGGTATTGCGATTGCAACAGCATCTCATATCTGTGCTTGGCTGGCGCATGGCTGCTGCGGTCAATTTTCAATCGCAAAACCGTTTTGCGTCGCGAGTGGCGGCCGCACGTGACGTCATGGCGCTGGCGTCGCCCAATGCTCTGTTGTTTGTGATGGCGGCAATGGCGGCGGCGAGACAGAGACAGCACGGCCCAAAATGGACGTACGAGGAGGTCCGTTATCTCATAAAGAAGACGGACCTCTGGGACTACCACTGCAGGTGGTGGGTGTGTGTGGGGTTGTGGGGTTGGGTGGTGGTTGTTGGTTGTGGGTGGGGGGGTGTTGTGGGGGTGGGTGGGTGGGGTGGGGGGGGGTGTGTGTGTGGTGTGGGCGTGGGGGTGGGTTTGGGGGGGTTGGGTGGGGTGGTTGGTGGGGTGGGGGTTGTGGTGTGGGGTGGTGGTTTTGTTGGGTGGGGTGGGGTGGTGTTGGTGGTGGGTTGGTGTGGTGGGTGTGTGTGGGGGTGTGTTGGTGGTTGGGGTGGGGTTGGGGGTGGGGTTGTGGTGGGGGTGGTGTTGGTTGGGTGGTGTGGGGGTGGGGGTGGTGGTTGGGTGTGGGGTGTGGGGGTGGGTGTGTGTGGGGGGGGTGTGGGTGGGTGGTGGTGGGGTGTGGGGTGTGTGTGGTGGGTGGGGTGGTGGGGTGGGGGGGTGTGTGGTGGTGGGTGGGTGGTGGGGGTGGGGTGGTGGGGTGGGGGGTGGTTGTGGGTGTGTGGGTTGGGGTTGGGTGGGTGGGTGGGGGGGTGTGGGGGTGGAGGGTGGTGGGGTGGTTGGTGGTTGGGTGGGGTGGGGGGGGTGTGTGGGTGTGGGGTGGTGTGGTGGTGGGGGTTGGGGGTGGGGGATGGGGGTGGTGGTGGTGGGGTGGTG
>JARQOD010000004.1:54811337-54881337 GCA_033576555.1 Oophaga sylvatica | reverse complement strand
AAATAAAATGCTTACATAGTCTACAACATAGAACACAGCAGGGATCACAAAATGGTGGTGGTGGGCGCAGCATGAGTAAACATAGATAGAGCTGGGATCACAAAATGGTGGTTGTGGGCGACGCAGGAGTAAACATAGATAGAGCTGGGATCATAAAATGGTGGCCGTGGGCGGGGGCCGAACAAAACAATGGGATAAAAAACCTAGATAAACAATTACGCAAAAAACAGCAGGGATCACAAAATGGTGGTTGTGGGCGACGCAGGAGTAAACATAGATAGAGCTGGGATCATAAAATGGTGGTTGTGGGCGACGCAGGAGTAAACATAGATAGAGCTGGGATCATAAAATGGTGGTTGTGGGCGACGCAGGAGTAAACATAGATAGAGCTGGGATCATAAAATGGTGGTTGTGGGCGACGCAGGAGTAAACATAGATAGAGCTGGGATCATAAAATGGTGGCCGTGGGCGGGGGCCGAACAAAACAATGGGATAAAAAACCTGGATAAACAATTACGCAAAAAACAGCTGGGATCAAAAAATGATGGTGGTGGGCGCAGCATGAGTAAACATAGACAGAGCTGGGATCATAAAATGGTGGGCGTGCCTGAACAAAACAATGAAAAAACATGATGGACGACAATGGTTAACAACAGCAGAGATCTAAAATGGATCGGTACAATTAAAGACAAAAGAAAAATTAAATGTGACAAAAAAAATACCTACCTTACAAAACTTGTGTGATTCTGAAAAAAAAAATAGGGAAACTAGCGTCACAAACTGGATCGCAGAGGATACGCCACAGACTGGATCGCAAAAAACTCCAACGTAGAACGTAGCAACCGAAATAGTGGCGTAAACTGGATCGCAGTAGCTACCAAGACTAGCAGGACACACTGGGTGATTTGAAAGAACCGCTTCTGCTCGAGAGCAATGGAGAGGAGTGCTGATACGTCGTCTTTTATGACGCGGTCATCCAATCACAAAGCGGGAGAGCTGTGATAAATATCTATGACATACATAGTGACCACCAATCTGTGATGAGGGGCGTGCAAAAGGTCGCGCTCAGTCACGCCTATCGAGGTCGTGATCTTTCACAGTACATGCAGTGTGGCACATCCCAACGACCGCCAAAGTCGTTAAAAAGATCGCTAACCACTGATGCGACGTTAATGAGATCGTCAAGTATGGCAGCTACTAGCGACCTTAAAACGATCACACCAACGATAGCGTCGTTATCGTGATCGTTAGCGGGAACGTTTAGTGTGGCAGTACCTTAACTCCAAATTTCTGTCAGCTACCAAGTGTTGTATTTAATTGCCCAACAACCTAAGCTCTACACAAGACAGTGTATTTCCCAAAACCCCACATCCTTCTAGTCTTGTTTATGGATCCTCACAAGGGATGAGCGAGTAGTGAAATATTTGGACTTGCTATACTCGTAACGAGTAGGTCTTAATACTCGGGTATTCATAACGAGTAGCGAGTCCAATGCAAGTCAATGGGAAATGCGAGTAATTTTATGCTGGACCCTACAAAGTGGTCTGGGGGCCTGAGGAAATGGGTGCATGATTGTCTAAAAGCAGGCGGTAAAAAGCTGTGTGTTGGTTAATGCAGGAAGAAGCCACCCATCATCACAAGGGGTTCACAATTCTAAAGGTTGGACTACAGTCACCACAGAAGACAACGGTGCTGGCTGCGTGTCAGTTGTGCAGTACCGTGCGTGCTATTCGGTGTGCAAACAGCACCGTAAGGGCAAAAAAATTAGCCTGAGTTTAATGTTGAATATTTTGCTCGCCAGTCACCACAGAAGACAACGGTGCTGGCTGCGTCTCAGTTGTGCAGTACCATGCGTGCTATTCGGTGTGCAAACAGCACCACAAGGGCAAAAAAAAATCTGGCCTGCAGGGGTAAATTTAACCCCAAAAATAGCTGAGAAAGCTGTCACTACTCCCTGACCTTATACAGTACTTTCAGCAAGAGCTGAGATATTGAAGTACTATGTATGTACTGTAACTCTCCTGCCTGTCTCCCTGTACTACTACAGTCACCTACTACTCTCACAAGAGCTTTTATGGTTTTTTTTAGATGTTTTGTGGATGATTTCCAAAAGCACAACTCTCCCTAGCAGCTGCTCACACTCTCCCTACGCTAGCACTAGCTGTGTTCCCGATGCAATGTGCAGAAAATGGCACCGGCAGGGCTTATATTGAGCCTATGAGTCATAGCCTACTATGATGACTTATCTATGACACAGCATGCCAGCCAATCACAGTAATGCCACTCACAACCAAGAAGGCTGCGGCATTACTGTGATTGGCTAATGCTGGGCGAGAGAAGATACGAATATAGCGAGGCGAGTAGTGAAATACTCGCTAGGATTCAAGTACAGCGAGTACCGCATTACTTGCCGAGTACCGAATCCTAACGAATATACTCGCTCATCACTAATCCTCACAAGAGTGCCTGAAACTGAAAGAAGTTACTCACAATATGAGTTTGCTAAAGAAAAAAAAACCCTCTCTGCTCCTACAGTGAACAAAATCTATCTACAATACCCCTGATCCTGATATGAAGACTGTTAGGGTTGGCGGATTGCACTAAATAAAATATAAAAATAAAGTGTAATCGCAACCCGGGGTCTACCGTGCAGAGATGAATCTGCTGCTAGTATGAATAATGACGGAACAAAACAGCGAGCGTTACCTTAAGCACACTGTTAACGCCACACAGTGTGAATAGAACACAGAGTACCCAGCTCAGTTACTTCACAGAGAGGTACTGCTCAAAGAATGCTACGTACTACACCCTGTTAACTGTCACAGGGATGTTAGCATGTGGATTGAGCTTGCTCTGCGACTAAATTGTGCTAACTGCACATACGAATGGCGCAGATGCTGTCCCAAGAGCAAGAACTCTTATGACGCTAGATACAATACCCTGTCGCCTTTACTGAGAGGACCATAAGGGTTGAACTTTCTCTTTAACTGAACTGTGCTAACCGCACACATGAACGAAACAGATGCTAAGCCAAGCGGTAGTTACCCCAGTCCTGACGCTACAGCATTTGTGCCTGACTGGCACACTAAGCATGTAGTGTGTTACCTGCCTGCCAACGTGTACAGTCTCTGAGCACAGACAGACACCAGAAAACATGCAGACAGAGGGGCAGCGTATCCACCCACACACATCAAAACATAAATGACACTAGCGCACCCGCGTGTACCGCAGAGAGCCTTTTATATTCTAGGCTCCACCTCAAACACTCATGCCCAGTCGGTCGAGACATCGCCCGCGGGACAATCCAGAGCTGCCACATTACCAGAGCAGCTAACGTCTGACCACCAATGAAAAGATGCCACATCACTGACATGTTCAGTAAGGTGATCTCCGGACTTAGACTCCAGGGTGCAAGGCTGCATCTGCATATCACTGGTTACCATAGACTTGGCGTGAGAACCAGCAGTTACCTAACGTATACCACGAGCCTGAGCAAGACTCTGGGAACAACATCTGTGCTGAGCAGCAATCGCAGTGGCTGGACCTGAATGGGAGACCACAGTACCAGGTAATTGCTTGGGATCTTTCCTGCGCAGTGGGAGAATTCAGACACGTAACAAAGACTTCATGCATTTCAGTGATAACTCTTAAGCTTTAAAGGAACCTGGAATTCAATCAATTCAACCCTGAAAACCGAATGGACCAGTAATAATATTGGGGCCATATTGGTTGTATTTCTGACCATATAACGACCAGTGTAATGAAATCTGAAGTGTGTTTCCTAAACTGAAAAAAAACAAATCATGAAAGTGTCTTATTGGAGAAAAATTTTTTTTGTCAAACTTGTGCTACTTTAATTTTATAAGAAATGGGGCTATCGCAATACTTTTTATGCCCTAAGTAATATTATAAGGGTATACTTTTCAAAATAGAAAATTTTATTGGGATTTTCTGTTGTTCAGGAACCTCATGGGCTCTGCAGATATGACAAGCTATTCCAAATAGAGTCAAATTTGCCTCTGAAAGTTTAATAGCGCTCCTTTCCTGTCAAACTTTACCTTTTGTCCAAACAATAGTTTCTGACCACATGTGCATTAGAGCTGTATTTAAAAGCTACTGGGTATCAAACGGTAGGATCCATTTTCTTTTATTACCATTGTGAAAAAGAAAAATTTGGGGCAACAGCAAAATTTTAGTGGAAAAAGTTAAATTATTCAACATGACAGCCCAGAGTTATGTGTAGCACCAGCAGGATCAAAATGCTGACTATATCGCTAAATGAATTCCTTGGAGGCAGAGTAGTTTCCAAAATGGAGCAACCTGTGGGGTGTTTCTGCTGTTTAGGCACCCTTTGAGGCCAGTCAAATGTAACATAGTGTCCATGATCTTTTTCAGCCAAATTTGTACTCCAAAAAGTCAAAAGTACTCCACTTCTGAGCCCTGCCGTTAGTCCAAGCAGTAGTTTCTGACAAAAGTTGAGTAATTCTTTGTATTTTTTTTTCATTTCATCGTGAGAGGTGGCGATTTTTAAAATGGCATCACGTTTTGAGGGGTTGAATTGATCAAAAAACAGCTTTTTAAATTACCTTCACAAAAAAAAAGAAAAAATTGCTTCTAAACTTTTAATCCTTCTAACACACTAACAAAATAGATGGATGTTAGAAAAATTATAGTGATATAAAGTACTTATAAGGGAAATGTTATTAACTAGTTTGTGTGGCAAAACTCTATGGTTTAAGGATATTAAAATTCTATTTTTAAAAACTGATAGTTTTTCAAATTTTTTGCCAAATTTTTTATATTTTCATGAACATAAAATAAATCAACCTACATTTACCACTATTATAACGTACAATGTGTTATAAAAAAAGAAACTTACAATTAATTCAGGTATGTAGAAACATTCCAGAATTTCTGCCACATAAAGTGATACATCATATTTTAAAAATAAGGATGGGTCATTGCTCATTAGGGCTCAAATTTCTTCTGTCACTATGGGGCATAATAAAGCTAATCGCTTTTCAGAAATATGTACTTCTTTTTTAGTTCACTCCTACCTTTACGGAACAATACAGTAATGGTTTCCTTACATATGGAAATAACCATACCAAACTTTTAAATATTTTTTAGAAATAATAAGTTTATTTTTTATTGCAATTTTTAATTGCTCATAAGCTCAAATGAATGAATAAAAGGTTTAAAAATAAAAGTATATTAGTGTAACATTATCATACTAATGATATCTATCCAATATCTGTATATTATCAAACATGGAGCAGATGATAGAAAGCTGTTCTCCCAATTTACACATACAGTGGATAAAAAAAAAGTCTGCACACCCTGCAATAGCCAGGTTTTGTCATTTTAAAAAATGATACCAAGAATGTCAAAACTAAAATAATGTGGTTGCATAATTGTGAACACCCTCTTATAATTGGGGATGTAGTGCGCAGCATATGTTTTAATCATAGTCAGTTCACAGCTGCCATCAATTAATGTGATTTTCATTAACTCCATATAAAGTTTAGCTCTCACCTAGCCAAATCATATCTCATGCTTTGCACTGACGAGGACCAATAGTCCAAAACACCGTGTCATCAAATTGAGATATGATTTGGCTTTTATCCTAAGTCACATTACAAGTCTCGGGGTTAATTGTGACTTGTAGGATCGCTACTTCCAATAGGTGGCGCTATAGAGTTCAAGTCCTCTTTTTCTTTTAAGAGGCAATTTGCATAGCTCTTCTAGTAAGATTTTCCTAATGTTTTCTTAGTTTCATTTTACAACAAAAGCCATGGTCCATAAACAGCATGCAACACAATAAATAGGTCTCACCATTAAAAGTTATCAGCCAGTAGAATTGTACAATTTTTTTTTAACCCCTTCACCCCCAAGGGTGGTTTGCACGTTAATGACCGGGACAATTTTTACAATTCTGACCACTGTCTATTTATGAGGTTATAACTCTGGAACGCTTCAACGGATCTTCGCGATTCTGAGATGTTTTCTCGTGACATATTGTACTTCATGTTAGTGGTAAAATTTCTTCCATATAACTTGCGTTTATTTTTGAAAAATACGCAAATATGGCGAAAATTTTGAAAATTTAGCAATTTTCAAACTTTGAATTTTTATTCCCTTAAAACAGAGAAATATGTAACACAAAATAGTTAAGAAATAACATTTCCCACATGTCTACTTTACATCAGCACAATTTTGGAATCAAATTTTTTTTTTGTTAGGAAGTTATAAGGGTTAAAAGTTGACCAGCGATTTCTCATTTTTACAACAAAATTTACAAAGCCATTTTTTTTAGGGACCACCTCACATTTGAAGTCACTTTGAGGGGTCTACATGACAGAAAATACCCAAAAGTGACACCATTCTAAAAACTGCACCCCTCAAGGTACTCAAAACCACATTCAAGAAGTTTATTAACCCTTCAGGTGCTTCACAGGAACTAAAGCAACGTGGAAGGAAAAAATGAATATTTAACTTTTTAGCCACAAAAATGATCTTTTACAAACTTTTTTTTTATTTTCACAAGGGTAAAAGGAGAAAATGGACAGATAAGGTTGTTATGCAATTTCTCCTGAGTACGCCAATACCCCATATGTGGGGGAAAACCACTGTTTGGGCACACGGCAGAGCTCGTAAGGGAAGGAGCGCCGTTTGACTTTTTCAAACTAAAATTGGCTGGAGTTTAGATTGGACGCCATGTCGCGCTTGGAGAACCTCTGATGCCCTAAACAGTGGAAACCCCCCACAAGTGACACCATTTTGGAAACTAGACCCCCTAAGGTACTTATCTAGATCTGTTGTGAGCACTTTGAACCCCCAAGTGTTTCACAAAAGTTTATAATGCCTGGGTGTGAAAAAAAAAAAAAAAAATCCACAAAAATGATTTTTTAGTCCTAAATTTTTGAATTTTCCCAAGGAAATTGGACCCCAAAAGTTGTTGTCCAATTTGTCCTGAGTACGCTGATACCCCATATGTGGGGGTGGAAAACTGTTTGGGCGCACGGCAGGGCTTGGAAAGGAAGTAGTAACGTTTTGGAATGCAGACGTTGATGGGGGTCATGTTCCGTTTGCAGTGCCCAGATGAGCCTAAACAGTGGAAATCCCCCACAAGTGACCCCATTTTGGAAACTAGACCCCCTAAGGAACTTATCTAGATCTTTGGTGAGCACTTTGAACCCCCAAGTGCTTCACACAAGTTTATAATGCCCGGGCATGAAAATAAAAAATCCTATTTTTTTCCCACAAAAATTATCTTTTAGTCACTAATTTTTTATTTTCCCAAGGGTATCAGGAGAAATTGGACCACATAAGTTGTTGTCCAATTTGTCCTGAGTACGCTGATGCCCCATATGTGGGGGGGAACCACTGTTTGGGCGCACGGCAGAGCTCGGAAGGGAAGGAGCACCATTTGACTTTTTCCAACCAAAATTGGCTGGAATTGAGATTGGATGCCATGTTGCATTTGGAGAGCCCCTGATGTGCCTAAACAGTGGAAACCCCCACAAATGACCCCATTTGGGAAACTAGACCCCTAAGGAACTTATCTAGATCTTTGGTGAGCAATTTGAACCCTCAAGTGCTTCACACAAGTTTATAACGTAGAGCCGTAAAATTTAAAAATCATATTTTTTCCACAAAAATGATCTTTTCACCCGAATTTTTATTTTTCCAAGGGTAACAAGACTCCAAAAGTTATTGTGCAATTTGTCCTGAGTACACTGATACCCCATATGTGGGGGTATACCACTGTTTGGGTGCATGGCAGAGTTTGGAAGGGAAGGAGCGCCGTCTCACTTTTTCAACGCAGAATTGGCTGGACGCCATGTCGTGTTTGGAGAGCTCCTGATCTGCCTAAACAGTGGAAACCCCCCACAAATGACACCATTTTGGAAACTAGACCCCTCAAGGAACTTATCTAGATGTGTGGTGAGAACTTTGAACCCCCAGGTGTTTCACTAAAGTTTATAACGTACAGCCTTAAAATAAAAAATCCTTTTTTTTTTTTTACAAAAATGATTTTTTCGCCCCCAATATTTTATTTTCACAAGGGTAACAGAAGAAATTGGAACCCAAAAGTTGTTGTCCAATTTGTCCTGAGTACGCTGATACCCAATATGTAGGAGAAAACTACTGTATGGGTGCACGTCAGGGCTCGGAAGGGAAGTAGTGACGTTTTGGATTGCAGACTTTGATGGAATGGTCTGGGGGCGTCATGTCGCATTTGGAGAGCCCCTGATACGCCTAAACAGTGGAAACCCCCCACAAGTGACCCCATTTTGGAAAATAGACCCCACAAGGAACTTATCTAGATGTGTGGTGAGCACTTTGAACCCCGAAGTGCTTCACAGAAGTTTATAACGCACAGCCGTAAAAATAAAAAAATCCTTTTTTTTTTTACAAAAATGATTTTTTCGCCCCAATATTTTATTTTCACAAGGGTAACAGGAGAAATTGGACCCCAAAAGTTGTTGTCCAATTTGTCCTGAGTACAGCTGATACCCAATATGTGGGAGAAAACTACTGTATGGGCGCATGTCAGGGCTCGGAAAGGGAAGTAGTGACGTTTTGGATTGCAGACTTTGATGGAATGGTCTGGGGGCGTCATGTCGCATTTGGAGAGCCCCTGATGCGCCTAAACAGTGGAAACCCCCACAAGTGACCCCATTTTGGAAAATAGACCTCACAAGGAACTTACCTAGATGTGTGGTGAGCACTTTGAACCCCGAAGTGCTTCACAGAAGTTTATAACGCACAGCCGTAAAAATAAAAAATCCTTTTTTTTTTTACAAAAATGATTTTTTCGCCCCCAATATTTTATTTTCACAAGAGCAACAGGAGAAATTGGACCCCAAAAGTTGTTGTCCAATTTGTCCTGAGTACGCTGATACCCAATATGTGGGAGAAAACTACTGTATGGGCGCATGTCAGGGCTCGGAAAGGGAAGTAGTGACGTTTTGGATTGCAGACTTTGATGGAATGGTCTGGGGGCATCATGTCGCATTTGGAGAGCCCCTGATGCGCCTAAACAGTGGAAATCCCCAACAAGTGACCCCATTTTGGAAAATAGACCCACAAGGAACTTATTTAGATGTGTGGTGAGCGCTATGAAGCCCCAAGTGCTTCACAGAAGTTTATAATGTACAGCCGTAAAAACAAAAAAATCTTATTTTTTTTACAAAAATAATATTTTCGCCCCCAGTTTTTTATTTTCCCAAGGGTAACAGAAGAAATAGGACAAATTTCACAATAACTCTTGGGGTCCAGAGTACGCTGATACCCCATATGTGGGGATAAACTACTGTTTGGACGCATGGCAGAGCTCAGAAGTGAAGGAACACCGTTTGACTTTTTCAACGCAGAATTGGCTGGAATGGAGATCAGACGCCATGTCACATTTGGAGAGCCCCTGATGTGCCTAAACAGCGGAAACCCCCCAATTCTAACTCCAACCCTAACCCCAACACACCCCTAACTCTAGTCCCAACCCTAATCCCAACCCTAACCCTAATCCTAACTCTAACCCTAATCCTAACTTTAGCGCCAACCCTAACCCTAACTTTAGCCGAAACCCTAACCCTAACCCTAATGGGAAAATGGAAATAAATACATTTTTTTTATTTATTATTTTTCCCTTACTAAAGGGGTGATAAAGGGGGTTTGATTTACTATTTATAGCGGTTTTTATGATTGGCAGCTGTCACGCTAAAAGACGCTTTTTATTGCAAAAAGTAGTTTTTTGCATCACCACATTTTGAGAGCAATAATTTTTGCATATTTTGGCCCACAGAGTCATGTGAGGTCTTAATTTTTGCGGGACGAGGTGACGCTTTTATTGGTACCATTTTTGAGCAGTGACATTTTTTGATCGCTTTTTATTTCGATTTTTGGGAGGTTAGAATGAACAAAAATCAGCAATTCATGAATTTCTTTTGGGGGAGGCGTTTTTATTGTTCCGCATGTGGTAAAATCGATAAAGCAGTTTTATTCTTCGGGTCAGTACGATTATGGCAATACCTCATTTATATAATTTTTTTATGTTTTGGCGCTTTTATAGAATAAAAACAATTTTATATAAAAAATAATTATTTTTGCATCGCTTTATTCTGCGAGCTATAACTTTTTTATTTTTTTGCTGATGATGCTGTGTGATGGCTCGTTTTTTGCGGGACAAGATGACGTTTTCAGCGGTACCATGTTTATTTATATCCGTCTTTTTGATCGCGTGTTATTCCACTTTTTGTTCAGCGGTATGATGATAAAGCACTGATTTTTTGCTTCGTTTTTATTTTTTATTTTTTAAGGGGTTCACAAAAGGGGTTAACTAGTGGGACAGTTTTATAGGGGGGGTCGTTACGGACGCGGCGATACCATATATGTGTACTTTTATTGTTTTATTTTTTTTATTTACAATAAGTAATGAATTTATTGGGGAATATTTTTTTTTTTTTTTTTGGATTTTTTTTACACATGTTTATTTTTACTTTTTTTTACTTTTTTACTTTGTCCCAGGGTGGGACATCACTGTATTTCATCAGATCGCTGGTGTGACAGTGTGCACAGCACTCTGTCACACCAGCGATGTGACAGGCAGTGCAGGACGCTTCCTCATGCCTGCTCTCGGCAGGCACTGAGGAAGCCGCCTCCCTCCAGGACCCCAGCGCCATCTTGGATCCGGGTCCTGGGAGGGAGGAAGCCCTCAGAGCAGCGCGATCACATCGCGCTGCTCTGAGGGTCTCAGGGGGGCGCGCAGGGAGCCCCCACCCTGCGCGATCCTCCCCTGTGCCCCCAGCACACCGCGATCATGTTTGATCGCGGTGTGCAAGGGGTTAATGTGCCGGGAGCGGTCCGTGACCGCTCCTGACACACAGTCACGGGTGTCAGCTGTGATAATCAGCTGACACCCGGCGGCGATTAGCTGCGCTCTCTCCGGGAGCGCAGCTAATCGCCTATGACGTACTATCCCGTCCATGGTCAGAATGGCACGGGTTTTATGGACGGGATAGTACGTCTAATGTCAGAGAGGGGTTAAGGCATTAGACATATAATGGAACACTGTGCAGATGGTCATCAAAATAACAGTGACATTATCTAGAGCTGGATGTCCCTCAAAATTTGATGAAAGACAAGAAGAAAATTGACCATTGAGGCTGCCAAGAGGCCTACAAAAACATTGTAAATGACAAAAGACTGACAGTCACTTCCAAACAGAAAACAGGTGTGTACAGGTGCTTACTAAGAGTAGCCATCTCCATAAATAACTAACAAATAAAGTAGCACTCTGTAGCTTTATAGCATGCAAACATGAAATATATGGACTTTAAATTGCATTGCTTCTCTAGAAAATAGGAAAAAACAAGAATACTTAGCTTATAAATTAGCCAATTCATGTATTTCCAGCATGCTCCAAATCAACAAAAGAATGGTTTTATTTTTTTTACTCATTTATATAGTGCCATTAATTCCACAGCTCTTTACAGACATTATTGGCACTGTCCTCGATGGGGCTCGCAATCTAAGTTCCCTATCAGTATGTCTTTGGAATGTGGGAGAAAACCCATGCAAACACGGGGAGAACATACAACTCCTTGCAGATGTTGTCCTTCATGTGATTTGAACCCAGGACCCCAGCGCTGCAATGCTAACCACTGAGCCTCTGTGCCGCCCTATGAGAATATGATCAAATATTTGGAATGGTCCAGCTAGAGCTGGGACCTGAATCCAATTGAAAATCTGTGGGTTACATCAAGAGCGCTTTAAATAAGAGGAGCCCTCGTAATCAGACACATTTGGAGAGCTACTGCAAGGAACAGTGAGCAAAGATTAGCTATGCTGATAGACTCCAAAACAAACTACTGAATGCCCTCAAAAACTCAAAGGGGACTTCAACAAAGTTTTAGTTTAGCTCTTTAGTTCTATATTTTTCATTTACAAGCTGAAAAGATTTCATTTTGTAACATAAAAGGGGGAAAAAGGTTTGAAATGAATCTTCTTGATATGACTTTTTAACATGACAAAACCTGACAGTTTAACAAGGGTGTACAGACTTTTTACATCCACTGTATCCTCAACAAAACAAGATATTAAATTTAAAATCACAGTTTTGCTCCCACATGTTGACTCTATTCTCCACCTACACAGTAGTTGCATTGTTTATGTACTTGTCTTTTCAGTATTGTCCCTTTTGTCTAGACAAAAGAGCAGATATCTTGGTAACCAATCTCTCTATTTTATCAAGATCTAACTCCAAATAGGATGATCATGCATCTACACTCATTGTAATTACTTGACAACCTGTTATTAGCCAAATTAGTCCTGAAGTGATAGGAAACTTAGTTTAAACTTTTTGTCTAAATTTTAACTTTACAAACACAGTGGTAGTCCAAGCAAAAAGCCATGGCCCCGAGGTGGACAATCAAGGGAGTGAATTTTTTTTTGAAGGACAAATTAAGTAAAGATATCTCAGATATCTCAATTCCAGCACAGGTGAGTCAATATGTGGCACAGTCATATTGATTGATTCACAAGTCCTCAGGTAGGATTTGTTGGCATTTAAGATCCATGGTAGGGAAGCCATATTTAGGCCATCAGGAAATGAGATTTGTCTTTGATTGTGGCTTTTTATCTGAGGCTAGGTCTAAAGGGCCCGTCTCACATAACGAGATCGCTACCGAGATCGTTGTTACGTCACCAATTTTGTGACGTAACAGCGACCTCATTAGCGATCTCGCTACGTCTGACACATACCAGCGATCAGGCCCCTGCTGTGAGATCGCTGATCGTTCAAGAAAACTCTTGACATTTTTTTGGTCGTTGCGGCCCCGCTGAGTCGCACATATCGTCCTGTTTGACACCTTTAACAACGATCTCTCCAGCGACTTGCTATTAGAATCGAGGGCGTGCTTTTGCGGTGCCTTTTCCACGCCCCCTGGCTCCGATTGGCGATCACTACTGCGTTTCAATTGGCGGCGCTATTTACCATTGTTCCGGATAGCGTGAAAAAGGCAGCGTACCTGTGCTCCTGTTCATTGTTCCTGGCGGTCTAGCAACAGTTGTGGTGGTTTGGTCCTGCTAGCGTCCTGCTTCCGGATCTCAGTAGCGTTCAAGACTGCGTCTCCAAAAGACAGCTATTCTCCAACTGGCTTTTGACTAGCTATACGTTGTGCACGGTAAGTTCATTTTGGGTCTTTACTGCGTTTCCATTGTCTTTAGAATTAATGTCAATTATTGTAACATTGCACAACTAGGTAGTGTATACTTTTTTTGAGTCTCTAATGTGATTCCTATTGTGTATATTTTTTTGGGGGGTCTCAGGTGGGATCTCAAATACCTTCCCATTTTAAATTGTTATAGGACATCTACCTATATTCTATTGTCTGCTATCTTTGCTGTGCTGGGATGGAGGGAGGGCATGGCTTCTACCGGTGCACATGTGCTTTTTCGCCGGCAGCCATTTTAGGGGGTCTCGGGTGGGATCTCAAATACCTTTCCATTTCGCCTAATTTTAAATTGTTATAGGACACCTACCTATTGTTTTTATTTTTTTTTTCAGTTTGCCCCATCATGAACAATGCAGAGTGTGCTGTTGTGGTTGCTGCATTGCTTGTAGAGGAAGTACGGCGTCAAGATGAGGCACGGATGCTGGAGAGGCGTTCTAAAAGAAAACGTTGCATGTGGACCCGAGAGTGGCTACAGAAGAGGTCCAAATTTTCACACATGCAACTGGTGAAAGAGCTTCAGGATAAAAATCCACATGATTTCCGCAATTATCTGCGGATGTCTGAGGAATCCTTCACCTATTTACTTGGAAGAATTACTCCACTTATTGAACGGAAGGATACAGCAATGCGTGCTGCCATCCCGGCAGATGAAAGATTGGCAGTCACGCTGCGATTCCTGGCAACTGGACGCTCTTTGCAAGACTTGCATTTTTCTTCAGCCATTTCAAGGCCTCTACTGAGCGTTCTCATTCCGGAAACGTGCAAGGCGATTTTCAGTTGTCTACGGAGCTACATGGAGTTTCCCACCACGGAGGCGGAATGGAGCAAGATTGCCAACGATTTTGATCACCTATGGCAGTTCCCAAACTGTGGTGGGGCTTTGGACGGGAAACATGTCCGTATTACTCAGCCACCCAACAGTGGATCATATTTCTACAACTACAAGGGCTATTTCAGCATCATACTGATGGCCCTTGTTAACGCCAATTATGAGTTCATTTGTGTAGACATTGGGATGAATGGAAGGGTTTCCGATGGTGGAGTTTTGGAGAATACAGTTTTTGGAGAACGGTTACATAACTGTGAACTCCACTTGCCTCCTAACTCAGACACTACAGGTAACCTTAATTTTGTTTTTATTGGCGACGAGGCCTTCCCGCTTCATCCCAATCTCATAAAACCTTTCCCTCAAAAAACTCTCACACGGGAAAGGAGAATTTATAACTACCGTTTGTCTAGGGCACGTCGGGTTGTGGAGAATGCCTTTGGTATCATGGCCAATCGCTTCCGCATTTTTCACACACCGATTAACATGAAGTTGAAATCTATTGACTCAGTAGTTTTGGCCTGTTTTGTGCTTCACAATTTTCTTCGCCGACGCGATTCTGTGTCGTACTGTCCTCCTGGCTTTGGTGACTCTGTGAATGAAATGAACGGAGAAGTGCAGCTGGGCGAATGGCGGGCAAGCGAACGCGCAATTGCTGGCCTTCGACCATTGGGACCTGGAAGAAGCACCCAGGATGCGAAGACCTGCAGAGACAATTACTGCGATTATTTTAACAGTCCCGGTGCTGTGACTTGGCAGCATCAGAACCTATAGTGGACTACTACTGAGATTGTTTACCTACTTAAATTGCTGAATAAAGTTCTATTAGTTAATGTTTTTTTCACGTATTGTTAATTTGGTTTCTCAACATTACTTACATTGTTTAAAGTTACATATACTCAAATGTATGAGTAATGAGGTAATATACAGTCACATGAGGTAATACACAGTAATATGAGGTAATACACAGGTGACATCTACTATATAATCGTGTAATTCTGTCTGTCTTTAACGGAAAGCCCGCCTCGCTGATTGGTCGCACCCGGCCGGACGCGACCAATCAGCGACTGGCCCAGTCCATGTAAACCCCAGCAGCAGCCTCCACAGCTGACAAAAAGTCAAAAATTGAGATAAATGAGGTCTCGCCATAATCGTCATGACCCGAACAATAAAAACGCTTTATCTATTTTACCACACTCAGACCGATTAAAAGGGCACCCCAAAAAGAAAATTTTTTCTTTTTTTTTTTTGTTAATTACTAACTTCCAAAAAATAGAATAAAAAAGCGGTTAAAAAAATTTCAGGTGCCCAAAAATGGTAACAATAAAAACGCAAACACGTAACACCCAAAAAAAACCCACACATGATTATGTGGGAAAAGTTAAAAAAAAACATCTACATATTGTGACATATAAAAATTTTTTTTCATATACAAAGTGAATATTTGCATGACAGTTTCCACACATAAAATCACAATCTAATAATACATCAAACCCCTTTAAAACCAACAACATACCCACACTCTTGTGACCTGGGGACGCTGTATTGCAGGCACGATATTTTCGGAGACGCTAATGCGTCTCCATTTTAATCACAAAATTCAGAAGTGCAGCAATGCTGTTCGCGCGAGAACGCAGTTGCGTCCTCTAATGTCTGCACGTCACGGGGAAAAAAGTGGGCGGCGCTGATGCGTCATGGGCGGGATTAACGCCGTAAATGCGGCCTAGCTTGTCTTGAGGCAATAACATGGCGGCTGTGAGACGCAGTACACCCTGGGGGGATGCCGAGGTCTGCTATTTGATCCGTGAGATGGATAGGAGGGATTACTGGTGCACTCAGCACCAGACTCATCCAGTCCTCCACAAGCAGGCAGTGCTGCGGAGGATCAGATGGGGCCTGGCTAGAAGATATGGAGTGCAGCGGACAACAAGACAAATCCGCAAGAAGCTGGCTGATCTGCGGTACAGATCCAGCGACCGCATCGCCAGCATCTGTGCACAGAGGCAGGCCCGTCGTGGTGAGTGGCATTAATTACAATGCAGTACTGCAATATAATGCACATCATATACTGGAGCATCATATAGGGGTTCATTATTTCTGTGGCTTCGTATCGGGCCCTATACATTTGTAGCATCATATGGGGCCTACTCTGTATGGACCAATATATGGGGCTAATCATACAGTGGAACTTCAGAAATGGGGTCCATCATATACTGGAGCATCATATAGGGGATCATTATTTATGTGTCTTCATATCGGGCCCTTTATATTTGTAGCATCATATGGGGCCTACTCTGTATGGACCAATATATGGGGCTAATCATACAGTGGAACTTCAGAAATGGGGTCCATCATATACTGGAGCATCATATAGGGGATCATTATTTATGTGTCTTCATATCGGGCCCTTTATATTTGTAGCATCATATGGGGCCTACTCTGTATGGACCAATATATGGGGCTAATCATACAGTGGAACTTCAGAAATGGGGTCCATCATATACTGGAGCATCATATAGGGGATCATTATTTATGTGTCTTCGTATCGGGCCCTTTATATTTGTAGCATCATATGGGGCCTACTCTGTATGGACCAATATATGGGGCTAATCATACAGTGGAACTTCAGAAATGGGGTCCATCATATACTGGAGCATCATATAGGGATCATTATTTATGTGTCTTCATATCGGGCCCTTTATATTTGTAGCATCATATGGGGCCTACTCTGTATGGACCAATATATGGGGCTAATCATACAGTGGAACTTCAGAAATGGGGTCCATCATATACTGGAGCATCATATAGGGGATCATTATTTATGTGTCTTCATATCGGGCCCTTTATATTTGTAGCATCATATGGGGCCTACTCTGTATGGACCAATATATGAAGCTTTATATGCGAATAATAGCCATAATCAAGAAAGTTAGTAGAAACATTATTCCACTCAATTTAAATATTTTTCAGCACCACCACCACCACCACCATCTCCTTTGGCATCATCACCAGCTGCATCACCAGCTGCATCACCAGCAGCTGCATCACCAGCACCACCATCACCGGCAGCAACCCTTTCTCCTGCTGCTACACCGCCTCCAGATATGTGGTCATCGACCTCTACCCTCACACTGGACTTCTCTCCAGCATCACTCCATGACACTGGTGCAGGATCGCCTTCTGGTAATTTACGCACATAATATAACATTGTTAGGTCTTAAAATGTGCAAGGGCTGTCGTGTTATATGTATTTTTCTTTGTGTCCCTAGCCAGTGGTGCCACAGGTTCGGGCTGGGCAGTAAGTGCCTCATCAGGAGAAGCGCAGTCGCCGCAAATCCGTAAGTAAAACAGCACACATGTAACTTTACTTGATGTTGCCACAGAATTGCCTGGTTAACTTTTACCATTTACCTCCACAGAAATGATCACTGCCCAGGACCTGTTGGCCTCCCACCGGCGGATGAGGTCGACAATATTGGCAGCCATGGACGAGCATGGAGTGTTGCTGGTGCGGTTCATCCACCAGGGGGGCATGTAAATAGTTATTTTGTAAATAGTTCTTTTATTTGTTTTGTTTTCAATGTTATGCTTGTTTTTTTATGTAATATATATATAGATATATATATATTATTATTACATATATTCTTACAAATATATACAGTTTAGACTTTATAACTGCAGCAGTGTCAACTTCTTTCCAAAAAATATTAAAAAAAATGTGTAAAAAAAAGCTACATATTAAAAACACACCCATTATATCTGGGCATCTTAAGCTAGAGTACCGCCCTTATGGCGGACCTGACCTACCCTCAACCCATCCTATTTCTTTAAATGTAAAAAATAAATTAATGTTTCATCACTCACACCCATTATAGCTATGCATCTGTATAGATGCACCCCCTCCCTCCCACCAGAGCTTTGATAGCATTATATCCTATCACCCATGACCCCACCAAGTTGTTCTGCCAGCTTAATTCCTGATAGACGACAGCAAGTTTTAATATCAAAACTTTTATTAAAAAACATCAACATAAACAAAAATAAAACAAAGGAAAACAACACTATAAATCATGATACTGGGATTCCTCATTATATTGATGTGGCCTGGGTGTTGAGGACATCTGTGGCCAAAATGATTGGGAAAACCCTGGGTACTGAGGGGGAGGGGTTTGGGGGAATGACATGTTTTGCGGAGGACAAATCCTCCGCACAGGTGTGTTCCTGTGTGGATCGGGCACTTGTGGCCATGACTGGTCCCGATCCACCGCACTCAGGATTTTCGAAGACTCATCCAGCTGTCCTTGTGCCGCTTTACTGAGTGCTTCAAATATGACTCGTTCCGCATGGAGCCTCTGTCTTGGATCCAGCTTTCCCAGTCTATCTGCCGTAAACGTGGCAAAAGTGTCCGTGGATTTTTGATTTTGATTCTGTAAAATATTCTTCGCCAACGCCAATAGGTCTGGGGATGGCTGGCCGTCCGCCTTTCTTTTTCGACTCTGTCTACGCAGTGCTGGAGAAGCCGCAGACTGTTGACTACTCCCTCACCCGGCTCCTCCATACGTGCAGTAGACAGGTCTTCCTCATTTGGTGTTGGCCCCATTTCCTCTCTATGGTGCTGTAGAAATATAGAAAAGAAAATAAAGGTTAAAGCAAAATCAAAATAAATATTTTACAGCATGCAGAAAGGAAATACATTAGTTAGCATTGTGGCATTGGATTTATCATGACCGGCAATGGTTAACTAAAATTAAATAATGAGAACGGAGTCAGGCAAAAAAAAAAAAAAAGAAGAGCAGTGTACTTATCTGAACTGGAAGGGAAAACTTTTGTAAACTGCAGAATTAAACAGGTAAAACCTTAGTTACTGTTTTTCTATGTAACTATGGCACATAAATACAAATGTAAATTGCTATATCCAGGGAAGCAAATAAGGTACTTACATCTCCATCCGCAGAGTCAGAACCATTATGGATGGCCTTGTCCGGTTCCAGGGTCTGACGCACCGATGACACGGTTGACCTTGGTAGCTCCTGGTCACGGGTGAAGCCTAGTAAATCAAAGTACCACAAGGAGGGCACATACACCTCATCCATGCTGGCACCTGATTTACTAGACTTCTCTACCTTGTTTAACTCCTTCTTGTACACGGTGCGTAGACCCTGTATTTTTTTCCTGACAAGGCTCTCATCCACCTTCTCTGTGGAAGCATTTAGACATGTATTGTGATGTCTAGTAACAATTTAATGGAGGCTATAGATCCATCGAGACCGAACAAATCTCTTTTGAAACATTGACCTGTAAAGCTGTATTACAGAGAAAATAACTAGATATTTAGTGTCCTTAACATTTAAATGGCGAAAGATATTTGAGATCCCGATGATCCCCTAAATGGCTGCGCAAAAATTCACATGTGCACGTAGAAGACATTGAACCCTCCATCAGACAGCAAGATAGAGACAATGACATAGGTAGGGTCCATAACAATGTTAATGGAAGTATTTGAAGATCCACTGAGACCCCTAAAATGGCTGCCGGCGAAAAAAATTCATGTGCTGGTAGAAGCCATGCTCCTCAT
The DNA here is from genome assembly GCA_033576555.1 of Oophaga sylvatica. Taxonomy (NCBI): domain Eukaryota; kingdom Metazoa; phylum Chordata; class Amphibia; order Anura; family Dendrobatidae; genus Oophaga; species Oophaga sylvatica. The sequence continues at coordinate 54,861,698 of JARQOD010000004.1, read as the reverse complement.
CCAGAAGCAAGATAGAACAAACTATAGGTAGTGTCTATAAAATGTTAAATGGGAAGTATTTGAGATCCCACCTGAGACCCCCTAAAATGGCTGCCGGCGAAAAATACACATGTGCACCGGTAGAAGCCATGAACTCCCTCCATCCCAGCACAGCAAAGATAGCAGACAATAGACTATAGGTAGGTGTCCTATAACAATGTTAAATGGGAAGGTATTTGAGATCCCACCGAGACCCCCTAAAATGGCTGCCGGGAAAAATACACATGTGCACGGTAGAAGCCATGCCCTCCCTCCATCCCAGCACAGCAAAGATAGCAGACAATAGACTATAGGTAGGTGTCCTATAACAATGTTAAATGGGAAGGTATTTGAGATCCCACCTGAGACCCCCTAAAATGGCTGCCGGCGAAAAATACACATGTGCACCGGTAGAAGCCATGAACTCCCTCCATCCCAGCACAGCAAAGATAGCAGACAATAGACTATAGGTAGGTGTCCTATAACAATGTTAAATGGGAAGGTATTTGAGATCCACCCGAGACCCCCTAAAATGGCTGCCGGGAAAAATAACATGTGCACCGGGTAGAAGCCATGCCTCCTCCATCCCACAAGCAAAGATAGCAGACAATAGACATAGGTAGGTGTCCTAAACAATGTTAATGGGAAGGTATTGAGATCCCACCTGAGACCCCTAAAATGGCTGCCGGCAAAAATACACATGTGCACCGGTAGAAGCCATGCCCTCCTCCATCCCAGCACAGCAAGATAGCAGACAATAGACTATAGGTAGATGTCCTATAACAATGTTAAATGGGAAGGTATTTGAGATCCCACCTGAGACCCCCTAATGGCTGCGGCAAAATACACATGTGCACCGTGAACCCATGCCCCTCCATCCAGCACGCAAAGATGCAGCAATAGACTATAGTAGTGTCTATAACAATGTTAAATGGATGGTTGAGATCCACCGGACCCTAAATGGCTGCGGGAAATAACATGTGCACGGTAGAAGCCATGCCTCCTCCATCCCAGCACAGCAAAGATAGCAGACAATAGACTATAGGTAGGTGTCCTATAACAATGTTAAATGGGAAGGTATTTGAGATCCCACCTGAGACCCCTAAAATGGCTGCCGGCGAAAAATACACATGTGCACCGGTAGAAGCCATGCCCTCCCTCCATCCCAGCACAGCAAAGATAGCAGACAATAGACTTAGGTAGGTGTCTATAACAATGTTAAATGGGAAGGTATTTGAGATCCCACCTGAGACCCCCTAAAATGGTGCCGGCGAAAATACACATGTGCACGGTAGAAGCCTGACTCCCTCCATCCCAGCACAGCAAAGATAGCAGACAATGACTATAGGTAGTGTCCTATAACAATGTTAATGGGAAGTATTGAGATCCCACCGAGACCCCCTAAAATGGCTGCCGGCGAAAAATACACATGTGCACCGGTAGAAGCCATGACCCCTCCATCCCAGCACAGCAAAGATAGCAGACAATAGACTTAGGTAGGTGTCCTATAACAATGTTAAATGAGAAGGTATTTGAGATCCCACCCGAGACCCCCTAAAATGGCTGCCGGGAAAATACACATGTGCACGGTAGAAGCCATGAACTCCCTCCATCCCAGCACAGCAAGTATTTGAGATCCCACCGAGACCCATAAAATAGACAATAGGAACACATTTGAGACCCAAAAAATACAATGCACAGCACTGCAATGTTACCAATAAATTGGTAATTGCATTAAAATGTAAATTAAAAGAAACCCCAGACAAACTTAAGTGCACAAAAATACATGGTCACAGGTAACTGGAAAATAGCTGTTTTGGGTTTTCGGAGTCGCAGTCGAGATGCAACAGAGATCCAGAAAAGAAGGTGCAAGTAGAAACAAACCACACACTGTGCTCCGAAAAAAAAGCAGAACGCAAGCAGGAGGGAAACCACAATGCTGCGAGAATGCCAGGGCAATGAAAACAAGAGCGCAGTACGTTGCCTTTTTACACAATCGAGAACAATAGGCAGTAGCGCCGCCAATGGGAACGCAGTAGTGAGCACCAATCGGAGATGAGGGGGCACGGAAAAGGCGACGCTATGCCACGCCTGCGTGCCTACAAGTCACTCTGTACAGACCACATCGAGCGCTGTGTCGTTCGGATAGGTGTAGTGTGACAAGGTTTCAACGACCGCCGACGTCGTCACGTAGATCGCTATGATCATCCGCGTCGTTACTGCATCGCTGGGAGAGTCGGTATGTTTGACGTCTCACCAGCGATCACACAGCGACGCAACAACGATCCTTATCAGGTCGCATCGTCGTCGTGATCGTTGCGGGATCGCTATGTGAGACCCGGCCTTTACTTTTCGTTATGTAACCACCAAATTAAGATGGAGATGAAGAAAGAATTGGGCAGAAAGTAACCAGTCGACAATCACACAAGTATTAATAATATTATTATTATTATTATTAAAATGTGATGAATGTCAATGAAAATAGCTGGCGTCTACAACATGCTTAAAACATATTAAATTAATATACCGTATATACTCATGTATAAGCCGACCCGTGTATAAGCCGACCCCCTAATTTTGCCACAAAAAACTGGGAAAACTTATTGACTCGCGTATAAGCCTAGGGTGAAAAATTATTATGCCCCATATGATGCCCCACAGATTATGCCCCATATGCTGCACAGATTATGCCCAATATGCTCCAGATTATGCCCCATATGTTCCACGTTATGCCCATAGCTCCAGTTATGCCCCATATGTTCCACATCTTATTCCCATATCTGATTGCCCCATATGTTCCACAGATTATGCCCCCATATGCTCCAGATTATGCCCCATATGTTCCACAGATTATGCCCCCATATGCTCCATATTATGCCCCATATGTTCCACAGTTATGCCCCATGCCCATTATGCATGCTCCATATTATGCCCCCATATGTTCCACAGCTTATGCCCCCATATACTCCAGATTATGCCCCATATGCTCCAGATTATGCCCCATATGTTCCACAGTTATGCCCCCATATGCTCCAGATTATGCCCCGCAGATGCCTATGCTCCATATTATGCCCCCATATGTTCCACAGCTTATGCCCCCATATGCTCCAGATTATGCCCCATATGCTCCAATTATGCCCCATATGTTCCAAGCTTATGCCCCCATATCTCCAGATTATGCCCCCATATGCTCCGATTATGCCCCCATATGTTCCACAGTTTATGCCCCCATATGCTCCAGATTATGCCCCATATGCTCCATATTATGCCCCATATGTTTCATCTTATGCCCCCATATACTCCAGATTATGCCCCCATATGCTCCAGATTATGCCCCCATATGTTCCACATCTTATGCCCCCATATGTCCCAGATTTATGCCCATATGCTCCAATTATGCCCCCATTGTTCCAGATTATGCCCCATATACTCCATATTATGCCCCCATATGTTCCAGTTATGCCCCCATGTGCTCCAGTTATGCCCCCATATGTCCAAGTTTATGCCCCATATGTCCACAGTTTATGCCCCCATAGTCCAGATTATGCCCCATATGCTCCACATTTATGCCCCCATATGCTCCCAGATTATGCCCCCATGTGTTCCCAGTTTATGCCCCATATGCTCCAGATTATGCCCCATATGTTCCACAGTTATGCCCCATATGTTCCAATCTTATGCCCCATATTATCCAGATTATGCCCCCATATGCTCCAGATTATGCCCCATATGTTCCACAGTTATGCCCCCATATGCTCCAGATTATGCCCCATATGCTCCAATTATGCCCCCATATGTTCCACAGCTTATGCCCCATATACTCCGGATTATGCCCCCATATGCTCCAGATTATGCCCCCATATGTTCCACAGTTTATGCCCCCATATGCTCCAGATTGCCATGTTGATTTCCCCCATATGCTCCATATTATGCCCCCATATGTTCCACAGCTTATGCCCCCATGTGCTCCAGATTATGCCCCCATATGCTCCAGATTATGCCCCATATGTTCCACAGTTTATGCCCCCATATGCTCCAGATTATGCCCCATGTTCCAGATTATGCCCCATATGCTCCATATTATGCCCCCATATGTTCCACAGCTTATGCCCCATATGCTCCAGATTATGCCCCCATATGTTCCACAGTTTTATGCCCATATGCTCCAGATTATGACCCATATGTTCCACAGCTTATGCCCCCATATGCTCCAGGTTATGCCCCCATATGTTCCACAGCTTATGCCCCCATATGTTCCACATCTTATGCCCCCATATGCTCCAGATTATGCCCCATATGTTCCACAGCTTATGCCCCCATATGCTCCATATTATGCCCCCATATGCTCCACATTATGCCCCCATTTGCTCCATATTATGCCCCCATATGCTCCATATTATGCCCCATATGCTGCACAATTATGCCCCATAGTATAGGCCTCATATGCTGCTGCTGCAAAAAAAAAAAAAAAAAAGACATACTCGCCTCTCGTCGCTGGGGGCCAGGTGCCGGTGTCCTGAGCAGGCGGTGACCGCTCGCTCAGGACCCCGGCACCTGAGATATTTACCTGTCCTCTCTCCACCGCAGCGCTGCTCCCTCGGTCTGACTCCTCTGGCTGTGAATGATCTGGAAGGGGGCGGGGCGCGCACTAACGACGTCATCGCGCCCTCTGCCTGAACATTCACAGCCAGGACCGAGGGAGCAGCGCGCAACGGTGGCACGGGGACAGGTAAATATAGCTATACTCACCCCTCCGCCGCGCGTCCCTGCAGCCTCTCCTCTTCTCCCGGCGCTCTCCGCAGCGCTTCAGTCCTGCAGCGGTCACATGCTACCGCTCATTAAGTCATGAATATGTGCATATTCATGACTTTAATGAGCGGTGCCATGTGACAGCTGCAGGAAGGAGGAGGAGATCGTGGGAGAAGCAGGGGTGCTGCAGAGACCGCCCGGCGGAGGGGTGAGTATGATCCGACACCCCCGCTCCCCCTCCCCGCCGACCCCCGTATATGATCCGCGTATAAGCCGAGAGGGGGACTTTCAGCCCTAAAAAATGGGCTGAAAATCTCGGCTTATACATGGGTATATACGGTAGTTGAAAATTTGTAATATATTTCCAACCATCTCCATTTTTTAGCTTCGTAATGATGTCACAAACACCCCCTTGTTGAAGTTTTTATCTAATTCTAAGTTTTTAAATAATGCAGAAAGTAATTACAGTGAGAGCAAGCCAAGGCCGCAGCCAAATCCTGCCTGATGTTAAGGGGTGTTTGGATATGAACTGGGACCAATATATTCTTCTGGGCTGTTGGGCAACGTAGACTAAAAACATGGGGTCGTGGGGAAGAGGAGTGCAAGAGAGGGATTATAAAAGAAAGAGAGAGATTAAACCTTGCTTTAACATATGAGGCAAGCTGGATTATGGACCAAAGGATAACATGGGGGTAGTAAGTTAAAACGGTTTTCCAGCTCCATGAAATCTTTTATAAACAGTTAACAATGCATACAAAAAAAATAAAAAATAGTAATGATAAACATCTTACCAATTATCTACTACTGAGCTGATGACTTTCTAGCATCCTGCAGCTCTTTGTTTACCTGACATCATCAATGTGGTGTGTTGTCCTTTACCAATTGCATCCCACTGTCTGTGTCACATGTCAACACCAGTCTAGGGCTTTGCTGCAGCCAAGGATTGTCTTCATAACATAATTCACTAGAGACAGGTGAACAGAAAGCAATGGGGGACCATTAATGTCTAGTCCCAAGATTGACAGTGATTGATAAGGTGAGTATCACTCTGTTTTTTTATTCCATTATTATGTGATTTTTCATGATTTCATGGGGCTAACAAACTGGGCACCAATGAAAGATGGGCTTTATATGTGTGATCATATCAGTGTGAAGGCTTTTTGATAGTTCTAAGTTCTCCACTGTGCTGGAGAGAAAAGGATTCTGTGAGCCACTCAACATGGATGCCACGTATACCAAACCATTACATTTTGGGCCTTCAAGATAAGATTTCAAACAGCTTTTGACCATATTTTTAATGTGGGCTATTTATATAATTGTGCAATTAAATCTGGCCCCCCTCGATGTATCTTCATAATCCCTTGTTGTTCTTCTTCTTTCATCCATTGTTTCATCCTTTTGAGCATTTTTTCAATATAAATATGGAGGGGATAACACTGATGATGTCAGAAATTGAATAGTGTCTTTCAAGGACCTCATTAGGTGACACATGTCCTTCATCTGCTGCCAGTGGTGGATTTCAAAGTAAACCAAGCTCCAGTTTGTCTGCTGCATGTTTTAATCAGACACCACTTTACAGATACCGCACCTTTTAAAGCACTGAATTCTATCACCTTGCAACAATGCAAATGAGATGGTGCTCAAGCACAACTTTCTATCCCTTTATAACCTGGGGGTTGTGCTTTTTGCGTTTAAGACCAGTCAAAATACTCAAACATGAGCCTGACCATGGGCACCACCTTCTTTAAGCAGGTATATTTCTTAAAAAATGCTTTGCACAATAAAATTGAGGACGTGTCAGACAAAAAGCCTTTTTTACTTTCTTAAATGATATAAAGTCATAATGTTACTGGCATTATCACTTACTATGTCAGCCCATTATAGTTGCAAGACATTTGATTCTCAATGTAGATGACTAATTCAATGTGTGTTTTTTTTGCCAATATCCATAGGTGTAGAAAGTCTTGCAATCTTTTAACTTACAAGAATGAAGAAACTGTGAGTAGAGAGTGAATACAATGTTTGCTCTATTGCTGTTGGGGAGGTGAATATGTTCATTGAGAAGGATGTAGAAGAGGTGTATGATGTAAGTAAGCACTGTCTAGTGTCATAACCAAACTTGGTGCTCAGCCATGGCAGTTTCACAACCAATCCTGGTTGCAGTGGTGGTGCATCAGCCCTGTTCAAACCATTGACCAAGTGGGCAGTGTAACAGATGGACTGGTCCTGGATGTTTCCCAAATTTCCCAAAAGTCAGTGGCATCCACTTAGCAGTATGACGTTGACTGTATCATTAGCTTTTTGGCCAGGTGAGGATTATAGAATCATAGAATGGTAGAGTTGGAAGGGATCTCCTGGGTCATCTTGTCCAACCCCCTGATCAAAGCATGATTCACTAAATCATCCTAGACAGATGTCTGTGCAGTCTCTGTTTGAAGACTTCCATTGAAGGAGAACTCAGCACCTCTCATGGCAGCCTGTTCCACTCATTGATCACCCTAACTGTCAAAAAGTTTTTTCTAATATCTAATCTGTGTCTCCTTCCATTCAGCTTCATCCCATTGCTTCTAGTCTTTCCTTGTGCAAATGAGAATAAAATGATCCTTCTACAATGTGACAGCCCTTGAGATATTTGTAGACAGTATTAAGTCTCCTCTCAGTCTTCTTTTTGCAAGCTAAATATTCCCAAATCGTGTAACCGTTCCTCATATAACATGGTTTGCAGACCGGTCTCGATTCTGGTCGCTCTTCTCTAAACTGCTCCGGTTTGTTGATGTCTTTTTTAAAATGTGGTGCCCAAAACTGGACACAGTATTCCAGGTGATGGCTGGCCAAAGATGCTTCTGTTAATACATCCTAGAATTGTATTTTGCCTTTTTTTGCTGCTGCATCACACTGTTGACTCATGTGCAGTCTGTGATCTACTAGTATACCCACATGTGCTATCGCTTAGTTCTATTCCTCCCATCCATTCTGTATATGTTTTTTTCATTTTTACTGCCCAGATGCAGTACTTTACATTTTTTTTCTTTTAAAAACCATTCTGTTAGTTGCTGCCCACTGTTCCAGTTTAATTTTATCTTTTTGAATCCCCACTCTCTCTCTCTAGTATTAGCTAAACATCCTAGCTTTGTGTCATAAGCAAATTTAATCAGTTTACCCTCAATTCCTTCATCTAAATCATTGATAAAGATGTTGAACATTTTTTCAGCATTTCCCTGATCCACTCAGTCAGTGATTCTGTCATATAAAGAAATTAAGTTAGTCTGACATGACTTATTAGTTACAAATCCTTGCTGACTCTGGTTAATCACTTCATTCTTATCCAGGTACTTACATACACGTTGTTTAATAATTTGATCAAAGCACTTTCCTGGTATAGAATTCAGACTCACCGGGCTATAGTTCCCTGGGTCCTCCATCTTCCCATCTTTGAAGATAGGGACATTTGCTCTTCTCCAGTCTTCTGGGACTTCTCCTGTTCTCCAAGAATTTTCAAAGATTATGGAGAGTGGTGCAAAAATGTATTCCGCTATCTCCTTCCGTACTCAGGGGTGTAATTCATCTGGTCCTGGAGACTTGAATTAATTTATGCTAGCTGTTTCCTCTCTATCTTTCTGTTTATAGATATCCTGGATTCTTCTATTCCTTTAATAGTACAGTGAAGATCAGTTGATGTTACATTTCCTGTCTTAGAGAAAACAGATGCAAAATAGGAATTTAAAAGTTCAGCCTTCTCAACATCCTTTCTTACCATTTCATCATTTTCATCCTGTAAAAATCCTATAGTATCTTTGACTTTTCTTTCACTTTTGACATATCCCCAAAATCCTTTTTTATTGCTTTTGACGTATCTTGCATGCCTTAATTCATTGTCAGCTTTACTAATCTGATTCTTGCCCTACAGGTTCTGCAGACAGCATTATATTCTTCTTTAGATATGCCTCCCTCTTTCCATTTGAAAAAACATTTCTTTCTTCCTTTTTAGCGTATGTTTAAATTCTGTGTTCTTCCATCCTGTTTTCCATAAATGCTTCCTATTCCCTATTTTCAGAATTGTTAACTATTGTGCTTTGTGAATCTCATTTTTCAAGATTTCCCATCCTTCCTGGACATTTTTGTCCTTAAGGATATCCAGCCATTGGATCCCTCCGATGCTCTATCTGAGTCCCTTAAAATCTGCCATCGTGAAATCTAACCTTGAAGTCTGAGTCCTCCTCTAGTTATCCTAAGTTCTAAAATAGCATGGTCGCTGCCTCCTAGGGTCGCAGCTACTTTTACCTCCTCAACCATTTCTTCCCCGTTTATAAGGATTAGATCCAAGGTATCAGATCGCCTTGTTTTCTCCCCTACCTTTTGGAAGATAAAATTGTCAGCAACAGACGATAAGAATTTGCTTGGTCTGTTAGTTTTGCCTGAGAGAGATTCCCAACAAATGTCTGGATAGTTGAAATCTCCCATGACCACTATGTCATATTTTTTGGAGACCTTGGCCATTTGATACATAAAGAGTTCATCCATATCTTCAGCTTGCACAAGCAGTCTGTAGTAAATGCCTACAATGGTGTCCTTTCCGTTGTTCTCTCCTTGTATTCTTACCCAAACAGTTTCCACAGAACTCCCAGGCTCTGAAGCTTCAATCTCTGTGCAGATTACGCTTTTCTAACATACAATGCGACACCTCCTCCTCGTTTATCAAGTCTGTTTCTTGCAAATAAGTTGTATCCTTCTAGCCTTGTATTCCAATCATGTGTATCGTCCCACCAAGTTTAAGTGATTTCAATGACATCATATTTCTTTTTCTGCCTTAGTAGTTCAATTCTCCTTGTTTGTTGCCCATGCTTTGTGCATTTGTACGAGGTATAGAAAAATATTTAGAGTTGAGAGTCCTCAGTGGTTGATACCTTTTAATGGCTAACTGAAAAGATGGTAACAAATTGCAAGCTTTCGAGACTACTCAGGTCTCTTCATCAGGCTGAACTAATACAAAATCTGAAGAATCACATATTTATACACATATTTTTGTGTATAAATATGTGATTCTTCAGATTTTGTATTAGTTCAGCCTGATGAAGAGACCTGAGTAGTCTCGAAAGCTTGCAATTTGTTACCATCTTTTCAGTTAGCCATTAAAAGGTATCAACCACTGAGGACTCTCAACTCTAAATATTTTTCTATCTACTGGCTAACACGGTACGAAGATATACATCTTTACTGTACGAGGTATAGAAACATTTTAGTTTATGATTGGTTTCTCTTTCTCCAATATTTTTATTGTTTCGATTTTTTGTCTTTGTTCTTCCTTTCCACTTCTAATAGCAGAGTTCTCAATAGTATTTGTCAGGTGTATGACTTTTCTGACCTTTTGCTTCCATTCCCACATTGTTCTAGTTTAAAGCTCTCCTGATGAGTGTAGCAAGGTAACTTCCAAATACATGTTTTCCGATCTTCATAAGTGCACCCCATATCTAGCAAGTAGTCCATCGTATAGGTAATTCGCTCCGTGATCCAGAAATCCAAATCCTTGCTGACGGCACCATCGACGTAGACAGTTGTTCACCTGCAGAATCTCATTCCACCTCCTTGTTCCATGGCCATCCACTTTGAGGATGGATGAGAAAACCACCTGTGCTCCCTGTTCTTTCACTTTCTTACCTAAGTTTTCAAAGTCACTGCAGATGGTTTCCAGGTCCTTTATTGCGGTGTCATTTGTCCCCATATGTATAAGCAGGAATGTGTAGTCATCTGTAGGTCTTAAGAGTTCAGAAATCCTGTCAGACACATCTTTAAGTTTTGCACCTGGAAGACAGTACATTTCTCTTGAGGTTATATCCGTCTGCAGATAGCAGCCTCTGTTCCTCTCAACAGGAAATCCCTCATGACCACAACTCTCCGTTTCTTCTTCACAACATTTTCTTTCTCCATTCAGGAGGACTCTGAGGGCGTACAAGGATGTTCTTTGTGGGCAAAGTCTTATCTTGATGTATTTCTTCATCGTTCTCATCAGAATATAATCTGATGACTGGGCGGATACTGTTACATCCTGGCTGCGCATCAGAAATGGAGAAGGAGGAAAATGACAAGCAGTAATAGATGAAGGTGATGATGATGACACTGACTATGTACCACATGAGGATGCAGCCTGGCTGACAGAACAAAGAGGACAGTCTGAGCCTTGCTCACATTGTCAGCCAGCTTGTTTTTCCCACTTGAGCAATTTATACCTCTTCAAATGCTAATGCAATGTCATAGTTCATAGTCAATCTGCGGAAGTACAGATTTTTTTACTAGCAGATCCTGCACATTGTGAAGGATTAGTTTACTGCCAACATGGAAAAGATTTCCCACAATTGAGATAGCCTTCATCACCACCACATCCATAATGTGGACCAGATCTTACATTCACTGCTCAGCTTCCTCTGACAACAGCAGCTACGTCATCATCTATCAATGTCATGACACAGCTGTCTGGTGACCCGGTACCAGGGGATCCTTCCCTGTCCCTAACACTAGGGGGCATCCTAGCTCACACTATTCTCCAGGATACTTCTGAAGGTGAAGATACCAGGGTCTCCAGCCTTGACTTATCTCCAGAGTCAGCCCTTTGTCTGTTCTCTTCCCACCCTGGGAAGAGAGACGCTACTGTGCACTATAGTATACCAACCCGACAAACAAGGCAACACAATCAAGGGTTAGCAGAAAACTCCAAGCATACAGATATCCACTCACATATAACAGAGGAATTCACCTGGCGTGGAGGTAGGGGAATAAACCAAAATAGAGTAGGATAGGGAATTACCACACATACAAATCGAGCAGCAGTCTCTGATAACTCCTCCAAATCTGCTCATATGAACACCTCTCCCTCTATTAGCTATGCAGCAAATGCTAGCTCTGCTAAGAATTTATAACAGAGCCCAGATTATAAAGGGGAAAGTAGTAGCTAACTGAAATCAGCTTCAAGCACAGAGATTTCCAACATGGCCGATTAACCCCTGTTCTGCCAGAAGGTATAAACACCATTAAAATGAAAAAGTGCTTCTTCTCAGCGCTGGAGTAGGAGCAATTAGATGCTACGGTCTTCTGGCTCCACACTGTTGCTGTAACCACATTTTAATAAATTTAACAAGCAGATTTGCCCCGGGAGCAGGCTAATAATATCGAGGGTGGTCACGTGAGATTCCCCATAAAGTCCTGCAGCTATCATATCACATGATCTAACGCTGGGTTTCCCAACTCCAGTCCTCAAGGTCCATCAACAGATCATGTTTTCAGGATTTCTCAGGTGCTAATTGTATCACCTGTGCAATACAAAGGAAATCCTGAAAACATGACCTGTTGGTGGGCCTTGAGGACTGGAGTTGGGGAACCCTGATCTAACGCAGCCATTTATGGGAAGCTATCACAGCCAGTATAAAATATGAGGTTCCGCCAAGCAGTGCTAATTTAGACTTTTACAGCATAGAGCTAGGATATCAGAGTGCACAGCTCATTCCACATAGGAATAGAAAATGGACTAATCTGATAATGGAGGTTTACTGTCTTGCAGTTTGTGAATAATGATTCAAGTGATATAAGGAGGAGCTATAGATAAATTGACAACTGGGTGTTAATGGTTGAGATATGCCCCTACACAGTCTGATGCAGTCTATTTTGTAGAGAAAACAGGTATTTATAACCGTTCAGGGGAGCTGTTAGGTCATGTGCATATGATATTACCCTAAAGGATAATTGTCATGGAAAACCACTTTCAAATTAAATACAGAGAAGCAAGTGAACTAATAATAATAAAATAAGGTTGAAATCACTCAATGTTTGACATACACATTCAAAATTGTTCCTCTGAACTTATTAACAGATATGTGCCTCAAAAAAAATATAATATTTATGCATAGTAGTTTTAAAAGTGCGCTATGTTAAGGTACAATATAATTAGGGTGGGGGGTCACTCTGCAGCATAAAAAAATATATTGGCCCACCAGCATACATATGGGAAGATATCTTTCTACCTTACAGAACTTCATAAATGTGGTGCAAGTTTAGACATAGACTTTAGTCTATGGTCCGGCGTCACTGATATCATGGGATGACAAAAGTTTTTTTTGTTTACCTTTTTATTTTAAAACACGTGTATTGCTTTCATTAAAGTCTGACAAAATGAGGAACACTAGCAGGCAGGACAAACTAGAAAAATACTGTGCTAGCATGTAAAGACATTGTATATGTATTTACCAGACTTCCCAAAGAATATTTGACATTGCATACACACACATTATAATGAATAGGGCTCCACAGTCCACTTAATGAGGCATCTATTAAAGTGCTGACAATGGATAAATAACTAGCATTGAATTCCACCAGGTGGAAGCAAGACACCTGCAACCACAATTAATCACAATAAAGGCTACCCAATGAAAACCCATTTTCCTGTTGTAAGAACTGGTCATAGATAGTGAAAAGGAAATTGAATAACCCTGAGAAACATTATTTGTTTTATATGGCTCTCCCAATAATCATCATCTACGATTGTTTTAGTGTAGGCTTCCTAATTGTGAAAGACTTTACAGTACAAATGAGGGATACATTTTTGGAAATTTATTTTAAAATTTTTATTGAAATACCTAAATGAAATGCCAAGATGTTTTAAAGCATCCACTTTTTAGTGTATATATATCAGTGTGTAAATCAGTAATCTGTAGTCCCCTACATAGATGTTCTTGATCATGTTGTTCTCCATCTATTGCAAAACTGCAACTTTAAGCATTCCATGACACAGAGGTGTTACATTACATGCAGTTCCTGGGTCCACTTTACCATGTGCCATTTAGTCAAAGAAGATATGTGTTGTTATAGACATAAAAAAGGGTTGTCTCATGAAAAGGACTGGTAGAACAGGACACTGGCTTGTTGGAATTGACCGGTTGTGCTGCTATTCCAATCCCGATGGGGCTATTTTTCTTTTACAGCCCCATTGACAATGAATGGAGCAGTCATTGGGCATTTGAGTTGCCATGCCATTGTAAGGATGTGGCAGGTCCCCTCAGTTGCGCCTTCTCCTCCTTTCCTGTGACCCCCTGAGCACTTTCCTGTACATATGTTATGTACCTGTATGTTATATGTGTTTTATACTGTAATGTCATATATGTGTTTTCAGCCTTGTATTGTATTGTGGATGTTCCCCTTTAAGTGGCTGTATATAGTTAGGGACAGTGAACAGTTAATGAAGGGGCTGGACTTGCAGCCACGAGGAGAGAGGAAGCTGCTGCTTCCTCAGGACTGCCCGGATACGTTGGTCAGGGCAGACGTGATTGTCAAACGGGGCACTGCCAGACCCCTGGATGGGAGAGGTCAGGTACCCTGGACCAAGGATTGAAAATAAGGGCTATGGACTGCAATACCGGCCCTAAGACTCTGGAAGGGCCCCCCGCTGGTGGAGTTATAAGAGCCCAGACTCCAGGGCGTGGAATTCCTCTAATATTTGGCTGCTGCAGCTGCTGTGGGTGCGGTTTGAGAGCGTGACAGGGAGAAAGCAGGAAAACCAGTGTTGAACTCATGCCCTTCTTCTTTACCACTGTCCATTAAAGAATTATTTTAACTGTTAGACAACAGTTGCCTTTGTGGACTCTGAATCATCTGGACTACTGTGACCAGAAGAGAAGTTAATCTGTGGGAAAAACTGCAGCAATCCCGTATAGCATGTACAAGGGAATGGGGGTACTCACTGACTGTGTGCTCAGTGGACTCTGCCTGTGAACTGTGCATTTAAAATACTCGGCCACAACTACCCCCCCGTGTCCCATTGTTACACCATTTTGAAAAAGAATAAAAATTCTCCAATTGGTAGGACATTCAGTCATTTGAATGGAACACACTGTCTCCTTTCGCCCCCCTGTAACATGATCTTTAGTGAGCCAATTGGTTAACAAGACAGTGATGGACCTGCTTTTAAAGTCCCCGTCAATGCCATCTTGGTCCTCCTCTGAAACTGTGCTGAGCTTGAAAGTAAACCGCAATTTAAAACATATGCTGCAATACTGTGGTGTCACAGTATATAATATAACTAATCATAAGCTTATGTCCCCCTAAACAGTTTAATAAATTAAGTAGAAGATATGTTTTTTATTTTTAAATATAACATAATTTTGTTAAAAATATAGAAATTTTAATCACCCTTCTTTTTCCCCATAAAAATAAATAAATAAAAATAAACATATTAGGTAATCGAATTTATCAAAATCTAAAATAAATTAATTCGACCAGTAAATAAGAAAAAAAAAATCAAAACACCAGAACTTTTTTTTGGTCATCACTCCTCCATGCAAATGCAATAAAAACTGTTTATAATGTCCTATCTATGTCAAATTGGTATCTATAAAGATGCCAGATCATGACACAAAAAAACAAACCCTCACACAGCAGCTTAACTGATCAAATATAAAAATGTTACGGGGCTCAGAAAATGGCAACAGAAAACATTTTTTTTTTACAAACTTCTGAATTGTTTTTCGCCAGTTAAATAAAAAAAAATTATGCAAGTTTGGTATCACAGTAATACTACAGATCTGTTAAACTATGATTCAGAGTAATTTTCTCCACAGAATGTTTGGTCAACAAGTTCCAGTACAACTGAGCATAAAGAATGGCAGATGGGCAAGTGGAGCTGAAAGCAATAGATGCAGCAGAACCAGATGTTTAGATTGAATAGGAACAGTAAAGACATATAGACAAACTGTAATCTTGCTTCCAGAAGTGGAAGACACAGAAATAGAAATTTTGTATAGTCAAACTGATAACTTGCTTTCAGAGATGATATCTGTTGTGAATATGCTGTATGCAGCTTCTGAGCTGGGGCTCCCTCCGGTGGTTGCTGAGGGTAATGAACTGATTAATGAATGGCCTTCAGCTGGCACTGAATGGTAGGATATAAGTGGCCTGAGTTCCCAGCAGCCTTGCCGGTTATCAATTGTTCCTTCTGGTCTTGTTTGAAGCACTGCTAGTTTCCTGCTCTCCTTCAGATAAGTGTTTGCTGTTTTTTTTTCTCTATTTGATTTTCATTGCTGGTTTGCTGCTTGCAGTGGACTGCAGCCTGTCCCCTTTTGGGGGTCTGGCGCTGCAATTGTGCTCCGTTTTTGTCTGCACTTTTGCTTTGCTCCTTTGTTACTTTTTATTTGCTGAATAGCGTTTGTTACACCAGAGATCTGATTTAGGTGGATGAGATCGTGTGATCTCAGGTTTTTTGGCAATCAGAAGTGTTGGTATTTTTTAGGGTTTTTTGTTGGATTGCAGTCAGAATTCTTTCCTGTACTTTTCTGTCTAGACAGATTGGGCCCCAGCGTTTGCTCATTCTATTTTCTGTCTGTGTCCGTGCTTTCTTCTTGTCTAACTGCCATTACATGTTTGGGGGCTTCCTATTTTCTTTGGGGATCTGCTCCGGGGCAGATAGCTTTCATCTTTCTGCCTTTAGGTGTAGTTATCTCTCAGGCTGTGACGAGGCGTCTAGGATCAACGTAGGAACGCTCCACGGCTACCTCTAGTTGTGTGGTTAGTTCAGGTTACTGCAATCCAATAGGTTCCAGCCTCTCTGGTGTATTACCATTTTTGCTATTTCTCCTCAGTTACCGAAACATAACAGATATCACAATCAAAAATAGCAGAGATGTATGGGCAAACTGGGAACTTTTTTGCAGATATGAGCTTACATTTAAAAATAGAGATATATATATAGGCAAACTGGTAACTTGCTTGCAGAAGTGCGATAGCACAGGAAGTGCATAGATGTATAAGCAAACTGAGAATTTGCATGCAGGATTAGAAAAGTAGCAAATGTGGACAGAATCAGATCAAAAGAGACAAGCTTATTAGCATAACTTGACAGAAAAGAGTTAAGAGTGTAAATAGCATAAGGAATTGCTGGACTGAGCTTGGAAGTAGTAGCTGTTTGCTGTTTTGCAGACATGAGTAACTGGAGAGAGAATTATTTGGCTGGAGCAGAGCCAAGAAGAAGATGAGGCTAAGTGCAGGAAAAGTCTATTGTTGCAGGGTGCTATACTTTCCCCTATACTTAAAAATTGCCTTGACAAGGATCCCTCTACTAAGAATAGTCTAGTAACCTTCATCTGTAATGATATGGATTTTTATCTGTATAAATTTAGTTTTCTACTATAAGGATTCCTGCAATGTAAAGGCACTGTAAAGGGAAAGCGTGCAGCTGACAGCTATGTCAATATTTTTATGGAAGATTTTGAGAACACCTTAATTTACCCCCTCCCCTTTATCGTGAAGATGTCATGCTATGTAAATTATATATTGATGACCTTCTTATCACTTGGAAAGGAGATCAGCAATGGGCCATATCATTATGCAAATCATTGAACAATATTAATTGGGGTATAATATTCACCATCAGAATTCATAAAGATATCGAGTTCTTCGATCTCACGATAACACATAAAGAGGACATTATTACTACACAAATTTTAAAAACAGTTAATACAATCACAATAATATGTTACATCTATATCACAAAGCTGATTTGCTTTGTTTTCATTATAATCTGCTAAACTTTATTCCTTTTTCCACGTCGGTTCTCTGTTAAATATGAAAATCTTTAAAAAAAATTACAATTATTAAAAAAAATAGTAAATACAAATTGCTATCTTGATTACAGTAGTAGAAATTACATAAACTGGAAATATAACATTTCATTCAGCCAATACAAATGTGTTCAAAATAATTGCTATTTAGACATTACTTTCAAACAGGCCCAGATTCCAATAATAAAAAAAGAATATCCAAAACTCATATGAAGAACAAGATATTGTAACGGCACAGTTTGGGAATCGATGCGCTGACCTATTATTGTGTGGTTGGTTCCTCTGTCTGCTGAGCTAATGATTTTTCTGATGGTTTCAGCTGTCTTCTTGGTTTGCTCATCTCCAGGTGTATTCCATTTTCCCGCTTTGGTCTGCCCTATCACATTCTGGGTTGGGGTTTATATGTTCACCCTGCACTACAATTCCTTGCTGGTTATTTCTCTAAACTTGGGTTAAGGATTTCTAGTCATTCAGATAAGGGGTTTACATTACATCATAAACACCAGTTGAATTTCTACAGTGAGTTTGTTGGTTTTCCTTCCCTTTTCCTCTTTCTCTCACCTCTTTAGGCTCTGGGAGGACTTGTTCTGTTTACTTTTGACTATCAATAGCTTTCTCTCTTTACTCTATTTAAGTGTGTTTTAATTTTCTCACCCTGAATTTTGTATCTTCCTACACACTTTTCTCTTCTCTTGTTGACAGTGTGTTGTGGCCTTCCTTCTGGTTCCTCATGAGGTACGAGAATACCTTGAGACCCTTTTAGTGACCAGGTTCGTTGTGGTGTTTTTGAGTTGTGTAGCTAGGGTCTTTCTAGTCTGTAAAGGCAGGAATTGGGTGTGGGTGCAGCGTCTCCCAGTAGTAGGTGTGACGCTAGTCACAACCCACCGACATGTCATAAGTCAGCGAAGTCAGACATTGCAGGTCAATACCAAGAGAGAACGTAGTAAACCAAAGGAAAATATGAAGTCGTAAGTCAGGTCACATGTCAGGGTCAGAATATCAGAGAAATAGTGGATAAGCAAATGGGCAATAACAAACGGGTAGTAAGAACATCATCCAAAGGTGAGCAGTAGAATATCAGATGCAAAGGGGCAATAAGAAACCGGTAGTCTGAACATGGTCCAAAGGTCAGCAGCAGAAGATCAGAACTTACAGCATAGAGATCAGGCCAACACCCACCAGAGAGCACAAGCTTAGAACAAGCTTTTGACTGGCACTGATCTGGGCAAGACAGCTCACCTAAATAGCAGGGCAATTACCAAGAACATGGAGCACCTGTGGAAATCTCTGTACCTCCCAGTCTCAGATAGGTCAACCGAGCTATCAATCAAAGCACTGACAGCTCAGCACACCCCAGCACAGGATAGGATGACAGAGCTGTCCATCACTGAGTCCCAGACACTCTGAATCGTGTCAGTAAGTCTTGTCTTTTTCCATTACCCATGAGTGTGTGTGACGTTCATCATAACACGTAGACAAAAAATAATTTTGCTCATCAGAATGACCATTTACACCTACCTTCTAAGACTTGCAGTCAATATGAAATAACTTTTAAGGGTGCTTTCACATTGCGTTTTTGTAGTCAGTCAGAGGTAAACGTTAAACGGACTATGAAATTTATCTATATTTGTCTTTTTTTAACTTAAAAAAGTCATATGCTAATTGAAACCCAAAATATTTGCCAAATTTCTGCATTAAAAAATGCATTCTTTTGTTTAATTTGCAAAGGATGGTAATTTTCTTTCCTTTTAAAACATATCCTAATTTGCAAAAGACAATAAAGAGATTTGTTTTAAAACTACCGTATATACTCATGTATAAGCCGACCCCCCTAATTTTGCCACAAAAAACTGGAAAAACTTATTGACTCGCGTATAAGCCTAGGATGAAAAATGATTATGCCCCCATATGCTCCATAGATTAGGCCCCATAAACTGCACAGATTATGCCCCCGTATGATCCACAGATTATGCCCCCTTATGCTCCCCTGATTATGCCCCATATGCTCCACAGATTATGCCCCCATATGCTGCACAGATTATGCCCCCATATGCTCCACAGATTATGCCCCCATATGCTGCACAGATTATGCCCCCATATGCTCCACAGATTATGCCCCCATATGCTGCACAGATTATGCCCACATGCTGCACAGATTATCCCCCATATGCTCCACAGATTATGCCCCCATATGCTCCAGATTATGCCCCCATATGCTCCAGATTATGCCCCCATATGCTCCACAGATTATGCCCCCATATGCTCCAGATTATGCCCCCATATGCTCCAGATTATGCCCCCATATGATCCACAGATTATGCCCCCATATGCTCCAGATTATGCCCTGTATGATCCACAGATTATGCCCCCATATGCTACACAGATTATGCCCCCATATGATCCACAGATTATGCCCCATATGCTCCAGATTATGCCCCTATATGCTCCACAGATTATGCCCCCATATGCTCCACAGATTATGCCCCCATATGCTCCACAGATTATGCCCCATAGTATACGACCCTAATGCTGCAGCACTGCTGCTGCAAAAAAAAATGACATACTCACCTCTCGTTGCTGGGGGCCAGGTGCCGGTGTCCTGAGCAGGCGGTAACACTGGTGCGCTATGGAGGACAGGTGCTGGTGTCACCGCTCGCTCAAGACCCCGGCACCTGAGATATTTACCTGTCACCAGACCGTTCCACCACTGCGCACTGCTCCCTTTTCCGGGTCCTCGGCGTGAATGATCAGGCAGAGGGTGCGGCGCGCACTAACGACGTCATGCGCCCTCTGCCTGAACATTCACAGCCAGAGGAGTCGGACGAGGGAGCAGCGCGCAGCGGTGGTCCGGGGATAGGTAAATATCGCTATACTCACCCCTCCGCCGGCGCGTCACTCTCTGCAGCGTCTCCTCTTCTCCCGGCGGTCTCCGCAGGGCTTCAGTCATGCAGCGGTCACGTGGTACTGCTCATTAAAGTCATGAATATGTGCATATTAATGACTTTAATGAGTGGAACCATGTGACCGCTGAAGGAAGGAACTGGAGATCGTGGGAGAAGCAGGGGGCCGCAGAGACCGCGCCGGCGGAGGGGTGAGTATGATCCGACACCCCCGCTCCCCCTCTTCCGTCGACCCCCGTATATGACCCGCGTAAAAGCCGAGAGGGGGACTTTCAGCCCTAAAAAATGGGCTGAAAATCTCGGCTTATACACGAGTATATACGGTAATCAGTGTCTGTGGGTTTTAATAGACACTTGAAATAGATCACTCTGTTTGTAATGACTCTGTATAATATATGAGTTTCACTTTTTGTATTGAAGAACTGAGCTAAATTAACTTTTTGATGATATTCTAATTTTGTGAGAAGCACCTGTACGTGAAAACATTCAGAGTCCGGACACATCATTTCGAAAAAACATTAGTCCAGAATAATGATTGGTGTTTCACTAAGGTAAATAATTGTAATATTTTTTTTAATAATTTTTATATATTTTTTTGAAATTTCAATTGCGTGCACAATTGTCGTTATTTCTATCAAGTGAATGAAGTTTTGTAGATTAAATTAAATTGACATCCATTCAGAAACCTGTCAATAGTGGATCCCTGTATTATAATATTACCTGAATAACATCCATTATAACATCACCTCATCACAACCACTTCCAATTCACAGAAGGTCCATGCCTGCAGTTGGTTTTAGTTGGGGAGAAGCCTTCCAACTTGGCCAAAATCTTATGAAGCCATACTCTAGTTGTAATCTAAACTCAACCCGTAGGATATGTTTGGAATAATGACCTCAAATGAAGTCCAATTTGTTACATAGAAGTTCAAGAGTTTTGACAAAATTTGTATCTGAACTGTTTTTTAGTTATATCTGTAGAAGTTATTAAACTTTTTAAAACAATTATTACATATCTCTTATTTGCAATAGAAATATCAAATGAATGTTCATTTAAGTTTAGGCAAAGGTTCTTGGACAACCAACGTGATTCTTTTTTTTGCGTAGGCAGAACATTGCTTGAAATAATATATAATATTTATTAATCAAACATTTTGTCTAACATGTAACGTCATTGTTTAATAAAAACTCATTATTGTTTTCCATTCTTTACTACTTTAACAGTGTTTACATGTTAGATGAGATTCATTGACCAAGAGATAAGTATAAGTTTAATGTCCAATAATAAACACTATCCATAAAACGTGGTCATTTTAGTAATACATTTTTTTATAACAAGCATACATTAGGTATAAACATTTGTAAACTTGTTAAATAAAATCTGTCAGCAAGTTTGGCTGTTTAATCAGAGAGAAGCATAACATAGGGTCAGAGTTCCTCATTCTCAATATGTTTCACTTACAAGGTGTTGTAGTTTCAATATAATCTTTGTTTTTTCATCTTAAAATAATAATTGTCTGACTATGTCTCATGTGACGGATAATCAGGCTAATCTGCGTAAAAGCCTGCACCCACCACTGATTGGCAAGGAAGCTGCCACTCTGTGATGTTGATAGGGTTATAAACAAGTCAGAATTATGAGCACTGCTACAGCAGAGAAAACAGAGCTTTTCTCAAAACTGCACCAAGCAGTCAAGATGGATTTAGGGTAAGAGCTCCTACATCATACTGCTCTCAGATTGCATTGAAAAAAATGGGTTACAGATTTTTCTTTAATAAAAGATATGAAACTGTCTTTCTGTATTCATGGTTACAGTCATGCAGTCAACCTTTTTATCAATAGACTTATGTGTGATGTATGATATTTAGAGATGTGCAGACCACTGGATGTTTGAGTCCAGTGGGTTAGGTCAAATTGATTTAAAAAGTTAATGTTCGGGTACCAGAACAGTACCCGGACCCAAAACTCAGACACAACTCACTTGAATGGAAGGCCCAAACATACAGTGTTTGCCATGCTGTCATGTGCATGAGAGTGTGGCAAACACTGTTTCTGATTGGCGGTAAAATCATTAATGCCAGTGAGACAGCTGCTGTTTCCACGCTGTGGAAAAGGTTACCTCCAGACACTGACATCACCTGATAGGACTACTGCTCCCATCAGCCTACGCCTGCTGCCACTAATAAAAGTGAGCGCAGGTGGCGGCTGATGGAAGTATTCATCAGCTGGCACCTGCACTCTAAAGCAATAATAAAAAAAGGTGTGAGTTCCACTGCAGGTTTGATAACCAGCCTGGCAAATCTCGCAGATGTCGGCTGCAACACTCAGCTGTCAGTGTTAGCAAGACTGGTTATCAAGAATAAAGGGGTCCCCATTCTGATTATTTTAATTATTTTAAATAAAAAAAAAATGTATGGGTACCCCCATTTTTGACAACCAACCAATCTAAAGCAGTCACTGGGACTGGTATTCTCAGGCTGGTAAGGGACCAAGGACATTGGTTCCCCCAGCCTAAAAATAGCAGCCCGCAGCCACCTGGAAAAGGCGCATCTATTAGATGCGCCAATTCTGGCACTTTGCCCTGCTATTCCCATTTGCCCTCTAGCGGTGAAAAGTGGGGTTCATATTTGTGGGGTTGATGTCACTTTTGTATTATCAGGTGACATCAAGCCCATGGCTTAGAAATGGAGAGGCGTCTAATAATAATAAATAGTAACTAATAAACACACAGTAAGTATAAAGTCTTTTATTTGAAATAAAGCAAAACACACTTTTACTTTTTTATTTAAAAATAACAAACACAATTATACTCACCTAACACCCATTCCATTGACTCTCTCGTCTCCTGTAATAAAACAAAAATAAAAAACAAACATATTCCTCACCTGTCCATCGTTCTGTCCCACGCTGTAATCCATGTCTGGGAATAAATAGTTTTAAACATGGATGTTGCCAAGCTGCTACCGTCTAGGCTGAGAACCACTGATGAATGAGCTGTTGTGAATGCAGCCTCAGTTACTAGCCATGACATCAAGGAGGTTACTGCAGATCACTTAGGCTGCATTCCAAGCCAGACAAATAAACTGAAGGGACCTCGGTGAGATCCCCACTAGCACAGTGAGAAAAAGTCTCACAGTGCAGAGCTGAGCTCAGAGAGTTCACTTTGAGAAATTTCTCACAGTGAACTGTGGTGAACTCTCTGAGCTCAGCGCTGCCCCATGAGACCTTAAATAAATAATTTTAAAAAATTATGTGGGTTCCCCTGGATTTCTGATAACTAGCCAGGCAAAACTGACAGCTAGGGCTGTAACCCTCAGCTGTCAGCATTATCAAGGCTGGTTATCAAGAATAGAGGGGTCCCCATGCCATTTTCTTAAATTATTTAAATAGATAATTTTAAAATATGGCATGAGGTCCACCAACTTTTGACAACCAGCCAAGCTAAAGCAGACAGCTGGGGTCTGGTATTTTCAGGATGGTAAGGGGTCATTGATATTGGCCCCAGACTAAAAATAACAGCCCGCAGCTGCCCATAAAAGGTACATCTATTAGATGTGCCAAATTCAGACACTTTGCTCAGCTCTTCCCACTTGCCCTGAAGCGGTGGCAAGTGGAGTTCAGATCTCTGGAGTTGATGTTATCTTGGTATTGTCTGGTGACATCAAGCCCATGGCTTAGTATGGAGAGGCGTCTATAAGATATTACTAATCCTATAGTTGTATGGTAAATAAACACACAGCAAGTATAAAGTCTTTTAATTGAAAGAATGACACAGACTCCTTTAGTGATTCTAGATCATAGAATCATAGAATGGTAGAGTTGGAAGGGACCTCCTGGGTCATCTGGTCCAACCCCCTGCTCAAAGCAGGATTCTCTAAATCATTCCAGACAGATGTCTGTCCAGCCTCTGTTTGAAGACTTCCATTGAAGGAGAATTTACCACCTCTCGTGGCAGCCTGTTCCATCTCCCCTGATCACCCTAACTGTCAAAAAGTTTTTTCTATATCTAATCTAGTGTCATCCTCCCATTCAGTTTCATCCCATTGCTTCTAGGTCCTTTCCTTGTTGCAAATGAGAATTAATAGATTAATCCTTCTACATATGTGACAGCCCTTGATGATATTTGTAGACAGCTACTAAGGTCTCCTCTCAGTCTTCTTTTTTGCAAGCTAAACATTCCCAAATCCTGCAACCGTTCCTCATAGGACATGGTTTGCAGACCGGTCACCATTCTGGTGGCTCTTCTTTGAACTTGCTCCAGTTTGTTGATGTCTTTTTGAAAATGTGGTGTCCAAAACTGGACACAGTATTCCAGATGAGGTCTGACCAAAGAAGAGTAGAGGGCAATAATGACCTCACGTGATCTAGACTGTATGCTTCTGTTGATACATCCTAGAATTGTATTTGCCTTTTTTGCTGCTGCATCACACTGTTGACTCATGTTCAGTCTGTGATCAATTAGTATACCAAGTCTTTTTCACATGTGCTGTTACTTAGCCCTATTCCTCCCATTTTGTATATGTTTTTTTCATTTTTATTGCCCAGATGTAGTACTTTGCATTTTTCCCTGTTAAAAACCATTCTGTTAGTTGCTGCCCACTGCTCCAGTTTATTTATATCTTTTTGAATCCTCTCTCTCTCTTCTCTAGTATTAGCTACCCCTCCTAGCTTTGTGTCATCAGCAAATTTGATCAGTTTACCCTCAATTCCTTCATCTAAATCATTGATAAAGATGTTGAACAATACAGGGCCCAAAACCATTTAACCATACTCTTATCATCACCCATTCCATTGAAGCCATGTTCTCCTGTAATAAAGCAAATATAAAAACAACCATATCCCTCACCTGTCCGTAGTTCTGTCTCGTGCCATAATCCATGTCTGGGGATTAACAATTTTCAACCTGGATGGTGCCAAGATGTGACTGTACAGGCTGAGAACCACTGATGAATTAGCTGCTATGAGCGCAGTGTCAGTGACTAGCGGGGATGTCATTGAGGTTACCGCAGGTCACTGAGGTTGCGTTCCCAAAAGGGACCCTGAACTGAAGTTATCAATGCTAGCACAATGAGAAAAAGTCTCACGGTGCAGCGGTGAGTTCACTGGGAGAAATATCAAAATAGCAGCGCATGCAAGGCGAACCAGGAATCTCACAGAACTGGAAGAATTTCCCAATAAAGATGGATGAAAATCCCTCAAACAAGAATTGAAAAATTGAAAGACTCTTGGCTTGCTCCAAAAAGTGTTTGCAAGCTATGATACTTGCAAAAGGGGGTGCTACTAGGTAATAACCATGCAGGGTTCTCAAACTTTTGCATCTTCTCATTTTCCTTTTTGTAATTTTTAATCTGTAGAAGATGAAAATAAATATATATAAATATATTTTTGCCTTAAATACAAAGGAAATGTGTCATCTTTTACTTTAGGCCTTTTAGAGATCATTTCACCTTCAACTTGCTTAACTGTTCACAATAACAGTAATTTTGACCAGGGGTGCCCAAACTTTTACATGCCACTGTACATAGTGAAGGAATACAAGAAACACTATACAAAATGAGTGAGAACCAGATTATGAACTTTAAATAAAAGTTCTAATTACAGATTTTGGTATTCATATTCCCGTGAGTTTTCCCAAGAGAAAGCAGGAGTGCCTGATGGCAATGATTGGAAGTTAGCATGATGAATTTGAGATGGTGGTGGGTGGTATGATTGTGCTTGATGGAAAATGAGATATCTAGATGTTGATGGCTCAACAGAATGTATTGATTCTGTCTGGGAATTGATCCTTGGTAGTTGTGAATGTGGAGATCTAAGTTGTGATAACACCATTGTATTAGGCCCACTGTTATTTTCAATAAAATCACCAAACAAACAACTCTATCCTGGAAATTCTATTGCCTATTGCTTGGGATTTTTTGAAGCCAAGTCACATATGACAGTAGGAGTAATTACCATTCATAGGCAGCATAAAGTCATATTCTTGCTTTTAACTGTTGAAATTGCAGATTATTTTGTGTTGGAGAATTCACAAACATGTCCTCTAGTCTTTGGAGTCCATCAACAATTGTTTCTGCTGTTTCTCAAGAGTAGCTGTACATTTGGTACCAAGCTCTCTCCTGAGACATGACACAATCCCAGATGCCACAGTTTGCCTTTCTTTGTGTGTCGTTTTTTTTCCATTGAACGAGCTTGACTACATATTGAGACATCTATATTGACAGTTTCTTCTGCTTCTGTCTCCATTCACATTTTGGAACTACTGTCTCCTACAAGTCCCGAAGGCGCTGTTGTACTACAAGTAGTTCTATTAAAAAAATTGTTTAGTTAAAATTACATTGAGCAAATTTTTTATAGAGATAAAAACATATCTTAACATATCCCTTAATATGCAAATCTTAAGGAGAAAGGAGGATATATTGCAGAAAAGTTATTATTAAAAAGTTACATTTTAATGAATTATATTTAAAAATTTATTATAATAAAAATTCAAGCAGATAGAACAATAATACAGGGTGGGCCATTTATATGGATACACGTAAATAAAATGGGAAAGGTTGGTGAGATAAACTTCCTGTTAGTGGCACACTAGTATAGCTTTTCAAGATGGGTGGTGACCATGGCGGCCATTTTGAAGTTGGCCATTTTGGATCCAACTTTATTTTTTTTAATGGTAAGAGGGTCATGTGACACATCAAACTTATGAGAATTTCACAAGAAAAACAATGGTGTGCTTGGTTTTAACATAACTTTATTCTTTCATGAGTTATTTACAAGTTTATGACCACTTATAACATGTGTTCAAAGTGCTGCCAATTGTGTTGGATTGTCAATGCAACCCTCTTCTCCCACTCTTGAAACACTGGTAGCAACACCGCCGAAGAAATGCTAGCACAGGCTTCCAGATCGGGACACCTTGGTGGCCATTCAACTGGCCCACGACGACCAATCCACTTTCCAGGAAACTGTTCTTGTAGGAATGCTCGGACATGACACCCCTAATGTGGTGGTGCAGCATCTTGCTGGAAAAACTCAGGGAACGTGTCATCTTCAGTTTCCTGGAAAGTGGATTAGTCATCGTGGGCCAGTTGAATGGCCACCAAGGTCTCCCAATCTGACCCTATTAGACTTTTATCTTTGGGGTCATCTGAAGGCAATTGTCTATGCTGTAAAGATATG
The DNA here is from genome assembly GCA_033576555.1 of Oophaga sylvatica. Taxonomy (NCBI): domain Eukaryota; kingdom Metazoa; phylum Chordata; class Amphibia; order Anura; family Dendrobatidae; genus Oophaga; species Oophaga sylvatica. The sequence continues at coordinate 54,834,262 of JARQOD010000004.1, read as the reverse complement.
AGATTGCAGCATCTGAAATGACGGATACTGGAAGCCTGTGCTAGCATTTCTTCTGTGGTGTTGCTATCAGTGTGTCAAGAGTGGGAGAAGAGGGTTGCATTGACAGTCCAACACAATGGGCAGCACTTTCAACAGATTTTATAAGTGGTCATAAACTTGTAAATAACTCATGAAAGAATAAAGTTATGTTAAAACAAAGCACACCATTGTTTTTCTTGTGAAATTCTCAATAAGTTTGATGTGTCACATGACCCTCTTTCCATTGAAAAAAAATAAAGTTGGATCCAAAATGGCTGACTTCAAAATGGCCACCATGGTAACCACCTATCTTGAAAAGTTTTTCCCCCTCCAATATACTAATATGCCACAAACAGGAAGTTGATATCACCAACCATTTCCATTTTATTTAGGTGTATCCATATAAATGGCCCACCCTGTATATCAGTAACATAGTAACATAGTAACATAGTTATTAAGGTTGAAGGAAGACTTTAAGTCCATCTAGTTCAACCCATATCCTATCCTAACCTGCCCTAACATGTTGATCCAGAGGAAGGCAAAAAAAACCCAAGTGGCAAACAGTAAGCTTCCCATTGGGGAAAAAAATTCCTTCCCGACTCACATACGGCAATCAGACTAGCTCCCTGGATCAACGCAGTATCTAGGAAACTAGTGAATATAGCCTGTAATATTATACTTTTCAAGAAAGGCATCCAGTCCCTTCTTAAATTTTAGTAGGATTCACTCATTACAACATTATACGGCAGAGAGTTCCATAGTCTCACTGCTCTTACAGTAAAGAATCTGCGTCTGTGATTATGGCTAAACCTTCTTTCCTCCAGATGTAGAGGATGCCCCCTTGTCCCCGTCACAGGTCTAAGAGTAAAAAGATCATTAGAAAGGTTTTTGTACTGTCCCCTCATATATTTATACATTGTAATAAGATCACCCCTAAGTAGTGTTGAGCGATACTGCTCGATATCTAAAAATATCGGATCGGAATGGTATCGCCGATATCACTAAATATCGTCGATATCCGATTCCGATACCGGAAGTCCAATGTAAGTCTATGGGAACAAAAAATCGCAACAAAAAAAACCCTTTCTTTCGTTGTAAACACAAAATATACACACATAGAATACAATATATATATATATATATATATATATATATATATATACATGTCATTGTGACATATATATATACATATATTTATAGTTTATACACTTCTACATAGTAAAATAGACTCTGATTCAATTGCCGGGTAAAGCCGTGACATACCCCATAGAAGTCGACGGGCTCGGTGCCGAGTACCCCCAAAACCTCTGGCTCTGTGCGACTCATCTTGGGCGTCAAGAACAGGATTCTGTAGCTCGCTATAAGCGAGTCCTGTGTGCCTGAATTGAACTGGTTTTGTGCTTGAGAATTGCTAAAATCATCAGAGAATGTATTTGCCATTTTTCCGCCATATCTGCGTCACGACGAGGCACTGGTGAAGAAGAAGGGCGTGCTCTTCGTGGGTGTACACTCACTCAGTGGCGTGAAAACGATGGCCGACCACTCTAAATGGTACTGCAATGTAAGATCGTGCCCCACAGCTCTTCAGTTCCGCCTCCTCATCCTCCTCAGTGTGCGGAAACTAACACGAAGGTCCCGCCTCACTACAAAAGAGGGGCCCTCTCCAGATGCTAATGACACATGTGACTTGGCAGAGATGGCTAATGGACACGAGCAGAAGTGTGAAGGGATGGAGCAGTCAGAGCTCTCCCCCCACGGAAGCGACCCGATCGCCACGGAACCACCGTTGGGCACCCGGCCTGGAAACCCTCCTACGCTGCAAGAAGCGGAGGATACCCTAAGAGGCCTGGCCCGGCACCGGGAGGAGGTCGCCAGGATGGAAGCCAGCTGGCGTGCCCTAAAACTAAACTTGGAGCGGCGCCAATCCCTCTTACCTGAAGTGTCTGTACCGGAAGGTGAGGCACCCGTTCTAGTAGAGGAGTCCGTGCGGGCATCCCAGCCCTTGCAATGTGATCCGGTTGATGTTGTCGCAGTGGAGGCACCCGTTCCTGCAAAAAACTCTGCACCGGCAGCACCCCAGATCCCGCTGTCTGCCCCCGTCACTGAGACAGAAGAAGCGACACCCGTCCTCATGGAGGAGGCCGCGCAGGCACCAGAGGTCTACCTGTCTGTACCGGAGCCCCGACTGTCATCTGTTCCAGAGCCGGCTGCTGGGGGGCGCCAGGAGAGCTGCCGCAAACCGGACATCATAAGCTGCAGTTTGATGGTGGAGACATGGAGATGCTGGAGGAGAATTACAACCGGTGTCAGGAGGAAGAGTGGAGACGTTGGGAGCGGGAAGCAGAGCGACAAAGGGAGCAGCGAGAATCCCAAAAACTTCGGCAACGTAACCTGGAGAAGGACCGGGCAGATAAGGACCGGATGAGAAAAGATAAAGGAACCCTGAGGGAGCCGCGGCGTAAGGGTGCAGTACGGAGGTTTAAATTGAAAGGTGGTTGGGGCTTCATCCAGGAGCCTGGACTTTATTTAGAAGTCTTTGTGACCCGGCGGGACGTGGAGACTCACCTCCCAGAAGGACACCGGGGAGGGACCTGTTGCCAGGAGACTTGGTGACTTACACCCGACACTGGGGTTACAATGGATGGTACGCCCTAAATGTTACCAGGTGCGACCCCTACTCCCCAGAGTGTCAGGAACCTGTGAGACCCTCGGAGCCTTCAGCCTCCCACATCCAGGCCTCTGCACAAGTGCCCACCCCACGCCGTAAATCTCCCCAGCCTCCCTCAGTGGTCTCCTCAGCAGCCCCAGCTATGGACATGATAACTATAGCTGGCCCATACCCGGCGCCTGTTAGGCCCCCTGGGGTTCGTTCAGTCCGGGACATAGGGCTCCAGACCCGGAGGGAGATGAAAGAGGTGGCCACACAGACACAGATAGCGGGTCATGACTTGACTGTACAGGCCACACGACGTCATCAGGTCCTGGTGGTCCTTGGTGTCTCGGATGTTTGGCAAGCATCAGAAGAGTACCAGGTGGTACCTGGAACAACCCTGCCAAAGAATTATAAATAACCCGGACAGGGTCCCTGTATGTAAATAGTTAAATTATTGATGTACCCGGACGGGTGAATGTTCATATAAAAGTTTTTTAATTTAATAAAAAAAACAACACAGTTTTCATTACTTTTATTACAGTCTCATCCTGCGACGCCATCGATCCTGTAAAAAATGAAAAAAAAAAACAGCAGTATACCACCTGTCCGACGCAGTCCATAGTAACGAGTGTCCCACGACGATCCAGCTCTGCTACATCAGAATGACAGGCAGAGCCTGTCATCCCGGCGCAGCACAGCTGATTACCTGCTTCCCCGGCGGTGACGTCATCGGACTGACTGCTTTACGGCCGGGATTACCCAGCAGTCACTGCAGTTATCGCGAAAAACTGCATGTGACCGCCAGGGAGAAGATAATGGCGGACATCAAGCAGTCCAGGACGTGACCGCCGGAGATCTTCTGCCGGGTAAGTGCCGCTGACTCCTGACAGACCTGACCGACGGACACTGACAGTGACAGTGACAAATCCGATTCCGGTATCCGATATGACGAAAATATCGGTATTCGGAATCGAAAGGCCGATACAGCTAATATCGGCCGATATCCGATATTTGCAGTATCGTATCGCTCAACACTACCCCTAAGCCTTCGTTTTTCCAAACTAAATAACCCCAAGTGTAATAACCTGTCTTGGTATTGCAGACCCCCAGTTCGCACCAGTGACTTGTGACAGTGACAGTGTATCAACAGTGATGCGCTGACCTAAATAATCAAATAAGTCAAAAGTTGTAACGATATCTAACATCAAAGGCAAAGAGATATTTATTTTCTGGAAGGACTAAAAGACACTCAAAACAGCCTAAAAATATTTATCAGTTATCCAGACTGCGTAAAAAGACATCAGAATCCCCTAGAGCTAATCATAAAGTGCAGGTGCATTAGTATTGAGCTGGAGGTCTGGTAAGTGCAAGCAAGTATGGATAATAAGTGTGGTAGTCATTATCAGAGCAAACTGGCTATATAGCTCTGAATACTGTGGAATAGTATTTCCATTGAAAATGCTCCATTTCAGTAGGAAAAGGGTAAAGAGATAAGTCAGACCAAAAATAATTTTTGTATACTTACAAAGTGCCTAGTGCCTTATGATAAATGTGCAGCGCTCCACCACCCCGACGATCCCATTTCACCTATGCTTTTTCAAAAGAGGCGTTGGATAACTGCTAAATATTTTTGAGGCTTTTTTGAGGTTTTTTTTAGTTCTTCCAAAAAATAAATATCTCTTTGCCTTTGATGTTAGATATCTTTACAACTTTTGACTTATTTGATTATTTATTTCAGTGCACCACTGTTGATACACTGATATATTGTTGTTTTATGTGCTTGAATTTTTATTGTAATAATTTTTAAAAAATATAATTCATAAAATTTAACTTTTTAACGATACTTTTCTGCAGTGTATCCTCCTTTCTCTTTAAGATTTACATATTAAGGGATATGTTAAGATTAGTGTTGAGTGATACTGCCCGATATCCATAAATATCGGATCGGATTGGATCGGACCGATACCCAAAAAGTATCGGGTATCGCCGATCTGATACCGGAAACCCAATGCAAGTCAATGGGACAGAAATATCGTAATTAAAATAAACCCTTTCTTTCCTTGTAAACACTAGATATACACACATAGAATACATATATATAACCATGTCATTGTGACATATATATATTTATAGTTCATACACTACTACATAGTAAATAAGTCTCTGATTCAATTGCTGGGCAATGCCGGCTTTTGTGAAATTACAGAACCACTCGACATGAAATGACACATGGTTTACATAGAGTTAACCATGTCATTTCATGTAGTTTGATATATGGTTTTCACTAACAATTACATGAGTGTATGTGTGCAAAATTTCACACATGTAGGGGTTAATTAAAGGTGTAAATTCTTTGTAAAAAAAAACCACATTTTTTTTCTACTAATTTACACCTTTAATTAACCCTTACATGTGGGAAATTTTGCACACATACACTCATGTAATTGTTAGTGAAAACCATATATCAAACTACATGAAATGACATGGTTAACTCTATATAAACCATGTGTCATTTCATGTCGGGTCTGTAATTTCACAAAAGCAGGCAATTGAATTAGCGGCTATTATACTATGTAGAAGTGTATGTACTATAAATATATATATATGTGTCACAAATTCAATGACATATATATATGAGGTGTAAAATTTTTGAAAAAAAATGCGTGGGCTCCCGCCCTATTTTCTCAACCAGACAGAAAAAAACAGCGAGTGGGGGCAGATAATAATAGCCCAGAGAGGGACCATTATTTTTGGCCCCCCCTGGCTACTAACATCTGCCCCCAGACACCCCAGAAAAGACAAATCTATAATTAGATTCGCCCTTTCTGGCACTTTGCCCGTCTATTCCCATTGACCTGTAGCGGTGGCGAATGGGTTAATATGGGGTTAAAGCCACATTGCAATTGAAAGGTGACCTTAAGCCAGGTTAATAATTGAGAGCTGTCAATTAGACAACTATCAATTATTAATCCTATTGCATGAAATAAAAATAAAACACACACACTTTAATTAAAATCATTTTAATGAAATAAAGACACATGTTTTTGACCATCTTTTATTTGACTGCAAAAACCATTTCCTGTAATAAAAATAAAATAAAAAAGCAAAATTATTCTTACCTATCCCATGCACAGTCAGGTCCCACGGTGTAATCCTTCAGAAAGGGTTAATGTTTACTGCAGGGACCGCAGCTAATGCTGCAGCCTCACAGTAAACCCCCAAATGAATGAGTTCCTCTCCTGGCTGACAGGAGAGGAAGTGGAAAGCTTAATTGATTGCTTTCCACTTTCACTTCAGGTCAGCCAGGGACACAATCAGTGACATCAGAGGGAACTGATTAACAAAAATAGGGGTTCCCTTCGAATAAAAAATGGCGTCGGGTCCCCCCTATTTTTGTTAACCAGCGAGATGAAGCAGACCGCTGAGGCCTGGATTTTCAGGCTGTTAAGGAGCCAAGATCCATGGACCTTGCCAGCCTGATAATACCAGGCCACAGCAGTCTGCATATCTTGGCTGATTAACAAAAATAGGGGATCCCCTCGAAAAAAATTGGCGTGGGGTCCCCCCTATTTTTGTTAACCAGCCAGATGAAGCAGACCGCTGAGGCCTGGTTTTTCAGGCTGGTAAGGATCCAATATCCATGGACCTTGCAAGCCTGATAATACCAGGCCACAGCAGTCTGCTTAGCTTGGCTGGTTAACAAAAATAGGGGATCCCCTCGAAAAAGAAACGGCGTAGGGGTCCCCCTATTTTTGTTAACCAGCCAAGTAAAATGCAGACTGCTGCGGCCTGGTATTAAAAGACTGTCAAGGCCCATGGATTTTGGCCCTCAACAGCCTGATAATACCAGGCTACAGCAGCCCCACATTTGGCGCATCAAAAGATGTGCCAATTGTGGCACTTTACCCGGCTCTTCCCACTGCCCTGTAGCGGTGGCAAGTGGGGTAATAAGGGGTTAATGTCACCGTTGATTGCACGGTGACAATAAGCCCGGTTAATAATGGAGAGGTGTCAATAAGACACCGATCCATTATTAATCCCAAAGTTATTAAATGCATTAAAAAAAAGACAAAGCAAGAAAAAAGTATTTTAATGAAATAAAAGAGACAACACAGTTTTCATTTCTTTTATTCTATTCTCATTCCTGCGACGCCATCGATCTCCTGTAAAAAAAGAAAAAAAACAAACCAACAGTATACCACCTGTCCGACGCAGTCCATAGTAACGACAGTCCCACGACGATCCAGCTCTGCTACATCGCAATGACAGGCAGAGCCTGTCATCGCGACGCAGCACAGCTGATTACCTGCTTCCCCGGTGGTGACGTCATCGGACTGACTGCTTTACGGCCGGGATTACCCAGCAGTCACTGCAGTTATCGCGAGAAACTGCATGTGACCGCCGGGGAAAGATGATGGCGGCCATGAAGCAGTCCAGGCCGTGACCGCCGGAGATCTTCTGCCAGGTAAGTGCCGCTGACTCCTGACAGACCCGACCGACGGACACTGACAGTGACAGACCCGACCGACGGACACTGACAGTGACAGTGACAATCCCGATTCCGGTATCCGATATGACGAAAATATCGGTACTCGGAATCGAAAGCCCGATACAGCTAATATCGGCCGATACCCGATATTTGCAGTATCGTATCGCTCAACACTAATCCCGACCCATGATGACTACGTAGGCGTCATGGTATAAATCATGCAAAATCAAATAATATTTATTCAACAACCAAAAAAGTGATGGGGAGCATGTTTTATCACAGCGACATAAATGACACAACGTTTCGACTCTCACGAGTCTTTTTCAAGAAGCCGCTATATAGAAGGAAAAAGAAAAACAACAAAAGGGTTTTTAACAATAAATAAATACAGTGGTTGAAAAAATATAAAACGATACAAAATTAAAACATCTAAAAATAATATTAACCAAATGCAAAGTGAACCGTGCTTGTAGCATAGAGACCAGCAAGCACCAACCGTATATCGAGAATAGGAAAAGTGAAGAAAAACGTGGTGATAGGAGCTTACCCCAGATATGAGAAAAGAATATCATAATTAGATATAAGATAGGGATAATTTTACCTGAAAACAGCTTCAGAGCAATTTAAGAGATTATTGGATTTCAATATCTAGAGAGGGTAATAGGTGCGACATATTGTCAGATTAAATGAAATGTTATAGAGAGTTCAACACTGGTGAGAGATCCTCAAATACCTGTTCCAATAGAATTCTCATGTGTCTAGATAGGAGAAGATGGCTCCCCAAATGGATGGCCTGGGGTATAAACATTTATAAAAAAATTTTTTGTTTAATGTTTGTTAAACTTGACAAAAGTAGGAGTAGTATCTAGGTATATACCACTATAAAATAAATAAATACCTGTGTGGTTGTTAGGTAGTAGAAAGGAGTAACAATCAAGGAGGGAAATGTAGGATCTGTTAGGAGAGAGGTAGATGTAAGATGTGAATATATCCTACAGACTCGTAGGTAGAGGTTAAACACTCATGATCGTGCTGCACACCAAAGGCTATAGTCATAAGGCTAATCACTGCAGGTGTCTGTGAGGCCTCTCTAATGGGTGTTGCTGCGCATATGTTGAAGTAAGTAAGCCGCAAAACAGCTTAATAGCTATAGGTACAAATATGTCTATCAGAGAAAGATTACCTGGTAATGGATGTATAACAGCGACGCTCCCGCGTCTCGCTGATTAAGTGGCATGCTGCTGGAGTGAGAACGCCGGGTATAAATGCCGGCTGACATCGCCGGACCGGATGAGCGTCATCCGGACCGGAAGTGACGTGGCCGATACTAAGGAAACAACTGCGGCTGCGCTGAGAGCGCTATGAAGGTGTAGCTTGTGTTGTGTAATGCGCATGCGCCGTTTGGAGGGAAAGGAAAGGATGTAACAAGAAGGAACTGTAAATAGTGTGCTTATAACGGAAAGAGTAATGGGAGTAGCGGAATATGGTAAAGATAGAAAGGTGGATATAATGAAACGAGGATAATGAACCAATGGAAAAAAGGGGGGAAGAAATAAAAATAAAAATAAAAATAAATGTAAATATAAAAAATAAAAATAAAATAAAAAATGAAAAATTGTATAATATGAAAAAATGAAAAAATAATAATAATAATAAAAAATTTTTATAATAAAAAAATAATAAAAATAAAAATGAAAAAATGCTGAAACACTATGTAACAAATGGGGAGGGTTGTAAGGATATGCACTCACCAGTGTTGATAATGGTCAGCGAGTCTATGGAAAAATGAAAAACATAATGAGTAAGGATGACAAAGAATGAACAGTCTATATGCACTCATGTCAGCCAATCAATTTCGCGATTGAGGCCTTTTGGTGATAATGTGTCAAGAGTATAAATCCAAAAAGTCTCTCTCTGTTTAAGTAATTTGATATGGTAACACCCCTACGTGGACGTGGAACATGCTCTAGTACTTGAAACTTAAGTTGGGCGACCGTATGATGTGATTTGGCAAAGTGATCTGGCAACGGTAACCATGTTTTTCCACAGCGTATAGTGGACTTATGTCCGGATATTCTGTCTCTGATGTGTTGGGTGGTCTCCCCAACATAGAGGAGACCACATGGGCATTTGATAATGTAAACTACGAAGTTTGAGTCACACGTAAAATATCCCTTAATAGGGTATGATTTACCTGTACGTGGATGCAACACGCTGTCGGATTTGATAACGTTGGAACACGCCGCGCAACCAAGGCACGGAAACGTGCCCTTACGCTGGGTCTGTAGTAGTTTTTGTGTCGCAGGAGGGTGTGAGCTACCGATGTCAGCTCTCACAAGTCTGTCTCTAATATTCGTAGGCCTTCTGGTACTGATCAGAACTGGATGTTGGAAAGATTGAATCTCAGGGTATGATTGGGACAAGAGGGGCCAATGTTTTTTGATTGTGGCATAAATTCTGGGCATAAAAGGATGGTGCGTATGCACAAAAGGTACTCTCTCAAGGGATTGCCGTGGTGGAGGAGGAGAAGAAGGAGACCTGGCCGATATCAACTCATTATCAAGCAGTTTAGTAGGATAATGGCGTTCTTTGAATTTATCTGCCATCGTCTGAAGTCTGTTATCGCGTGTTGTAGGATCTGATACTATGCGTGTGACTCGTTTAAATTGGGAACGGGGTAAACTATTTTTTGTGGATTTCGGGTGACAGCTCGAGTAGTGGAGTAGACTGTTGCAGTCTGTAGGTTTGGTAAAAAGATCAGTTGTCAAGTTGCCTTCTTGGTCCTTAAGTACCACTGTGTCAAGAAATGATATACGTGAGTCATCATAGTTCAAGGTGAATTGTAGTTCTGGAAGAATTGAATTAAGATACTGAAAAAAGCATAATAGGGTGTCTGACGTGCCGTTCCAGATGAGGAAAATATCATCAATATATCGATGGTAGAGCGATACATTTTGTTGAAAAAGTGTATTGTTATACATATGTTCAGACTCAAACCAGTCCATGTATGCGTTAGCGTAAGCAGGAGCTACGTTTGATCCCATTGCGGTCCCCCGCTTCTGCAAATAAAAAGTGTCTCCAAATAGAAAAAAATTCTCATGAAGTACCAATTTAAGTACATCTAAACAAAAAAGGATGGAATTTGATGATAGGTTAGATTTTCCCAAAAGTAGTTTTGTGGCCCTGATACCCTTGTCGTGGGTGATAGATGTATACAGGCTACATACATCTAATGTAACCAATAAACTTGTTGTGGGAATAGTACCCAATCGCCTAATGATGTTGAGGAAGTTTCCTGTGTCTAAGAGAAAGGACTTTGTATCCTTAATCATGGGTGTAAGGATTTTTTCCAAAAAGATGGAAAGTGGGGCTAAAATAGAATCGGTCGAGGCAACAATAGGTCTACCGGGTGGATTTCTGAGATCTTTATGGATCTTGGGTAAGATGTAGAAAACCGGAGTGATCGGATGGTCGTTTCTTAGGAAATTAGCAGTTTTGGAATCGATAGTGCAATTGTCTAGAGCTGATTGAATCAAGTCCTGTATTTTTGTTCTTATCATGGGGTGGGGTCCCTAGGAATCACCATATAGGTGTCTGTGTCAGTGAGCTGTCTGATAATCTCATGACGATAATGGGTTTGGTCCATCACCACGATGGCGCCACCCTTATCCGCTGGTTTGATTACAATATCAGGATTGGAATGTAGGGAAGTTATTGCTTGTCTCTCTTCAGGGGAGAGGTTCGAGTGAGTAGGAAAGAAGCCAAGTTTTTGTTGGTGGGATAGTGACTTCACCTCACGATCGACTAGAGAAATAAAGGTTTCAACCGGATGGTATACGTGTGGTGGGGAAAAATTACTCGAAGTGCGGAGACCCAAGTTAGTGATGGACAGTTCAGGAGGAGATTGAGTAGATATACTAAAAGGTGACTTAGAGAAATGAGTCTTCAATCTCAAACTCCTATAAAAGCGTTGTAGGTCTTGTTCCAAGTGGTAAGAATTCCAATTCGGGGTTGGGCAAAACGATAGTCCTTTTTGGAGGACCGAGAGTTCCGTTGGTGCAAGGGAGTAGCTGGAGATATTTATCACCTGATTGGAGGGCCTACCTGTGAACGAGTAGTCATTCTTTCGCTGTGATCTTCGTGTGCGTTTGTGGTGTGGCGTCCTCCCCTGCGTCCTCTGGATAAAAAATGGGGTCTGTATGATCCTGTAGAGGATTCGCTGCCCGAGCTGAAGGATCCCATCCTTTGGTGAGAGCGTGGTCGCTGCCAGTTGCCCGATCCAGTGGAATCGTTCCATTTGTATACTCTGTTTTGGGAGTAATCCTCGTGGTCTCTTTGGAATTTAAGTCTCTTCCGTTCTTGAAGTACCTTTTGGTGTTCCGCAATAATTTTGTCTGTTTTATCCTTCAAATTTGTCCAGTCCGCGGAGGATAAAGCACTACTAAGTTGGGTTTCTATAGATGCAATATTATTACGAGTCTCAATAATTTCTTTTTGTAGGAACTCGATTGTCAGAATAATTATGTCTAATGAGCACTTATTCAGGATTTTTTGATATTTATCACAGAATTCCTTGTTTTCAGAGAAAAGGGTGGGCGCAAATGGCACCTTAGACCCCTCGGGATCTTGCTCTGCCGATGATATTCGGCTAAGGTGGTGCAATGTAAATCGAAGGAGACAAGTTTGCGTCTCGTTCTTTCGTAGTCACGCGTCCTTATATCAACTGCTGGTGTTTTAAGGAACTCGGTAGAGTTGGTGACTTGGGAAAGAATACTAGAGCTAGTCTCAGTATCATAAGCAAATGTATGATGAGACATTAGGCAAAATCGGTGCTACACCAAGACTGAATTCAATAGAAGATAAATGGTGTGCACTCGAATAAATTAATGGTGAGGTGCTAGTGTCATGGAATGAATCCCAATCTAGACATATAAATAGCACTGCACTCTCAGACAGGAATTCCATGCAAAATCAAATAATATTTATTCAACAACCAAAAAAGTGATGGGGAGCATGTTTTATCACAGCGACATAAATGACACAACGTTTCGACTCTCACGAGTCTTTTTCAAGAAGCCGCTATATAGAAGGAAAAAGAAAAACAACAAAAGGGTTTTTAACAATAAATAAATACAGTGGTTGAAAAAATATAAAACGATACAAAATTAAAACATCTAAAAATAATATTAACCAAATGCAAAGTGAACCGTGCTTGTAGCATAGAGACCAGCAAGCACCAACCGTATATCGAGAATAGGAAAAGTGAAGAAAAACGTGGTGATAGGAGCTTACCCCAGATATGAGAAAAGAATATCATAATTAGATATAAGATAGGGATAATTTTACCTGAAAACAGCTTCAGAGCAATTTAAGAGATTATTGGATTTCAATATCTAGAGAGGGTAATAGGTGCGACATATTGTCAGATTAAATGAAATGTTATAGAGAGTTCAACACTGGTGAGAGATCCTCAAATACCTGTTCCAATAGAATTCTCATGTGTCTAGATAGGAGAAGATGGCTCCCCAAATGGATGGCCTGGGGTATAAACATTTATAAAAAAAATTTTTGTTTAATGTTTGTTAAACTTGACAAAAGTAGGAGTAGTATCTAGGTATATACCACTATAAAATAAATAAATACCTGTGTGGTTGTTAGGTAGTAGAAAGGAGTAACAATCAAGGAGGGAAATGTAGGATCTGTTAGGAGAGAGGTAGATGTAAGATGTGAATATATCCTACAGACTCGTAGGTAGAGGTTAAACACTCATGATCGTGCTGCACACCAAAGGCTATAGTCATAAGGCTAATCACTACAGGTGTCTGTGAGGCCTCTCTAATGGGTGTTGCTGCGCATATGTTGAAGTAAGTAAGCCGCAAAACAGCTTAATAGCTATAGGTACAAATATGTCTATCAGAGAAAGATTACCTGGTAATGGATGTATAACAGCGACGCTCCCGCGTCTCGCTGATTAAGTGGCATGCTGCTGGAGTGAGAACGCCGGGTATAAATGCCGGCTGACATCGCCGGACCGGATGAGCGTCATCCGGACCGGAAGTGACGTGGCCGATACTAAGGAAACAACTGCGGCTGCGCTGAGAGCGCTATGAAGGTGTAGCTTGTGTTGTGTAATGCGCATGCGCCGTTTGGAGGGAAAGGAAAGGATGTAACAAGAAGGAACTGTAAATAGTGTGCTTATAACGGAAAGAGTAATGGGAGTAGCGGAATATGGTAAAGATAGAAAGGTGGATATAATGAAACGAGGATAATGAACCAATGGAAAAAAGGGGGAAGAAATAAAAATAAAAATAAAAATAAATATAAAAAATAAAAATAAAATAAAAAATGAAAAATTGTATAATATGAAAAAATGAAAAATAATAATAATAATAAAAAAAATTTTTTTTAATAAAAAAATAATAAAAATAAAAATGAAAAAATGCTGAAACACTATGTAACAAATGGGGAGGGTTGTAAGGATATGCACTCACCAGTGTTGATAATGGTCAGCGAGTCTATGGAAAAATGAAAAACATAATGAGTAAGGATGACAAAGAATGAACAGTCTATATGCACTCATGTCAGCCAATCAATTTCGCGATTGAGGCCTTTTGGTGATAATGTGTCAAGAGTATAAATCCAAAAAGTCTCTCTCTGTTTAAGTAATTTGATATGGTAACACCCCTACGTGGACGTGGAACATGCTCTAGTACTTGAAACTTAAGTTGGGCGACCGTATGATGTGATTTGGCAAAGTGATCTGGCAACGGTAACCATGTTTTTCCACAGCGTATAGTGGACTTATGTCCGGATATTCTGTCTCTGATGTGTTGGGTGGTCTCCCCAACATAGAGGAGACCACATGGGCATTTGATAATGTAAACTACGAAGTTTGAGTCACACGTAAAATATCCCTTAATAGGGTATGATTTACCTGTACGTGGATGCAACACGCTGTCGGATTTGATAACGTTGGAACACGCCGCGCAACCAAGGCACGGAAACGTGCCCTTACGCTGGGTCTGTAGTAGTTTTTGTGTCGCAGGAGGGTGTGAGCTACCGATGTCAGCTCTCACAAGTCTGTCTCTAATATTCGTAGGCCTTCTGGTACTGATCAGAACTGGATGTTGGAAAGATTGAATCTCAGGGTATGATTGGGACAAGAGGGGCCAATGTTTTTTGATTGTGGCATAAATTCTGGGCATAAAAGGATGGTGCGTATGCACAAAAGGTACTCTCTCAAGGGATTGCCGTGGTGGAGGAGGAGAAGAAGGAGACCTGGCCGATATCAACTCATTATCAAGCAGTTTAGTAGGATAATGGCGTTCTTTGAATTTATCTGCCATCGTCTGAAGTCTGTTATCGCGTGTTGTAGGATCTGATACTATGCGTGTGACTCGTTTAAATTGGGAACGGGGTAAACTATTTTTTGTGGATTTCGGGTGACAGCTCGAGTAGTGGAGTAGACTGTTGCAGTCTGTAGGTTTGGTAAAAAGATCAGTTGTCAAGTTGCCTTCTTGGTCCTTAAGTACCACTGTGTCAAGAAATGATATACGTGAGTCATCATAGTTCAAGGTGAATTGTAGTTCTGGAAGAATTGAATTAAGATACTGAAAAAAGCATAATAGGGTGTCTGACGTGCCGTTCCAGATGAGGAAAATATCATCAATATATCGATGGTAGAGCGATACATTTTGTTGAAAAAGTGTATTGTTATACATATGTTCAGACTCAAACCAGTCCATGTATGCGTTAGCGTAAGCAGGAGCTACGTTTGATCCCATTGCGGTCCCCCGCTTCTGCAAATAAAAAGTGTCTCCAAATAGAAAAAAATTCTCATGAAGTACCAATTTAAGTACATCTAAACAAAAAAGGATGGAATTTGATGATAGGTTAGATTTTCCCAAAAGTAGTTTTGTGGCCCTGATACCCTTGTCGTGGGTGATAGATGTATACAGGCTACATACATCTAATGTAACCAATAAACTTGTTGTGGGAATAGTACCCAATCGCCTAATGATGTTGAGGAAGTTTCCTGTGTCTAAGAGAAAGGACTTTGTATCCTTAATCATGGGTGTAAGGATTTTTTCCAAAAAGATGGAAAGTGGGGCTAAAATAGAATCGGTCGAGGCAACAATAGGTCTACCGGGTGGATTTCTGAGATCTTTATGGATCTTGGGTAAGATGTAGAAAACCGGAGTGATCGGATGGTCGTTTCTTAGGAAATTAGCAGTTTTGGAATCGATAGTGCAATTGTCTAGAGCTGATTGAATCAAGTCCTGTATTTTTGTTCTTATCATGGGGGTGGGGTCCCTAGGAATCACCATATAGGTGTCTGTGTCAGTGAGCTGTCTGATAATCTCATGACGATAATGGGTTTGGTCCATCACCACGATGGCGCCACCCTTATCCGCTGGTTTGATTACAATATCAGGATTGGAATGTAGGGAAGTTATTGCTTGTCTCTCTTCAGGGGAGAGGTTCGAGTGAGTAGGAAAGAAGCCAAGTTTTTGTTGGTGGGATAGTGACTTCACCTCACGATCGACTATACATCTATCACCCACGACAAGGGTATCAGGGCCACAAAACTACTTTTGGGAAAATCTAACCTATCATCAAATTCCATCCTTTTTTGTTTAGATGTACTTAAATTGGTACTTCATGAGAATTTTTTTCTATTTGGAGACACTTTTTATTTGCAGAAGCGGGGGACCGCAATGGGATCAAACGTAGCTCCTGCTTACGCTAACGCATACATGGACTGGTTTGAGTCTGAACATATGTATAACAATACACTTTTTCAACAAAATGTATCGCTCTACCATCGATATATTGATGATATTTTCCTCATCTGGAACGGCACGTCAGACACCCTATTATGCTTTTTTCAGTATCTTAATTCAATTCTTCCAGAACTACAATTCACCTTGAACTATGATGACTCACGTATATCATTTCTTGACACAGTGGTACTTAAGGACCAAGAAGGCAACTTGACAACTGATCTTTTTACCAAACCTACAGACTGCAACAGTCTACTCCACTACTCGAGCTGTCACCCGAAATCCACAAAAAATAGTTTACCCCGTTCCCAATTTAAACGAGTCACACGCATAGTATCAGATCCTACAACACGCGATAACAGACTTCAGACGATGGCAGATAAATTCAAAGAACGCCATTATCCTACTAAACTGCTTGATAATGAGTTGATATCGGCCAGGTCTCCTTCTTCTCCTCCTCCACCACGGCAATCCCTTGAGAGAGTACCTTTTGTGCATACGCACCATCCTTTTATGCCCAGAATTTATGCCACAATCAAAAAACATTGGCCCCTCTTGTCCCAATCATACCCTGAGATTCAATCTTTCCAACATCCAGTTCTGATCAGTACCAGAAGGCCTACGAATATTAGAGACAGACTTGTGAGAGCTGACATCGGTAGCTCACACCCTCCTGCGACACAAAAACTACTACAGACCCAGCGTAAGGGCACGTTTCCGTGCCTTGGTTGCGCGGCGTTTTCCAACGTTATCAAATCCGACAGCGTGTTGCATCCACGTACAGGTAAATCATACCCTATTAAGGGATATTTTACGTGTGACTCAAACTTCGTAGTTTACATTATCAAATGCCCATGTGGTCTCCTCTATGTTGGGGAGACCACCCAACACATCAGAGACAGAATATCCGGACATAAGTCCACTATACGCTGTGGAAAAACATGGTTACCGTTGCCAGATCACTTTGCCAAATCACATCATACGGTCGCCCAACTTAAGTTTCAAGTACTAGAGCATGTTCCACGTCCACGTAGGGGTGGTAACCATATCAAATTACTTAAACAGAGAGAGACTGTTTGGATTTATACTCTTGACACATTATCACCAAAAGGCCTCAATCGCGAAATTGATTGGCTGACATGAGTGCATATAGACTGTTCATTCTTTGTCATCCTTACTCATTATGTTTTTCATTTTTCCATAGAATCGCTGACCATTATCAACACTGGTGAGTGCATATCCTTACAACCCTCCCCATTTGTTACATAGTGTTTCAGCATTTTTTCATTTTTATTTTTATTATTTTTTTATTATAAAAAATTTTTTTATTATTTTTTCATTTTTTCATATTATACAATTTTTCATTTTTTATTTTATTTTTATTTTTTATATTTATTTTTATTTTTATTTCTTCCCCCCTTTTTTCCATTGGTTCATTATCCTCGTTTCATTATATCCACCTTTCTATCTTTACCATATTCCGCTACTCCCATTACTCTTTCCGTTATAAGCACACTATTTACAGTTCCTTCTTGTTACATCCTTTCCTTTCCCTCCAAACGGCGCATGCGCATTACACAACACAAGCTACACCTTCATAGCGCTCTCAGCGCAGCCGCAGTTGTTTCCTTAGTATCGGCCACGTCACTTCCGGTCCGGATGACGCTCATCCGGTCCGGCGATGTCAGCCGGCATTTATACCCGGCGTTCTCACTCCAGCAGCATGCCACTTAATCAGCGAGACGCGGGAGCGTCGCTGTTATACATCCATTACCAGGTAATCTTTCTCTGATAGACATATTTGTACCTATAGCTATTAAGCTGTTTTGCGGCTTACTTACTTCAACATATGCGCAGCAACACCCATTAGAGAGGCCTCACAGACACCTGTAGTGATTAGCCTTATGACTATAGCCTTTGGTGTGCAGCACGATCATGAGTGTTTAACCTCTACCTACGAGTCTGTAGGATATATTCACATCTTACATCTACCTCTCTCCTAACAGATCCTACATTTCCCTCCTTGATTGTTACTCCTTTCTACTACCTAACAACCACACAGGTATTTATTTATTTTATAGTGGTATATACCTAGATACTACTCCTACTTTTGTCAAGTTTAACAAACATTAAACAAAAAATTTTTTTATAAATGTTTATACCCCAGGCCATCCATTTGGGGAGCCATCTTCTCCTATCTAGACACATGAGAATTCTATTGGAACAGGTATTTGAGGATCTCTCACCAGTGTTGAACTCTCTATAACATTTCATTTAATCTGACAATATGTCGCACCTATTACCCTCTCTAGATATTGAAATCCAATAATCTCTTAAATTGCTCTTAAGCTGTTTTCAGGTAAAATTATCCCTATCTTATATCTAATTATGATATTCTTTTCTCATATCTGGGGTAAGCTCCTATCACCACGTTTTTCTTCACTTTTCCTATTCTCGATATACAGTTGGTGCTTGCTGGTCTCTATGCTACAAGCACGGTTCACTTTGCATTTGGTTAATATTATTTTTAGATGTTTTAATTTTGTATCGTTTTATATTTTTTCAACCACTGTATTTATTTATTGTTAAAAACCCTTTTGTTGTTTTTCTTTTTCCTTCTATATAGCGGCTTCTTGAAAAAGACTCGTGAGAGTCAAAACGTTGTGTCATTTATGTCGCTGTGATAAAACATGCTCCCCATCACTTTTTTGGTTGTTGAATAAATATTATTTGATTTTGCATGGAATTCCTGTCTGAGAGTGCAGTGCTATTTATATGTCTAGATTGGGATTCATTCCATGACACTAGCACCTCACCATTAATTTATTCGAGTGCACACCATTTATCTTCTATGGTATAAATCATGTTCCTGCGGGTCGGGTGACCGGGGTCACTGGAAGGTTACCCGACCCGCAGTAACAAGACCCTTTGCGCATCACCACAGTGGGGGTGGCTTAACCCCCACGTGGCTACGATCGCTCTGATTGGCTGTTAAAAGTGAAACAGCCAATCAGAGCAATTTGTAATATTTCACCAATGAAATTTGGTGAAATATTACAATCCAGCCATGGCCGATGCTGCAATAGCATCAGCCATGGCTGGACACCGAGTTCTCACCCTCCCCACACCGAGTGACTGCTGTGATCGGCTGCCGCCACCGATTCATGGCGGCGATCGGTCACCGCCGTTACTTTCTGCTGCCCTGCGCTCCGATCCTCTCCCCTCCGCTTTGGTCCGCTCCCCCGCCTTCCGATCACCCCCCTCCGCTCTTCTCACCTCTCCCGGTCTTCTGGCGCCCGTGGATCCGTCCCGGCATACGTCCGGGACTCTTCATGGGCGCCGCCATCTTGGAAAATGGCGGGCGCATGCGCAGTGCGCACGCCGGCCGGCGCATGCGCAGTGTGCCTTCCAAAGTCCATAAATTTATGTTGATCACTGTGATAAAATCTCACAGTGATCAAAATAAAAAAAGTAAATAAACGCCCCCTTTATCACCCCCATAGGTAGGGACAAAAATAAAATATATATTTTTTTCTATTAGGGTTAGGCTGGGTTCAGATTGCGCCAAGGCAGTCCGTTACATGGATTGCGTTACACCGCGGTATAACGCGGTGTAACGCAGTCCGTTAATGCTGCCATTGAACCCCATTGTTCCGTGCATCGCAACGCATGCCATAAAGCAGCATGCGTTCGCGACGTGCCGTCATTCAGTGACGGAGCCTCGGACGCGGCCTGCAGCGTCTGGGCTCCGTCACCGCTAGGACAGATGAATCATCTGCTGATTCCTCTGCGCTAGTGGGTATAGCATAATGCGTTATGCTATACCGTTACCAGCCCGTCAACGCTATGTGTTGAACTGGCTGGTTTAACGCGGTGTGAACCTAGCCTTAGAATTACAGTTAGGATTAGCCTTAGGGTTAGGGTCAGGGTTAGCCTTAGGGTTAGGCTGGATTTATATCGCATTATGGCAGTCCGTTAGATGGACTGCGGTACACCGCAGTATAATGCGGTGTAACGCAGTCCGTTAATGCTACCATTCACCCCCATTTGTGGGCGCATCGTAACGCATGCCGTAAAGCTTACGGCATGCGTTCGCGACGTGCCGTCATTCAGTGACGGAGCCTCGAACGCGGGCTGCAGCGTCTGGGCTCCGTCACCGCTAGCACAGATGAATCATCTGCTGATACCTCTGCGCTAGCGGGTATAGCATAACGCGATCGCGTTATGCTATACTGTTACCAGCCCGTCAATGCTATGTGTTGAACGGGCTGGTAAAACATAATGTGAACCTAGCCTTAGGGTTAGGTTAGGGTTTGGACTAGGGTTAGGATTAGCATTAGGGTTAGGGTTATAATTAGGGTTAGGGTTAGGCAGAATTCATATCGCTTTATGGCAGTCCGTTAGATGGACTCAGTTACACCGCAGTATAACGCGGTGTAACGCAGTCCGTTAACGCTACCATTCACCCCCATTTGCGGGCGCATCGCAACGCATGCCGTAAAGAGGCATGCGTTCTCGACGTGCCGTCATTCAGTGACAGAGACTCAGACGCGGGCTGCAGCATCTGGGCTCCGTCACCGCTAGCACAGATGAATCATCTGCTGATTCCTCTGCGCTAGCGGGTATAGCATAACGCGATTGCGTACCCAGGACAAATTGGACAACAACTATTGGCGTCTAATTTCTCCTGTTACCCTTGGGAAAATAAAAAAATTGGGGACTAAAAGATCATGTTTGTGGAAAAAATATGATTTTTTTATTTTCATGCCCTCGAGTTATAAACTTCTGTGTAGCTCTCTGGGTTCAAAGTGCTCACCACACATCTAGATAAGTTCCTTGCGGGGTCTAGTTTCCAAAATTGGGTCACTTGTGGGGAGTTTCTACTGTTTAGGCACATCAGGGGCTCTGCAAACATAATGAGCCCTGACATGTGCCCAAACAGTGGTTCCCCCCCATATATGGGGTACCAGCGTACTCAGGACAAACTGGACAACAACTTTTGGGGTCCAATTTCTCCTGTAACCATTGTGAAAATAAAAAATAGGGGGCTAAAAATCATTTTTTGAGAAAAAAAAAAGATTTTTTATTTTCACGGCTCTGCGTTATAAACTTCTGTGAAGCACCTGGGGGTTCAAAGTGCTCACTGCACATCTAGATAAGTTCCTTAGGGGGTTTAGTTTCCAAAATGGGGGCATTTGTGGGGAAGCTCCAAAGTTTAGGCACACAGGGGCTCTCCAAACACGACATGGTGTCCACTAACGATTGGAGCTAATTTTCCATTAAAAAGTCAAATGGCGCTCCTTCCCTTCTGAGCCCTGCCGTGCGACCAAACAGTGGTTCCCCCCCCCCACATATGGGGCACTATCGTACTCAGGAAAAATTGGACAACAATTTTTGGGTCCAATTTATCCTGTTACCATTGGGAAAATAAAAAATCGCGGGCTAAAAAATGATTTTTGAGGAACAAAAATGTTTTTTTTATTTTCACTGCTCTGTGTTTATAAACTTCTGTGAAGCACTTGGGGGTCTAGTTTCCAAAATGGGGTCACTTGTGGGGGGTTTCTACTGTTTAGGCACATCAGGGGCTCTGCAAACGCAACATGACGCCCGCAGAACATTCCATCAAGTCTGCATTCCAAAATGGCACTCCTTCCCTTCTGAGTTCTCTCATGCGCCAAAACAGTGGTTTCCCCCCACATATGGGGTATTGGTGTACTCAGGACAAATTGCACAACAACTTTGTGGTCCAATTTCTCCTGTTACCCTTGTGAAAATAAAAAATAGTGGGCTAAAAAATCATTTTTGAGGAAAAAAATGATTTTTTTATTTTCACTGCTCTGCGTTATAAACTTCTGTGAAGCACTTGGGGGTTCAGAGTGCTCACAACACATCAAGATAAGTTTCATAAGGGGTCTAGTTTCCAAAATGGTGTCACATGTGGGGGGTTTTCACTGTTTAGGCACACAGGGGCTCTCCAAACGCGTCATGGTGTCCGCTAACGATTGGAGCTAATTTTCCATTCAAAAAGTCAAATGGCGCTCCTTCCTTTCTGAGCCCTGCCGTGCGCCCAAACAGTGGTTTATGACCACATATGAGGTATCTGTGTACTCAGGATAAATTGCACAACAAATTTTAGGATCCATTTTATCCTGTTGCCCATGTGAAAATGAAAAAACTGAGGCTAAAAAAATTTTTGTGAAAAAAAAAGTACTTTCTTTTTTTTAGGGATCAATTTGTGAGGCACCTAGGGGTTCAAAGTGCTCACTATGCATCTAGATAAGTTCCTTGGGGTGTCTAGTTTCCAAAATGGGGTCACTTGTGGGGGAGCTCCAATGTTTAGGCACACAGGGACTCTCCAAATGCGACATGGCAACCGCTAAATATTCCAGCATATTTTCCATTCAAAAAGTCAAATGGCGCTCCCTCCCTTCTGAGCCATGCCGTGCGCCCAAACAGTGGTTTATGACCACATATGAGGTATCGGTGTGCTCAGGAGAAATTGCCCAACAAATTTTTGGATCCATTTTATCCCGTTGCCCATGTAAAAATGAAAAAATTGATGCTAAAAGAAAATTTTTGTTGGAAAAATGAAAATGTCAATTTTTTCCTTCCACGTTGCTTTAGTTCCTGTGAAGCACCTGAAGAGTTAATATTCTTCTTGAATGTAGTTTTGAGTAGCTTGTGGGGTGCAGTTTTTATAATGGTGTCAATTTTGGGTATTTTCTGCCATATAGACCCCTCAAAGTTACTTCAAATGTGAGGTGGTCCATAAAAAAAATGGCTTTGTAAATTTTGTTGTAAAAATGAGAAATCTCTGGTCAACTTTTAACCCTTATAACTTCCTAACAAAAAAAAAATTGTTTCCAAAATTGTGCTGATGTAAAGTAGACATGTGGGAAATGTTATTTATTAACTATTTTGTGTCACATAACTCTCTGGTTTAACAGAATAAAAATTCAAAATTTTAAAATTGCAAAATTTT
>JARQOD010000004.1:54737274-54811237 GCA_033576555.1 Oophaga sylvatica | reverse complement strand
AAAAAAACGCATTTTGGGCGCCGGAAGTGTGAAAGCTTTTCACATGCGGCGCTGCGGTAAATGCCGGGGGCGCTGTTTAGGCGCCCGCCGGATGTGTGAAAGAGGCCTGAGTGTGGTGATCAAAAATCACACTAAGATTTTGCATGAGGTATCAGGGCTCCCAGCACAGTAGGCTTACACGGTCCTTCACCCACCTCATCCTAATTGAAATGTCATTCCAAGCTGTAAATTCTGGGACAGACCCGGATACCTCATGCATGGCTCATTGGCAGACTGCTTCTGTGCCATTGTAACAGATTCTGTTGGTCAATTGATCAGTCAACAACCTGTGTAACTTTCCTTACATTTTTCTACCAGTAGTACTGTATGAAATTTTTGTTTGTGCTATCTGAGTGTGGCTGGAATAAAAAATAATTGGAGAATTGGAGGTTTTGCATCAAGTATCAGGTCTTCTAGCTAAGAAGGCTTACACTGCTCCCTTAACTACCAGATCCTCATTGAAACTTAAATTCTAGGCTGTAAGTGCTGGGCCAGGCCTTGTACCACATGCATGGCCCATGGCTGATTGCTCCAGTGCCATTTGCAAATTTCTACTGTTGGTCAATTGATGCCACTTTTCATGGTGTCTGGTCCTAATTTTAGCTGTTTGGGAAGCTTTTTTTCACCCCTTAAGGTGTTGCCTATGCATTTGTTTTTACCTCCTATTGATTTAATGGGATTCAGGTACATTCGTCGAACGTTCGGCGAATGGTTTAGTGAACAGTGGTTCGTTCAGCAAATCCGAACCAAACCTTGACTCATCACTAGTCATGATACCGTATAAGCATATCATTGGAAACATCCATCTCCATCTGTTACGCTAGAAGCAATACTCCAGTCCAACCCAAAAAGTTTACTGCAATGCTCAGTAGTCAGTTCAACTCAATAATCAACTCAAACCATTGGGGAAGAGGGACTACTTTTGGATTGAATGGAACCCTTGCCTCTATAGGGTTGACCTAAACCTTCTGAAAACAGATCATTAAACTACTTTGTTATACCAAATTTTTTCTCTGTAACTCGGTCATGTCAGATTCATAGTTATTTCATAACTGTTTCACTTCATTCATGTGCTATACATAGATTTCTAGTTATCCATCTTCGATAATTATAATTATGCTGCCACTATAGATAGGTATGAGATGGCACAAAGATTCTTAATTCCTTTTATTGTGTAGTTTGCTACTAATTGTACTGTGTAGTAAGGACATTTGTTGTGTATTTCTCTTATTGTCAATTTTCTAACTAATTTGTATTAATTTTGTAATTTTACTTTCTGAGATCTATTTTTGTGTAATAACAAGCCATAAAAAGTTTCTTCAGTAAATATATTTTTTTCACATTTATAACATACTCTAAAGAAATGTTGAGATTTTTCCAACATTTCATTCATATGTAAGTAAACTGTAATAAAAAATCATAACAAAACCAAATAACAGCCTCATGAATATTGACCATTTTCTTGTCCATAACCGAAGCATCTAAGTAAATAAAAATATATAAATTCAAATAAATTTAAAAAATGCTAAAATAATTTCCTATAAGATAATAATGGTGAAATATCAGCAAAATAACTGTATTAACACATTGTCTCACGAGCATTAGCAGGTTAAAAAACACCCGCTCTGTTAGTAGTCAAGTACTTTGTGTCCATACTTGTCCATGCCGTATCGATCAAAAAATCTAGCTTCAATGTGATCATATGGCTAAGTGAAAGCCATTTAAGAATCTATACGTCCCCCATGTTCAGTTCTCCTTAGCACACAGAGATAATCTAGATAGTATATGAAGTTAAAGTAATTTGATCTTTGAGATCTAAAAAAAACATTTGAGTAGAAGTGCCCCCCATGCCATTGTGCAGCTCTGAAACAATAAAACAGGTGTAACATAAGCAGCACATTTCTAGTGCTTCATGAATTGGCTTATTGTAATATCCAGATGTTAAGTCCATTGTGATAAGCCAGCCATTCTCACTAGAGGAAGCCAGTCCACTTACTGAGTAAGATAAGAGATACGTTAGTTTTACAATACACACATTTTATACCTAGCGAATGACTTTATTACTACCCTCATGAAGCTCAGTCACTTTAAGAGTTTTCTAATAATGGCCTTATTGTTTGGTAGATGCATTGGATGCACTTTTTATATTTGCGGAAAGAAAACAAAGTAGACTTGTAAATGGCCACTAGGCATCGCATTTACTTTGCATAATTCCTCTATTTGAAAATAACATTAAAGGGGTTATCTAGGACTATTTAATACTTTTACTATGGGCTGAAGAACTAACAGGCAGGTAGTTGCTATGCACCTGTCTGTTCTACCTGGCATTAGCTCAGAGTGGTGACTGATGACGATTCTGTTGCATAAAGTGAAACTGTCAACAGTAGTGTTGAGCGATATTGCTCGATATCTAAAAATATCGGATCGGAATGGTATCGCCGATATCACTAAATATCGTCGATATCCGATTCCGATACCGGAAGTCCAATGTAAGTCTATGGGAACAAAATATCGCAACTAAAAAAAACCTTTATTTCCTTGTAAACACTAAATATACACACATAGAATACACATATATATATATATATATATATACATGTCATTGTGACATATATATATACATATATGTATAGTTTATACACTTCTACATAGTAAAATATCCTCTGATTCAATTGCCGGGTAAAGCCGGCTTCTGTGAAAAGACAGAAGCACCCGACATGAAATGACACTTGGTGTACATAGGGTTAACCATGTCTTTTCATGTCCTTTGCTATCTGGTTTGCACAAACAATTACATCAGTCTATGTGTGCAAAATTTCACACCTGTAGGGGTTAATTAAAGGTGTAAATTCGTTGTAAAAAAACGGACTTTTTTGCTACGAATTTACACCTTTAATTAACCCCTACAGGTGTGAAATTTTGCACACATAGACTGATGTAATTGTTTGTGCAAATCAGATAGCAAAGGACATGAAAGACATGGTTAACCCTATGTACACCAAGTGTCATTTCATGTCGGGTTCTGCATTTTCACAAAAGCCTGCAATTGAATTAGCGGCTATTATACTATGTAGAAGTGTATGAACTATAAATATAAATATATATATATGTGTGTCACAAATTCAATGACATGTATATATATATATATATATATATATATATATATATATAGAGGTGTAAAATTGTTTAAAAAAAATGCGTGGGCTCCCGCCCTATTTTCGCAACCAGACAGACAAAGCCAGCGAATGGGGGCAGATAATAATAGCCAGAGAGGGACCATTATTTTTGGCCCCCCCTGGCTACTAACATCTGCCCCCAGACACCCCAGAAAAGACAAATCTATAATTAGATTCGCCCTTTCTGGCACTTTGCCCGTCTATTCCCATTGCCCTGTAGCGGTGGCGAATGGGTTAATATGGGGTTAAAGCCACATTGCAATTGAAAGGTGACCTTAAGCCAGGTTAATAATTGAGAGCTGTCAATTAGACAACTATCAATTATTAATCCTATTGCATGAAATAAAAATAAAACACACACACTTTAATTAAAAATCATTTTAATGAAATAAAGACACATGTTTTTGACCATCTTTTATTTGACTGCAAAAACCATTTCCTGTAATAAAAATAAAATAAAATAGCAAAATTATTCTTACCTATCCCATGCACAGTCAGGTCCCACGGTGTAATCCTTCAGAAAGGGTTAATGTTTACTGCAGGGGCCGCAGCTAATGCTGCAGCCTCACAGTAAACCCCCAAATGAATGAGTTCCTCTCCTGTCAGCCAGGAGAGGAAGTGGAAAGCTTAATTGATTGCTTTCCACTTTCACTTCAGGTCAGCCAGGGACACAATCAGTGACGTCAGAGGGAACTGATTAACAAAAATAGGGGTTCCCTTCGAATAAAAAATGGCGTCGGGTCCCCCCTATTTTTGTTAACCAGCCAGATGAAGGAGACCGCTGAGGCCTGGATTTTCAGGCTGTTAAGGAGCCAAGATCCATGGACCTTGCCAGCCTGATAATACCAGGCCACAGCAGTCTGCATATCTTGGCTGATTAACAAAAATAGGGGATCCCCTCGAAAAAAATTGGCGTGGGGTCCCCCCTATTTTTGTTAACCAGCCAGATGAAGCAGACCGCTGAGGCCTGGTTTTTCAGGCTGGTAAGGATCCAATATCCATGGACCTTGCAAGCCTGATAATACCAGGCCACAGCAGTCTGCTTAGCTTGGCTGGTTAACAAAAATAGGGGATCCCCTCGAAAAAAAAACAGCGTAGGGGTCCCCCTATTTTTGTTAACCAGCCAAGTAAAATGCAGACTGCTGCGGCCTGGTATTAAAAGACTGTCAAGGCCCATGGATTTTGGCCCTCAACAGCCTGATAATACCAGGCTACAGCAGCCCCACATTTGGCGCATCAAAAGATGTGCCAATTGTGGCACTTTACCCGGCTCTTCCCACTGCCCTGTAGCGGTGGCAAGTGGGGTAATAAGGGGTTAATGTCACCGTTGATTGCACGGTGACAATAAGCCCGGTTAATAATGGAGAGGTGTCAATAAGACACCGATCCATTATTAATCCCAAAGTTATTAAATGCATAAAAAAAAAGACAAAGCATGAAAAAAGTCTTTTAATGAAATAAAAGAGACAACACAGTTTTCATTTCTTTTATTACACTCTCATTCCTGCGACGCCATCGGTCTCCTGTAAAAAAAAAAAAAAACAAACCAACAGTATACCACCTGTCCGACGCAGTCCATAGTAACGACAGTCCCACGACGATCCAGCTCTGCTACATCGCAATGACAGGCAGAGCCTGTCATCGCGACGCAGCACAGCTGATTACCTGCTTCCCCGGCGGTGACGTCATCGGACTGACTGCTTTACGGCCGGGATTACCCAGCAGTAACTGCAGTTATCGCGAGAAACTGCATGTGACCGCCGGGGAAAGATGATGGCGGCCATGAAGCAGTCCAGGCCGTGACCGCCGGAGATCTTCTGCCAGGTAAGTGCCGCTGACTCCTGACAGACCCGACCGACGGACACTGACAGTGACAGACCCGACCGACGGACACTGACAGTGACAGTGACAATCCCGATTCCGGTATCCGATATGACGAAAATATCGGTACTCGGAATCGAAAGCCCGATACAGCTAATATCGGCCGATACCCGATATTTGCAGTATCGTATCGCTCAACACTAGTCAACAGGTTTGACCGATATGAGATATGGCTACTACCTTTCAGGCCTGATATAGGGCATTCTATAATGCTGTATATCTGCCCCTAACCCGACCTGCAAGAAAAGAAAAAGACCATCTTTTATTCTCACCTGCGGTTCTAGAGGTTCCGCTTGTTTTGGTCTAACGCCTTCATTCTTCTTGTGATGCTGTCTTCCTACTTGCTTAGTGTGGATGACGTGCCCCTACATCATCCACACTGTTTCCCCGGTATCGCACTCCTGCACAGGCGTACTTATTTGCTCTATCTAGGGCAGAGTAAAGTACTGCAGTGTGCAAGCTCCTGAAAAGGTGAAAGTACCCTAGTGCATGAAGACTGAAGTAGTTTATTCTGCCTTACTCAGTGCATAGAAGCATGTTAGCTTACTGACCGAGCATTCCGCCCATCACCATGTGGTAATTTTAATTACAGCAGGTCCCTACTTACCCATAAAGGCAGGCTTTGCTGACAGAGGTGTCCACATTCACCCAGGAATTCAGATATCAGCCTAATAGTGGTATGTTCACATAGGCAGGGACCCATAAGTTTTGAGACCACCTTGTTGATGGTTTCTGGGCAGACATTATTTGGCCAAGTTTTGTGCTTAGCGTCTCATTCATTTTTTCCTGTTCAAAAGTCATATTGCTATTCATGTTGCCTATTTCACATTGACATGCTTTAGCATGATAGAGTGCAACCTTTTTTTGTATATTGTATATGGAGGTAGCTGCTACTGGTATGCACCTATTCACACTAGTTTGGATGTGCCAGTCCATTTTCTCTTACTTCTATTTCTCCTGTTACCCTTGTGAAAATAAAAATTTGGGGGCAAAAAGATAATTTTTGTGGAAAAAAATAGGATTTTTTTATTTTCACGGCTCTACCTTATAGATGTGTGTGAAGCACTTGGGGGTTCCAAGTACTCACCACACACATAGATAAGCTCCTTGGGGGTTCTAGTTTCCAAAATGGTGTCACTTGTGGGGGTTTCCACTGTTTAGGCACATCAGGGGCTCTCCAAATGAGACATGGCATCCGATCTCAATTCCAGCCAATTTTGCGTTGAAAAAGTCAAAGGCGCTCCTTCCCTTCTGAGCTCTGCCATGCACCCACACAGTGGTTTACCCCCACGTATGGGGTATCAGCCTACTCAGGACAAATTGAACGATAACTTTTAGGGTCCTGTTACCTTGGGAAAATAAAAATTGGGGAAAAAAGATCATTTTTGTGGAAAAAATATAATTTTTTAATTTTACTGCTCTATGTTATAAACTTCTGTGAAGCCATTGAGGCTTCAGAGCTCTCAGCACACGTTGATATAAGTTCCTGGGGGGTCTAGTTTCCAAAATGGGGTCACTTATGGGGGGTTTCCACTGTTTAGGTACATCAGGGGCTCTCCAAACGCGACATGGTGTCCGCTCTCGATTGCAGCCAATTTGACATTCAAAAGCTCAAATGATGGCCCTTCCCTTCTGAGCACTGCCGTGCACCTAATGATTGGTCTTCTCCACATATGGAGTATCGGTGTACTCAGGAGAAGTTGCACAACAAATACTGTGGTTCATTTTCTCCTGGTACACTTAACAAAATAAAAAAAATTGTGTCCGAAGAAAATTTGGGGGTCAAAAGTTAAATGTTCATTTTTTCCTTCCACGTTGCTTCAATTCTTATGAAGTACCTAAAGGGTTAATAAACTTCTTGAATGTGGTTTTGAACACCTTGAGGAGAGCAGTTTTTAGAATGGTGTCACTTTTGAGTATTTTCTGTCATATTGACCCCTCAAAGACTTCAAATGTGAGGTGCTCCTTAAAAAAATGGTTTTATAAATGTTGGAAAAATGAGAAATCGCTGGTCAACTTTTAACCCTTATAACTTCCTAACAAAAAAATTTTGGTTCCAAAATTGTACTGATGTAAAGTAGACATGTGGGAAATGTTATTTATTAACTATTTTTGTGACATATCTCTCTGATTTAAGGGCATAAAAATTAAAAGTTTGAAAATTGCAAAATGTTAACATTTTTTGCCATATTTCTGTATTTTTCATAAATAAACGCAAGTCATATAGAAGAAATTTTACCAATAGCATGAAGTACAATATATCATGAAAAAAGAATCTCAAAATCAGCGAGATCCATTGAAGCGTTCCAGAGTTATAAGCACATAAATTGACAGTGGTCCGATTTCAAAATTAAGGCCTGGTCATTAACCTACAAAATGGCTTGGTCCTTAAGGGGTTAAAGGAAATGTTGCAGAATTTTAAACATCAGATGACAGCAAGCTGGGATTGTAGCAGAGATTGTACCTGTGTGAAGAGAGGAGATGGATGTCATCTCCCGTAAGCCATGACCGTGAGAAGTTATTTGAGGTCAGAGTATCCTCTGCAGTCTCGCTCTCATAATCTTGACTCACTGCGATGACGTGAGACTGCGTAGGTTACTCGCGGTTCATTTCTGACTGGCGTAACGTCATCGCCCGTGAAAAATGATCTCTCATAACCTCTGCATTCTCGTTATCGTGGTCACATCATCACTTCGAGCAAGGATGACGAGAGCAAGACTGCGGAGGTTACTCACGGTCATTTCTCACAGGTGATGAAGTTACGTCTGTGAGAAATGACCGTGAGTAACCTCCGCAGTGTTGCTCTCGCCATCCTTGCTCGAAGTGATGATGTGACCGCGATAACGAGAATGCACAGACATTACGTCATCACCTGTGAGAAATGACCTTGAATAACCACTGCAGTCTCTTTTTTGCGGTTATGGCTCACGGGCGATGATGCTACTCACACCTGAAGATTTGCTCTGCTCAACTGCCACTTCTCTTCTACTGCAATCTTGAATGCAAAGTGGATTTATGTATTCTAATGACTGACTGAATACAGGATATAGGAACCAAAAGATTACCTATTAAAATGTCTACAGCACTTCCTGGCACAACTTTGGCCTTGCCTAATAGCATGATGCACTGAAGTTGTCAGTCTGTGTGGGACGTTCTTACAGCACTCCAAATCAAAGGAAATCTTGATTTTATTGTGTAAAATCCAATCCTATTGTGCAAATATGTGATCTTTCAGTCAATCAGACCTTTCTCTAACAAGCACAAAGCATCTGGAATAAGGAGAATCCATTACATTGGAGAATGCTACAGAAATACGACAGTGGCGCTTTTTCATAAAAGACCCAGTCTTGTTCATCTCAGTTAAGGACAAGAGCTTAATTCACTTTCATCCTAAAAGTGGAAGTCATTGACAAACCTGACTTTGTGAGGTGTACTTTAGCTTAAAATATGCATCTTTAGATATTCATAAAATTGTTTGTGATTGGTTCATTTACTTGCAAACTGATACTACATTGAACAGATTGCCTCCCTTTATTGCATTGTAACTCTCCAACCAACTCAATTAGATTTTGTTTTTCAACTTATGTTTTATGTGTATTCCTAAATAAGGCTTTAGCAAATCTCTCTTCACTGTCTCTTCAGGATAACTTACATTCTTCCCATTCCTAGGTTTCCAGCTAAATTTTCACAATGACTAACCCTAGGATTTCTAAACAGGCAATTAGCAGCCCTAATGATTTGTTTCACAAATAGTGGATTAAGGATTATTTTGAAAACTTAATTGGTCTTGTTAGAGCAACTGTCCCAACAGATGTTAGTGAATGTAATATTTCAAATGCAGCCAAATGCGACAATTTTCATATTTTTTTTAATTTATGTGTATATCTTTAAATATTATGGTTTTCTGTAAAAGCAAAACATCTGGCCATTTGAAGATTTTACAAATGGCTAAATGCAACTTCAAATGAACAACCACACATGACAAAATACACTGCGTCATTACTTATTTTACAAGTACTATGCCAAAGTGCAGAAGTAATGTGTGAAAATTTAAGTACACCTTATAAATCAGTAGCTTATAGAACCACCTATGTCAACAATATCTTGAAGTGATTCACTGTTCTCTTAAAGAAGTACTCCCATTAAGTTTTTATTCATTAACTGACAGCACGGTGACTCAGTGGTTAGCACTGGAGATGAGCGACTTTGCCTCCGGGAGGGTCGAGTCGGTTTCGGACCACCTGACTTTCCCAAAAGTCGAGTCGAACGAATTCGGCCGACTATCGGAAAAAGTCGGTGGTCCGACTGAAACTCGAAACGACCCCAATGCAAGTCAATGGGGAAGAAAAGTCGGCAGTGATTGGAGGACAGTAAACACACCTACAGTGCCCATTTCAATGCCAACGACATCAATTCTTATTACTTAAGCTTGTCAACCTTAATTTACTTTATAATAATAGTAACGCATTGAAAACTGGGGGTTATTTGGCTAAAGTTGTGGGGGGGCAGGGCTGACTCCAGGTTTTCATGGGCCCCGGGCGAAAGAGTCTCAGTGGGCCCCTTTAACACATACCACTAGAGATGAGCGACTTTGTCTTTTTTCGGGTCGAGTCGGGTTTCGGATCACCTGACTTTCGCAAAAGTCAAGTCGAACGAGATCGGCCGACTAGCTCGCGGCAAAAGTCGGAGGTTAACAAAAAACGCACGCTCCGTCTGCAATAAACTGTCATTTATCCACAACCTCTTTATCACCAACAAACTCTCCTTCCTTGCCATCACTGAAACCTGGCTCACTCCCTCTGACACAGCCTCTCCAGCTGCACTTTCCTATGGCGGATTCCTTCTCTCTCACACCCCTTCGCCCCAGCAACAAACGTGGTGGAGGAGTTGGCTTGCTCCTGTCTGATACCTGCTTCTTTACCCCTATTCAACTTCCACCCTCCGCTGCTATTCCCTCGTTCGAGGTGCACTCTGTCCGCATCTATTCCCCTCCAACCTCCAACTGGCTGTCATGTACCGCCCCCTGGAATTAGCCATCTCCACCTTTCTCGACCACTTCACCACCTGGCTACTCCATTTCCTCTCTGCTGACATCCCCACCATCATCATGGGCGATTTCAACATCCCCATTGACACTTCCACCCCGGCTGCCTCTCAACTTCTATCGCTCACGGCTTCCCTCGGCCTCACTCAATGGTCCACTGCGGCCACTCACAAAGATGGTCACACGCTGGACCTTATCTTCACCGGTCTCTGTTCCCTCACTAATCTCACTAACTCACCACTCCCCCTGTCTGACCACAACCTACTGACATTCTCTTCCCTCTCCTCTGTTAGTATGCATCCCCTACTCCACAAACTCACCCACCCTCGCAGAAATCTCAAACACCTCAATTTACAGTCCCTCCTCCCTCTTACAGACATAGCCTCACTTAATGACACAGATGCTGCTGCCACATTTTATAACACCACAATAAAAGCCACACTTGATTCGGCCGCCCCCCTTATGCAGAGCAAAACTCGTACAATCAACAGGCAGCCCTGGCTGACCGGCCTGACCATAGAACTGAGACGGGCTTCCAGGGCTGCCGAGCGGAGATGGAAGAGAACCCATTCTACCGAGCACTTCAATGCATACAAGAAGTCCCTTGCCAGCTTCAAAACCAGGGGAGGAGTCCCGAGGAGATAATTTGCATATTCCCAGTGCCTTCTGGGATAAGTGAAGAGTCTCCGCGAGCTCAAGGAACACTGGATTTTGGCTGTTGCAGCTGAAAGGAGGACATCGGTAAACCAGTGGAAGAAGTCCCGAGGAGATAATTTGCATATTCCCAGTGCCTTCTGGGATAAGTGAAGAGTCTCCGCGAGCTCAAGGAACACTGGATTTTGGCTGTTGCAGCTGAAAGGAGGACATCGGTAAACCAGGGGAGGAGTCCCGAGGAGATAATTTGCATATTCCCAGTGCCTTCTGGGATAAGTGAAGAGTCTCCGCGAGCTCAAGGAACACTGGATTTTGGCTGTTGCAGCTGAAAGGAGGACATCGGTAAACCAGGGGAGGAGTCCCGAGGAGATAATTTGCATATTCCCAGTGCCTTCTGGGATAAGTGAAGAGTCTCCGCGAGCTCAAGGAACACTGGATTTTGGCTGTTGCAGCTGAAAGGAGGACATCGGTAAACCAGGGGAGGAGTCCCGAGGAGATAATTTGCATATTCCCAGTGCCTTCTGGGATAAGTGAAGAGTCTCCGCGAGCTCAAGGAACACTGGATTTTGGCTGTTGCAGCTGAAAGGAGGACATCGGTAAACCGCACGCCTAGCGGTGCGCGAGTTTTGGCTTATATTTCACCGCTTGATTATCTCTTGAACAATAAGAACATGGAAGAGGCCAGGAGCCATGTGGTGAGCTGCATTTCTTGCTACATGTTCATAGACTTACCAGTGGAAAAGCCAAATTTCACATGCCACAAATGCAAACTTGTGTCCCTGTTGGAGGAAAAGTTGCAAAATCTGGAAGAGAGGTTATCTACATTGAAGACCATTAAGGAAGGTGAAGAGTTCTTAGACAGAGCAGAATTATCTCTTCATGGTACAGAAAGAGAAGAAATTCGAAGTGCAACTGAAGAAACAGAGGAATGGAAGCATGTGACCCAGAGAAGCAGGAGGATCAGGAGGCAGTCAGCACCAATTCTGCTCAGAAACCAGTGCCAGGCTCTTACACAGGAGAACGATGAAGAAATACATCAGGATAAGACTTTGCCCACAAAGAGTAACCTTGTACGCCCTCAGAGTCCTCCTGAATGGAGAAAGAAAAATGTTGTGAAGAAGAAACGGAGAGTTGTTGTCATGGGGATTCCCTGTTGAGAGGAACAGAGGCTGCTATCTGCAGACCAGATATAACCTCAAGAGAAATGTGCTGTCTTCCAGGTGCAAAAATTAAAGATGTGTCTGACAGGATATCAGGACTCTTCAGACCTAAAGATGACTACCCATTCCTGCTAATACACGTGGGGACAAATGACACCACAAGAAGTGACCTGGAAACCATCTGCAGTGACTTTGAAAACTTAGGTAAGAAAGTGAAAGAACTAGGAGCGCAGGTGGTCTTCTCCTCCATCCTTCCAGTGGATGGCCATGGAGCAAGGAGGTGGAATAAGATTCTGCAGGTGAACAACTGGCTACGTCGATGGTGCCGTCAGCAAGGATTTGGATTTCTGGATCACGGAGTGAATTACCTGTACGATGGACTACTTGCTAGAGATGGGGTGCACCTTACGAAGACTGGAAAACATGTATTTGGAAGTCGCCTTGCTACACTCATCAGGAGAGCTTTAAACTAGAACAATGTGGGAAGGGAAGCAAAACGCCAGCAAAAGCCATACACCTGACAAATGCTATTGAGAACTCTGCTATTAGAAGTGAAGGGGAAGAACAAAGACAAAAAAATCTACATAATAAAAATATAGAAGAAAGAGAAACCAATCACAAACTAAAGTGTTTCTATACGAATGCACAAAGCATGGGCAACAAACAAGGAGAACTGGAGCTACTAACGCAGGAGAAGAAATATGATGTCATTGGAATCACTGAGACTTGGTGGGACGATACACATGATTGGAATACAAGGCTAGAAGATTACAACTTATTTGCAAGAAATAGACTTGATAAACGAGGAGGAGGTGTTGCATTGTATGTTAGAAAAGCGTATATCTGCACAGAGATTGAAGCTTCAGAGACTGGGAGTTCTGTGGAAACTGTTTGGGTAAGAATACAAGGACAGAACAATGGAAAGGACACCATTATAGGCATTTACTACAGGCCGCCTGTGCAAGCTGAAGATATGGATGAACTCTTTATGCATCAAATGGCCAAGTTCTCCAAAAAATATGACATAGTGGTCATGGGAGATTTCAACTATCCAGACATTTGTTGGGAATCTCTCTCAGGCAAAACTAACAGGTCCAGGAAATTCTTATCCTCTCTTGCTGACAACTTTATCTTCCAAAAGGTAATGGAGAAAACAAGGGGATCTGCTACCTTGGATCTAATCCTCATAAACAGGGAGGAAATGGTGGAGGAGGTAAGAGTGGCTGGGACCCTAGGAGGTAGTGACCATGCTATTTTAGAATTTTGGATAACAAGAGGAGGAAGACCTGTGAAGACTCAGACGTCAAGGTTAGATTTCAGAAAAGCAGATTTTAAGGAACTCAGAAAGAGAATTGGAGGGATCCAATGGCTGGATATCCTTAAGGACAAAAATGTCCAAGAAGGATGGAAAATCTTGAAAAATGAGATTCTCAAAGCACAATCGTTAACAATTCCGAAAAGAGGGAAGAATGGGAAGCATTTAAGGAAACCAGGATGGATGAACATAGAACTTAAACACATGCTAAAAAGGAAGAAAGAAATGTTTATCAAATGGAAAGAGGGAGGCATATCTAAAGAAGAATATAATGCCGTCTGCAGAACCTGCAGGGCACAAATCAGATTATCTAAAGCTGACAATGAATTAAGGCTTGCAAGTGACGTCAAAAGCAACAAAAAAGGATTTTGGGGATACGTCAAAAGTAAAAGAAAAGTCAAAGATGCTATAGGATTTTTACAGGATGAAAATGATGAAATGGTAAGTCAGGATGTTGAGAAGGCTGAACTTTTAAATTCCTATTTTGCATCTGTTTTCTCTCAGAAAGGAAATGTAACATCAACTGATCTTCACTGTCCTATTAAAGGAATAGAAGAATCCAGGATATCTATAAACAGAAAGACAGTGAGGAAACACTTAGCTAACCTAAATGAATTCAAGTCTCCAGGTCCAGATGAATTACACCCCAGGGTACTGAAGGAGATAGCAGAAGAAATTCTTGAACCACTGTCCATAATCTTTGAAAATTCTTGGAGAACAGGAGAAGTCCCAGAAGACTGGAGAAGAGCAAATGTTGTTCCTATCTTCAAAAAGGGGAAGAAGGTGGACCCAGGGAACTACAGGCCGGTGAGTCTGACTTCTATACCAGGAAAGATCTTTGAACAAATTATTAAAGAACATGTATGCAAGTACCTGGATAAGAATGAAGTGATTAAACAGAGTCAGCATGGGTTTGTAACTAATAAGTCATGTCAGACTAACTTAATTTCCTTCTATGACAGAATCACTGACTGGGTGGATCAGGGAAATGCTGTAGATATAGTATATCTTGACTTCAGCAAAGCATTTGACAAAGTATCTCACACAATCCTTATTGAAAAAATGACTAAGTATGGAATGGACAAGGCAACTGTTAGGTGGATTCATAACTGGCTTAGTGATCGGACCCAAAGAGTGGTTGTAAATGGCTGCACATCCAGTTGGAAGAATGTCTCAAGTGGGGTACCACAAGGCTCTGTTTTGGGCCCTGTATTGTTCAACATCTTTATCAATGATTTAGATGAAGGAATTGAGGGTAAACTGATCAAATTTGCTGATGACACAAAGCTAGGAGGGGTAGCTAATACTAGAGAAGAGAGAGAGAGGATTCAAAAAGATATACATAAACTGGAGCAGTGGGCAGCAACTAACAGAATGGATTTTAACAGGGAAAAATGCAAAGTACTACATCTGGGCAATAAAAATGAAAAAAGCATATACAAAATGGGAGGAATAGGGCTAAGTAACAGCACATGTGAAAAAGACTTGGGTATACTAATTGATCACAGACTTAACATGAGTCAACAGTGTGATGCAGCAGCAAAAAAGGCAAATGCAATTCTAGGATGTATCAACAGAAGCATACAGTCTAGATCACGTGAGGTCATTATTGCCCTCTACTCCTCTTTGGTCAGACCTCATCTGGAATACTGTGTCCAGTTTTGGGCACCACATTTTAAAAAAGACATCAACAAACTGGAGCAAGTTCAGAGAAGAGCCACCAGAATGGTGACCGGTCTGCAAACCATGTCCTATGAGGAACGGTTGCAGGATTTGGGAATGTTTAGCTTGCAAAAAAGAAGACTGAGAGGAGACTTAATAGCTGTCTACAAATATCTCAAGGGCTGTCACATTGTAGAAGGATCATCTTTATTCTCATTTGCGCAAGGAAAGACTAGAAGCAATGGGATGAAACTGAATGGGAGGAGACACAGATTAGATATTAGAAAAAACTTTTTGACAGTTAGGGTGATCAATGAGTGGAACAGGCTGCCACAAGAGGTGGTGAGTTCTCCTTCAATGGAAGTCTTCAAACAGAGGCTGGATAGACATCTGTCTGGGATGATTTAGAGAATCCTGCTTTGAGCAGGGGGTTGGACCAGATGACCCAGGAGGTCCCTTCCAACTCTACCATTCTATGATTCTATGATTCTATGATTCTATGATTCAAATCCACACTCTCTGCCGCAAAACAAACTTACTTCGCATCTCTCATATCCTCACTATCTCACAACCCTAAAGAGCTCTTCAACACTTTCAATTCTCTACTCCATCCCACAGCACCTCCTCCCTCTCCTCTCATTTCTGCTGAAGACTTTGCCTCTTTCTTTAAGCAAAAGATTGAGACGATCAGAGAAAGCTTTGGCCCGCAGCCCCCAATGCCCCTCTTAGCCACTCAGCCCTGTTCTTTCAAAACCAGCTTCACCACCATGACAGAAGATCAGCTCTCCACTCTCCTATCAAGATCACACCTCACCACTTGCTTGCTTGACCCACTCCCATCCCACCTCATCCCTAACTTTGCCACAGTCTTCATCCCTACTCTCACACACCTCTTCAACCTTTCACTTACAAATGGTGTCTTTCCTTCATCCTTCAAACATGCCTCAATCACGCCCATCCTCAAAAAGCACTCCCTCGACCCATCCTCTGTGTCTAAATATCGCCCGATATCTCTTCTCCCCTACACCTCAAAACTACTGGAACAGCATGTATATCTCGAACTGTCCACCCACCTCTCCTCCTGTTCCCTCTTTGACCGGTTACAATCTGGCTTCTGACCGCATCACTCAACTGAAACTGCCCTAACTAAAGTCACTAACGACCTGCTAACCGCCAAGAGCAAGCGACACTACTCTGTCCTCTTTCTCCTGGACCTGTCTTCTGCCTTCGACACCGTGGACCATTCCTTCCTGCTACAGATTCTCTCATCTCTTGGCATCACAGACTTGGCCCTATCCTGGATCTCATCATACCTAACAGACCGAACATTTAGTGTCTCCCTCTCACACACCACCTCCTCACCTCGCTCCCTGTTTGTCGGTGTTCCTCAAGGCTCAGTCCTAGGACCCCTACTCTTCTCCATCTACAACTTCGGCCTGGGACAGCTCATAGAATCCCACGGCTTGCAGTATTACCTCTACGCCGATGACACGCAGATCTACCTATCTGGACCTGACCTCACCTCCCTACTGACAAAAATCCCACAGTGTCTGTCTGCTATCTCAGACCTTCTACCTTCTTTTCTGCTCGCTTTCTCAAACTGAACATGGACAAAACAGAATTCATCATCTTTCCCCCACCTCATTCTACCCCTCCACCAGACCTATCCATCAATGTCAATGGCTGCTCGCTTTCCCCAGTTCCGCATGCTCGTGCCTTGGGGTGATCCTCGACTCTGCCCTCTCTTTCAAACCACATATCCAAGCCCTCGCCACCTCCTGCCGCCTCAAACTCAAAAATATTTCCCGGATCCGTGCATTCCTCAACCATGAAACCACAAAAACACTAGTGTACGCCCTTATAATCTCCCGCCTCGACTACTGCAACCTCCTACTGTCTGGCCTCCCAGACAAGATCTCCTTCTCGACTCCCCCCTCATCTCTTCTTCCCACAACCGCGTACAAGACTTCTCCCAGGCTTCCCCCATACTCTGGAACTCCCTGCCGCAAAACATCAGACTTTCACCAACAACGGAAACCTTCAAGAAGAACCTGAAGATCCACCTGTTCTGACAAGCCTACAGCCTGCAATGA
Organism: Oophaga sylvatica; assembly: GCA_033576555.1. NCBI lineage: Eukaryota > Metazoa > Chordata > Amphibia > Anura > Dendrobatidae > Oophaga > Oophaga sylvatica. The sequence continues at coordinate 54,794,213 of JARQOD010000004.1, read as the reverse complement.
TCCTCAGTCTACTGAACAATCGAATGACCAGCTCTACCCTTTCCTAGTGTATCCTCACCCATCCCTGTAGACTGTGAGCCCTCGCGGCAGGGTCCTCTCTCCTTCTATACTTGTGTGTCCCTTGTCTAGCACATGTTTATTGTACCTGTCTATATTTTCCCTTTTCATATGTAAAGCGCCATGGAATAAATGGTGCTATATAAATGTATAATAATAATAATAATACTACAGTATATGATGGGCCCCATATATGGCTCCATACAGAATGGGCTCCATATAATGCTCCATACAGAATAGGCCCCATATGTGCTCCATATAAGGCTCCATATATAAAGGTTATATGATGCCCCATAAAAACTGAACCCCATATGATGCTCTAGTATATGATGGGCCCCATATATGATGCTCCAGTGTATGATGAGTGTTAGGGTCTGCGGAACGCACCAAATATATGAGGCAGAGAGGTGCGTTCGCAGCCCGGGGTCCACCGTGCAGGCGGAACCTGCTGCTAGTAAAATGGCGAAAGTAGCGAACTCTGTTATCCCGCATAGTCGCTAAAATAAACGCCGTAGCGCGTTGTGGCAGTAAGTGCGAACTCTGTTAATACCCAGAGCCGCTAACGGAAATGCCACAGCGCTATATGGCGATAGGTGCGAACTCACTTAGCTTCAGTGAGGCGCAAAGTAAAACGCTAGGGCGCTGTCTAGCGTCGAAAGCAAACCCTGTTACGTCACAGGGCCGCTGAGGAAAAGTGCTGTGTCCTGTCAGGCTCTCAGGTACACAGTTAAGTGCTAAGCGTACATAACGCGTGATCATGTGCTAATGTCCTCGCGGGAGTCACCCACAATCTATGGCGTCTGAACGCCAGACCCTGAATACGGCAATCAAAACTCCTCACCGGTTACGCCGGTAATCTAGGGCATCTAGGACACCGACCCTGGCCAGCTACCATACCAAACTCCTCACCGATTAAGTCGGTATTCTAGTGGCTTATTTCAGCCGGGTCCCTAACCACACATACGCATGATCACACTGGCGCATAGCATACAATGGTTGATATTAGCGCATGGCGGCACAGCCATGCTACCCTTTTATAGCAACAGCTACAGGACCTTCCAGGAACAAGGACCAATGAGAAGCTGTTACAAACACTCGTAGCTACAAGACCTTCCTGGCGGACCAATAGGAGCCGCTGCAGCACCTGAACATGTGACCCCTGATCTCCAATGAGAGATCTCACTCTGGGCATTCTCAGATGGGAAAACGCAGGACTTTGTCTCAAAGACGGCTGCTCCAACCCTTGGCTATAATAGCAGATCCAGGAAAGGCAGCAGCAAGTCACTGCACAGTAGAGGAGTGGGCAAGACGCCTGGACCGACGTCTCTGCTGAGCAGGCTCCACTGCGGCTGGAGATGAATGGGAGACCGCAGCGGGACGGGTTCGAGACTCCCCTTGTGCAGCAGCGGGAACTCGAACCCTAACATTACCCCTCCTAGGGCCCCCCCTTCTCTGGGCCTCGCTGCGTTCAAAGGCAGCGATGAGCTGCGGAGCGTGAACATGCTCGGCAGGCTCCCAGGACCTATCCTCAGGCCCATAACCCCTCCAATCCACCAAATAAATTTTTTTGCCTCGTACCACTTTGCACCCAACAATGGCATTCACCTCGTAGTCGTCCGAAGACGAACCCGACGTCCCGGCAGATGACTCAGGCAACCGGGAGATGACCACGGGTTTTAGGAGGGATACATGGAAGGTGTCGGAGATACCAAGGCGAGGCGGAAGGGCCCAATGGTAAACCACAGGGTTCACCTGCTCGAGAACCTTGAAGGGACCCAAATAGTGGGGTGCCAATTTAGTGGATTCCACCCGTAGCCTGATGTTTCGGGCAGAGAGCCACACTAGGTCGTCAGGAGAAAATGTCGGAGCGGGACGCCGATGAGCATCGGCAGAAGACCTCATCCTTTCCTTGGAAGCCTGAATGGCATCCTGGGTGCGGTCCCATATGTCCCGTGCTTCCACAGCCCAGTCTGCCACCCTGGAGTCAGCGGAAGCAACGGGCATGGGCACCGGTACCCGCGGATGCTGGCCGTAATTTAAGAGGAATGGGGTCTGTCCGGTGGAGTCAGCCACAGCATTGTTTAGCGCAAACTCCGCCCACGGAAGCAGAGATGCCCAGTCATCCTGCCTGGCAGAGACAAAATGTCGCAAGTAGGTGACCAAGGTCTGGTTGGCCCTCTCTACCAACCCATTCGTCTCGGGATGATATGCAGAGGAGAGGTTCAATTCAATGCAGAGTAGATGACACAACTCTCTCCAGAACCGAGACGCAAATTGGGGACCTCGATCGCTGACAATCTTGTCTGGCATACCGTGTAGACGGAAGATGTGTCTAATAAATAATGCTGCCAAGACCCGTGCGGAAGGTAACCGTGGTAGCGGCACTAAGTGCACCATTTTGGAGAAGTGGTCGGTGATCACCCAAATGATAGTGCAACCCCGAGACTTGGGTAAGCCCACCACAAAGTCCATCCCGACCATCTCCCAGGGCCTGTCTGACACCGGCAAAGGAAAAAGTAACCCAGCTGGCCGTTGTCGAGGGGACTTGTTCCTGGCGCAGGAGACACACGCCTGAACATACTCCCTGATGTCACGGACCATATGTGGCCACCAGTATGTCCTCGCCAATAGCTCAGTTGTCCTCTTTGCCCCAAAGTGTCCACCCACCCTGGACGAGTGTGCCCAAGAGAGTACCTCCGGTCGCAAATTAGTGGGCACAAAAGTCTTGCCCGGAGGCACAGACTCTAGCGAAACTGGGGCTACAGTTCTCAGGCTTTCTTCAGGGACAATAAGCCGAGGCTCCTCATCCTCCTCCTCTGATGACACTAAGGAGCGAGAGAGAGCGTCGGCCCGAACATTCTTCTCACCGGAGAGAAAATGGAGGGTGAAATGGAACCGAGAGAAGAATAGGGACCATCTGGCCTGGCGAGAATTTAGACGCTGAGCCGTTTGCAAATATACCAAGTTCTTGTGGTCGGTGAAGACTTGGAAGGGAAAACGAGCTCCCTAGAGGAAGATGTCTCCACTCTGAGAAGGCCAATTTCATAGCCAGCAACTCCCTGTCCCCGATGGAATAATTCCTCTCTGCTGGTGTAAAGGTCTTAGAAAAGAAGAAGCAGGGATGCTTCCGACCTTGAGCATCCTTTTGATATAGTAAAAAGACAAAGGGAGCCAAATTACCCAATATTATAAAAAGGTTATATTTATTATGAATGAATAAGAAAATTTTTTTAAAATATTGTATAGTTACAGAACGTACACATATCAATACATAGAGGTGAAGGTCACAAACAAAAAAGCCAATTCCTGACGTATTAACCAAATATATGACTGGGAGCTACGGACTCACATAGGAAATACAAAACTAATGCCTCTTTTAAAATGTTCTATCACCGTTAGGTAAACATATGACACAGGCAATGGTAGCAGTGATGAATAAAAGAGTCTCACCCAATGTACGTCCTGGAAAACAGTCAGAAATGGCGGCCCCGACGCGCGTTTTGCGTGGGCTTTCTCAAGGGGCTGTACATGTATGTGTGTGCAAAAAACCCCTCTATATATCCCCCATACAGCTGGTATAAATGTGGACATAATCACCGGCGCATGAGAGTGAAGACGCAGGGCCGGAAATGACGTCAATCCCTGGCCTCCGTGCAGTGCACGCCAGGCTGAGTGGCCGTCATGGCAACCCAGACCGGCAAACACAGCACTAAGGACGCCGGAAGTGACGCTCCGATACCTGCACGTCACGGACATGCGCACTAGTCCATCAGGCCGTGCCCGAAATTCTATCAGCCAATATATAGCTTTAATAATGCTGGTGAGTAACGCAAATAAGGCCACAACAGGTAGCGCCGAAGGCACCAGACAAAGACAGCGCACAACGGCGCAGCCTGCGGAGGTCCGAAATCATGTCCGTATATATCATAATGAATCATTGCAAAATAAATAAATCGTGTCACATCAACTCATATAATAGTGAGCTCATAAGGAGAAACAAACAGAATTAAATAGTGAAAAATCAGTCTATATATATATATAAAAAAATACATATGAAGTGCATAATCACTATAGTGATAAATAGTGTATAAACATACAACGTGTACATATATCATAATATATTAAGTGATAAAGTCTTCTTTCTATGTTGAATGGTTCATCTCATGTATTCGGAATCCAGCAATTTTCAATAACACTGAGGTGTGTATGGAGGGATATTCACTCAGAGAGTGTCAAAGAAAATTCAAAACCAAAATATGCCAACAATAAATCTAAATAGAAAAAAACAATAAGCAATACAAATATGGTTAATATCATTAAAAAGACACACAAACACAATAAAACCAAATCCATTTTACAGAAAAGAAGCAAAACTAATTTGCTCATTGAGGCCTGACGGCACAACAGTGCCAAGGGTTGCGATCCATTTGCACTCTTTTTGGGCCAAAGCCCGCTTATAATCGCCTCCTCGAATCCCTAACCGAACCCTATCAATGCCAAAAACCATTAATTCCTTCGGATTACAATTATGTTTTGCCCTAAAATGTTTAGGGATAGTCTTGAGAGCATCCACGTCCACGGCACTGGACGCAGCTATAATATCTCTCACATGTTCACGTATCCTGATCCGAAGTTCTCTTGTGGTAAGACCCACATAAATCAAAGAGCATGTACAACGAGCATAATATACCACGTGAGTCGTATTACACGTGATATATTCACGAATTTTGAATTCACGAGAGCTATCACTCGAAGTGAAGGATGTCGCTCTAGTGAAATTATTACAAGCCAAACAGTTCCCACACGGGAAGAAACCCACCCTAGGGGTTCCGGCTCCAAAATGGTCAATTGGCTTTGCTACATAATGACTGTCCACCAATATGTCCTTCAAGTTCCTCGATCTCCTCGCCGTCATCATTGGTCTTTCAGGTAAACATTTTGCTAGGACAGGATCAGTCATCAATATAGGCCAGTGTTTGGACATGATTGCTCTCATACACTCCCATTTGTGATTATATGTGGAGATAAATCTCACCACATTCTGTTTATCATCTTCATTTTTCTTATTATTGCATCCCGAAAGGAGGGAGTTCCTATCTATTCTCTTCGCTCTCTCATACCCCCTCTTGATACATCTCTTACTAGACCCACGTTCCAACAGTCTCTCCCTAAGGTCAGCTGCCTGTTCCTCAAATTGACTGGAAGAAGTACAAATCCTTTTCATCCGAATAAATTGTCCGGTAGGTATAGCTTTAATGGTTGACCCGACATGTGCTGATGAGGCGTGAAGCAAAGCATTGACCGAGGTTTCTTTCCTATACACGTCCGTATAAATGGACCCATCATTTTGTACTTGAATTTTAATGTCCAAAAATGAGATTTCCTTTTGATGATAATTGTACGTGAGTCTTATGTTTGAGTCATTGCAGTTCAGATCAGTCATGAATTCATCCAATTCCTCCACTGTACCTTGCCAAATAAACAGAATGTCATCAATGTAGCGGAACCACCCTACAATGTGGGAAGCGGCATGTGCGCCCTCCGGAAAAATAGTCCGTTCCCAAAAACCCAAAAACAGGTTTGCATAAGCTGGCGCACACGCCGCCCCCATGGCGGTCCCGCGTTTCTGCAAATAAAACCAGTCTTTAAAAGTAAAACAATTATGTGTCAGAATGAACTGCAATAACTCAATCACAAGACTCCGCACATCAGGATCCAAGTTACTGGCTTCCAAAAAGAATTGTGACGCCATTAGTCCCTTATCATGGTCAATGCACGTGTATAGAGATTCTACATCAGCCGTCACCAGCAACATGTCAGGTTCCAAAAATATACCATCCAATCTCCTCAGGACGTCCGTAGTGTCTCTGACATAGGAGGGCAAGGTCTCAACCTGTATTCTTAGGTAATAGTCCACATATTTACATATATGCTCACATAGCCCTCCTATGCCCGAGACAATCGGACGTCCCGGAGGGTTGATCAAATCTTTATGGACCTTAGGGAGAAGATAGAACGTGGGCATTTTAGGGAAGGGAATGAGAAGTCCATCCCTAATTTTTTTAGAGATAACTCCCCTCTCAAAAGCAATATCCAATATATTTTCAATTTGATTCTGGAACTTCTTAATAGGGTTCTATTGAAGTAAAGCATAGGTAGTCCTATCACGCAACTGCCTAAGTACCTCCTTTTCATATTTCCCTATAGGCCATACCACCACATTTCCCCCTTTGTCCGCAGGCTTGATGACAACATCATCAAAATTCCTAATATCTTCTAATGCCTGACGTTGGACATAAGATAAATTGTCCTTCCTCCCTTTGTTATCAATAATCCTGAGATCGTTAGCTACCAATTTTGTAAAAATATCAATCTGAGAGCATAAGGCCAAAGGGGGAAATGCGGTGGATTTAGGCGCCACAGGGGGTGGGGAGATACCTGGAGATACTGAATATGACTCAGATTCCAGCTCTTCCAATATGCGAATAGCATTCAATTCATTCATAGAATAATCAGTAGATTCCGAATCACCTTTTGAGTGTAGTCGCTTCAGAACCAGTTTTCTGGAGAAAAGGTGCAGATCTTTTAAAGCTAAAAAATAATCAAAATTATTAACAGGAGAAAATGACAACCCCAATCCCAATACTTCTATTTGTGCTTCAGATAGCACATGTGAGGAGAGATTAATTACCTCAAGGGCATTCGTTTTCACCTTTTTCTCTTTTGAGGGTGACATTGTCATTTTCCGTTTATTGTTAAATCTGCCACTTCTAAACCAATTCTCTTTATTTATTTCTTTACGATCACTAGATGTTCTAGCACCATCTCCATTAGTACTTCTTTCATCCACTGAAGATATTGATGAAAATGAAACGGAACGACCACGTGATTGTGTCCTTATATTAAAGTGGTTTGCTCTGCGCCATTTATAGATCCGATTATTTTTTAAGTCAGAAAGGTCACGCTGGTATTTCTTAGTTTTCCTGGAAACTAAATCATTTTCCCATCTAGATGATTCTTTATCAATCTCTTCTCTAAATTTGATCACCATCTCATCAGAGGCAGTCTTATTAATCTCCTCCTGAACGGAGTTTAAATCAGCATCCAATTCTTTCAATTTACTCTCATTCGATTTGATCAATAAATCAATAAATCCTTTCGAGCATGAAGATGCTGTCTCCTCCCACTTAATGTTAAAATTATCTTCCTCAACAGGAAAAGATGGAAATATCTGGACTCTGAGTCCTCTAGGGATAAGGCCACAAGCAGAGTATTTCTCTAGGAACGCTTTGTTCCACCATATTCGGGTTCTCATATGTAACAAATCCTTAAATTTCTTTATAAGTTCAAATGTATCTCTGGATTTGGAATTAAGAACACTGTCCGGACCTTCACAAAAAACTTTGTCCAGTTGTGCAAGCCACGATTTTTCACGTGCTTTAAAATCCATTACTTCTGGATATATGCTGTGTAACCACAGACAAGACTATAGATAAAAAACACCAGAATTAAAAATAAGAAAATTGACCAATGGGGTACACTCCAAAAAATGAGTATATGCAAAAAGACAAAGGAAGCCAAATTACCCAATATTATAAAAAGGTTATATTTATTATGAATGAATAAGAAATTTTTTTTTTTTAAATATTGTATAGTTACAGAACGTACACATATCAATACATAGAGGTGAAGGTCACAAACAAAAAAGCCAATTCCTGACGTATTAACCAAATATATGACTGGGAGCTACGGACTCACATAGGAAATACAAAACTAATGCCTCTTTTAAAATGTTCTATCACCGTTAGGTAAACATATGACACAGGCAATGGTAGCAGTGATGAATAAAAGAGTCTCACCCAATGTACGTCCTGGAAAACAGTCAGAAATGGCGGCCCCGACGCGCGTTTCGCGTGGGCTTTCTCAAGGGGCTGTACATGTATGTGTGTGCAAAAAACCCCTCTATATATCCCCCATACAGCTGGTATAAATGTGGACATAATCACCGGCGCATGAGAGTGAAGACGCAGGGCCGGAAATGACGTCAATCCCTGGCCTCCGTGCAGTGCATGCCAGGCTGAGTGGCCGTCATGGCAACCCAGACCGGCAAACACAGCACTAAGGACGCCGGAAGTGACGCTCCGATACCTGCACGTCACGGACATGCGCACTAGTCCATCAGGCCGTGCCCGAAATTCTATCAGCCAATATATAGCTTTAATAATGCTGGTGAGTAACGCAAATAACGGCCACAACAGGTAGCGCCGAAGGCACCAGACAAAGACAGCGCACAACGGCGCAGCCTGCGGAGGTCCGATATATGTACACGTTGTATGTTTATACACTATTTATCACTATAGTGATTATGCACTTCATATGTATTTTTTTATATATATACAGGTCCTTCTCAAAAAATTAGCATATAGTGCTAAATTTCATTATTTTCCATAATGTAATGATTACAATTAAACTTTCATATATTTTAGATTCATTACACACCAACTGAAATTTGTCAGGTCTTTTATTGTTTTAATACTAATGATTTTGGCATACAACTCCTGATAACCCAAAAAACCTGTCTCAAAAAATTAACATATTTCAACCGTCCAAAAAAAAAAAAGTGTTTTTAAAAACAAACAAAAAAACCATCAAATAATAAAGTTCAGTTATGCACTCAATACTTGGTCGGGAATCCTTTTGCAGAAATGACTGCTTCAATGCGGCGTGGCATGGAGGCAATCAGCCTGTGACACTGCTGAGGTGTTATGGAGGCCCAGGATGCTTCGATAGCGGCCTTAAGCTCATCCAGAGTGTTGGGTCTTGCGTCTCTCAACTTTCTCTTCACAATATCCCACAGATTCTCTATGGGGTTCAGGTCAGGAGAGTTGGCAGGCCAATTGAGCACAGTAATACCATGGTCAGTAAACCATTTACCAGTGGTTTTGGCACTGTGAGCAGGTGCCAGATCGTGCTGAAAAATGAAATCTTCATCTCCATAAAGCATTTCAGCCGATGGAAGCATGAAGTGCTCCAAAATCTCCTGATAGCTAGCATTGACCCTGCCCTTGATGAAACACAGTGGACCAACACCAGCAGCTGACATGGCACCCCACACCATCACTGACGTGGGTACTTGACACTGGACTTCAGGCATTTTGGCATTTCCTTCTCCCCAGTCTTCCTCCAGACTCTGGCACCTTGATTTCCGAATGACATGCAAAATTTGCTTTCATCAGAAAAAAGTACTTGGGACCACTTAGCAACAGTCCAGTGCTGCTTCTCTGTAGCCCAGATCAGGCGCTTCTGCCGCTGTTTATGGTTCAAAAGTGGCTTTACCTGGGGAATGCGGCACCTGTAGCCCATTTCCTGCACACGCCTGTGCACGGTGGCTCTGGATGTTTCTACACCAGACTCAGTCCACTGCTTCCTCAGGTCCCCCAAGGTCTGGAATCGGTCCTTCTCCACAATCTTCCTCAGGGTCCGGTCACCTCTTCTCGTACAGCGTTTTCTGCCACATTGTTTCCTTCCAACAGACTTCCCATTGAGGTGCCTTGATACAGCACTCTGGGAACAGCCTATTTGTTGAGAAATTTCTTTCTGGGTCTTACCCTCTTGCTTGAGGGTGTCAATGATGGCCTTCTTGACATCAGTCAGGTCGCTAGTCTTACCCATGATGGGGGTTTTGAGTAATGAACCAGGCAGGGAGTTTTTAAAAGCCTCAGGAATCTTTTGCATGTGTTTAGAGTTAATTAGTTGATTCAGAAGATTAGGGTAATAGTCGTTTAGAGAACCTTTTCTTGGTATGCTAATTTTTTGAGACAGGTTTTTTGGGTTATCAGGAGTTGTATGCCAAAATCATCAGTATTAAAACAATAAAAGACCTGACAAATTTCAGTTGGTGTGTAATGAATCTAAAATATATGAAAGTTTAATTGTAATCATTACATTATGGAAAATAATGAAATTTAGCACTATATGCTAATTTTTTGAGAAGGACCTGTATATAGACTGATTTTTCACTATTTAATTCTGTTTGTTTCTCCTTATGAGCTCACTATTTTATGAGTTGATGTGACACGATTTATTTATTTTGCAATGATTCATTATGATATATACGGACATGATTTCGGACCTCCGCAGGCTGCGCCGTTGTGCGCTGTCTTTGTCTGGTGCCTTCGGCGCTACCTGTTGTGGCCGTTATTTGCGTTACTCACCAGCATTATTAAAGCTATATATTGGCTGATAGAATTTCGGGCACGGCCTGATGGACTAGTGCGCATGTCCGTGACGTGCAGGTATCGGAGCGTCACTTCCGGCGTCCTTAGTGCTGTGTTTTCCGGTCTGGGTTGCCATGACGGCCACTCAGCCTGACGTGCACTGCACGGAGGCCAGGGATTGACGTCATTTCCGGCCCTGCGTCTTCACTCTCATGCGCCGGTGATTATGTCCACATTTATACCAGCTGTATGGGGGATATATAGAGGGGTTTTTTGCACACACATACATGTACAGCCCCTTGAGAAAGCCCATGCGAAACGCGCGTCGGGGCCGCCATTTCTGACTGTTTTCCAGGACGTACGTTGGGTGAGACTCTTTTATTCATCACTGCTACCATTGCCTGTGTCATATGTTTACCTAACGGTGATAGAACATTTTAAAAGAGCATTAGTTTTGTATTTCCTATGTGAGTCTGTAGCTCCCAGTCATATATTTGGTTAATACGTCAGGAATTGGCTTTTTTGTTTGTGACCTTCACCTCTATGTATTGATATGTGTACGTTCTGTAACTATACAATATTTTAAAAAAAAATTCTTATTCATTCATAATAAATATAACCTTTTTATAATATTGGGTAATTTGGCTCCCTTTGTCTTTTTGCATATACTCATTTTTTGGAGTGTACCCCATTGGTCAATTTTCTTATTTTTAATTCTGGTGTTTTTTATCTATAGTCTTGTCTGTGGTTACACAGCATATATCCAGAAGTAATGGATTTTAAAGCACGTGAAAAATCGTGGCTTGCACAACTGGACAAAGTTTTTTGTGAAGGTCCGGACAGTGTTCTTAATTCCAAATCCAGAGATACATTTGAACTTATAAAGAAATTTAAGGATTTGTTACATATGAGAACCCGAATATGGTGGAACAAAGCGTTCCTAGAGAAATACTCTGCTTGTGGCCTTATCCCTAGAGGACTCAGAGTCCAGATATTTCCATCTTTTCCTGTTGAGGAAGATAATTTTAAAATTAAGTGGGAGGAGACAGCAACTTCATGCTCGAAAGGATTTATTGATTTATTGATCAAATCGAATGAGAGTAAATTGAAAGAATTGGATGCTGATTTAAACTCCGTTCAGGAGGAGATTAATAAGACTGCCTCTGATGAGATGGTGATCAAATTTAGAGAAGAGATTGATAAAGAATCATCTAGATGGGAAAATGATTTAGTTTCCAGGAAAACTAAGAAATACCAGCGTGACCTTTCTGACTTAAAAAATAATCGGATCTATAAATGGCGCAGAGCAAACCACTTTAATATAAGGACACAATCACGTGGTCGTTCCGTTTCATTTTCATCAATATCTTCAGTGGATGAAAGAAGTACTAATGGAGATGGTGCTAGAACATCTAGTGATCGTAAAGAAATAAATAAAGAGAATTGGTTTAGAAGTGGCAGATTTAACAATAAACGGAAAATGACAATGTCACCCTCAAAAGAGAAAAAGGTGAAAACGAATGCCCTTGAGGTAATTAATCTCTCCTCACATGTGCTATCTGAAGCACAAATAGAAGTATTGGGATTGGGGTTGTCATTTTCTCCTGTTAATAATTTTGATTATTTTTTAGCTTTAAAAGATCTGCACCTTTTCTCCAGAAAACTGGTTCTGAAGCGACTACACTCAAAAGGTGATTCGGAATCTACTGATTATTCTATGAATGAATTGAATGCTATTCGCATATTGGAAGAGCTGGAATCTGAGTCATATTCAGTATCTCCAGGTATCTCCCCACCCCCTGTGGCGCCTAAATCCACCGCATTTCCCCCTTTGGCCTTATGCTCTCAGATTGATATTTTTACAAAATTGGTAGCTAACGATCTCAGGATTATTGATAACAAAGGGAGGAAGGACAATTTATCTTATGTCCAACGTCAGGCATTAGAAGATATTAGGAATTTTGATGATGTTGTCATCAAGCCTGCGGACAAAGGGGGAAATGTGGTGGTATGGCCTATAGGGAAATATGAAAAGGAGGTACTTAGGCAGTTGCGTGATAGGACTACCTATGCTTTACTTCAAGAGAACCCTATTAAGAAGTTCCAGAATCAAATTGAAAATATATTGGATATTGCTTTTGAGAGGGGAGTTATCTCTAAAAAAATTAGGGATGGACTTCTCATTCCCTTCCCTAAAATGCCCACGTTCTATCTTCTCCCTAAGGTCCATAAAGATTTGATCAACCCTCCGGGACGTCCGATTGTCTCGGGCATAGGAGGGCTATGTGAGCATATATGTAAATATGTGGACTATTACCTTAGAATACAGGTTGAGACCTTGCCCTCCTATGTCAGAGACACTACGGACGTCCTGAGGAGATTGGATGGTATATTTTTGGAACCTGACATGTTGCTGGTGACGGCTGATGTAGAATCTCTATACACGTGCATTGACCATGATAAGGGACTAATGGCGTCACAATTCTTTTTGGAAGCCAGTAACTTGGATCCTGATGTGCGGAGTCTTGTGATTGAGTTATTGCAGTTCATTCTGACACATAATTGTTTTACTTTTAAAGACCGGTTTTATTTGCAGAAACGCGGGACCGCCATGGGGGCGGCGTGTGCGCCAGCTTATGCAAACCCTGTTTTTGGGTTTTTGGGAACGGACTATTTTTCCGGAGGGCGCACATGCCGCTTCCCACATTGTAGGGTGGTTCCGATACATTGATGACATTCTGTTTATTTGGCAAGGTACAGTGGAGGAATTGGATGTATTCATGACTGATCTGAACTGCAATGACTCAAACATAAGACTCACGTACAATTATCATCAAAAGGAAATCTCATTTTTGGACATTAAAATTCAAGTACAAAATGATGGGTTCATTTATACGGACGTGTATAGGAAAGAAACCTCGGTCAATGCTTTGCTTCACGCCTCATCAGCACATGTCGGGTCAACCATTAAAGCTATACCTACCGGACAATTTATTCGGATGAAAAGGATTTGTACTTCTTCCAGTCAATTTGAGGAACAGGCAGCTGACCTTAGGGAGAGACTGTTGGAACGTGGGTCTAGTAAGAGATGTATCAAGAGGGGTATGAGAGAGCGAAGAGAATAGATAGGAACTCCCTCCTTTCGGGATGCAATAATAAGAAAAATGAAGATGATAAACAGAATGTGGTGAGATTTATCTCCACATATAATCACAAATGGGAGTGTATGAGAGCAATCATGTCCAAACACTGGCCTATATTGATGACTGATCCTGTCCTAGCAAAATGTTTACCTGAAAGACCAATGATGACGGCGAGGAGATCGAGGAACTTGAAGGACATATTGGTGGACAGTCATTATGTAGCAAAGCCAATTGACCATTTTGGAGCCGGAACCCCTAGGGTGGGTTTCTTCCCGTGTGGAACTGTTTGGCTTGTAATAATTTCACTAGAGCGACATCCTTCACTTCGAGTGATAGCTCTCGTGAATTCAAAATTCGTGAATATATCACGTGTAATACGACTCACGTGGTATATTATGCTCGTTGTACATGCTCTTTGATTTATGTGGGTCTTACCACAAGAGAACTTCGGATCAGGATACGTGAACATGTGAGAGATATTATAGCTGCGTCCAGTGCCGTGGACGTGGATGCTCTCAAGACTATCCCTAAACATTTTAGGGCAAAACATAATTGTAATCCGAAGGAATTAATGGTTTTTGGCATTGATAGGGTTCGGTTAGGGATTCGAGGAGGCGATTATAAGCGGGCTTTGGCCCAAAAAGAGTGCAAATGGATTGCAACCCTTGGCACTGTTGTGCCGTCAGGCCTCAATGAGCAAATTAGTTCTGCTTCTTTTCTGTAAAATGTATTTGGTTTTATTGTGTTTGTGTGTCTTTTTAATGATATTAACCATATTTGTATTGCTTATTGTTTTTTTCTATTTAGATTTATTGTTGGCATATTTTGGTTTTGAATTTTCTTTGACACCCTCTGAGTGAATATCCCTCCATACACACCTCAGTGTTATTGAAAATTGCTGGATTCCGAATACATGAGATGAACCATTCAACATAGAAAGAAGACTTTATCACTTAATATATTATGATATATGTACACGTTGTATGTTTATACACTATTTATCACTATAGTGATTATGCACTTCATATGTATTTTTTTATATATATATATAGACTGATTTTTCACTATTTAATTCTGTTTGTTTCTCCTTATGAGCTCACTATTATATGAGTTGATGTGACACGATTTATTTATTTTGCAATGATTCATTATGATATATACGGACATGATTTCGGACCTCCGCAGGCTGCGCCGTTGTGCGCTGTCTTTGTCTGGTGCCTTCGGCGCTACCTGTTGTGGCCGTTATTTGCGTTACTCACCAGCATTATTAAAGCTATATATTGGCTGATAGAATTTCGGGCACGGCCTGATGGACTAGTGCGCATGTCCGTGACGTGCAGGTATCGGAGCGTCACTTCCGGCGTCCTTAGTGCTGTGTTTGCCGGTCTGGGTTGCCATGACGGCCACTCAGTCTGACGTGCACTGCACGGAGGCCAGGGATTGACGTCATTTCCGGCCCTGCGTCTTCACTCTCATGCGCCGGTGATTATGTCCACATTTATACCAGCTGTATGGGGGATATATAGAGGGGTTTTTTGCACACACATACATGTACAGCCCCTTGAGAAAGCCCATGCGAAACGCGCGTCGGGGCCGCCATTTCTGACTGTTTTCCAGGACGTACATTGGGTGAGACTCTTTTATTCATCACTGCTACCATTGCCTGTGTCATATGTTTACCTAACGGTGATAGAACATTTTAAAAGAGGCATTAGTTTTGTATTTCCTATGTGAGTCCGTAGCTCCCAGTCATATATTTGGTTAATACGTCAGGAATTGGCTTTTTTGTTTGTGACCTTCACCTCTATGTATTGATATGTGTACGTTCTGTAACTATACAATATTTAAAAAAAATTTCTTATTCATTCATAATAAATATAACCTTTTTATAATATTGGGTAATTTGGCTCCCTTTGTCTTTTTGCATATACTCATTTTTTGGAGTGTACCCATTGGTCAATTTTCTTATTTTTAATTCTGGTGTTTTTTATCTATATCCTTTTGATATAGGACTGCTCCAGCACCAACAGAAGAGGCGTCCACCTCTAAAACAAACGGTTTATCAACATCAGGGCGATGTAATATGGGACACTGGCAAAATGCGACTTGATGGAAGAGAACGCCTTGGAGACCTCCTCAGACCACAACTTGGGATTTGCTCCCTTCTTGGTGAGGGCTACCAAGGGAGCTACCAAAGTCGAGAAATGGGGAATGAACTGGCGATAATAATTAATGAACCCCATAAAGCTCTGCACCGCTTTAAGAGAATGGGGTTCTTGCCAGTCCATTACAGCCTGTAGTTTGGCAGGATCCATAGCCAATCCCTGGGCAGAGATGATATAGCCCAGAAAAGGTAAGGACTCCTGCTCAAACACACATTTCTCCAGCTTGGCATAGAGGGAGTTTGCCCGTAAGAGGTCGAAGACTTTGTTGACATCCCTCCGGTGAGAGTCTATATCTGGTGAAAAGATGAGAATATCATCCAGATAGACTACCACAGAGGTGGAGAGCATATCCCGGAAGATATCATTGACAAAGTCTTGGAAAACAGCAGGAGCATTACAGAGCCCGAAGGGCATCACCAGGTATTCGTAATGCCCATCCCTGGTTTTAAAAAAGCTGTCTTCCACTCGTCCCCCTCACGGATGCGAATTAGGTTATAGGCACCACGTAGATCAAGCTTGGTAAATACTCTTGCTTCTCGGAGCCTATCAAAGAGCTCAGAGATTAGGGGCAACGGGTACTTATTCTTGACCGTGATGGCGTTAAGACCCCTGTAGTCAATGCATGGACGTAATTCTCCGTTCTTCTTTTGCACAAAGAAGAACCCTGCCCCTGCTGGTGACACCGACTTCCTAATGAACCCTCTTGCCAGATTCTCCTGAATGTACTGGGACATGGCCTCCGTCTCAGGGAGCGAGAGGGGGTATACTCTCCCCCGAGGAGGCTCTGCTCCAGGCAAGAGATCAATAGGACAGTCGTAGGGGCGATGAGGTGGAAGAGTCTCCGCCGCCTTCTTGGAAAAAAACGTCTGCATATGCCCAATAAACACTGAGGAAGAGAAGTGAGATCTACGGGTATCTCTGTGGTGGTGACCTGAACGCACTCCCTGATACACCTGCCTCTACATGAATCACCGCAACCCAGTATCCTCCCAGAGGACCACTCAATATGGGGAGAGTGGTAACGGAGCCAAGGTACTCCCAGCAACACCTCGTCTATTCCCTCGGGCAGGACAAGAAAAGAAATACTCTCCTGATGGGACAGGGACATAGATAAAGTGAGAGGGATCGTCTGGTGGGTGATTTGGGAGGGCAGAGTTGATCCATTCACTACTCGCACAGTCACCGGTTGGGCGAGCATCACCAGAGGTATAGTGTGGCGGAGAGCAAATGCAGAGGACATGAAATTCCCCACGCTCCGAATCCACACAGAGCTCAGCGGAGAGCGTGGATGGACCTACTGTAATTGTCCCTTTAAAGGACAACTTGGTGGAAAATGCCGCAGTGTCTAGTGAACCTCCTCCCAAGGTCACTAGACGCGACCGTTTTCCCGACCGCTGTGGACATTTGTTGGCATAGTGTCCTAACTGCTGGCAGATGTTACAGACCACGGGTACTCGAGCTGCCCGGGACTTAGGTCCCGCTCGAGAAACCTCCATGGCCTCATGGGAGTCGGGCGCCTGGCTGGAAGATTCCAGAGGTCTGGCGAAGGTGGGAGCCAGCCGGAACCTCTGCCTACACTGGACCGCTCCAACCTCCGCTCGTGAAAACGGAGGTCGATGCGGGTAGATATGGCGATAAGCTTCTCCAGTGTGGCGGGAATCTCCCTGGTAGCCAAAGCATCTTTAACATGATCAGCCAGTCCTCGCCAGTAGACTGGAATGAGTACTTTATCCGACCAGTCTAGCTCTGAGGCCAGAGTCCGAAACTGGACGGAAAACAGACTGACCAAAGACGAACCCTGTGCCGATGCCAGCAGTTGTAGTGCCGTATCGTGGGTGACCTGAGGTCCTAAAAAGACCTTTTTTAGAGCCTCCAGAAAACGAGGAGCACTCCGCACCACACGGTCGTCACGCTCCCACAGCGGGGTGGCCCACTCCAACGCTCTGCCTGACAGAATTGAAATTATAAAGCCCACTTGTGCCCGATCCATGGGGAAACGTGCAGCCAGAAGCTCGAGTTGTATAGAGCACTGACTCACGAATCCCCGACATTGCTTGCTGTCACCAGCAAACTTGTCTGGAAGCGGGAGGTGGATATTGTGGGGGCAGAGGTGGCAGTGGACACACTGGCTGCAGCCACGCTAGCAGCCTGAACAGCGACTGCGGTAACATCCACAGCTGAGGTTGTGCACTCAAGAGCCGCCAACCTACCCTCCAGCTGCTGGATGTCCCGTATAGACGCTGGTCATCCGCCATTTTACCAGCCAGACCCTGGCGCTAATATTATGTTAGGGTCTGCGGAACGCACCAAATATAATGAGGTAGAGAGGTGCGTTCGCAGCCCGGGGTCCACCGTGCAGGCGGAACCTGCTGCTAGTAAAATGGCGAAAGTAGCGAACTCTGTTATCCCGCAGAGTCGCTAAAATAAACGCCGTAGCGCGTTGTGGCAGTTAGTGCGAACTCTGTTAATACCCAGAGCCGCTAACGGAAATGCCATAGCGCTATATGGCGATAGGTGCGAACTCACTTAGCTTCAGTGAGGCGCAAAGTAAAACGCTAGGGCGCTGTCTAGCGTCGAAAGCAAACCCTGTTACGTCACAGGGCCGTGAGGAAAAGTGCTGTGTCCTGTCAGGCTCTCAGGTACACAGTTAAGTGCTAAGCGTACATAACGCATGATCATGTGCTAATGTCCTCGCGGGAGTCACCCGCAATCTATGGCGTCTGAACGCCAGACCCTGAATACGGCAATCAAAACTCCTCACACGGTTACGCCTGTAATCTAGGGCATCTAGGACACCGACCCTGGCCAGCTACCATACCAAACTCCTCACCGATTAAGTCGGTATTCTAGTGGCTTATTTCAGCCGGGTCCCTAACCACACATACGCATGATCACATGGCACATAGCATACAATGGTTGATATTAGCGCATGGCGGCCCAGCCATGCTACCCTTTTATAGCAACAGCTACAGGACCTTCCAGGAACAAGGACCAATGAGAAGCTGTTACAAACACTCGTAGCTACATGACCTTCCTGGCGGACCAATGGGAGCCGCTGCAGCACCTGAACATGTGACCCCTGATCTCCAATGAGAGATCTCACTCTGGGCATGCTCAGATGGGAAAACGCAGGACTTTATCTCAAAGACGGCTGCTCCAACCCTTGGCTATAATAGCAGATCCAGGAAAGGCAGCAGCAAGTCACTGCACAGTAGAGGAGTGGGCAAGACGCCTGGACCGATGTCTCTGCTGAGCAGGCTCCACTGCGGCCGGAGATGAATGGGAGACCGCAGCGGGACGGGTTCGAGACTCCCTTGTGCAGCAGCGGGAACTCGAACCCTAACAATGAGCCCCATATAATGGTCCTCATATATAATGCTCCATATATAATAGGCTCCATGTGATGGCCCATAAATAATGAATCCCATATGATGCTCTAGTATATGATGGGCCCCATATATGATGCTCCAGTGTATGATGAGCCCCATATAATGGTCCCCATATATAATGCTCCATATATAATAGGCTCCATGTGATGGCCCATAAGTAATGAACCCCATATGATGCTCTAGTATATGATGGGCCCCATATATGATGCTCCAGTGTATGATGAGCCCCATATAATGCTCCAAATAGAATGGTCCCCATATATAATGCTCCATATATAATGGGCTCCATGTGATGGCCCATAAATAATGAACCCCATATGATGCTCTAGTATATGATGGGCCCCATATATAATGCTCCAGTGTATAATGGGCCCTATCTATGATTTTCAAGTGTATGATGGGCCCCACATATAATTCTCCAGTGTATAATGCTCCCCATATATTGCTCCAAACATTAAAAAAAATGAAATACCTCTCCTTGCTGGGCACTGCTGTACTCTGGACTCCTCAGCATCTCCTTCTTCCTGCTCTCTGCACTGTGACTGTTCAGCAGAGGGCGCACAGACGTGACGTCATCGCGCTCTCTGACCTGAATGTCACTGTCAGGAAACACGGAAGACGTCACAGCGATGGAGCAGGGAGAGGTAAGTATTGCAAGTGCTGGGGCCTTAGGCAAGCAGGGGGCCCACTTGTGGGCGCCGGCACTGGCACAGGGCCCCTCATAATACGCCAGTGTCTCTGACGGTGAGTGGGCCCCCCCAACTGCTCAGGCCCGACAATTGCCCGGGTGCGCCCTGTGCTGACGCCAGCCCTGGGGAGGTACAGCCCAGTTAGGGAGGTGGAAAAACTGGCATATGTTGAGGTGTAGACTGGATGTTCAGAAGCTGCAAATGGAGGAATTGGAGAAGTCGGAGGAAGAGGAGGACAAAGCAGCCATTTTGCTGGCAACCTATGTGTCATCAGGGGAAGGTGGTACAAAATCCTTTGAAACCTAGGCATGGTTCATTTTAATGAAGTTGAGATCACCTACATTTTGGGTCGACAGCCGGGTCCTTCTTTCTGTCAGGATTGATCCAGCAGCACTGAAGACTCTTTCTGATAGCACACTACCAGCAGGGCAAGCAAGCTCCTGTAAGGTATATTGTGCCAATTAAGGCCAGGTGTCCAGTTTACAGGCCCAGTAGTCAAAGGGGAATGAACTGTGAGGGAGAACATCGATAGGGGAGGAGAGGTAATTTTGAACCATAGTTGACAACTGCTGTCTCCTGTCTGTTGCAATCGATTCAGTAGTACCAGTCGTGTGAGCGTTACTCGAGAAATCAGTCCACAACATGGTCATGAAACCCTTGTCTCCAATGCCACTTCGGCTGTGTGCACCACGAACACTTCTTCCATGTTGCCCAGTACGGCTCATGGTAGAAGCTGCACCGCTGCTGTGTGCTGGGAATGCCTCTAACAAGCGGTTTTACCAGAGTTGCTTGTTTGTTCACCAATATTAGCTCTAGGTTCTCCTGTGCATGATGTTCTGTAATTTGCCTTTATAGCATGGATCGAGGATGCTGGCCAACCAGTAGTCGTCATCATCCTTCATAATTTTGGCAATGCGGGGGTCCCTTTTTAGGATCCGCAAGACATAATCACACATGTGGGCCAATGTTCCAGGTGTCAATTATGCACTGACCTTGGCAAGCCAACATTTTCTCTTGCCCCCTGAGAAGCATCCTCCTACCCAAAATAATCATCCCCTCATCCTCCTCTTCCTCTTTCTCTTCTTCCTCCACTTCGTCCAGGACAGTTCCCTGAGCAGACAATGGCTGACTGTTATCAAGGCTTCCCTCTTCCTCCTCCTCTTCCTCCTCCGCTGCAGACGCCTGATCCTTAATGTGCGTCAAAGTTTGCATGAGCAGACGCATAAGTGGGATGCTCATGCTTATGATGGTGTCGTCTGCGCTTACCAGCTATGTGCATTCCTCAAAACACTGTAGGACTTTACAGAGGTCTTTCAGCTTTGACCACTGCACACCCGACAACTCGATGTCTGCCCTCAAACTGTCTGCACTTGTATCCTCCCACAAATGCATTACAGCCTGCCTCTTTTCGCACAGCCTCTCAACCATGTGCATGGTGGAGTTCCACCTTGTTTCAACGTCTATGATTAGGCGGTGCTTGGGGAGGTGGAGCGATCGCTGCAGCCTCTGCATACGACTGGAGTCTACGGGCGAGCGAAGGATGTGCGACTACAGTCTTCGCACCTTATTGAGCAGTGCTGGTAACTTCGGATAATTATTTATGAAGTTTGCACCACCAGGTTCAAGGTGTGAGCCAGGCAAGGTACGTGTCTGAGTTTTGCCAGGGCTATGGCCGCCGCAAAATTACGGCCGTTATCACTGACTACCTTGCCTGGCTCAAGATGTAGACTGCCCAGCTATGACTCAGTTTCTCGCTGCAACTAGTCAGCCAGTACCTCCGCGGTGTGTCTGTTATCGCCCAAAGACTTCATCTTTAAAACAGCCTGCTGACATTTACCACTAGCTGTTCGATAGTGTGACACCTCGTGTGCAACACTGGCAGCTACGGATGGAGTGCTCATACGACTGCGCTCTGTCGATGAGCTTTCGCTTCTGGTGGAGGAGGAGGAGGGTCGAACGCCTACAGCCAACTGTTGCCTATACCGTGGGTTAGGCAGCACTGTCCCACCGCCATTGTCCCCTGTGGACTCTGCATCCACCACATTAACCCAGTGTGCAGTGATGGACACGTAACGGCCCTGGCCATGCCTGCTGGCCCATGCATCTCTTGTGAGGTGCACCTTACCACTCACTGATTGTTTGAGTGCATGGACAATGCGGTCTTTCACGTGCAGGTGGAGGGCAGGGATGGCTTTTCTAGCAAAGAAGTGCCGACTGGGTAGGTCATAGTGTGGGACAGCTTAGGCCGTGAGCTCTCGGAACTCTGCGCTTTCAACCAAACTGAAGGGCATCATCTCTAATGAGATCAGTTTGGCAATGTAGGCGTTCAAAGCCAGTGTACGCGGATGAGAGGATGAGTACTTTCTTGTCCTACTCAGAGTCTCTGCTACGGTGAGCTGAACTTGAGAGCTGCATATGGTGGATCTACCGGTGGACATGGTGGACTGAGAGGGGGTTGGTGATGGTGATGGTGGTGGTAGTGGTGATGGCCTAGATGCAGTCTTTCGTTGGAAAACTATTGGGATTCCCTGACTGCTTTGGAATTGCGACGACACCTCAACATTTCTTGCTGGTGGTGTGCTAACCGGTGGGCTTACAGTGGGAAGCGATGTAGCGTCGCTGGCTACCTTCAGTCGGAGCAGGTGCACGTGTGCTACCTGAGGTTTTGTAGTCCGTCCACGCTTGCAAGTTCATGGTGTTACATGTCTAAGCATGCAACTTGTATTCAAATTTCGGAGATTTTTCCCTCAGCTGAAGGTCCTTCCGCAGTTCTTACAGATAACCTTTGCCTCATCAATAGGATTTTGGTCAAAAAATTTTTTCAGAGCTTACACGCTGTGCTAATTTGACCATCTGGCCAAGCTGTCCTGCAACTCTTTTGTTTTTTTAACACGTTTTTGGGGCCTGCCAGATAACCACAGCTGCGATGTCGATGCGGATCCTCCTCCTCTTCTGAGCTATTGCCAGCAGCACCCTCTTCCCCCACTGGATGCCAATCCAGGTCAACAACTGGGTCATCCATCACCTCCTCTTCAGTTTCATCTGCACCTTCCTCTGTGTCACCGTGTAAGGTGGTATAGTATGCGGGAAGGGCATCTGAGTTTCATCAGAGTCAGATTCTGGCTCAGTAGACTGCAAGTGCAATGTAGTGTTCTGGGTGAATGTACCAGCAGAATCATATAGTAGTGGCTGTGCATCAGTGCACTCCATGTCATATTCATCTTGGACTGGGGAATTCAGGACTTGACTTGATAAGTTAGGCATGGTATGTGAAAAGAGCTCCAGGGAGTAATCTGAAGTGTGGCCTGCCGCATCCTTTACTTTTGGTGGGGGTGAAGGACACAAGGAAAGGTGTTGTTCTTGACCAGGAGCCTGCACTGACAACTCAGTGCTTGCAGTTTTTGAAACTTCAGAAGAGGAGGCGATAGAACTGGAGGCTGTTTCGGCAATGTAAGCCAAAACCTGTTCCTGATACTCCGGCTTTAAAAGCGGTTTAGCTACTCTCAGAAAAGAGAGCCATCCAGGCCTTCTGGAGCCAGACGATGACGCAGCCTCAACACCTCCTGCCTTAGGTGCTATTGTGCTTTTGGCACTACCAGCAGATGCACCACCACCACCATCAGTACCAGCTGGCCCCCCCCGCCCATGTCCGAGGCCTCTTCCACCATACTTCCTCATGTTTGGGAAAATGTACCAAAAATACCAGCAGATATATGGTACTTTATGAGGAACGTACAGCTGTATACGATGTAGAGTAAAAGTTTAATTTCCGTATATATTTCCAGAGTCACACACAGACGCTGTCTCAGTATGGATTTGACCGTAATACAAAAAGCAGAAAAACAGTACTGCATCAGAAGCGTACAGCTGTATACAGTAAAGGGGAAAATTTAAATCTCTGTATAAATTTCCGGAGTCACACAGACGCTCACTCAGTTTGGATTTGACCGTAATACAAAAGGCAGAAAACGGTACTTTATCCGGAGCGTACAGCAGTATACAGTAAAGGGGAAAATTTAAATCTCTTTATATATTTCCGAAGTCACACACAGACGCTCTCTCAGTATGGATTAGACCGTAATAAAAAAAAAGCAGAAATACGGTACTGTATCACAAGCGTACAGCTGTATACCTCAAAGGGGAAAATTTTAATCACCATATATATTTCCGGAGTCACACACAGACGCTCTCTCAGTATGGATTAGACCGTAACAAAAAAAAAGCAGAAATACGGTACTGTATCACAAGCATACAGCTGTATACGATGTACAGGAAAATTTAAATCTCCGTTTATATTTCCAGAGTCACACACAGACGATCTCTCAGTATGGATTGGACCGTAATAAAAAAAGAGAAATACGGTACTGTATCACAAGCGTACAGCTGTTTACCGCAAAGGGGAAAATTTAAATCTCCGTATTTATTTCCGGAGTCACACACAGACGCTCTCTCAGTATGGATTAGACCGTAATAAAAAAAAAGCAGAAATACGGTACTGCATCACAAGCATACAGCTGTATACGGTGTAGAGGAAAATTTAAATCTCCGTATATATTTCCGGAGTCACACACAGACGCTCTCTCAGTATGGATTGGACCGTAATAAAAAAAAGCAGAAATACGGTATTGTATCACAAGCGTACAGCTGTATACGACGAAGAAAAAAATTAAATCTCTGTATTTATTTCCGGAGTCACACACAGATAGTCAGCATGTATTTGTCCGTGATACCAGCCGGTACACGATAGTGTAAGAGGAGCGTACACCTCTATACGTTGTGTGAAAAAATGAACGCTCAGTAACTGTGCAGAAAACAAGAATAAAAGTATCAGTGCTGTGTAAAAAGCAGTCTGCACAGCAGTGTACATACAGCAATACAGCTATCAGGCAGCCTAATAACCAGCGCTGCTGCACACAGGAAAATCCTCCCCTGTCACTGCACACTAACTGTACAGCAAAATATTTAGAGTTGAGAGTCCTCAGTGGTTGTTACCTTTTAATGGCTAACTGGAAAGATGGTAACAAATTGCAAGCTTTCAAGACTACTCAGGTCTTTTCATCAGGCTAAACTAATACAAAATCTGAAGAATCACATGGCAAAACATTTTTCTTCCCCTGGTCATAGCATGTGGGATATGAAATTACTTGTATTGAAAGGTAGTTTCACATCTCAGAGACACAGAAGAGTTTGCGAATACAAACTGATGGTGACCTTTGACACTCTTAATGCTGGAATGAACCTGTCACACGGATTTATGACGTTTTACATCAATTAAGGGATTTACTCCAAAGACCCTGTGAAAACATCACAAAACATTACCAGACCCCAATCAGAGGGCAATAAAACTTTCACACTCCTTATCTATGAACTGTTCCAATATTTATGTTCATCTCTATCTCCCATAATGACAGTTCTGCTTTACGTCACTTTTCTTACCTATTGCATTTTTTCTGTGCTGTGTGGTGTATAAATATGTGATTCTTCAGATTTTGTATTAGTTTAGCCTGATGAAGAGACCTGAGTAGTCTCGAAAGCTTACAATTTGTTACCATCTTTTCAGTTAGCCATTAAAAGGTATCAACCACTGAGGACTCTCAACTCTAAATATTTTTCTATCTACTGGCTAACACGGTACAAAGATATACATCTTTACTGTACCTAACTGTACAGCACAATTGCTATCAGCACAAGCACAGAAGAACTTCTCTTTCCAGTCCTAACTCTCTCCCTACTGATAAACAGCTTCAGCAACCTCTCCCTACTGTTAAAATCGGCAGAAGTAAAATGGAGGTCAGCGGTCAGGGCTTTTATAGACACTATGATGCCCCCCAAAGCAAGCCAATCACTGCAGAGCCCTTCTCTAAGATGGTGGTGGACGCTGGCCATGTGATCTCGTTGTCCACAATGTACGTCCTTGCTCATTGGCTGAAAAAAGACGCCTGCAAGCATTCTGGGAAATCCGACTTTGGCGCTCGTTTTAGCTGACCGCATGGCCGACTTCACGCTATGGTCGGGTTTTGATCGGCGAAACCAGACTTTGGCGAAAGTCGGAGATTTTTGAATCTGACCGACCTGTTTTGCTCAGCTCTAGTTATCACTGCAGCCTTGCAGTGCTGGGGTCCTGAATTCATATCCCACCAAGGACAACATCTGCATGGAGTTTATATGTTCTCCCTGTGTTTGCGTGGGTTTCCTCCTGATTCTCCGGTTTCCTCCACACTCCAAAGACATACTGATAGGGAATTTGGATTGTCAGCCCCATTGGAAATAGTGATGATAATGTATGTAAAGCGCTGCAGAATATGATGGCGCCCTATACAATGGGTACGGAAAGTATTCAGACCCCTTTAAATTTTTCACTCTTTGTTTCATTGCAGCCATTTGGTAAATTCAAAAAAGTTCATTTTTGTTCTCATTAATGTACACACTGCACCTCATCTTGACTGAAAGCAAACAGAAATGCAGAAATGTTTGCAAATTTATTAACCCTGGTGTTCTGATCGCATTTACTATACACTTGTACTGTTTATTTGAATACCTATTTCATAATTAAACTGTATGGGAACATGGTTGATCATAAACAAATGAAAAATGAAATTAAAGCTTAATTTTTATTTATTTTTTCAGAAAAAGGTTACATGTGCTGTTTGCAATTATGTTTACTTTGTAGCATTCTGCACTCAAATAACAAACATGCTTTAGATTTCTATTACAATAACATGAAATCTAACTAAATATAACTTTGTGTTAACAAATTTTATAAAACAAAAAATGAAAAATAATGAAAACTTCAGTTTTTCTTTTTTATCTCTAAAAAGGTTGAACAGGTTGATGCATTTTTACATTGAACACAATAATAAAACACATGTCCTTTACATAGATATTTTGCACACCCAGCCCATGTCAGATTTGTTTTATTGTCACAAGAAGATGGACAGAAGCTGCATCTCTTCCTTTTTTGGCTGCTAGCTGTGCTGGTGGAGGCCGAGGAGTCTCTTTCTTGAGCATGCTGGACACTCTTCACAATGGCTGCTGCTCCTTCACTTCTGGGGTTTACTTTTCTGGCTTCGATATTCCCCATCACTCATGTGATCCTCCTCTTCGGACACATTTTCCTGTGGGATATCATCTTCTGAATCAGAGACGTTGACAAGCTCTTACAATTCTGCGTTAGTCAATAAATGTTTTCAAAACATTTTTATCCAAATATGGAAATTATGCACAGTCACAACTTGCACGAGGTAGAGTCAACACTATGAAATAAAAAAACCAACTATATAAATAAATAAAAATAAAAGAGAAAAAATCTATAACCCGTTTCACAACAAAAAGAGCTTATATACTACAGTAAGGCCCAATCGCTCTCCCAGCAAAGAAGAAAGTGCAGCGTGACCGCTACTCTTGCGATGCTAGAGCCTCGCGTTTATGACGTTGCAGCATCACAATTGCAGGGTGCATCTGTGTGTGTGTGTGTGACGGGGTCCTAAAACAGACCCTGTTCAAATCTGTACTCAATGCTCATCCATGCAATTAATATATCACAGCAGTGAGAATACACCCCATCCTAGACAAACATTCAGTCTATGCAAACCTAAGGTTACCTTTAGATGGGCACACATTAGCTTACATCATGGCACAGTAATCAAAAAATTGCTTTACAATATGCAATCTAAAGAACAGTATTGAATAATTTGAGAAGAAAAGCATAACTTATATGCTACATGCCTGTAAAGATGTGTATTCACAGCTCAGTGTCCTCTCTCACAGAATCCAGTGTTTTCTCTCTCAGAATTGAAAGGGAAACTACTTTTGTCCTCTCTCACAGAATTGAAAGAGAAATGACTGGATGAGTACTTGAAGAACAGTGAAACCTCCACCCTTTTGAACAATGAGATGAAGTACACAGGAAAACAAATAAATTTTGCAGGCAGAAATAATTAGTGACCTGTTGAACAGTATAAAATGTTATCAGGTCACATTAACCCGAACAGTACAAGTGTAACAATCAGCATGTAGCACAAAGCAAATAAAAAAAAACAAATGAAACAACACTCATAGTAAGAACCCCTCAAATGAGGAAATGTCAATTAATCACAAGTTTCAGATCCTCATAATAAATAATCTGAAGGGTCTCAAATTTCTTTTTGGGTCATATAGACCCGAACAGAACAGCTAGGTTAAAAAAGAAAAACTGAAATATAACATGGTCATAAGTATTGAGATGAGTCGCACCACATGTGGATACCAGGGCTATGGGACACTCGGCACCGAGCCCATGGAAGTCTATGGGGGATGTCACTGGCAGCAGAGCTCGGTCCGTGGCCCTGGGCGCTCATACAATGGGGGGTATTTACAGGGGGTTATAAAGATTAATTCGTGACGCCACCTGTGGTTTCTGATCAATTTGACCAGCGCTGCAATATAGATCTTCTGAGGGGATGTTATTAGGCAGCTAGATGTTAAGTCCCCCACAGGTGGGACTGTTCCCTCCAAGTCAATGGTGTTGCAGAATAAGTCAGTCACACACAATTCAGTCTCTTTCCATACCTTTACTGATGTTGTTGGCAGGTATGTCCCGGGAAGCTGGTCAGGTTGGAGAATGCACATTCAGGGGATTGCTGAGCAGGTTTAAGGCCTCCTTTCTCCTTGAAGTGTATGTGAGTCCTAACTTGCATGAAGTCAAGTTTAACTCTTTCTATAGCAGCTACGCCCGGCTGACATTGTGGTAGAGTCTTTTCTGTCTCTGATGCTCAGATGTTGGCAAGAACGAAGTCCTCTAAGCTTGGCCTAGCTAAAAGTCCTTGTTCTCCCTGACTCCAGTTACGTATCAACGCTTAGGGCTACCTTCTGTGACTTGAAGTCCAGCAAGGATTCCGGTGTATCTTATTACTAGACGTGAAGTACTAGCAATGCTTCGGACCCCGGTGTCCGGTTAATTAAGTGAAGATGATCTGTCACCTTGGTCACTTATCCGTCTTTCTCCACTCGCCTGTCGCCCTGCTCTTGCCCTTAACATAAGCACGGGTAACAGTAGGTGTAGTTGTCAGTTGTTCTTCCAAGCTCACTGACCTGTTCTCAGTTGACTCGTTGTTATAACTGCTGTAATCCCTTTCCTTCCTTCCTTCCAAAGAATCTGTCCAGAGTGGCTATCAGGAGCTTCTGTCGACTGATTTCATGCACGCTCTGAGAATCACTTTCCACGTTCTTAGGGAACACAGGCAGCTTGTTCTGAGTAACAGCTTCAGATTCAAATGTAGCTCTGACTAGGCTAGAGTGATTCCTTCCCACTCGTACTAGCCTCCACTTCAGTACAAAATGAACTACCTGAGCTCTGTCAGGAATCAGTCTTCTCTCCTCTCTCTCCTAGACTGAACTGCTCTGTTCTGAGACAGGAAACTGGTCTGAATCTCCCTCAGACTGAACTGAACTGCTCTGTCCTGAGACAGGAAACTAATCTCATCTCTACTGCTATGTCACACCAACTTAAATAGTCTAAGTTGCCCTCTGGTGGCAGTGTTGGAAGTGTGTAATGTGAATGAATATCAGGCTTCACAATTACCTTATCTGTGCACTCTCCTGGAGACATGTGTACCAAGCGCAGCTGGGCCACACATCCCCCCCTAGTTAAACTCAGCACTCCCAGGCTGAAATAGAAAAGAAAAATATTTTTGTTTTGCATATAACATAAACATTTAACATATAACTCATCCCTTGCGGGAGGTAAGGACTCTTTAACGTTGCAATGTATACATGAGCAAGTAGAAAAATATCAAAACATTTTCCACATAAATATATATAAGACAAGATTCTTGTGGAGGACCCGCACCAAAAACCTCCCACGTGGGTCCTGGGTGGGCTGCAGGACTTCCGAGCTGCAGACCTCACTCTAGGCCACACCATACGGGTTTTTCTTCAGAGGTAGTTAAGGCTTTGTGTAAAACCAAGATGGGGCACCGAAGTGCGAACTATTTACAATGAAAGTTTTTGGGCTGGCACAGTCCACAGCCACGCAGTCCTTTGATAAAACCTTTTCAAGAAATCACATTTCAATTGACTCACTTTACCCAACTGGGGTATTCTATGCAAACATCATCACATTTAGCAAATTATGTAAATATTTTCATACATATCAATAAAGTGCAAAATTTTCAACTTCTTCAACTTTTTACAGTGGCAGTAAACCCTGTCTGGGTCCTACTGGTCTTCTTCTCTTTTGCAGATTTCAATGACGTCTTCCACTCCTGGGGCTGGAACGACGTGGTGTTCTTTTGAACGCATAACAAACAAGTCATGGCCTGCAATCAAGGTTTGTGTAGCTACAGTTCTTGTGTAATCCACTAGGGGCTCAACTGGTGCCTCTCTCGAATATAGATTCAGCTCCATAGGGGTTGCTGCTGCAGCATAAGATGCTGTACAAGAAGCAGGCTTGCTTAGTGACTCCATTGAAGTCGCATCAGACTTTTGAAATTTGGGGCTGTACTCAGGATAGGCTGCAGATGGCGGTGCACGCAGTGGCGCAGTTGGGGACGCACTAACCTGCTGCTGTCGCTGCTCCATCACGGACGGCTGGGTCTCCTCCCGTGTCCCTACCGGGGGACTGTATTCCGCTGCGACCTCCAGGCCTGGCTGGCACTCCGGAACGGGCAGGGCCTCCTCAGCCTCCGTCCCTCCGACCGGATCATCGGTGGAGTCGGGATCAGCTCTTTCGGGGCCGGCCTCCGGTTTCTCTTCAGCTGCCGGCTGTGGTGGCACAGGGAGCACAGATAATGGCTTCGTTCCAGGGGGAGAGAGCATTGCATCCCACAGCAGCTGCTGTTTCCGGGCACGCCAGCTTCTCTCTGTCTCGTCCATTTCTTCACGGCGCTGGATCATTTCCTTGAGCACCGCATTCACCTCCTCTAACTCCAGCATGATTTGGTTAGTGTCCCGAACTGGGGACGGCTCCGGCACAGGCAGTAGCTTTTCTGGGGAACGGGGCCTGCGCGCCGCCGCTCCTCCACACAGCGTCTCCTGTCCTTCCGCCATCTCTCTCCAGGCCAGACTGTGCTTTCCATCTGGAACAATCTGGTCTCTTCCGTGGAGGCGGGATTTGCGCTTCCTCTTTTTGGCATAGAAAATGAAGAGGATGCGGATCTCCTTGGCAGTGGGGCAGGCTCTCACATTATAGTAGCATTTTGACAGGGCGCCCATCACTTTCGCGCCACAGGGGGGATACACGCCCACGAATGCACGCCCACCTTCTTCACCAGAGCCTCAGGGCGCGAATATGGCGGCAAAATGGCGGAAAATGGCGCCAAAAATCACAAAATCTGCACACAGTCTTTTTGCACAAAAACAGCCCAAATAGGCAACACAGGACTCACAACTTGTAAGCCTCGGATCCTGTTCGTGACGCCAGAGATGAGACGCACCACATGTGGATACCAGGGCTATGGGACACTCGGCACCAAGCCCATGGAAGTCTATGGGGGATGTCACTGGCAGCAGAGCTCGGTCCGTGGCCCTGGGCGCTCATACAATGCGGGGTATTTACAGGGGGTTATAAAGATTAATTCGTGACGCCACCTGTGGTTTCTGATCAATTTGACCAGCGCTGCAATATAGATCTTCTGAGGGGATGTTATTAGGCAGCTAGATGTTAAGTCCCCCACAGGTGGGACTGTTCCCTCCAAGTCAATGGTGTTGCAGAATAAGTCAGTCACACACAATTCAGTCTCTTTCCATACCTTTACTGATGTTGTTGGCAGGTATGTCCCGGGAAGCTGGTCAGGTTGGAGAATGCACATTCAGGGGACTGCTGAGCAGGTTTAAGGCCTCCTTTCTCCTTGAAGTGTATGTGAGTCCTAACTTGCATGAAGTCAAGTTTAACTCTTTCTATAGCAGCTACGCCCGGCTGACATTGTGGTAGAGTCTTTTCTGTCTCTGATGCTCAGATGTTGGCAAGAACGAAGTCCTCTAAGCTTGGCCTAGCTAAAAGTCCTTGTTCTCCCTGACTCCAGTTACGTATCAACGCTTAGGGCTACCTTCTGTGACTTGAAGTCCAGCAAGGATTCCGGTGTATCTTGTTACTAGACGTGAAGTACTAGCAATGCTTCGGACCCCGGTGTCCGGTTAATTAAGTGAAGATGATCTGTCACCTTGGTCACTTATCCGTCTTTCTCCACTCGCCTGTTGCCCTGCTCTTGCACTTAACATAAGCACGGGTAACAGTAGGTGTAGTTGTCAGTTGTTCTTCCAAGCTCACTGACCTGTTCTCAGTTGACTCGTTGTTATAACTGCTGTAATCCCTTTCCTTCCTTCCTTCCAAAGACTCTGTCCAGAGTGGCTATCAGGAGCTTCTGTCGACTGATTTCATGCACGCTCTGAGAATCACTTTCCACGTTCTTAGGGAACACAGGCAGCTTGTTCTGAGTAACAGCTTCAGATTCAAATGTAGCTCTGACTAGGCTAGAGTGATTCCTTCCCACTCGTACTAGCCTCCACTTCAGTACAAAATGAACTACCTGAGCTCTGTCAGGAATCAGTCTTCTCTCCTCTCTCTCCTAGACTGAACTGCTCTGTCCTGAGACAGGAAACTGGTCTGAATCTCCCTCAGACTGAACTGAACTGCTCTGTCCTGAGACAGGAAACTAATCTCATCTCTACTGCTACGTCACACCAACTTAAATAGTCTAAGTTGCCCTCTGGTGGCAGTGTTGGAAGTGTGTAATGTGAATGAATATCAGGCTTCACAATTACCTTATCTGTGCACTCTCCTGGAGACATGTGTACCAAGCGCAGCTGGGCCACACACAGACCCTTTGCTCAGTATTGAATAGAAGCACCCTTTTGAGCTTGTACAGCCATAAGTCTTCTTGGAAATGATGCAGTAAGTTTTACACACCTGGATTTGGGGATCCTCTGCCATTCTTCCTTGCAGATCCTCTGCAGTTCCATCAAGTTGGATGGTGAAGGTTAGTGGACAGCCATTTTCAGGTCTCTCCAGAGATGCACAATTGTCTTTAGGTCAGGGCTCTGGCTGGGCCAGTCAAGAATGGTCACAGAGTTGTTCTGAAGTCACTCCTTTGCTATTTTAGCTGGATGCTTAAGATCATTGTCTAGTTGGAAGGTGAACCTTCAGCCAAGTCTGAGGTCCAGAGCACTCTGGAAGAGGTTTTCATCCAAGATATCTTTGTACTTGGCCACATTCATGTTTCCTTCAATGGCAAGCAGACGTCCTGTCCGTGCAGCTGAAAAACATCCCCATAGCATGATGCTGCCACCACCATGTTTCACTGTTGGGATTGTATTGGGCAGGTGATGAGTAGTGCCTGGTTTTCTCCACACATACCACTAAGAATTATCACCTGGGAGTCCTTCATGTGTTTTTTTTAGCAAACTCTATGTGGGCTTTCACATGTCTTGCACCGAGGAAAGGCTTCCGTCATGCCACTCTGCCATAAAGGCCCAACTGGTGGAGGGCTGCAGTGCTAGTTGACTTTGTGGAACTTTCTCCCATCTTCCTACTACATCTGTGGAGCTCAGCCACAGTGATCTTGGAGTTCTTCTTTACCTCTCTCACCAAGGCTCTTCTCCCATGATTGTTCAGTTTGGCTGGACGGTCAGGTCTAGGAAGAATTCTGGTGGTCCCAATCTTCTTCCATTTAAGTATTATGGAGGCCACTGTGCTTTTACGAACCTTGAGCACTGCAGAAACTAGTTTGTAACCTTTACCACATCTGTGCCTTGCCACAATTCTGTCCCTGAGCTCCTTGGTCATTTCCTTTGACCTCATGATTCTCATTCTCATCTATGAGGCCTTATATAGGCAAGTGTGTGCCTTTACAAATCAAGTCTTATCAGTTTTATTAAACACAGCTGGACTCCAATGAAGGAGTAAAACCATCTTAAGGACGATCACAAGGAAATGGACAGCATGTGACTTAAATATGAGTGTCTGAGCAAAGGGTTTGAATACTTATGACCATGTGATATTTGTTTTTCTTTTTTAATAAATTTGCAAAACTTTTTACATTTCTGTTTTTTTCAGTCAAGATGGGGTGCAAAGTGTACATTAATGAGAACAAAAATGATCTTTTTGAATTTACAAAATGGCTGCAATAAAACAAAGAGTGAAAAATTTAAAGGGGTTGGAATACTTTCCGAACCCACAGTAAGCAAAGCATAGCAAATAAATAAATGTGTCAAATACTCAAACTCCCAAAAATAACATGGGTTCCATGTGATCAAAGACACATTAATCTAAGTAGATATTTGTATTTTCCCATGTGAGTAAATATAATAAGAACTTAAAAAATGGAGTTCAATACACTGTTTGCAAAAAATCACTATCTCTTTATTTTACATCATAATATTACAAAAATGTAATTAAAAACAAGCACAAATACAGGACATGTGAGCCTAGTAAAAACACATGGGTCCGTGGCGTTCAGAAAGAGTAATCATCATCATGGTAGTGAAATAGGGGCACAATAAATCATGAACATATCATTGTATGTTGTCAGCCACAATACTTTCAATCATAGATATAAATATGGTGCTCTAATTATCTGACCCATGTATGAAGAAATCAATCGTGAAAAATCTCCTCAGACTGCCATAGTGACATTGTGTCAACAGAGGAAGAAACTAAGTGCCCCAAAAATGATTTCAGCGCTTACCCATGACGGAAGTAACAGGATGCCAAGGAACCACGTCCGCCCCGATGCGCTTTTCGCGTTTGCTTTATCAAAAGGAAATGAGCTATTATTCCCATCGCTGGCTTTTTATAGTGACTTAATTGTGTGGCATATCCATAGTACGCATGCTCGCTGACGTCATTGCCGGAAGAAGATCTCCGCCTCCCAGCATTCACCGAGAGTGCACGTCTTGGGGAAATCCCCAGTTGACATCAGTGGACATGCGCACTGGGAACTTGAAGCTGGTATAGCAAGGCCTCCCCAGAGGGCACGGGGCGCATGCGCAGGATAGTGGCCACCACATTAAAACAGTATAGAGGGAAAAATATCGGATAGGGCCATCTTTTTGAAGTCTTACCTAGCTTGGAATATGTGAGACATGAACTCCAATGTCGTGGATACAATACAATGTACGATTGAGCTTGTATAAAGTGCATAAGTGCAAATATATGAGGGTATGTGCACACGTTGCGAATTTGCCTGAGGAATTTTCTGCGCAGATTCTTCCTCTCTTGGCAAAAAAATGCAGGTAAAAATCCATGCGGCTTTCATGCGGTTTTGATGCGGATTGTCCTGCGTTTTTTGTTATGCGGATTTCCATTACGCAATGTATACTCAGTGGGTGCAGAAATGCTGCAGATCCACAAAAAGAATTGACATGCTGCGGAAATAAAACGCTGCGTATCCGCGCGGATTTTTCCGCAGCATGTGCACAGCTACAGTATTCTCAAATTCCCATTGATTATCATTGGTACTGTACAGTCATGGCCAAAAGTTTTGAGAATGACACAAATATTAATTTTTACAAAGTCTACTGCTTCACTTTTTCTAATGGCAATTTGCATATACTCCAGAATGTTATAAAGAGTGATCAGCTTAACAGCAATTACTTGCAAAGTCAATATTTGGCTAGAAACTGAACTTTATCCCCAAAACACATTTCAACATCATTGCAGCCCTGCCTTAAAAGGACCAGCTAACCTCTTTTCAGTGATTGCTCCATTAACACAGGTGTGGGTGTTGATGAGGACATGGCTGGAGATCAATCTGTCATGATTAAGTAAGAATGACACCACTGGACACTTTAAAAGGAGGCTGGTGCTTGGCATCATTGTTTCTCTTCTGTTAACCATGGTTATCTCTAAAGAAACACGTGCAGTCATCATTGCAATGCACAAAAATGGCCTAACAGGGAAGAGTATCGCAGCTAGAAAGATTGCACCTCAGTCAACAATCTATCGCATCATCAAGAACTTCAAGGAGAGAGGTTCCATTGTTGCCAAAAAGCTCCAGGGCGCCCAAGAAAGACCAGCAAGCGCCAGAACCGTCTCTTAAAAGTGTTTCAGCTGTGGGATCAGGCTACCAGCAGTGCAGAGCTTGCTCAGGAATGGCAGCAGGCAGGTGTGAGTGCATCTGCACACACTGTGAGGCGGAGACTCTTGGAGCAAGGCCTGGTCTCAAGGAGGGCAGCAAAGAAGCTACTTCTCTCCAGAAAAAACATCATGGACAGACTGATATTCTGCAAAAGGTACAGGCAGTGGACTGCTGAGGACTGAGGTAAAGTTATTTTCTCTGATGAATCCCCTTTTCGATTGTTTGGGACATCAGGAAAACCCCTCATTCGGAGAAGACAAGGTGAGCGCTACCACCAGTCTTGTCTCATGCCAACTGTTAAGCATCCTGAAACCATTCATGTGTGGGGTTGTTTCTCAGCCAAGGGAATCGGCTCTCTCACAGTCTTGCCTAAAAACACAGCCATGAATAAAGAATGGTACCAGAATGTCCTCCAAGAGCAACTTCTCCCAACCCTCCAAGAGCAGTTTGGCGATCAACAATGCCTTTTCCAGCATGATGGAGCACCTTGCCATAAAGCAAAGGTGATAACTAAATGGCTCAGGGAACAAAACATAGAGATTTTGGGTCCATGGCCTGGAAACTCCCCAGATCTTAATCCCATTGAGAACTTGTGGTCAATCATCAAGAGACGGGTGGACAAACAAAAACCTAAAAATTCTGACAAAATGAAAGCATTGATTGTGCAAGAATGGACTGCTATCAGTCAGGATTTGGTCCAGAAGTTGATTGAGAGCATGCCAGGGAGAATTGCAGAGGTCCTGAAGAAGAAGGGTCAACACTGCAAATATTGACTTGCTGCATTAACTCATTCTAACTGTCAATATAAGCTTTTGTTACTCATATGTTTGCAATTATTATATTTCTGTCTGTGATAAAAACATCTGTCAAACACACATAAAAACCAGAGGGCAGCAGATCATGTGAAAATATAATATTTGTGTCATTCTCAAAACTTTTGGCCATGACTGTACTACACTGCGGATTTGATGCAATTCCGCGCGTCCAAAAACGCTGCGGATCCGCATCAATATCCGCAACGTGTGCACATACCCTGAATGTTTATAACGCTGAAAAAAAGTGAATAAGTATAAATTTGGATTAATTGTGGAGTGAAAATGCTTATGTGTGGATGTGTTAAAACAATTTTTTTTATAAAAAACAATGTGAAGAACAAATAAAGTGATTAAATATAAATAAATAAGAGAATCCTGCCGTACAATATGACTGAACCAGTGAAAAAATATATATAATCACATGAAATATATATATTTTTAAAATACATATAAATATTGGTACAAAAAAATATTATGCACACTATAAACCATTGCACATTCATGTATCCTAGTTTTAATGTATTCATGCCCAAATACATTAGGATCACCACTTCATCCAAGAATGGAGGATATATGATTAATTTGTTCTTCTCATAAAGAATTCCTTTATGTGTTCCCACAACTACAGGGTGGGCCATTTATATAGATGCACCTAAATAAAATGGGAATGGTTGGTGACTAGAACTGTTCGCCAATTTCAAATTCGAGCTGTTTTGGGCGGTGTTCGAGTCGTTCGACGAACCCGAACAATTTGGAAAAAATCCGGCTGTTCGAGGTTATGTTCGATAACTGTTCGTGCACCTAAGTCGTCACTGGATTTTTTAACAGTTATGCTGAGAATCACTGTTAATACACTTTTTGAGTGCCCAGCGTGGCGGGGGGAGGGGCATGGCATGGATCTCTGCAGAGATAATGAAGATCTCCATTTTTTTTCTCTTTCCCGCATTTCCAGTGGGCCGTGCAGTCTGTCAGCCTATCAGCAGCGCACACACGGAGCGAGGTGCTTTTTTTTTCACACAAGCAAGGGCATGTGTCATTGGCTGTGTATGTCACATGTCCTTGCCCTATAAGACCCAGCCATTTCCTCCCTCGCCACCATTTTCTCAGTGCTGCAGCTCAGTGTTAGACGGCACTGCTGCTGTTAGCGCTATATTGTGTGTGCATTGTGCAACAGCGACTTGCAAGCAAAATCACTGTGAAATAGAGAGGAAGGTTTAGGGAGCAGGGACTAGTTCGTAATTGCAGCCCTTTTGAGGGCTACGTTACATCAGTTCCTAGCAGTTTTAGCAGGCAGGTCTGTGCTCACTCTTAAATAGACAGAAAGGTCAACTTGGGACAGTGACTATTTGTAATTGCAGCCCTTTTCAGGGCTAGGTTACAGCAGTTGCTATCACTTTTTGTCAGCTACACCAGCGTTCAAATCACTCCTAATTATTCGCTGCATCTATCCTGTTCAATAATTGTGTGCATAGTAGCAGTGTGTGCTACTCATTCTATTAGGGCATCAATACAAAGCTCCACCAGCCTTAAAAAAAAAAAAATTCTATCTGCATGTTGCCTGGACACTAATTTTGGGCATAGTAGCAGTCTGTGGTACTCATTGTATTAGGCCATCTATACAAAGCTCCACCAACCTTAAAAAACAAAAAATAATCTATCTGCATGTTGCTTGGACAATAATTTGGGCATAGTAGCAGTCTGTGGTACTCATTGTATTAGGCCATCTCTACAAAGGCCCACCATCCTTAAAAAAAAAAAAAAAAATCTATCTGCATATTGCTTGGACAATAATTTGGGCATAGTAGCAGTCTTTGGTACTCATTGTATTAGGCTATCTCTACAAAGGCCCACCAGCCTTAAAAAACAAAAAAAATCTATCTGCATATTGCTTGGACAATAATTTGGGCATAGTAGCAGTCTGTAGTACTCATTGTATTAGGCCATCTCTACAAAGGTCCACCAGCTTTGAAAAAAAAAATAAAAATCTATCTGCATATTGCTTGGACAATAATTTTGGGCATAGTAGCAGTCTGTGGTACTCATTGTATTAGGCCATTTCTACAAAGGTCCACCAGCCTTAAAAAAAAAAAAATTCTAATTGCATGTTGCCTGGACACTAATTTTGGGCATAGTAGCAGTCTGCGGTACTCATTGTAGTAGGCCATCTCTACAAAGGTCCACCTGCCTTAAAAAAAAAAAAAAAACTATCTGCATGTTGCTTGGACAATAATTTGGGCATAGTAGCATTCTGTGGTACTCATTGTATTAGGCCATCTCTACAAAGGTCCACCAGCCTTAAAAAACAAAAAAAAATCTAAATCTATCTGCATGCTGCTTGGATAATAATTTGGGCATAGTAGCAGTCTGTGGTACTCATTGCATTAGGCCATCTCTACAAAGGTCCACCAGCTTTAAAAACAAAAAAAAATCTATCTGCATGTTGCTTGGACAATAATTTTGGGCATAGTAGCAGTCTGTGGTACCCATTGTATTAGGCCATTTCTACAAAGGTCCACTAGCCTTAAAAAAAAAAAAAAAATCTATCTGCATGTTACTTGGACAATAGTTTTAGGCATAGTAGCAGTCTATGGTACTCATTGTATTAGGCCATCTCTACAAAGATCCACCAGCCTTAAAAAACAAAAAAAATCTATCTGCATGTTGCTTGGACAATAATTTGGGCATAGTAGCATTCTGTGGTACTCATTGTATTGGGCCATCTCTACAAAGGTCCACCAGCCTTAACCCCTTAAGGACAGAGCCATTTTGCAGCTTAATGACCGGGCCAATTTTTACAATTCTGACCACTGTCACTTTATGAGGTTATAACTCTGGAACGCTTTAACGAATCCCGCTGATTCTGAGATTGTTTTTTCGTGACATATTGTACTTCACGTTAGTGGTAAAATTTCTTTGATATGACTTGTTTTTATTTATGAAAAAAACGGAAATATGGCGAAAATTTTGAAAATTTAACAATTTTCAAACTTTAAATTTTTATGCCCTTAAATCAGAGATATGTCACACAAATTTCTTAATAAATAACATTTCCCACATGTCTACTTTACATCAGCACAATTTTGGGACCAAAATTTTTTTTTATTACGAAGTTATAAGGGTTAAAAGTTGACCAGCGATTTCTCATTTTTACAACACCATTTTTTTTTAGGGACCACATCACATTTGAAGTCACTTTGAGGGGTCTATATGATAGAAAATACCCAAAAGTGACACCATTCTAAAAACTGCACCCCTTTAAGGTGCTCAAAACCACATTCAAGAAGTTTATTAACCCTTCAAGTGCTTCACAGGAGCTGAAGCAATGTGGAAGGAAAAAATTGACATTTAACTTTTTTTGCAAAAGCTTTACTTCGGAACCAAGTTTTTTTATTTTCACAAGTGTTAAAAGAAAAAATGAACCACAAAATTTGTTGTGCAATTTCTTCTGAATACTTCGATACCCCATATGTGGGGGTAAACCACTTTTTGGGCGCGTGGCAGAGGTCGCAAGGGAAGGAGCGCCGTTTGACTTTTTCAACGCAGAATTGGCTGAATGCCATGTCGCATTTAGATAGCCCCTGATGTGCCTAAACAGTGGAAACACCCCACAAGTGACCCCATTTTGGATACAAGACCCCTTAAGGAACTTATCTAGATGTGTGGTGAGAACTTTGAACCTCCAAGTGCTTCACACAAGTTTATAACCTAGAGCCGTGAAAAAAAAAAAAATTTTTTTTTTCACAAAAATGATCTTTTCACCCCAATTTTTAATTTCCCAAGGGTAATAAGACCGCAAAAGTTTTTGTGCAATTTGTCCTGAGCATGCTGATACCCCATATGTGGGGGTAAACCATTTTTTGGGCGCACGGCAGAGGTCGCAAGGGAAGGAGCGCTGTTTGACTTTTTCAACGCAGAATTGGCTGGATGCCATGTCGCGTTTAGAGAGCCCCTGATGTGCCTAAACAGTGGAAACCCCCAACAAGTGACCCCATTTTGGAAACTAGACCCCCTAAGGAACTTATCTAGATGTGTGGTGAGCACTTTGAACCTCCAAGTGATTCACACAAGTTTATAACGTAGAGCCGTGAAAATAAAAAATCATATTTTTTCCACAAAAATGATCTTTTCACCCTAATTTTTATTTTCCAAAGGGTAACAAGACCCCAAAAGTTTTTGTGCAATTTGTCCTGAGCATGCCGATACCCCATATGTTGGGGTAAACCACTTTTTGGGCGCACGGCAGAGGTCGCAAGGGAAGGAGCTCCGTTTGACTTTTTCAACGCGGAATTGGCTGGACGCCATGTCGCATTTGTAGAGGCCCTGATGTGTCTAAACAGTGGAAACCCCCCACAAGTGACCCCATTTTGGAAACTAGACCCCTAAGGAACTTATCTAGATGTGTGGTGAGCACTTTGAAGCCCCAAGTGCTTCACAGAAGTTTATAACGCCCGGGCGTGAAAATAAAAAATCATATTTTTTCCACAAACCTGATCGTTTAGTCCCCAATTTTTTATTTTCACAAGGGTAACAGGAGAAATTGGACAACAAAAGTTGTTGTACAATTTGTCCTGAGTATGCTGATACCCCATATATGGGGGGGGACCACTGTTTGGGCGCACTGCAGAGCTTGGAATGGAAGCAGCACCGTTTGACTTTTTCAAACCAAAATTGGCTGGAATTGAGATTGGACACCATGTCGCGTTTGGAGAGCCCCTGATGCGCCTAAACAGTGGAAACCCCCCACAAGTAACACCATTTTGGAAACTAGACCACCTATGGAACTTATCTAGATCCGCTGTGAGCACTTTGAACCCCCAAGTGTTTCACAAAAGTTTATAATGCCTGGGTGTGAAAAAAAAAAAAAACAATTTTCCACAAAAATGATTTTTTAGTCCCAAATTTTTGATTTTTCACAAGGAAATTGGACCCAAAAGTTGTTGTCCAATTTGTCCTGAGTACGCTGATACCAAATATTTGGGGGGGGGAAACTGTTTTGGCGCACAGCAGGGCTTGGAAAGGAAGTAATAACGTTTTGGAATGCAGACGTTGGTGGGGGTCATGTTCCGTTTGCAGTGCCCCAGATGAGCCTAAACAGTGGAAAACCCCCACAAGTGACCCCATTTTGGAAACTAGACCCCATAAGGAACTTATCTAGATCTGTGGTGAGCACTTTGAACCTCCAAGTGTTTCACAAAAGTTTATAATGCCTGGGTGTGAAAAAAAAAAATCAATTTTCCACAAAAATGATTTTTTAGTCCCAAATTTTTGATTTTTCACAAGGAAATTGGACCCCAAAAGTTGTTGTCCATTTTGTCCTGAGTACGCTGATACCAAATATGTGGGGGGGGAACTGTTTTGGCGCACAGCAGGGCTTGGAAAGGAAGTAATAACGTTTTGGAATGCAGACGTTGGTGGGGGTCATGTTCCGTTTGCAGTGCCCCAGATGAGCCTAAACAGTGGAAACCCCCCACAAGTGACCCCATTTTGGAAACTAGACCCCTTAAGGAGCTTATCTAGATGTGTGGTGAGCACTTTGAACCCCCTAGTGCTTCACAGAAATTTATAAACGCAGAGCCGTGAAAATGAAAAATCATTTTTTTTCTCAAAAATGATTTTTTTAGCCAGCTATTTTTTATTTTCCCAAGGGTAATCGGAGAAATTAGAACCCCAAAATTGGTGTGCAATTTGTCCTGAGTACGCTGATACCCCATATGTTGGGGTAAACCACTGTTTGGGCGCACGGCAGGGCTCGGAAGGGAGGGAGCGCCATTTGACTTTTGAACGCCACATCGTGTTTGGAGACCCCCTGATGTGCCTAAATAGTGGAAATCCCTCAATTCTAGCTCCAACCCTAATCCCAACACACCCCTAACCCTAATCCCAACCCTAATCCTAACCTAAATCCCAACCCTAATTCCAACCCTAATTGTAACCCTAACCTTAATTATAACCTTAATTATAACCCTAACCCTAATTGTAACCCTAACCCTAATTCTAACCCTAATTATAACCCTAACCCTAAGGCTAGGTTCATTTTGCGTTTTACCAGCCCGTTCAACACATAGCGTTGACGGGCTGGTAATGGTATAGCATAACGCGATCGCATTATGCTATACCCGCTAGCGCAGAGGAATCAGCAGATGATTCATCTGCGCTAGCGGTGACGGAGCCCAAACGCTGCAGCCCGCGTCCGAGGCTCCGTCACTGAATGATGGCACGTCGCAAACGCATGCCGCTTTACGGCATGCGTCGCGATGCGCCCTCAAATGGGGGTGAATGGCAGCGTTAACGGACTGCGTTATACCGCGGTGTAACGCAGTCCGTCTAACGGACTGCCATAACGCAGTATGAACCCAGCCTAACCCTAACGCTAATTATAACCCTTACCCTAAGGGTGCTTTCACACTTCCGGC
Organism: Oophaga sylvatica; assembly: GCA_033576555.1. Taxonomy (NCBI): domain Eukaryota; kingdom Metazoa; phylum Chordata; class Amphibia; order Anura; family Dendrobatidae; genus Oophaga; species Oophaga sylvatica. The sequence goes on along the minus strand of JARQOD010000004.1, from coordinate 54,751,273 downwards.
GGGCGCCTGTCGGCGCCCCCGGCATTTTGCCGCAGCGCCGCATCAGAAAACCTGATGCGCCGCCGGCGGCCGCATGCGGTTTTTTGCCGGATGGTTTCTGATGCCCGGAGACATCAGAAACCATCCGGCAAAAACAAAAAACGTTACATGAAGCGTTTTGTCCGGCCGCCGCAATGTACATTTGCGCCGCATCCGGACAAAACCGCATGCAACGCATTGACATGCGGCGCCATCCGGCGCTAATGCAAGTCAATGCAAAAAAACGCATGCGGCGCATCAGATTTTCTGATGCGGCGCTGCGGCTAAATGCCGGGGGCGCCGTCAGGCGCACACCGGATGTGTGAAACCAGCCTAATGCTAACCCTAACCCTAATTATAACCTTAACCCTAATTATAACCCTAACCCTAATTATAACCCTAACCCTAACAGAAAAATGAAAATAAATATAATTTCTACTTTTTATTATATGTCCCTAACTAAGGGGGTGATAAATGGGGGGGTTATGTACTGTTTTTTTTATTTTGATCACTGTGATAGTTTATCACAGTGATCAAAATGTACTTTTATGAGAATGAATGAAAAAAAATTTGAATCTGCCGCCAAAGCAGATGGGCGGGCGCACTGCGCATGCGCCCGCCATTTTTTTTTTGCAGGGAGAAGAAGCCGGGATCCTGGGGCCTGCGGGAGGACGGAGGACACCGGTAAGTATATGGGGGGGCGATCGGGGGACCGGGGGACCCTCATTTTCTCCCCTCTGATGTGCGATCGCATCAGAGGGGAGAGAAATCATTTTTTTATTTTTATTTTTTTTGCGATCGCGGCTATGCTTGCATAGCCGCGATCGCAACACCGGGATCGGTGAATACCGACCCGGATCATGTTCTCTGGGGTCTTGGCTACCCCCGGTAGCCGAGACCCCAGAGAATATTTGCCCATCCCCCCACCAGCACAGCGGCACATAGCGGCGGGCGCACTGGGCATGCGCCCGCCATTGTCTTAACGGCGCCGGCACCGGGGGACACCGGAGGGTCCGGGGGCCACATGGATCTTATTGGGGGCCACATGGGGGTCCTGGGGACCCTTTTTCTCTGTCCTCTGATGTCCGATGACATCAGAGGACAGAGAAATTAAATGGCACAACTTTTTTTTTTTTTTTTTGTTGCGGTCGCCGTTATAGGGTTAATAACGGCGATCGCAACATCGGTGTCGGTAAAAACCGACCCGATTCATGTTCTCTGGGGTCTCGGCTACCCCGGTAGCCGAGACCCCGGAGAAAATGCGCCTCTGGGGGGCGCTATTCACTTTTTCCACAGCGCCGTTAATTAACGGCGCTGTTGTTTAAGTACCCTTAATGACCGCCGTTAAAAGGCGTATCGGCGGTCGTTAAGGGGTTAAAAAACAAAAAATAATTCTATCTGCATGTTGCTTGGACACTAATTTTGGGCATAGTAGCAGTCTGTGGTACTCATTGTATTAGGCCATCTCTACAAAGGTCCACCAGCCTTAAAAAAAAAAAAAATCTATCTGCATGTTGCTTGGACAATAATTTGGGCATAGTAGCATTCTGTGGTACTCATTGTATTAGGCCATCTCTACAAAGGTCCACCAGCCTTAAAAAACAAAAAAAAATCTATCTGCATGTTGCTTGGACAATAATTTTGGGCATAGTAGCAGTCTGTGGTACTCATTGTATTAGGCCATCTTACAAAGGTCCACCAGCCTTAAAAAACAAAAAAAAAATCTATCTGCATGTTGCTTGGACAATAATTTGGGCATAGTAGCAGTCTGTTGTTCTCATTATAGTAGGCCATCTCTACAAAGGTCCACCAGCCTTAAAAAAAAAAAAAAATCTATCTGCATGTTGCTTGGACAATAGTTTGGGGACAGTAGCAGTCTGTGGTACTCATTGTATTAGGCCATCTCTATAAAGGTCCACCAGCCTTAAAAAAACAAAAAAAAAATCTATCTGCATGTTGCTTGGACAATAATTTGGGCATAGTAGCAGTCTGTGGTACTCATTGTATTAGGCCATCTATACAAAGCTCCACCTGCGTTCAAATACTAAAAATTTTTTGCAGCCATCGTTTTTTGTGGAAACAACTCCACAGTTGTCAATTAGGTAACCACCAAAATGAGTGGCAAAAGGCCTGCTGCTGGTGGAAAGGGGAATAGGCGTGTTGTGAAGGGAAAAAAATGTTGTGTCCGTGGGGTAGGTGTTAAAGCAACAGTAACATCTGCAGAAGAAAGACCATCTTCCAGCCTATCTAAGAAATCTACTTCTTTTAGTGGACAATGTGGTACGATCCCTTTCTTACGGGCACGCCCATCGATACAAATTCCAGATGAGGCACAAAAAAATAAGGTGCTTCAACAGATATCAAGTGCTCCTTTAAGTTGCCTCTCCAACTCAACTTCAACAACAAAAACTCCAGTCCTCAGAGGTGTCACCCCAATTGCACTTGCTTCCTCACAGCTCCCAAGTCTCCAACTGGCCGTCTGAGTATGGAGTAGAACAGATGGTTGAGTCTGCAGAGCTGTTTACTCATACTATAGCCTGGGAATCAGAGTTCGTCTCCACAGCTTCTGTGAATCCAGACGAGGAAATGATCTGCACTGATGCCCAGAATGTTTATGAGTCTGATCCAGGACCAGATGAAGAAGGTTCTGAGCATAATGTAGACTCTCGTTCCCAAACTGTAACTCCTGTTGGCGGAGACAATGAGGAAGACGATGATGAGACTCAAATACCAGATGTGAGCGACAACTTGAGTTTTGTGTCAGGGCAGGAAGAGGTTGGCTCTGAGGACGACGGGGTTGAGAACACACAGGGTGATGATGACGAGGTTGTAGATCCCACTTACTGTCAACCCACAGTGAGACAGTCGATGAGGTCAGCAGAGGAGGTGGAGGAGGATTCGAGTGACGACGAGGTCAGGGTGCGCCTTCCTGGACAGAGACGTAATACTGGAAGCACGTCACCAACTGCATCCTCAACCACAACTCTGCCTCTGACCACAAGTCAAGGTGGCTCTTCAGGTCGCATGGGTTCTAAGCCTTGCATAGCCTGCGCATTTTTTAACATCGATAAGGATGACCCAACTCGTGTTATCTGTAACATTTGTGACCAAAAGCTAAGTAGAGGCCAAAAAATCCATAGTTTGAGTACTTCATGCATGGAGCATCACATGGATATGAAGCATAAGTTGCAGTGGCAAGCTCACTGTGCTACAATGCGGCCTAGCGGGCCGGCCCAACCACCGTCTGCCTCATCTTGTGCATCCGCGACCGCGGCCTCTTCATCCTCTGTGACTGGGGGGACAGCAGTCAGACCTGTTTTGAGACTCAGACCTGGCACCTCTTTACCAACAACAGCCAGTCATATTGGCAGGTCATCAGTTCATTTGGACGTGGAAACACCAGCTGGTGTTGAGCGCTCTCCGACATCGAGAGCACCACCTTTGGATCAAGGCAACCTAATTTTTGTGCCTGCATCTTCCTCACAGACCATCAGTTGTCCGGGGACACCCTACTCAACCCCATCTATGCACAACAGCCAGCCCTCGGTCACTCAGATGTAGACAAGTAAAAGACCATTTCCTCCTAGCCATGAGAAAGCTAAGAGGTTGAACTTCACCATCTGCAAGCTCTTGGCTACAGAAATGCCGCCTTTCTGCCTTGTGGACACAGAGAATTTTAGAGCCCTTATGTCCGTCGCAGTGCCCCAGTACCAAATGCCCAGTCGGCACTACTTCTCAAAGAAAGGTGTGCCTGCGCTCCACCAGCATGTCGCACACAACATCACCGCTTCTTTGAGAAACTCAGTGTGTGACAGGGTGCATTTCACCACAGACACTTGGACGAGTAGGCATGGACAGGGGCGTTACATGTCGCTGACTGGGCACTGGGTAACTATGGTGACAACAGGACAAGGGGCTGCTGTCCAAGTCTTGCCGTCCCCACGAGTTGTGCTTCAATCCTCTTTATCTTGAAGTTCCTCCAATGCTTCTGCCTCCTCAACCTCCTCTCGGTCCTCCACCTGCACCCAAAGCCTGTCTGTTCATGTCACGGGCTTTCTAACTGCGCAGAAGGGATCCTGCAGCACACCTCTTTGCTATGCTGGCAGAAGAGCTCAACGTAATCAGGCGGTTTTTACGTTGAAATGTCTGGGAAATGTGAGTCACACAGCTGAGGAGTTGTGGTCAGCTCTGGAGAACCAGTTTCATGAATGGTTGTCTCCACTGGACCTGCAACCAGAGAAGACCGTGTGCGACAATGCCGCAAACCTGGGTGAGGCACGGTCGCTGTGTGCTCACTTCCGCCGTTCGCATCCCGCAGCTCAGCGACTTACATCTCTACAGAAGTCATTGGGCCTGCCACTTCACCGGCTAAAATGCGATGTGCCAACACGGTGGAATTCAACTCTGCACATGTTGCAGCGACTGTGGCAGCACCGACAAGCACTGGTGCAATACGTTCTGAATTATAGCCTGGCCAAACGAGATCCAGAGGTGGGGCAAATCACGCTGGAGGAGTGGTCTCAGATCAGGGACCTATGCACCCTTCTGCACAGTTTTGAAATGGCCACGAAGATGTTTAGTGCTGACGATGCCATTATCAGCATGACTATTCCGGTGATCTACATGCTGGAGCAGATGTTAAACAGAATTGTCAGAATTCGAAATAATCCTGACTACTGGGTAGCCACACTGTTTGATCCCCGGTACAAAAGTAAATTTGCCGAAATAATTCCAGCCATAGAAAGGGATTCACGCATGCAGGAGTATCAGCAGAGACTGTTGCAGAATCTTACATGTGCTTTTCCACAAAACACCATTGGTGCACATAGTGAATCTCACAGTTCTAACTTGCCAACCGTGGGACTGTCGAGTGTTCAGCACTCAAACCGTAACATAAACACAGTATCTGCTGGTGTTCACAGCAATTTTGCGGAATCCTTTCACCAGTTTTTTAGCCCATCCTTTGCAAGGCCACAGGAGACAAGAAGTCAGACACATAGTCAACGCCTAGAGACAACGGTACAGGAGTATCTCCAACTGAACATCGAAGCCATGACTGTGTCACTGGACCCTTGCTCTTTTTGGGCTTCCAATCTGGATAAATTTCCAGAGCTTGCCACTCACACCTTGGAGATCTTGTCATGCCCCGCAGCCAGCGTTCTCTCTGAACGTGTGTTCAGCGCTGCTGGTGATAAGCGCATGCGGCTGTCCACTGAGAATGTAGACAGACTCACATTCATAAAGATGAACAAATCATGGATCCGCAAGGACTTTTTTACCCCTGTGTCATCCTGGGGAGAGTAAAAGCTTGAGGATTTGCTAAAATCACCTCACCAAACGTTTTAAGCTTTAAAATTGCTAATAATTTGTATCTGCATCTAGGCCGGAAAATAATTTTGGGCCTGTAGCAGTGTGTGTTACTCATTCTAATAGGCCATCTATACTAAGCTCCACCAGCTTTCAAATTAATAATTATTTTTAGCTGCATCTTGCCTGTAGAATAATTTTGGGCCTGTAACAGTGTGTGGTACTCATTCTAATAGGCCATCTATATTAAGCTCCACCAGCTTTCAAATTAATAATTATTTTTAGCTGCATCTTTGCCTGTAGAATAATTTTGGGCCTGTAGCAGTGTGTGGTACTCATTCTAATAGGCCATCTATACTAAGCTCCACCAGCTTTCAAATTAATAATAATTTTTGTTCTCTCTGAGCGTGTGTTCAACGCTGCTGGTGGTGTGCTGAGTCTGACAGATAAGCGCACGCGGCTGTCCACTGAGAATGTAGACAGACTCACGTTCATAAAGATGAACAAATCATGGATCTGCAAGGACTTTTCTACCCCTGTGTCATCCTGGGGAGAGTAAAAGCTTGAGGATTTGGTAAAATCACCTCACCAACCATTTTAAGCAACTCTGGGGCAATTGATGCTACTTAAGTGGTGTCTGTGCCCCAAATTTTTGGAAAAAATGGAGACTCTTTTTGGAGTCCCCTTGCTGTGTTTTACGTGACGTTGACATTGTCAATTACAGGTGGGTTGGGTCTTTCCCCACCCCCCTTTTAACCGTAAGAAACTACATACACTATGGCTTGGGGTAACACAGATGGTTGAGTTTGAAGACTAGAGCTGTTTACTCATACTATAGCCTGGGAATCAGAGGTCTGCTCCAAAGCTTGAGTGTCTGCTAGTCAGCGGAGTAGCCACTGGCTGTAGATATAATTACAAATTTTTAACTGCATCTAACTTAGACAATAATTTTGGGCCTAGTTGCAGTATCTGCTAGTCAGCGGAGGTAGCCACCGGCTGTAGATATAATTACAAATTTTTAACTGCATCTTGCCTGGACAATAATTTTGGGCCTAGTAGCAGTGTCTGCTAGTCAGCGGAGTAGCCACCGGCTGTAGATCTAATAACACATTTTTAACTGCATCTAACCCAGACAATAATTTTGCAACCAAATTCAGATAGACGGTTTCAAAGGAGCGCCAGGCTGGCGATAAAGGCAGATGAGATTAAGGTTGTCCGCTGCCGGGTACCTCAAGAGAGGATCAGACATAAGTGATGATAAAGCAATCCGGTCATAAGGAGTGCGAGGGACACAATTCAGCTGATATTAAAAAGTCTTAATTTATTGATATCCACAACGCGTTTCAACGGAATAGCTCCGTCTTCATCAGGTGGCAGTTATACATAGAATGGAGTAGGAAAGCTATATAAAGGTGGAGCAGCAAATGAAAATTAAAAGGCAATTAATCAGAACACCCACATGATTAAAAATGCAAATATGACTGCAAAAAAGAAAAAAAAAGAAAAAACACAGATAAATTGAGTAAAACCAACGTAAAAACGACATAAAAACAATGAACACAAGGAAAAATAAATGAAAATAAATAAATAACAAAATGCATATATTACGTGACTTTTTCTATAGTGAGGTTTAACCCCTCAGGGGCCAGTTTACCAAGTTTAAAAATCCAGAAACTCTCCCTTGTTATTAGATTATTATACCGATCAGGCATATTATGTGGTATCTGGTCAATAACAGTGAGTTTTAACAAATTCAAATTCTTTTGGTACACTACGGAGAAATGTTTTGAGATACTGTGTAGCAAGAACCCATTTCGGATATTTTGACGGTGCTTGTTGAGCCTTGCATGCATCGTCTGTATCGTCCGACCGATATACTGCAACCCACAACCGCACTCAATTAAATAAATAATGTAGCACGATTGGCAATTGACATGACAGTTGATTTTAAAACTGGTGCCTGTGGTACGAGATTGAAATTCTTGCACCCCATTCATAATAGAGACGCAACATAAACACTTAGCGGTCCTACATGCAAAACAACCCGGATTAGAATTTATCCAGGTTGCAGATGAAGATAAGGACTTGAGAGTTGTGTTGCTGGAGGCAACTAGATCTTGAAGAGTTCGGTTTTTCAGAAAAAAACGACAATAATTTGGGCCTAGTAGCAGTGTCTGCTAGTCAGCGGATTAACACAGCTGTTAAGCAAGCTACACCACCTGTACTTTGGACACTTAATTTTTTCAAAGGAACTGCTTCGGGCCCCGGGAAAATCAGCGAAGAGCATCGGGGAGGCACCCCAAGGCACAGGGGCTGTGAGTGGCGGTAGGACGCCTTGCGGTGGACCGCCAAGCTCAATCCTTATAAAAGCTTTTTAACTGCAGCAGCTTTACTGGACGCTACTGGAGATGGCATTACCGCGGCTGCTGGCATGAGACTTGCCCTCCAATAGATCCTTGTAAAAGGATTTAAAGTGTACTCATTCAAATTAGAGAGACAATTTAAATAAAATGATTAGACCTGCCTCCACCGCAGGGGGGCTCGCTCGACCCACCAGCGGACAGGCACCAGTATTGGGAGAGGGGGGCTGGCCGTCAGGGTCCACCGCAGCTCTGGCACAAACCCGGCGACACGCAGGTCGCACGGGCAGGAACGGACTGGCCGTGTCGGCTTGGCACTTTTTTGGTTTTAGAAGGGCATGACATGCCTATATCTGTGTCTCCCCTCCTTTTACTCCTCCACCTCTTTTCTTTTTGCATGACTATATGTAGTGCACTTTTCCATGTGTTAGTTGTGTCTTGTGAGCAATTTGTCAGCTTTTGGACACCTTTGAAGTGTTTTCTATGTGTTTTCTTTGTGTTTCTATGTGTTTTGGTTTGCCTGCCATTGGTTTTAATGGTGTTCAACGGTGTTCGACGAACAGTTCGACGAACAGTTCGTCGAACAAACGGCTGTTCGGCGAACCGAACCGAACTCGAACACTACGGTGGTGGCTTATCACTACTCTGCAGCACTGCCTTAGTGAAGCGGCAGCACACTCTGCTGAAGCTCATCTGTTTAAGTGATAAAGCTCACAACACAGCAGAGCTGTTGAAAGGGATAAAGACCAGACCTATCAGTGACAGGCTGACTCTTGTAAAATTGAACAAGGGTTGGATTTCCTCTGACAGCAACCCAACCTAAATGCACCCCAAATGTTATTTTCTGTAAGTTGTCTTAATGTTCATCCCCTACCATCCAAGCCCATTTTGTTCTGGAAATCACATCCTACTCCTCCTGCTTCTGCAACAAGTATGTGTGGCCCAGCTGTGCTTGGTACACATGTTCCCAGGAGTATGCACGGAAAGGTAATTCACAAATACCTGATAAGCACACAACACTTGACATTTTTCCTGGTTCCACCAGAGGGAGCCTTGAGACAGCAGTGAGAAAAAGACAATCTAGCTGAAAGTTAGGAGTCGTTGGTGTTACCTCAGGAGGAACAGACACGACATCTCAGTACGGAGTTACCTCACGAGAAGCTGACATCTACTGCTGCCTGTGCTCATATTAAAGTGTGTGTAGGACGACAGGCGAGTGGACAAAGGGAAAGAGTGACCGAGGTGATATAGCAACGATAGCTGCCTCCACTCTACACAACCGGACACCGGGTCCGAAGCTTGCTAGAACCTTCACGGCTAGTGGGAGAAAACCGGAACCCTGCTGGACTTCAGGTCGCAGAGGGGCCCTTCAGTGCTGATACGTAACCGGGGTTAGGAAGACAGGGGTCTGGCAGGTACCGCCATAGAGACACTGTTCTATCCACAAAAAGACCTCATCACAAGATCAGCCGGGCGAAGAAAGGAGAAGGAGTTAAACTTAGCTTCATGCAGGTTGGAAACTCACACATTAGGAAGTAAGGAGGCCTTAAACCTACACAGTGATTACCTGGATGTGCATCCTCCACCCTGAGCAGCTTCCCGGGACATACCTGCAACCATCACCAGTAAAGGTATGGAAAGAGACTGATTTGTGTGTGACTGCCTTATTGCCTGCACCCTGCACCGCCATTTATACCTTGAGGGATTTAGTCTCGCCTGTGGGAACTTAACACCTTGCTGCCAAATAACAACCCCTCAGAGGATTAACCCTGCAGCGCTGGTCGCTCTGATCAGAAACCACAGGTGGCGTCACTAACAATTACTATTATCCCCTGTAAATATCCCCTTTGTATGAGCGCCCAGGGCAACGGACCGAGCTGTGCTACTTGTGACATTCCCATAGACTTCAACGGGCTCGGTGCCGAGTACCCCATGACCCTGGTGTTGTGCGACTCATCTTTGGCGTCACGAACAGGATAGGAAGCTTGCTCCTGTGTGCCTGGATTGGACTGTTTTGTGCATAAAGACTGTGTTGCTGTTTTGTGATTTTTGGCGCCAATTGTCCGCCATTGCCCGCCAAAGTACAGCGCTACAGCGCAAAGAGAAGGGGCGTACCTGCAGAAAGCGCGCGGAGTCCCGGACACGCCCCCAACGCTGACGCGGCGGCAGGTCCTGTGGAGAGCTTCAGAGTGCCGGCGACGCAGGTCCTTCCCCATCGCTGTGCCTGGCTGAGCTGCAGCCTTCAGGAGAAGGTAGGCCACACTTAACTAGGGGGGGCACAGACATGTCGCAGCCACAAGCTGACAGCGCGGTCCAGAGCGACCGCTCCGGTGACTTACCCGCCGGCGCTGCAGCGCAGGATGGAATCGCTGGCCCCTCACCAGGTCCGGTGGCCCCGATAATACCGCTGACGCTCCCATACTTGCCTGGAGCAAAGTGGCTCCCTCAGTATAGCGGTAAGCCGGATACCCTGTCAGGGTTCAAGAGCAAAATATGCAGCATAATGGACATGTACCCTATGACAGAGAAGCAAAGAGCTGCAGTAGTATTAGGACAATTGACTGGGGCTGCAGAAAGGGAAGTAGAGACTTGGACAGCTGCAGACCAGGAATCAGTGCTTTCAATTTTCTTAAAGCTACAGACTATTTTTGAGGACCACACTGAAACAGATCTCCGGATGACGTTTTACCAATGCTCCCAGAGACCAGATGACAGTATTAGGGACTATGCCTGCCGACTACAGGGGGCCCTGCAAGCTCTCAAACAGGTTAACCCTATAAGTGCCATTAATGAAAGCAAAATGTTGAAGGAACAATTTGTACGGGGACTGAGGTCCCAAGCTGAAAGCAGGACTGTGCACTGGTGGTCCTTGGATCATCTTGACGCTACCTTTGATGTCCTAAAAGATATGGCTATAAAAGGACTGCGACCCCTGGAAAAGCCTGAGGTGGCAACCCAGTGTCACCCGGGTGAAGCCACTCTAAAGCCGGCAGCATCCACCTTTTTCCCGCTGGTGGCGGAAGCCAAAACACAGGTGGCGCCCTCTACTGAGTTGGATTGTCTGCGCTCAGAAGTGCGCCAGCTGACTAAAAACCTGGCCGCTGTAATGAGTGCCCTGCAACTGCGGAAGGAAGAAGGAGGAAAGATCCTGCTAGCCGACTGCCCAGAGGATGTCCCTTGGATGAACCGGAGGAAAAGGAGGACGTTGCCCCACCGGAGGAGGACAACGCCACCCCCAGGAGCGACCCCTGATCAGCACCATCCTCGCCGAGAGATCATCTGCTACCGTTGCAACGGAAAAGGTCATCTAGCCCAACAGTGTCCTTTAAACGAGCAGATCCTGGGTCTGAGGGCCAACACCCTGGAATAGACTCATCAGGCCCCTTAGACTGGAACCGCAGGTTTGTGGGAGGAAGACCCTACCTGTCCATCATCCTGGACGGGATCGCAATCCCTGCCCTGCTGGACACTGGATCTCAGGTGACCATCATACCTGATGTCCTGTATAATAAGTTTTGGTCCATGGACAGTCTCCAGCCCCCGAGCCCTGACTTTGCTGTGTATGCCTCTAATGGTCTCCCTGTTGATATACTAGGAGCCAAAAACGTGGACGTAAAGGTGGGCAGAGTGGAGCTGAAGGACCAGGGACTCTTAGTAGTAAAGACTGTAAATGAGGAAAATGGCTTAAATGTGGTTTTAGGTACAAACATTATTAGTAACTGTCTGGGAGAAGTTGTGTTTTTGCTCCAACAGCTCGCTGAAGTTGCCAAGCCAAAGCAAAAGGGAGTGATCCAGAGGGAGATCCGGGCCCTGATGTGCCAGCAGCAAGCGAAGCTGACAGATGGTGAAATTGGTAATGTACGGGTGACAGACCCGAACCCCATTGTGATACCCCCAATGAGTGAAATGCTAATATGGTGTAGAGCAGCAATAGGTCTGAGAGTACAGAACTACCAAGCAGTAGTAGAGCCCCATTGTTCAGAGCACAGACTTACACTCTTGACTGCTAGAGGGGTAGTAGAAGTACGAAATGGGAGAGTACCAGTACGTCTTCTCAACTGGGGAGAAGATGAAGTAAATTTACCACGTTATGCCACTGTTGCTAAATTACATACCGTAGATAACAACTCCATTCTCACGACCGAGTCCTTAGCCTTCCGCCAACCAGCGGAGGATAATGACCCAGCAACCCAGGTGGAGGATTGGTGTCAGCAGCTCCATGTCGGGACAGACACCACTCCAGCCCACCAGAAACAGGGAGTACTATGGGTGGTACAGGAGTACGCACAGGTATTTAGCAAACACCCACTTGACTTTGGGACCATTAAGGGAGTACAACATCACTTCCCTACAGGCAGCCATCCTCCTATCAAAGAGCGATACAGGCCTATACCTCCAGCACACTACCAGAAAGCCAAGGAAATGTTGTGTGACATGAAGGAAGCAGGGGTGATAAGGGATAGTTGTAGTCCCTGGGCAGCACCTCTAGTCCTAGTTAAGAAAAAGGATGGAAGCATGAGAATGTGTGTAGATTACAGACAAGTAAATCGCATAACACATAAAGATGCATACCCTTTACCACGCATTGAGGAATCCTTAGCTGCCTTAAAAACTGCTAACTACTTTTCCACCCTCGACCTCACTAGTGGGTACGGGCAAGTAGCTGTGGCTGAGGAGGATCGGGAGAAGACGGCTTTCACCACCCCGATGGGACTCTGTGAGTTTGACAGAATGCCGTTTGGACTCAGCAGTGCCCCGGGAACGTTCCAGAGAGTGATGGAGAGCTGCTGGGACATCTCAACTTTGAAACCGTGTTGCTGTACCTGGACGACGTAATTGTGTACTCCAAGACGTATGAGGATCATCTGAAGCACCTGGCAGAGGTATTCGAGTCCCTGTCCAAGTACGGGATGAAACTGAAGCCTTCAAAGTGCCATCTGCTCAAACAAAAGGTACAGTACTTGGGACATATTGTCAGCTCAGAAGGAGTAGCGCCGGACCCCCAGAAGTTCACTGCCATCCAGAAATGGCCAGAACCAAGGAATCTCAAGGAGGTGCGTCAGTTCCTGGGACTGACAGGTTACTACTGGAGGTTTGTAAAGGACTACACCAAGAAAGCAGCGCCTCTGCAGGACCTCCTGGTAGGACAACCCCTCAAGAGCAGAAATCCTCCATTCCACTGGGGTAAAGAACAAGCTGAGGCGTTCAAAGAGATGAAGGGGATCCTGACAGGCGATGAGATCTTAGCCTATCCTGACTACAGCCAACCGTTCCTGCTGTATACTGATGCCAGCAACGAAGGATTGGGAGCTGTCCTCAGTCAGAAGCAAAATGGCCAAGAAAAAGTCATCGCATTTGCAAGCAGGAAGCTCCGGCTGACCAAGAGAAACCCAGAGAACTATAGCAGCTTCAAGTTGGAGTTCCTGGTGCTGGTCTGGGCCATTACAGAAAGATTCAAGCATTACCTAGCCTCTAGCAAGTTCACTGCGTACACAGACAATAACCCCTTGACACATCTTGAAACAGCCAAGCTGGGAGCCATGGAGCAACGTTGGATGGCTCGGCTGTCGAATTATCAATTTACAATCAAGTACAGGGCAGGCCGTAAGAACGCCAACGCTGACGCCTTGTCCAGAATGCCGCATGAGTCCGACACGGAAGAGGAATTGGATGATCTAGAAGAGATTGAGCTACCTGCATTCCACAGAAATGGGATGATCCACGAGCAACGAGCCTACAGGAGGCAGCGTGGTAAGACGTTAAACCCTTTACCTCACCACAGCTGGAAGGAGACCCAGAACAGTGACCCGGTTGTCAGCCACATCAAGGAACTGATAACTCAGGAAGGTTTCTCCTTGGAGAAAGATGCGTCTCAACAAGCAAAGCAGCTGTGGAACGAGAGAAGCCGGCTGTTTATCTACCGAGAGAAGCTGTGCCGAAGGTACGTCAACCCCAGAACCCATGAGATGGTATGGCAGATAGTAGTGCCAAGAACAGACATCCAGATGGTGTTGGAAGCCTACCATGATCGAGCGTGGCACTTTGGCTGGAAGAAGCTGGAAACCTGCTGAAGTGTCGTTTCTACTGGGGGTGGGAATGCGAAGTTCCATCGAGAAATGGTGTAAAAACTGTGCGTCCTGTAGCCTCCGAAGAAAAGACTACAGTAGCCAGAAAGCACCCCTGCAGCCCATCAAGACGACTCGTCCCTTGGAGATCGTGGCATTGGACCATGTCAAGTTGTCACCCAGCCGGTCAGGACACTCGTATGCCCTGACGATGGTGGATCACTACTCCAGGTTCCTGGTGGTCGCCCC
>JARQOD010000004.1:54647984-54737174 GCA_033576555.1 Oophaga sylvatica | reverse complement strand
ATTTGACCGAATACAGAAGGAAAAAAAAACGTACTGTATAGAAGAAACCACTGTATACTTTGGGGGAAAAAATTGAAATCTCTGAAATAATTCCGGAGTCACACACAAATCAGCATTTTTTTTCCAGATACCACCGGTACACGTAGGTTAGGACATATACCTTGGGGGGGGAAAAAAGAACCGGGGTAACGTGCAGAAAAAAATAATAAAAGCATTATGCTTAGGTGCTGTGAAAAAGCATCTGCCAGCAGGACACACACAATACACTAGCGGCAGCCAAAAAATCAGCTCTGCTGCGCCAAAGAAATTCCCCCCTGTCACTGGCAGGCAGCCTAATAACCAGCACTGCGCACACAAAAAACCCCGTCACTGCACATAACTGACAGCAATCCTATCAGCACAAGCAAAAAATAACTTTTTTTTTTCCTCCCCTTTAACCTCTCCCTACTAAGAAACAGTGGCAAAAACCCTCCCTACGCAAATGGCAGAAGTAAAATACGGTCGGCGCTGGGGGTTTTATAGCCACTGAATGCCACACAAAGCAACCAATCACTGAATCTTCAAGATGTGGGGGCCGCTGCCTATTCATCTCTTTCCCCCACAGGTGCGCCTTTTGCTCTTGGCTAAAAGGGGCGCCTGAAGTTTTGGGGAAAAAACCGTTTTTGGCCCGGGTCGACACCGCAGGCCCCGACCTCAACAGGTCGGTTCCTTTTGGCAAAACTCACTTTGGCGAAAGGGGGTCTTTTTTTATTCTGACCGACCTGTTTCGCTAACCTAGGGGTAACATTGCAAACAATGGGGTTTGACAAATGCTTGCAATACTGCTGCAGCACTGTCCAGACCATCGTTACTGTACTGACTTCCGTAAATGGGCCCATGCAGCTATCTCACAAGTACTTAGAAAATCTTCGCATTTCAAAAATCATTAAGTTAGAAAGTGGTAAGGCAGGGACTTGTGTGAGGTTACCAAGCTTAGGCTGCAATCAGTTACGTCATTTCAAAAACAACCATGCCTGATGAGGTTCAGCAGTGAAGCCACATTCTGTAGCTCTAGTATACCTTCAAAAACTCTGCGATGGTGCTGTTTTCCCTAAAAAAATTTAAATTTTCAGCAGGCCTGCTGCTGTTTCACAGAGTCATGCTGCAGTGCTCCCACTTGCAACTGATGTAAACACAATTGGGGTGGGTGAAGAACGGGTGTGGGAGATGGGAAACCTGATGGAACTGTGCCCGCAATCCTTGATGGGACACATGCCCCTTGATGTCTGTAGCATATGTGCCCCCATGGTCTGCCCATCCCCGATTCACTAGGCTCACCCGGTGCCAACAGGAGGTAAGCATCCTGGCCCCACAAGCACTTGTCCATGGGTTGGTCGTTAAATGACCTTCCCAGAATTGTGTTGGTCAGGGCAAGGTCTGTTAGGGGACACGGCTGCTTTTAAGGCGCAACGGTACCCTGGAAAAAACGGTTGGTTGGCTTGGATCGAGTACAGAGGGAGGGCCCCGGCATGGGTTGGGGAAAGCCTGAAATTGCCCATTTAAGTTTTGATAGCTAGATTTTTATGCTTGCGTTCCTAGGCCGGAAGGACAGATGAATGCTGCACTGAGACAAGAAATTGGACGTGGTTGAGATGGTGCTGTGAATGTGCAGCAAAGGTGCAGGCAGGGGCATCCATCCTACATCACAAAAAATTGGGCAAACATGACACTGGACAAGAGGCAGTGAGCCACTTGCAGACACGATTGTGGACCCAGAATTTAGGGTTCACTTAGTCCGTGCTTTGATGAAAATTGCTAAGCATACGGTGGTGGCCATGGCTGATAGTGGTCAGACCCCTGCTGATCATACTGTGTTTTGTAAATGACATTCATTTATTGTCTGCACTTTCTTTAAAAAAATCCCCAACCGGGAACACCTAAGCCTTGGCCTGGGATCTTGATGCAGGGGTTCCTGGGAACATTGGACACCTTCTCCCTCGGCTGCCGCCCCCCCCACTGCCTCTTCCTGCTTGTTGTGTGCTTCAGATTCCTCCCCCTCGCTTGGCCGCCTCGCTCTGCTTGGCGCCTTCCCAGGTTGGGTAAGTAACTTTTATCTCCACCACCCTCTCTTTCCTTCTGCACTCTGGTTCTCCTGACTTTTCTGACTTAACAACATCACTTATTGACAACTGTGTACATCACAGTCAAACCTACCTTCTCTACAGGCTGCTCAAATATTTGGGCATCCCTAACAGAAGCTTTTCATGTCTCTCTTGAGGAAGCTATATGTGGTATTTTCCTGAAAAGGGGTGGTATTTCACCCTGAAACGATAGATTTAACCACTTCTTAACTGCTACTACGTCTTGGAAATCTAATATTTGGCAACGCGGACGGAATCCACATCTTTTCTGCAGTGCATTCTTCTTGAAAAATGCAAGACAAGAACCAGGTTCAATAAAATAAATGTAAAAAAGCCCTTCGGAGTGTAGGTAACTTTGTCCGGGGCCCCCATGGTGGGAAAGAAGGAGGTTTGAGTGAGGATTTGTGGTACAACTCTTGGCTAGTGAGAAACCGGAAGTTGAAAACCCGGGTGGTGCTGGAAAAATACTGGATGCATTAGCGGAATCCAACCGACCAACTGTTTACACTGTTCTGGCATTAAAGGGTCGCGCCCCCCTGCATATAGGACAGGAAACTAGGTTCATGGATGGCATGTTTGATGTGCCCCATCAGGCCAGTTTCACCTGGTCCACATGAACACCCTGCCGGAATCACTGCATCTTCTCATCCCCCAAAAAGGCTGATACACCAACTTACTTACCATCCGGGGCCCCTGCTATGAGTTCTGCCCTCCGCCGCTCCATTCTTTTATGCCAATCCTCTGCTGGCTGTGTGCATACTTCCCGGCGTGGCGCCGCACTTCCGATCCTATAGAGACATAAGCAGACTCCTAATGTGTCCCCAGCATATTGCCAAGAGGGATCGGGTATTAAGGCATCTCCACCCATACGGAATGCCTGAGCAACAAACTCCTCAGTCTGTGTTCTCTACTCAGTTTGCCAGGCCTGTCCTGTTACTGTCTATTCCTGTCCCCTGGGGCTGTACACACAGGCCTGTTCCTTTTCCTGTGTGTCTCGTTCCTTGCACCCTGGGGGCTATATAAATAGGCCTTAATCCTTCTTCCTGAACTTGTACCCGTGTCTGTCCTTGTATGAACTAAATCCTTCTTGTACCTGTTTGCATCATTGTCCGTTGTCTCCCCACTCAGCAGTGTGTATCTTTGTGTCCAAAGCCTTTTGCTATGATCCCGTCCCGCACCCTGGCTTTGCTCTTGCTCCGCACCCTGCGGCTCGCTCTTACTCCGTACACTGCGCCTCTGCTCTCGTTCTGCAACCTATGGCTCTGCTCTCACTCGCACTCTGCGGCTCAGCTCCACGCTCCGCACCATGTGGATCTGGGTCTGCTCTCGCTCCTCACCCTGCTGCACTCTCTGCTTCTCGCTCCACACCCTGCGGGTCCTTCTGCTCTTGCTCCTCACCCTGCGGCTCCACTCTGCTCCGCACCCTGCAGCTCTGCTTACTCTTTCTCTGCAACCTATGGCTCTACTCTCGCTCCTCACTCTGCGGTTCTGCCACACTCCGCACCATGCGGATCTGCTCTGCTCTCACTCCGCACTCTTGCTGCTCTGCTCTCCAGCTTCACAACCCTGCGGCTCCGCTCTGCCTCTCGCTCCGCACCCTGTGGCTCTAGTCTGAACAGGTTCCAACCTGTTCTCATATTCCAATCGTACCTATCCGTGTTCCTGTCCTTCCCGAATCATTTCCTTTTCCTCCAGTCTTATCAGTGCCAGCCGTGCCCGCCTGCCTGCCAGAGTGCCAGCCCTGCCTGTCTGCCTGCCAAAGTGCCAGCTGTGCCCGCCTGCCTGCCAGAGTGCCAGCCGTGCCCGCCAGACTGCCAGTCGTGTCCATATGTACTTGCCCAAACCTGTGATTAGTGTTCCGTCCCCAGTGGGATCAGCTGCTACAGCCAGACACAGCCCTGGAGTGGTACCTGGCAGCTACCTGCCGCACAAGCCTGACCTCACCACTAGAGGTGAACACCAAGGTAGCTGCTTAGTCACGCCCCTCCAGGGTAGTCTGGTTTGTGGCTCAGTGGGGCCGCAACCCTCACTCGCGCCATCCCGTCTGGGCAAACCAGAAAAATAATGTTCGCAAGCTTTCAGAGCGCAGAGGCTCCTTCATCAGGCAGATCCAAATGTAATCTTGCCTGAAGAAGGAGCCTCTGTTCTCTGAAAGCTTGCGAACATATAATTTTCTGGTTAGCCAATAAAGTTATCACTCTAAGAATACTCTTGTCATCTTTGACGGAAAAGTATTCACATCGATTTTTCTGGCTAACACGGTACCACAATATAATTTATTATTGTACATCAGCTGAAATGCTGTGAGACAAAGAAAACCCTATATTAAGGGTACCCAATCTAACTCAAGAAGATGTGCGAAACCGGCTAAATAAGATTGAAATAGATAAATCTCCTGGTCCGGGTGGCATACACCCACGATACTAAGAGAACTAAGTAATGTAATAGACAAGCCATTATTTCTTATATTTAGGGACTCTATAGCGATGGGTTCCACAGGACTTGCGCATAGCAAATGTGGTACCAATATTCAAAAAGGGCTCTAAAAGTGAGCCTGGAAATTGTAGGCCAGTAAGTCTAACCTCTATTGTTGGTAAAATATTTGAAGGGTTTCTGAGGGATGTTATTCTGGATTACTCAATGAGAATTACTCCATATCTGCATGGTTTATCAGGAATCATTCCTGTCAAACCAATCTAATCAGATTTTTGAAGAGGTAAGCTATAGACTGGACCAAGGGTGTTTATTGGATGTGTATATCTTTATTTTTCCAAAGCGTTTGATACCGTACCACACAAGAGGTTGGTACACAAAATGAGAATGCTGGGTCTGAGGAAAAATGTGTGTAAATTGGTAAGTAACTGGCTTAGTGATAGAAACAGAGGGTGGTTATAAATGGTATATTCTCTAACTGATCGCTGTGACCAGTTGGGTACCGCAGGGTCGTTGTTGGGACCTTTCCTCTTCAACATATTTTTAACTCTCTGGTAGAAGGTTTAAACAGTAAAATATCGATATTTGCAGATGATACAAAACTATGTAAAGCAGTCAATACAAGAGAAGATAGTATTCTGCTACAGATGGATTTGGGTAAGTTGGAAACTTGGGCCGAAAGGTGGCAGATGTGGTTTAAAAATGATAAATATAAGGTTATACACATGGGAAGAAGGAATCAGTATCACCATTACACACTGAATGGGAAACCACTGGGTAAACCTGGCATGGAGAATGACTTTGGCAAACCTAGTTAATACAAAGGAGGGCAAAAAAATTAATAAAAGGGATGGGGGAACTACAATACCCAGAGAGATTAGCAAAATTAGGGTTATTTAATTTAGAAAAAAGACAACTGAGGGGCGATTTAATAACCATGTATAAGTATATAAGGGGACAATACAAATATCTCTCCGAGAATCTGTTTATACCAAGGAAGGTGACGGTCATTAGGGGCATTCTCTGCATCTGAAGGAGAGAAGGTTTTTCCACCAACTTAGAAGAGATTTTCTTTACTGTTAGTGCAGTGAGAATCTGGAATTCCTTGCCTGAGGAGGTAGTGATGGCAAACCAGTCGAGGGTTCAAGAGAGGCCTGGATGTCTTCCTGGAGTGTAACAATATTGTATCTTACAGTTATTAGGTTAGTTAGAAGGACATAGATCTGGGGATTTATCCTGACAGAATATAGGCTGAACTGGATGGACAAATGTCTTTTTCGGCCTTGCTAACTATTTACTCTGTTACTATGAAATGAAGTCTGGTGCTGCAACAGAGTATTAGCCCAAATCATTTTAATTAAGAAATGTGACTTTCTGATTACTGACTGCAACACAGTTTTTATCCCAAATTATTTGTATTAGTTAATTGGGTCACGTGGTGCACACCAATATTAGGCCTAACGATTTTTAAGTGGAAATCTGGCCTTCTGATTTGTCTCTGAAGCAAAGTTTGATCACAAATGATTTGGATTAGCAAATGAGGCCTCCGAGACTTCCACACAGTTTTTAGTTATATGCTAGAAAGATAGTTTCACACTGGACAGGATCCTTATCTAGCTAACTGATAAGTTCACTTGCAACACTATCAGGAGCGGCTTCTATAAACTGTGACACTGAAAAATAGTGCAGGCAAAACAAGATGTCCGCTTTTTATATGGCCAGGTGCATGTGACTTAAGCAGCCAATCACAAAAGACCTGTTGTCATGACGTAATGGATGGTTGTGCACCCTGATTGGCTGCCAGAATTAACACACATAACGTTAAGAAAAAAAAATTAGCGCTCTGCTCCTCTAACCTCTCCACACACCCCCCCGCTCATCATACAGTACCACTATCCTAGCTGAAGTAATAAAAAAGGCATGGATGGAAATGCGATGATTTACCAAGCTGTGACCAAATTTTGACAACTTTGAGTAAAAATGCTCTAGAAACCCAACACAAATCCGAATGTGCTATGTTCGTGCTGAATTTGAAATTGGTGAACGTTTACTAACAAGTTTGCTCATCTCTACTTTCAAGAGAACATAAATGTTGGTTTCTGGTACCAGAACTTTATATTAACCTCCTCATGAAGATTATGAAAAGCTGCTGCGCTCTAAGAGAAGAGTCAGGTGGCCGTATAACTTGGACATGGATTTTCAAAGCTCTACAGACCAGAGTGTGAGACGCATGTATTTCCATGCAGCTGTCATGCTCGGGTCAGGAAAACCGATGGGCAGTGCGAGCAATGCATTGCGATCCTCATCCATGTTATGTGGCTGCCTGACTCTTCCCTAAACAATATAAAATTCTTCGCAAGATATGTGGGAAATGAGCCACAGCAAAGAAGGATGATCGAACAGTATCTTTTCATAACTGAGTCCTTTCCTATCACCAAACAAAGGGTAGGAGCATCAATCTGTCACACACTACTTGGGAAGGACATATAGACATGCCCAAAGCTTTGTATGTGACTGAAGCTGAACTTGTCAGGAGTGGCACAAGCCAGCATTGTCGGTCATGATACCAGCACACACACACAAAACATTTAAAGATCTGTCAGAAAACAAATTATTTAAAGGGATTATGTCACCTCGGAACAACCTTCCTAAGATGTCTATATGGGCATGCACAAAATAGGAAGCTGATAGAAATGATGTTCTATATGTGCGATTTGTTGTCTTATTCCAGAGAAATCCACATTTTTCTTATATGTAAATGAGCTGTAAGATCTATGGGCCAGATATAGATCTCCCTGAGAATCTGCCTCCAGAGATTATTTAAATGAAAAGGGGCTTACCAGTGTAAGACATGTAATGGTAATGACTAGTGATGAGCGAATAGTGAAATATTCAGATTCAGGAAAATAGGTACGAATAATTTCTAATATCCGTGTATTTGTACCGAATAATTAATCCAATGCAAGTCAATGTGAAAGCCGAATATTTTACTACTGGACCCAAAAAACAGGTCTAGGCCTGAGAAAAAAACTGAAATGGATTGGAAAGTGCTAAAACTAAATGGGAATATTATGGAGAAGATGCCTACATGCCTTTCTGACTCACATATGGTATCTGGGAATAATGTTGTCAGACTATTGTGCCAGTCTTATGGATTTCTAAGAAGACTTACCAAGCCAAACCTAATTTTTTTTTAAAGGAAAAATGCTAAGAAACATTTTCTCCTTCATAGTTACATGTAAATAATCCAAAAGATAAAAAAAATTATACCTTCCATTTAGCATATGTTCACATGGAGCTTTTTGCTTTAGTTTTCCTTTTACATTTGTAAGGGCTCTCACTCCTACATTTGGAAGGTCCCTACCTCATTTAAAATTGTTTAGCTAGATAGTGGAATACATATTTCCCACTTTACAATGCCAGCTAAAACAAGCCCATTTGAATTTTGTGCTTCGCCCGCCACCACCACCACATTCACCGCCAAGTAATTATGCGACCCTCACTTAAACATTTTTAGAGGGCCAGCAGGTGCTGTGAAACCTAAGTATGGAAGGGCCCTCAGGTGGCCCTGTATCATACATTTTGGAGGGCTCTCATGCCTACATTTTGGAGGTCCCTCCCTCATTCAAATTTGTTAGCTAATAGTGGAATACATATTTACCATCACTTTACAATACCAGCTAAAACATGACTATTTGAATGTTGGGCTTTGCCCACCACTACGTCCACTGCCATGTCATTATGCACCCCTGGCTTCACATTTTCAGAGGGCTGTCAGGTGCCGTGAAACCTGAATTTTGTGAGCTCCACAGTTCATTTTGGTCACTGGATCCCAATAGAACCACTGTTATAGCGGGTGAAGCTGCTGTAAGGTGCAAATAATACAGGAGTTGGGGGTGCTGTGTTATGATTCGGTAACCGAGAAGGATATTAGGAAAAATAGGCTAGGCAACCAGACACCCAGAGAGGTTGGTAACTTAGCGGATTGCAGACCCCTGAACTGACAACACAACTAGAATAGCCGTGGGACGTACCTACGATGCCCTAGACGCCTCGACACAGCCAAAGAGTTAACTAAGCCTAAATAGAGAAAGGGAAAGCTACCTGCCCCGGAATAAAGCCCCAAAAGAATAGATAGCCCCCAAACATATATTGCCGGTGAGAAAGATGAAGCACAGACATAAAATAGAGTAAGCAAATGCTGGGGCCCAAACTGTCTAGATAGAGCAGGACAGAAAAGGATACTGTCTGCAATCCAGCAAAAACCCTAAGAAAAATTCCATCACGTCTGAGATGCAAAAAATACTGAGGCCACATGACCTCTCACCCGCTAAATCAGATCTCGGGTGTGAACTGGCGCAAAACAACAGATACTGAAATAACAAGGAACTAGAAACACAGAAGACTGACACAATCTGCGACAGATGAAAACAGAGTCCAGCACGGGTTCCCGCAGGGAACCAGGCTGACCTAACTCCAGCAAAGCAGAAAACTGAGAAAAGCAAAAGGTAAACAAATTCCACAGATTTAAACAGCCAAATAACTTATCTGGAAGATGCAGGACACAGCAGGGAGCAAGCTGACTTCCAGAAGGCTCAGGAAGAAAACAAATCACCGGCAACAACTATGGGAAGGCTGCTCACTTATATCTCCCCAATCAATAACACCTAATCTCCAATCATCCTCCTCAGGTGATCGACTTCTATCAACCAACCAGCTCCATTACCAGAAGCAACCACCAGAGGGAGCCCAAACTCAGAAGCTGGATTTAAAGTGTTCACAAACAGAGCTGTATGCTAATATCAGTAAATTGGATTCAACCAGACACCAAAAGCATTAGAATTAAATTCTGAATACAGTGTATGCAAGCAAGGGCCTGCATCCTGGTCAGTCATTCCTGAAACTGATACACACTTAAAGAGACCGTGAGAACGGTAACTCAATAAAAAATTATAATATTATAATATATCTAGAGATTGAGAGTACAAGTTTCACCATTGCACAATGTACAAAGGCTTCCAAAAATCACCCAAGGAGTCTGTATCATACACGCTGAGAGAGACCATGATGGGGACCTCACAATAAATATAGCAGTTATTATAATTTCTAGACATAGGGGTACAAGTTTCCCCATTGCACAATGTACAAAGGTTTACAAATTTAAAAACATTACACACGTGGGGTATACTTATATGACCACTAAGTACTTGTAGCAGAAGCAGGACGATTAGGAAATGATTTCCAGAACAAAATGAGTTTGGATGGTAAGGGATGGAGAATAAGACAACTTCCAAAAAACAACATTTGGACTGCATTTAAGGTGGGTCGCCGTCATCCGTGGGGCTTACAAAGTCTGAGGAAATCCAGCACTTGTTCAATTTTAGAAAAGTCAGCCTGTCTGCATTTTCCTTTGATAGGCGTATGCACCTATCCGTTATGATTGCACCGGTCAAACTAAAATCCCGCTCAGACAACACATGTATGGGAGGGCATGGCAGTATCTCCAAGGTGTACAAGGAGAGGTCAGGCCAAGTGTGCAGCTTGGACAACCAATAGTTAAAGGGCACTGCAGAATCAGGAAGGATTCTGGCATGGTCACTTAATACTCCTTCACCATCTTGGTCAACTATCCCTCCTTGTCATAGTTACACCCACAGATAGCCTTTGCTGATGTTACGGTTTCATGAAAATGGCCAAGTTGGTGGACATTTCTCCCCCCCGAATTGCACCTAGTGTGTGTGTCCCTCCCCTGTAATCCTTGTGGGAGAAAAGAGCCAGTACCTCTGCTAGCAGTGTTATCTGAGGATAATCTTTTAAGCAACTCTTCAATAGCAGCCCTCTGGCACACATGCACTTAAATTGGCACGTCTGCTTCCAACATGAGAGAAGGAAATTTCTCCTTGTACCATGGGTCAAGAAAGGTGCACAGCCAGTATTTCATGGTGGACAAAATGTCTTTCACGTGAGGGTTTTGGAAAGGCATCTGGACATGAGCTGTGCCATGTGTGGCAGACTACAAACAGTCAAACGTTCAATTTTTTTTTAAATCGCCTTCATGACACACACCAAGAGCAGACTCAGGACAATTAGTGTCACTGGTAAATAGTGACATTTGTGTATCTCAGCAGCTTTGCGCCAGTCGCACAACTGCTAGATTAATATACGCTATTTATTGAGCCAATAATATTTTTTAGATCGCCTTTATGACATACGGCAACAGTAGAGTAAGGAAAATTACTGGAAAATAGTGACGGTTGCGTATCTCAGCAGGCTTTTTGCCAGTCAAACAACTGCTAGATAAACATACACTATTTATTTAGCCAATAGCAGTAATTTTTTGTTAAATCGCCTTTATGATACACTGCAACAGGAGACTCTGGAAAATTAGTGGCACTGTTAAATAGTGACATTGCATATCTCTGCAGGCTTTGCGCCAGTCACACAACAGCTAGATAAATATGCACTATTTAAGCAATAGAAAATTATTGCCTTTATGACACATGCCAATAGCACAGTAAGGCCTGGGTCACACTTGCAAGAAACTCGCACAAGTCTCGCACCTCAATACCCGGCACTGCCGTCGGCACTCGGGACTGGAGTGTGCGGCTGCATGAGTCTGAGTGCCGGCGGCAGTGCTGGGTACTGAGGTGTGAGACTCGTGCGAGTTTCTCGCAAGTGTGACCCCGGCCTAAGGAAAATTATTGGCATTGGTAAACAATGACGTTTGCGTATCTCTGCAGGCATTTTGCAACTCGAACAACTACTAGATATATGTATGCTATTTATTTAACCAATTGAATTTTTTTGTACCGCCCATAGGTGACCCTCATCACGTGATTTCAGGTCACAGATGGGTTGGCATGACATCCAGAGGTCTTCTGCAGACCTCTATGGTTACTAATGCTGGATTGCGATGAGCGCAGCCAGTTGGTCAACGCTCATAGCAAGTCAGCAAGTCAGCAATTCTGCTACATACAGGCGATCTGATCATCGCCTGTATGTAGCAGAACCGTTGGGATATGGCAGGGTTTTAGTCTCCTATTGAATCATGCCAAAAGTAAAAAAAAAAAATTTTTAAAAAATAAAAATATATAAAAGCTCAAATCACCCCCTTTTTGCCCCATTCAAAATAAAACAATAAAAAAAATCAAATATACACATACTTGGTATCGCAGCTTTCAGAATCACCCGATCTATCAATATAAAAAAGATTTAACCCGGCGTAACCAGAAAAAAATTCAAAACACCAGAATTATGTTCGGTTGGTTGCTGCAACAATACATTAAAATGGAATAATGGGCGATCAAAAGATTGTATTTGCACCAAAATGGTATCATTAAAACGTCAGCTTGGCATGCAAAAAATAAGCCTTCACCTCACGCGAGATCACGATAAATGGAGACGCTATGGGTCTCAGAGAATGACACTTTTGTTTTAGCAAACTTTGGATTTTTTTTCACCACTTAAATAAAAAAGAACATGGACATGTTTGGTATTTACGAACTCATAATGACCTGGAGAATCATAATGGTGGTTTGTTTTAGAATTTAGTGAACATGGTAAAAAAAAATGCAAAAAAACAGTTGTGGAATTGCACTTTTTTTGCAATTTCACCGTATTTTTAATTATTTTCCCATTTTTGAGTACACGATATGGTAAAACTAATGGTATCGTTCAAAAGTACAACTTGTCCCGCAAGAATCAAGCTCTCACATTGACGGAAAAATAAAAATGTTATGGCTCTGGGAAGAAGGGGAGCGAAAATCAGAAACGCAAAAATGAAAAAAGGGCTCCGTCATGAAGGGGTTAAAGTGTAGCTTGTGCTTCAGGAGCACTTGCCATAGAATGTCTGTCTTCTAGCTTTTTCGGACTCCCGTCTGAGCAGAATTTCATGTGCGGCAGTTGTCATTTCCCATCAAATGTGAATTGAGAATGAATAATAAGTCCAGGAGGAGAAAGAAGTAGATTTTTCTGATAGCATACATTACAACGTTTTTTTGTTTTTTTTACACGTGTGCATTTGATTTAGAATGATAAATAAAATAATTGTTACACTGCCAATTCGGGTCCTGTGATCCATCTGTGAATATTGAAGATTTTAAAAGCTACATAACTAATGTAATTTATGCATCAAGAGAAAATTGGAAGCAAAGGATAATTATTTGTTTGTATATTGTCGGATATTTTATAACGCCTGTAGCTTTACGTCTATGACTATCCTTTCTAGTTGAATGCTCTTGAAATCACTCTACTTTCTTTGTATTTTGTGAGTTTTAGAGGAGACAAACAACGCTGTAATTACATTCAGGATAATTATAATTTACACAGCTGCTAGTGTAAGCCATGCCATGTTATCAACACAGAACTTGATAGCTGAATTGTTAAATTAATGTAATGCAAAATGAAGGGGTGCTACAAATGGGAGGGTTGAATGTGCCCATTACCACGTTCGGTGGTACAGCTGGGTAAGACCGGCAAAGTCTACCCAACTACAATAAGCTTTTAATCTTTTTTTAACAAGACCTTTTGAACATATTCCCACTATGAAAGCTCTCCAGAAGAATGTAGAGAGGTAAGATAACTTAATACATATGATGACAAAATGGAACAAAGAAGCCGAGGAGAAAAATGAAACCACTACCAATGCGAATCCGCAGCAAAACAATGGGCAGCTGATCTGCCTGGCATACGATAACCCTCTGCTGAATGGGCCTGCAAGAAGAACAAGAAGTATGTTATTTTCATTTGTGCGCTCATGCAGACATTAAACATATTAGTCAGATAGTTTTTCATATGCTTTACAAAAGGATAATTATACAATCAAACGAGAAAGGATCCATTTCACAACGAGCGCCGGCATCAAGAATGAATGTCCAGTATTTTTATTCAAATTATAATAATAAAAAGCCAGAGACAAAGAGCTGCAGTGATGCCAAAAAACAGTAACTGAGCAAAGTCACAATCAACGGTTGTAGGCTGTTTCTTTAGTTAGTGACCTACATAACATTGAAGGGATTTAGCTTTGAGAATTTTTAAATAAAATATAGGATTAGATGTACAGCATTTGCTTTGTATACTGTTATTTATGTATTTGGAGCAGGTGGAATTTGTTGAACTTTAAGGGCTCGTTCCCATGACTGTAGTTTAGGTCTGAGTGCTGTCCATTAGAGTTGAGCGAAACAGGTCGTTCATTTTCAAAAATCGCAGATTTTCGCCAAAGTCGGGTTTCATGAAACGAAACCCGACCATGGAGTGAGTTCGGTCACGTGTTTGGCGACCATTTTGCTGGAGTCGGTTTTCCTCTACAGTTTAAGCGCCTTTTCTCGGCCAATGAGCAAGGAAGCCAGCTGTGAGCAACGTGATGACATAGCAGCCGAACAGCAGTATCTTAGAGAAGTGCATTGCAGCGATTGGCTGGCTTTCAGTGGCATCACAGTGCATATAAAATCACTCAGCGCCGACCGCCATTTTACCACTGCCGAACTCAGTGTAGGGGAAGGTTGCTGACGGAGCATCTGAGCAGGGAGAGCATTAGGCAGGGCCTAAAAAAAAATAACTTTGAGCTGATAGCGATTAGCTGTACAGTGACTGTGCAGTGAGAGGGGAGGATTTTAGTGTGTTCAGCAACGCTAGTTCTTAGGCCTCCTGCCTGCCAGTGATGCTGTAGAAATTGATTGCTTGTGTGGACCATCATATCTGATTACAGGCTGCCTGCCTATGATAGAGGGGCAATAAATTGGGTGTAGTAGCTGAGCTGCCTGCCTGCTAGTGAAAGTCTACAAATTGCTTGAGTGGACCATCAGATCTGATTACAGGCTGCCTGCCTGTGATAAAGGGCAATAAATTTGGTGTAGTAGCTGAGCTGCCTGCCTGCTAGTGAAAGTCTACAAATTGCTTGAGTGGACCATCAGATCTGATTACAGGCTGCCTGCCTGTGATAATGGGGCAATTAATTGGGTGTAGTAGCTGAGCTGCCTGCCTGCTAGTGACAGTGTAAAATTGCTTGAGTGGACCATCAGATCTGATTACAGGCTGCCTGCCTGTGATAAAGGGCAATTAATTGGGTGTAGTAGCTGAGCTTCCTGCCTGCTAGTGACAGTGTACAAATTGCTTGAGTGGAACATCAGATCTGATTACAGGCTGCCTGCCTGTGATAAAGGGACAATTAATTGGGTGTAGTAGCTGAGCTGCCTGCCTGCTAGTGACAGTGTAAAATTGCTTGAGTGGACTATCAGATCTGATTACAGGCTGCCTGCCTGTGATAAAGGGGCAATTAATTGGGTGTAGTAGCTGAGCTTCCTGCCTGCTAGTGACTGTGTACAAATTGCTTGAGTGGACCATCAGATCTGATTACAGGCTGCCTGCCTGTGATAAAGGGGCAATTATTTGGGTGTAGTAGCTGAGCTGCCTGCCTGCTAGTGACAGTGTACAAATTGCTTGAGTGGACCATCAGATCTGATTACAGGCTGCCTGTGATAAAGGGGCAATTAATTGGATGTAGTAGCTGAGCTGCCTGCCTGCTAGTGACAGTCTACAAATTGCTTGAGTGGACCATCAGATCTGATTACAGGCTGCCTGCCTGTGATAAAGGGGCAATTAATTGGGTGTAGAACCTGAGCTGCCTGCCTGCTAGTGACAGTGTACAAATTGCTTGAGTGGACCATCAGATCTTATTACAGGCTGCCTGCATGTGATAAAGGGGCAATTAATTGGGTGTAGTAGCTGAGCTGCCTGCCTGCTAGTGACAGTCTACAAATTGCTTGAGTGGACCATCAGATCTGATTACAGGCTGCCTGCCTGTGATAATGGGGCAATTAATTGGGTGTAGTAGCTGAGCTGCCTGCCTGCTAGTGACAGTGTAAAATTGCTTGAGTGGACCATCAGATCTGATTACAGGCTGCCTGCCTGTGATAAAGGGGCAATTAATTGGGTGTAGTAGCTGAGCTTCCTGCCTGCTAGTGACAGTGTACAAATTGCTTGAGTGGAACATCAGATCTGATTACAGGCTGCCTGCCTGTGATAAAGGGACAATTAATTGGGTGTAGTAGCTGAGCTGCCTGCCTGCTAGTGACAGTGTAAAATTGCTTGAGTGGACTATCAGATCTGATTACAGGCTGCCTGCCTGTGATAAAGGGGCAATTAATTGGGTGTAGTAGCTGAGCTTCCTGCCTGCTAGTGACTGTGTACAAATTGCTTGAGTGGACCATCAGATCTGATTACAGGCTGCCTGCCTGTGATAAAGGGGCAATTATTTGGGTGTAGTAGCTGAGCTGCCTGCCTGCTAGTGACAGTGTACAAATTGCTTGAGTGGACCATCAGATCTGATTACAGGCTGCCTGCCTGTGATAAAGGGGCAATTAATTGGATGTAGTAGCTGAGCTGCCTGCCTGCTAGTGACAGTCTACAAATTGCTTGAGTGACCATCAGATCTGATTACAGGCTGCCTGCCTGTGATAAAGGGGCAATTAATTGGGTGTAGAACCTGAGCTGCCTGCCTGCTAGTGACAGTGTACAAATTGCTTGAGTGGACCATCAGATCTTATTACAGGCTGCCTGCATGTGATAAAGGGCAATTAATTGGGTGTAGTAGCTGAGCTGCCTGCCTGCTAGTGACAGTCTACAAATTGCTTGAGTGGACCATCAGATCTGATTACAGGCTGCCTGCCTGTGATAATGGGGCAATTAATTGGGTGTAGTAGCTGAGCTGCCTGCCTGCTAGTGACAGTGTACAAATTGCTTGAGTGGACCATCAGATCTGATTACCGGCTGGCTGCCTGTGATAAAGGGGCAATTAATTGGGCATAGTAGCTGAGCTGCCTGCCAGTGACAGTGTACAAATTGCTTTAATGGAGCATCACATCTGAATAGTAGGCTGCCTGACTGTGTTAAGGGGCAATTAATTTGTTGGAGTAGTACAGCTGCCTGGCCCTGACAATGTACAAATTGCTTTAGGGGAGCATCACATCTGAATAGTAAGCTGCCTGACTGTGTTTAAGGGGGCAATTAAATTGTTATAGTAGTACAGCTTCCTGGCCCTGACAGTGTACAAATTGCTTTAGTGGAGCATCACATCTGAATAGTAAGCTGCCTGACTGTGTTAAGGGGGCAATTAATTTGTTTGAAGTAGTACAGCTGCCTGGCCCTGACAGTGTACAAATTGCTTTAGGGGAGCATCACATCTGAATAGTAAGCTGCCTGACTGTGTTAAGGGGGCAATTAATTTGTTTGAAGTAGTACAGCTGCCTGGCCCTGACAGTGTACAAATTGCTTTAGGGGAGCATCACATCTGAATAGTAAGCTGCCTGACTGTGTTAAGGGGGCAATTAATTTGTTATAGTAGTACAGCTGCCTGGCCCTGACAGTGTACAAATTGCTTTAGGGGAGCATCACATCTGAATAGTAAGCTGCCTGACAGTGTTACGGGGCAATTAATTTGTTGGAGTAGTACAGCTGCCTGGCCCTGACAGTGTACAAATAGCTTTAGTGGAGCATCACATCTGAATAGTAAGCTGCCTGACTGTGTTAAGTGGGCAATTAATTTGGAGGAGTAAAAAAACATAGATGATCTAACCTTTATTAAAATGAACCATGCATGGGTTTCAAATGATTTTGTCCCACCTTCCCCTCAGGACACATAGGTTGTCAGCAAAATGGCTCGTTTTGTCGTCTTCCTCTGAATTCTCAAAATTCCTCCATTTTCAGCTGCAGAACGTCCAGCATACACCTTAACCTATGTAACTTTTTGCCACCTCTCTATCTGGCCTGCCCCCCCCCCCCCCACAGGGCCAGGGTCACCTCCTGGCGTCCCCGGGCTAGTGCCGGTACCCTGAGTAGGTGGGGGCTCCCACTCTCGGGCGACAGCACTGGCACAGGGTCCCTCAAAAAGTGTCTCTGACGGTGGGATGGGCCCTCTCGCCATCAGACACACGGGCGTACTATGAGGGGCACTGTGCCAGTGCTGGCGCATATGACTGGGCCCCCCCGGCTTGGTTATGGCCCCAGCACTCGCAATAGTTCCCTCTCCCTGCTCCACAGCTGTGGAGTCTTGGCACTGAAATCATTTACAAGGACAGCCACTACCAATTTTGGTAACTGATCCATGCTGGTTAAGACTTAGCTATAGCCTGTCCTGCTGGCCTCTACCTTACGATTCTCAATGCCATTGGCTACCATTTTGAATGGACGTCGATTATCAATTGGATGCATTGGCGGTTTATGGTGATCTTCTTTCACACTTTTCATAGTCACAGAGGTCTGATATTCGTGGCACCCTTTTAAATGTTTCCTCTCCTGCCAATCCAATCGTATTGCCATATGTTTATATGCTTTGTGAACATGAACAATACAAACATTAAGTAACTGAAAAAGATGAAAAATATCTTTACACAGACTGCTTTACTAGGTCTGTGTGTTAAGAATAAAATGTCGATGTTTTAAACTGTACCCAGAAATGTTCTTGAAACCCTGACCACACTTTTGTGTATACGAGTAACTAAAGAATTGTGTGAGAAACCTGTTGGCACGTTGCGTTTATAAAGTCTAAGGGTTACCGGCCGATGGGCCATACTAGGTTGAAGGATCAAACATGGCAGCTGGATCATTGCCAAAAAGGAACAGGAGCCTGAAAAGTGGGGGCCATTGGGCACGATGGGCAAACACGGCCTGCTGCAGCTGTAATGTGGTTTGGCTGGTGACTGCTAGGCCTAGTCTTAAAATAATCACTGTTCAACGCAATTTTTCAGGCAGAAGGTTTTAAACCATATTTTAATTCAATTTTGGCTGCCGATTACGAATATGAACTCTGTGTTTGGCTATCACATCAGGATTTAGAGATATTCTCCATTTTTGCTGAAAATTACTACTATCGAATGTTTTATGATAAAAGCACAATTTTCGGTACTACATTTTGTATATTTTTAATTAAGGAATAACAAAGATTCCAAAGTCTATGTACAGCAAATGAAATATACTTACAGAATTCAAATACCAAATATAAAAACACATAGATTTGGCACACAGATGAATGGCAAATGTCAGTCATTTGAAATTTCTTTTATTGGCTGATCTGTGATGTACAGCTTCTGGGTTGTCTCTCATCAAGTTCCTGCAAAAGTCAGCCATCATGTGTGAGTCCCAGCAGCCTTCATACCGTTCTTCCATTGTTGTAATGTCCTGATGAAAACGCTCCCCTTGCTCCTCGCTCACATCCCAAGGTGCTCTTGAAAAAAGTAAAAATGGCTGTGTAGATAGTGAATCTTGATACTCCTTCTACATCCAATATTTTGCAGACTCATTTGTAGCTCTTCCACAATGTGTTCATGGTTGTCTGCTTTCTTATTCCCTAGAAAATTCTGCACCACATTTCAAGATGCATTCCTAGCTCTTTATTCTGTCTCATTCATTGATGTGATAAAATTTGGGTCTCTCCGAAGTGTTCTTAGTTGAGGTCCATCAAAAATTCCAGCCTTTTTTTTCTCTTCAGTAAGACCAGGAAAAGTTGAACATTTATAGTTAAAGCATTCTCCACAGTGATTGAGAGGTTTGACCAACTGCTTCATTAATCCAAGTTTTATGTGCAAGGTAGAAAAGACAATGTTATTCCAATCCACTAGAGGATCATGGATCACATTCTTATCGCCAGATTTCAAACTCTGTCGCTGATGCCATTCATTTTTAAAGCAATGCTCTGCTGTAGCTCAACTGTCCCAGCAGCACAGAAAACAAGGGTGTTTTTTGTATCCTCCTTGCAGACCCAAAAGAAAGTTAACCATTGTAAAATCAACACAAATTAACCACCCATGAACATTATATTGTAACCTCTGTAGAGCAATCTGCATGTTTTTATATTCTTCTTTATGTTTTACAGAATGACCTATTGTTACAGAGCCATACTTATTTCCATTATGTAACAGAACACATTTTAAACTTCTTTTGGAACTATCCATAAAAATACTCCAATCCCTTTAATCATATGCTGGAAGTCCCATAAAGAGAAGTAGCCCTTCAACATCAGTACAATAGACAAGCTGGCCATCTGAATGGAAGTACTTACGCAGTTCTGCTTCCCTGTTCCGATAAAATGAGACACTTGTACTGGGTTTGAACATTCGATTCTCTTGTAGTCTTCTTGAAACCAATAGTTCAGCAGACTGTTTTGGTACATAAAGATCTGTAACCAGATCATTCAAAGCAGACTGAGTAAACAAAATTGCTTTGTCACTATCTTCATGACATGGCAGAAAATATATGTACTGTCTTCTTCATTAGTATAACAATGTGAGGAGGAGAGATCTGTGTCAACGTTTTCTGGAAGCGCAGTTCATTTTGGAACAGGTATGTCTTCACTATGGGCAACTGGTCAAATAGCTGAAGGAATACTCGGGTATTGCAAATATTGCTTTTTTTTCTTATTCTAACCTTTTACATCGACAAGGCAGAAATTGCAGTCTTGTAAATGATTGCTTGGTTCTCTCCAAACCACAGGAACTCCAAACTGAAGTTTAGCATTCTTTCCTTGAGACCATGAGCTCAAGCTCTCAATACAGGTTTTGCACATTTTTGTGAGGAGAACAATGCTTGTCTTGTTCTCCAAGTTTAACTCTGAAGTACGCACAATACACCCTCCTAACAAAGTCAGTAATGTTGCACCTCTGAGTCTTGTAGAGTGGCAAAGGGTTGTGTTATAGACGGGAGGTATCTGGCTCAGAGATGCCTTGTATCTGTTATGTAGCCCAGTACACATTAGCCCTGGGTAGTGGCATCACTATAGCAGTGTATGTGGTTAAAGGACCTGGGATGATGTCACTACCACATGACCAGTCATGTGTTCTGGGGAAGTTAGGTGTCTGGGATATAAATTAGGCTCAGGCTGACAACAGGTGTGAGTGGCTGGAGGTGTGGAAACACACCAGCGAGACCACATCCCTACAGTCTTCACAGTAAATGTTCCACAGATGTAGCCAAAAATATTTGGATCATTTGATCACTGTCTTCCGCGAGATGTAGAGCCCATTGTTAGACAGGTGTGAGTGGCTGGAGGTGTGGAAACCTCCAGTGCGGGAGTTTCTGAGGAGACCTCCAGTATGTGTGCTGAAGAGAGTACTCAGTTAGAGTACCAGGACGTTTTAGCTGTTTTTCTGTTACTTTGTGCCAGAGAAGGCTGTTTTTGTTTTCTGTATGACAGCAAGTTTATGAAGTCTTAATAAACTTGCTTAAAGAACCAGGAAGAGTCGCCCTCCTGCTTACCTCTGGTCGCACACCAGCGAGACCACATCCCTACAATTGGTGGAGACGTGCGAGCAGCGGTCCCAGCAGAGAAGTGGGTGCTGCATGTCGTGGGTAAAGGTCATAGCAACCCAGCCAGCATTGCAGGAGAAAATGGAGGAAGCATTTGGTCCAGGCGCAGGCACAGCAGCAAGAGACCAGCAGGTTGTTGGTGCAGCAAATACAACAAAGCCAGCAGGAACAACGGCAGCAGTTGCAGCTTCTGACAGCCGCCATCCAGGACAGGACGAGCACCCCAACCCCAGGTCAGGACGATGACAACCACATCAGGAAGGCGGTAAGACGCACCATACAGAAAATGACCCCCGGGGATGATGTGGAGGCCTTCCTGTCTGTTTTTGAGAGGGTTGCTGAAAGGGAAAGACTTCCCCCAGAGCAGTGGGCAGAGGTACTGGCCCCATACCTGACAGGGGAACCCCAAAAGGCGTACTTTGATTTAACTGTGCAGGACGCTCAGGAGTATCCTAAATTAAAGGTGGAGATCCTTGCACGGTTGGGGGTGACAATGACTATCAGGGCACAGAGAGTGCACCGCTGGGAATATCACCTGGACAAACCACCGCGTTCCCAAATGTTTGACCTGCTGCACCTCATCCAGAAATGGCTACAGCCAGAGTCCGCCACGCCGGCACAGATGGTGGAAAGAGTCCTAATGGATCGGTTTGTGCACTCCCTGCCCAGGCCCCTGCAGACTTGGGTTGCCCAGGGTGATCCCCGGAGTGCCGATGAACTGGTCGGACTGGTCGAGAGGTACCAGGGGATGGAAGGTACCTTGGGGAAGCAGCCCATTCTGTACTGGGGGTCCCAGCAGGGGGCGGAGTCCCAAAAAGAGGTGGCGCGTCCAAGGTCAAAAGGGGCGGGGAAGGTGGTGCCCAAGGTCCCTACGGGTGATGTTATCTGTTGGAGGTTTCACAGGCCAGGACATATAGCTGCACGGTGTCCCCAGACTACCGAGCAGATGGACTGCAGCATGGGACATTGTATCTCATTCTATGCCGATCCAGTCTGCAGTGTGGATTCTATCCTGAACGAGGGGCCCCAAGCATGTCCCGTGAGGGTGAACGGTCGAGTAGTAACGGCGCTGCTGGACTCTGGGAGTCTTGTGACCCTGGTGAGGGCGAATCTGCCTCTCAAACTACTCCCGGGGAAAAAGGTTGGCGTGCGATGCATACACGGCGATGCAAAGGACTACCCTATGGCCAGAGTGGACATTGAGACTGCGCTGGGCACTGAGTCCCATGAAGTCGGGGTGGTTCGGGACTTGTTGCACCCTATAATTATAGGCGGGGATTTTTGTTTATTCTGGGATCTGTGGGGAAAGTCTGCTGAGGTCACTAGCCAGAATAGGGAACCAGTAAGCCCTAATCAGGTAGCACCATACCCAGAGGAAGACAGGTTTCCTTTTTGTGTCCTGGTAGGAGATGAGGAAGAAGTGTCTCCTCTATCTGACATTCCAGAGTTAGGGGTGGCCAGTGAGAATTTTGGGACTGCCCAACACAGGGACCCAACTCTGAAGGAAGCCTTCAACAATGTCACTGTCATTGATGGGGTTGCACAGGAACCGGGTTCCGACACCAGATTTCCATACTTTATGCTGAGTGGGGAGCTGTTGTATCGGGTCACGAAAATAAGGGAGGAGTTGGTGGAGCAGTTGCTAGTACCCGGGTCCTATAGACGGAAGGTGTTGGATATGGCCCATTCACACATCTTGGGGGGACACCTAGGGGTAGACAAAACACAGGAATGGATTATTCAAAGATTCTATTGGCCTGGATGTCACCGGGAGATAGTAAACTATTGCAGGTCCTGCCCTATATGTCAGTTAACTGCCCCTACCTCTCATTTCCGGAACCCCCTGGTGCCACTGCCCATTATTGAAGTGCCATTTGAGAGAATTGCTATGGACTTGGTCGGTCCCTTAGTTAAATCAGCCCGGGGCCATCAGTATATATTAGTCATCCTGGACTATGCCACACGCTATCCAGAGGCAATTCCCCTGAGAAATTCTTCAGCGAAGAGCATAGCCCGCGAGTTGGTACATGTGTTTTCCCGGACAGGCTTGCCGAAGGAGATCCTGACCGACCAAGGGACACCGTTCATGAGTAAAGTGATGAATGAGTTGTGCAGGGTCCTGCAAATCTCTCAGTTGAGGACCTCGGTGTACCATCCTCAGTCAGATGGCCTTGTGGAGAGATTCAACAAGACCCTAAAGAGCATGCTAAGAAAAGCCATAGAGAAGGATGGTAGAGACTGGGACTGTCTCTTACCCTACCTGATGTTTTCCATCCATGAAGTTCCTCAGGCCTCCACGGGGTTCTCACCATTTGAGCTTCTGTATGGCCGACATCCGCGAGGTCTTCTGGATATCGCCAAGGAAACCTGGGAAGCCGAAGTAACGCCCCACCGAAGCGTTATTGAGCATGTGGCCCTGATGCAACAGAGGATTGCGAAGGTGATGCCAATCGTGAAGGAACACCTCCTCCAGGCACAAGAAGCCCAGGCCAGGGTTTACAATCGATCAGCAAGAGTGAGACAGTTCAATCCGGGAGACCGAGTGCTCGTGCTAGTTCCAACGGTGGACAGCAAGTTCTTGGCCAAATGGCAAGGGCCGTACGAGGTGATGGAGAAGCTTGGTGAAGTAAACTATAGGATTCATCAACCCGGAAGAACGGAAACCAAACCAGGTGTACCATGTCAACCTCCTCAAGCCATGGCATGATAGAGAGTCAGCTGTAACTCCGTGCTTGCTGGGCCACTCAGAAGGTGACGTTGAAGGGGTTACGATAGCAGAGACCCTATCAAAGGACCAGAAACAGCAATGTCGGGAGTTGCTCCAGAGGAACAGGGACCTATTTTCAGAGTTGCCAGGGTGCACGAAGGTCATAGAGCATGAAGTTCTGACAAAGCCACATGTGCGGGTGAATGTGAAGCCCTATCGAATCCCTGAGGCCCGTCGAGAAGTAATCTCCAAGGAGGTGGAGCGTATGTTGAAGCTCGGAGTCATTGAGGAATCCAAGAGCCGTTGGGCGAGTCCTATCATCTTGGTCCCGAAACCTGATGGAGAATGGAGATTCTGCAATGATTATAGGAAGCTGAATGAGGTCTCCAAGTGTGACGCATATCCCATGCCACGCGTTGATGAGCTCATCGAAAGACTTGGACCCGCCAGGTACATAACCACCTTGGATTTGACGAAAGGATACTGGCAGATTCCCATGGCCCAGGAGTCAAGGAGAAAACGGCATTTTCAACACCAGACGGATGCTTCCAGTATGTCCGGTTGCCGTTTGGCCTGCAGGGAGCGCCAGCGACTTTTCAGAGAGCCATGGATAGGATCCTGGCACCTCATAAGCAATACGCCGCTGCCTACCTGGATGATATCGTTATTTTCAGCCCGGACTGGGAGAGTCATCTGGGAAAGGTCCAAGCAGTGTTTGATGCTCTAAGAGAAGCAGGGTTTACAATAAACCCGAAGAAGTGTGCCTTGGGGAAGGAAGGAAGAGGCCAAGTACCTTGGATATGTAGTAGGTCGTGGTGGAATAAAACCCCAAATCAATAAAATCGAGGCGATTCAAACATGGCCAAGACCGTTGTTCAAGAAATAAGTGAAAGCCTTCCTGGGGATTGTCGGGTACTACAGGAGGTTCATCCCAAACTTCGCCACGAGGGCTGCCCCTCTGACTGATCTGCTGAAAGGGACCAAATCAGTGATGGTAAAATGGTCTGAAGAAGCAGAGTTGGCCTTCCAAGAAATGAAAGGGGCCCTGTGTAAACAACCGGTCCTGATAGCCCCAGACTTTAAGAAGGAGTTTGTTCTTCATGATGCCTCAGATGTCGGATTGGGAGCAGTTCTGTCACAGGAGATACATGGGGAGGAGCATCCAGTCCTTTACCTGAGCAGGAAGCTATCTTCGTGTGAGAAGAATTACTCTGTCGTGGAGAAGGAGTGCTTGGCCATAAAATGGGCAGTGGACACCTTACGGTACTATCTAGTGGGACGAAAGTTTAGATTGATATCTGACCATGCCCCACTCAAATGGATGAGGGAAACCAGAGGTAGAAATGCAAGGGTCACCCGCTGGTTCTTAGCCCTGCAGGACTTTAGTTTCCAGGTAGAACACAGGGCCGGGAAGCTACACGGTAATGCTGATGCCCTCTCAAGAATCCTGTGTTTAGTGGGAGAAAGCGCCAAGCCCCACGGCTTTAGGCAGAGGGTGGAGGTATGTAGAGTGGCAAAGGGTTGTGTTATAGACGGGAGGTATCTGGCTCAGAGATGCCTTGTATCTGTTATGTAGCCCAGTACACATTAGCCCTGGGTAGTGGCATCACTATAGCAGTGTATGTGGTTAAAGGACCTGGGATGATGTCACTACCACATGACCAGTCATGTGTTCTGGGGAAGTTAGGTGTCTGGGATATAAATTAGGCTCAGGCTGACAACAGGGGTGAGTGGCTGGAGGTGTGGAAACACACCAGCGAGACCACATCCCTACAGTCTTCACAGTAAATTTTCCACAGATGTAGCCAAAAATATTTGGATCATTTGATCACTGTCTTCCGCGAGATGTAGAGCCCATTGTTAGATCAGAAAAACATCCTGCAGAGAAATACAAGCTAAAAGTTGCTAGCTACCTGAGTTGTTCATTAAATTTCTGTCCCCCCACACCTTAGGTATTGATTCACAACCCAAAAAATGAAAAACAGCAGGATAAAAACAATAAATATCAAAAGTCATTGAAAATTCCAATAAATAAAGCAGTACCTGCACACAACTGCACACATGCTTAAATTTGCATGTATTGCCATATTTCCACTGGCCCTCATTAAACTGCCAGCATGTTCAGGATTTTTCATTTGCTCCTTGCCCCCCCTGACTACCTCCTCCTTGTCCCCAAAAACAGGCAGAGATGCTTACCTTACCGCTTTTTGTGGTTTTGATCTTTGAGTAGGAGATGTAATGGTACTGCCACACTAAACAATCCCGCTAGCGATCACAATAACGACGCATACTAATGCGATCGCTAGCGGGATTGTTTCTATATCGCTAAATGCTGCCGCATTTAGCGATATAGTTAACGACGCTATCGCCGTTAGCGATGTTCTTAACGACTTTAGCGGTACAAAAGTACCGCTAAATCGCTAAGAAAAGGTGCCACACAGCGATTAGATACTTACCCAGCGGGAGCGCCGACGAGAAAGTAGGGTCCGGAACGATTCCAGCGACGAGCGAGATCACAGCAGGAAGCTCGTCGCTGGAAGCTGCCGCACTGAACAACATCGCTAACAGGATCGCTAAATAGTGACGTTTTTTAGCGATCCCGTTAGCGATATTGTTTAGTGTGGCATACCCTTTAGAGTAGGTACTGGCAAGTGTAAGGTTCCGTGACGTGGGTTGCCAGCTTACATATTTTGGCCAGAATGTCAACTAATACCTTACATATATTTATGTCTTTTTGAACGTTATTTTTTTGCAGAGTGCAGTTGGGCCCAAATGGTTCTGTACATTGTGGCCTCTGTTCACACTGGATGCATTATAGTTAGCACTGGGCAGCCCGCATAAGGCGTTATTAATAGGCTGTG
The DNA here is from genome assembly GCA_033576555.1 of Oophaga sylvatica. Lineage (NCBI taxonomy): Eukaryota > Metazoa > Chordata > Amphibia > Anura > Dendrobatidae > Oophaga > Oophaga sylvatica. Next base: position 54,710,757 of record JARQOD010000004.1, on the reverse strand, counting down.
AACCAGACACTCTGCATTCCTAGTGTGAACATTGCCATATACAGATTGTACTTTTGTGCACTGGTGTACCACACTGCCAATCCCTGATTGAAGGCTGGCTGTTTATTTTGGTATTAATGCATCTGTGTAGTCGCCATTTTACTTGGGTCTGCTGCACTCTGTCAGTGCATCAGTATTGAGGCCTTTTCAGACAGGTAAGCACCTCTGCCTGTTTTTGGTGGTGTTTTCTTGAATTTTGGATTTTTTATCCGCTTTTTGTGGTTTTGATCTTTGAGTAGGAGATGTTAGAGTAGGTACTGGCAAGTGTAAGGATCCGTGACGTGGGTTGCCAGCTTACATATTTTGGCCAGAATGTCAACTAATACCTTACATATATTTATATGTCTTTTTGCACGTTATTTTTTTGCAGAGTGCAGTTGGGCCCAAATGGTTCTGTACATTGTGGCCTCTGTTCACACTGGATGCATTATAGTTAGCACTGGGCAGCCCGCATAAGGCGTTATTAATAGGCTGTGAACCAGACACTCTGCATTCCTAGTGTGAACATTGCCATATACAGATTGTACTTTTGTGCACTGGTGTACCACACGGCCAATCCCTGATTGAAGGCTGGCTGTTTAATTTGGTATTAATGCACCTGTGTAGTCGCCATTTTACTTGGGTCCGCTGCACTCTGTCAGTGCATCAGTATTGAGACCTTTTCAGACAGGTAAGCATCTCTGCCTGTTTTTGGTGGTGATTTCTTGATTTTGGATTTTTTTATCCGCTTTTTATGGTTTTGATCTCCTCCATATCCCGCCTGCTGGGAAATGCTCCCTCCGCTCCCATGAAAGGACTGCCCATACCTTGCGGGTGCCATCACTTAAAGCCACAGGCCTATATCCTTTTGATACCACCTAATGTGAGGCCTGACCGCCTTACGCTGCCTGAATTGTTCATCATAGCGCAACCAGGTCAGCCCACCACAAGTGCGGTGAGCTTCCCCAATCGCGTACACATAACAAAACATTCATGAATTATTTTCCGTGGACTTCTGAACTCTAACACTCGGTAATATAGGGAATGCTTGCATCGAGTTCTGGAAAGTTTGCTGGATGAGGCGCCAGTGACAGCTTCGCTTCTCCTCCTTTTTCCTGTCATCCCTCTTTGCTAGTGTTGAGCGATACTTCCCGATATCAAGAAGTATCGGATCGGATTGGATCGGACCGATACCCAAAAAGTATCGGGTATCGCCGATTCCGATACCGGAAACCAATGCAAGTCAATGGGACAGAAATATCGTAATTAAAATAAACCCTTTCTTTCCTTGTAAACACTAGATATACACACATAGAATACATATATATATATATACATGTCATTGAGACATATATATATACATATATTTATAGTTCATACACTTCTACATAGTAAAATAGTCGCTGATTCAATTGTCGGCTTTTGTAAAATTACAGAACTACCCGACATGAAATGACACAGGGTTTACATACAGTTAACCATGTCATTTCATGTAGTTTGATATATGGTTTTCACTAACAATTACATGAGTGTATGTGTGCAAAATTTCAGACATGTAGGGGTTAATTAAAGGTGTAAATTCGTTGAAAAAAAATGTGTGGGCTCCCTCGCTATTTTCTGAACCAGACAGACAAAGCCAGTGAGTGGGGGCAGATAATAGACGAGGGAGGGTGCATTTATTTTGTGCCCCCCCTGGCTACTAACATCTGCCCCCAGCCACCACAGAAAAGGCAAATCTATAATTAGATTCGCCCTTTCTGGCACTTTGCCGGTCTATTCCCATTGCCCTGTAGCGGTGGCGAATGGGTTAATAATGGGTTAAAGCCACCTTGCTATTGAAAGGTGACTTTAAGCCAGGTTAATAATTGAGAGTTATCAATTTGACAACTCTCAATTATTTATCCTATTGAAGGAAATAAAAAAAACACACACACATGAAGAGTAAATAATTTTAATGAAATAAACACACATTTTTTGACCATCGTTTTATTTAACTGTAATCCTGCAAAGCCCTTGGTCTCCTGTAATAAAGAAAAAATAATAAAACAACATTATTCTTACCTATCCGCGTTCTGTCAGGTCCCACGCTGTAATCCTTCACAAAGGGTTAACTGCCTTACAGCCAAGCAGTGTAGATAATGCTGCTCCAGCTGTAAACCCCCGAATGAATGATTTCCTCTCCCAGCTGACAGGAGAGGAAGTGATTAGTGTGGAAAGCTTAATTGATTGCTTCCCACTTTCACTTCAGGTCAGCCGGAATTCTCTCTAATGTCACTGATCTGTGCGGTGTCCCCGGCTGACCTGAAGTGAAAGTGGGAAGAATCAATTAAGCTTTCCACACTAATCACTTCTCTCCTCAGCTGGGAGAGGAAATCATTCATTCGGGGGTTTACTGCGAGGCTGGCAGCATTAGCTGCGGTCCCTGCAGTAAACCATTAACCCTTTCAGAAGGATTACATCGAGGGTACCTGACTGAACATCAGGTAGGTAAGAATAATGTTGCTTTATTATTTATTTTTATTACAGGTGAACAAGGGCTTCGAATGGATTTACCTGGAAAATAAAATATGGTCAAAAACTGTTTCATTATTTCATTAAAATGATTTTTAATTAAAGTGTGTGTGTTTTATTTTTATTTCATACAAATAGGATTAATAATTGAGTAGTTTGTCTAATTGACAGCTCTCAATTATTAACCTGGCTTAAAGTCACCTTTCAATAGCAATGGTGGCTTTAACCCATTATTAACCCATTCACCACCGCTACAGGGCAATGGGAATAGATGAGCTAAGTGCCAGAAAGGGCGAATCTAATTATAGATTTCCTTTTCTGGGGTGTCTGGGGGAGATGTTAGTAGCCGGGGGGCCAAAAATAATGGTCCCTCTCTGAGCTATTATTATCTACCCCCACTCGCTTGCTTTGTGCTGTCTGGTTGAGAAAATAGTGCGGGAGCCCACGCATTTTTTTTAACAAAATTTACACCTTTAATTAACCCCTACATGTGTGAAATTTTGCACATACACTCATGTAATTGTTAGTGAAAACCATATATCAAACTACATGAAATGACATGGTTAACTGTATGTAAACCATGTGTCATTTCATGTCAGTCTGTAATTTCACAAAAGTCGACAATTGAATTAGGGCTATTATACTATGTAGAATGTATGTACTATAAATAATATTACATACTTATATATAATTATATATATATGAAAATATATGAGGAAAATTTTTGAAAAAAATGCTTGGGTTCCCACGTATTTTCTCAACCAGACAGACAAAGCCAGCGAGTGGGGGCAAATAATAATAGCCCAAAGAGGGACCATTATTTTGGGCCCCTCCTGGCTACTAAATCTGCCCCCAGACACCCCAGAAAAGGCAAATCTATAATTAGATTCGCCCTTTCTGGCACTTAGTCCGTCTATTCCCATTGCCCTGTAGCGTGGCGAATGGTTAATAATGGGTTAAAGCCACCTTGCTATTGAAAGGTGACTTTAAGCCAGGTTAATAATTGAGAGCTGTCAATTAGACAACTATCAATTATTAATCCTATTGTATGAAATAAAAATAAAACACACACACTTTAATTAAAAATCATTTTAAATGAAATAATGAAACAGTTTTTTGACCATATTTTATTTTCCAGGTAAATCCATTCGAAGCCCTTGTTCACTGTAATAAAAATAAAATAATAAAGCAACATTATTCTTACCTATCCGGTGTTCAGTCAGGTCCCCGATGTAATCCTTCTGAAAGGGTTAAGTTTACTGCAGAGACCGCAGCTAATGCTGCCAGCCTCACAGTAAACCCCCGAAAAGAATCATCTCCTCTCCGGCTGACAGGGAGGAAGTGATTAGTGTGGAAGCTTAATTGATTGCTTCCCACTTTCACTTCAGGTCAGCCGGGGACACCGCACAGCATCAGTGACGTCAGAGGGAATCCCGCTGACCTGAACTGAACTGATTAACAAAAATAGGGGATCCCCTCGAAAAAAAAATGGCGTGGGTCCCCCTATTTTTGTTAACCAGCCAGATGAAGCAGACTTCTGAGGCCTGGTATTTCAGGCTGGTAAGGAACCTTGCAAGCCTGATAATACCAGGCCACAGAGTCTGCTTAGCTTGGCTGGTTAACAAAAATAGGGGATCCGCTTGAAAAAAAAAATGGATGGGGTCCCCCTAAATTTTTGTTAACCAGCCAAGTAAAAAGTCAACTGCGGCCTGGTATTAAAAGACTGTCAAGGCCATGGATTTTGGCCCTCAACAGCCTAAAAATACCAGGCTGCAGCAGCCCCACAATTGGCGCATCCAAAGATGCGCCAATTGTGGCACTTTACCCGGCTCTTCCCACTTGCCCTGTAGCGGTGGCAAGTGGGGTAATAAGGGGTTAATGTCACCTTTGATTGAACGGTGACAATAAGCCCGGTTAGTAATGGAGAGGCGTCAATAAGACACAGATCCATTATAAATCATAAAGGTTGTAAATTTTTTAAAAAATACACAGCCAGAATAAAGTCTTTTAATGAAATAATACACAACACAGTTTTCATTATTTTTTATTGTACTCTCATCCTGCAACGCCATCGATCTCCTGTAAAAAAACAAAAATAACAAACCAACACAAATACTCCCTGTCCGACGTAGTCCAAGATAACGAGCGTCCCACGACGAGTCCAGCTCTGCTACATCTGGATGCCAGGCTCAGCCTGATATCCAGACACAGCAGAGCTGCTTACCGGAGGAGATTCCCGGCGGTGAGATCATCCGGACTGCTTTACGGCCAGCTTTCGCGAGAGTACAGCTGGCCGAGATTACCCAGTACCCGGCAGTCAGGTGCAGTTATCGCGAGAAGCTGCACATGACCGCCAGGGAGAGGGTAATGGCGGCTATCCATGATGTGACCACCGGGATCTTCTGCCAGGTAAGTGCTGAGTCCTGACTCCTGACAGACCCGACCGACACTGACAGTGACACTTTCGGGAAATTCCTGTGTCACGTACTTCCTTCTGTGACACAGGAAGTCCCCATATACTTTACAGAAAAAAGGCAATTCCGGTATCCGATATGCAAAAAATATTGGAACTCAGAATCGGAATGCTGATACAGCGAATATCGGCCGATATCCGATATTTGCGTTATCGGAATGCTCAACACTACTCTTTGCCCTATCCAAATTAAACTTCTCCAAGGCGGTAAAGGGAAAATTTTCCACTTATTCTGCACCACACATTTTCGCCTTCAATTGTTTTTTAAAATGCGCCCCCAAGGAGCCCTCAAAGCAAACGTTAACTTGACCCTCTGCCCTATCATCCAATTTTACCGCATCCCCTTTATCCTTCTCCGTTTGCAGTGACACGGATATACCAGAGCTGGGTACCTGTTCCCCCTCCATGGCCCTACAGGGGTCACCCACAATCTGATTCCCCGAACCTGATGCCGCGACCCATAGCCCGATGGGTGACACCCCTGCCCCAGTCGCTGTACCCCCTTCCATTCTTTTTAAAATGTGAGACATAGTCAACAGCACCTCCCTAATATCCGGGCCTACCATACCGCCGCCACCCCTCGGTGCGTTTGTATCATAACATTCTGTGCCGAATCGCTGCCCCTGGCACATGCCCCTGGGCTGCGCCCCTGGCCTCCTCATCACCAAGGGGACCGGAGATCGTGCAGCGCGACAAACTGCTGACCTCCGTATGGCCCTGGAGCGCTCCTGCGATCCCGTGAACTGTAACGATGGCCATCCTTGTGCCCCATCCGCCATTGCGAACACGCTGGCCACCACTCTCCTCCTGGTTCGCCTGCTGTCAGGGCCAGGCAGCAGGTGGTCCAACTGATGCAGCCTGCCTGCTGAACACCTCCTCTTCTTCCTCCCCATTGCAGGCCCACTACCGACATCCTCCTCCAGGGCGCCTGCCGCACGCACAGCCCCTGTGTCTGGCTCCCTGCCTGCTCTGACCTGTAACCCGTGCCTCCGCTACGATGCTTCTCCCGGCTCACTACGGGGTTCCACGCCACCCCCGCAGCGCCGTTAGCCCCTGGTGCCGACTATGCTCTGTGAGGAGGCCGCACATCCTGTGTGGCCTGCACTTCCGTTGCGGCACTCGATCCAGGTCCGCTCGGCAGACCTGCGCCTGCCGCCCGGCTAGGCAGTTTCCTGGCGGAGGTGTGCCAAGGGGGGAGCCGTTCCGCTTCCTCCAGCCTCTGCAGGGTCCCTGGAGGGTCTCCGGAATATGCGCCGGCCGCGCGATTACAGCTCCGGTGACAGCCTCTCTGGGGACCTGGTCCTCCTGCCCTTGCTCTCTGCGTCCAGGGTATCCGTAAGCACTCATGAGGGAAGACAGCTGGCCTTACAGCCATCCCCCTCTCCTGGAGCATGCGAGCTCCCGCAGGTGCTCCATAAAATTTGACACAGACACACCTGACTGCTTCTGCCTCCAGCCACGGGATGACCACCGCCTACATTACAACATAACAGAAGGTGTATGAACACCTCGTCTCCATATCAAAGGTGAAACCCGGATTACATTAAGCCAAATCAATTTCCTCAGATACTGTTTTTTTTTTAAAAAAAAATCTAGTGACATATGAAGAATAAAATAACTATCAATTTATATGAAAAGGATGCAAGTTTAGAAAAAGGGACGTAGGACTGTCCCTTATATTTTCACCACATTGCTGCATGTGGAAGAGTCAGACTACAGTTTTGTGAACACATCAATCGCAAGTTGTAATAAAACACCTGCAGTTCTCTATACATAATAGATTTATTGCCATTATGTTCCAATGTCATGATCCTAGAATAAGGAACGTGGCTTACTGAATAACATTCGCCGTCTATAAATTTATCTTCAGCAAGTTCCAAATATTAATAGAATCTGTTGCCTATCGATTATTAACTACAGTTGGGTCCAGAACAAATAATGAGTATAGTCCCAGATACATGTGATATACAGAACAGTGTGCCAATATGCCCCCCAAAAAAATGTACTTTGATAGTCAAGAAAATATTTTCGTATTTGTTGACAAGAGGTGTAACTGAGGGCTCCGTAAAAAACAATGCATGGCAGTGAGAAATTCTCTCAATGTTGTTCCCCCTACCGGTGGAAACCATAAACAGGCAATACTAAAAAAAATTGCAATATTATGCTGACTTTTTCCTATCTGTTGCCAAGAGGTGTAACTGAGGGCTCTGTGCAAAACAATGAATGTGAGTGATCCAATTTCTCGATACTGTTCCCCTTACTGGTGGAAACCATTAACAGGCAATGCAATAAAGAGCTTAAATTATTATGCTGAGTTATTGACAGAAGAGAACCGCTATGATGACTCAATGAATAATTCCATGTGGTAACAATTCTTAACCTTTATCCCAGCTGCTATATCTGTATGTGCGATGGGAGTCACGTCCCTCTGCCCCCTAACAGAATCAATGCAGAGTGAAAGGTTCGCATTGCACAACAGCTAAGATGCACTTACATCTGTCTCTTCTGCTAAGAGAATCACTGCCTTGTGATATATGATTTTTTTTTAAACCAGGCATCAGCCCGGGACCGATGCTGTGACTGGGGGCCCTAGTCAGCTGCCTGGTCTGCCTGCCCATAACGCCGGGCCAGGACCTGGTGCTGTGGAAGATTCTATAGTGGTAGCCAGCTCGTTGATGTAAATGTTGAAGAGCGTTGGACTTCGGCTACTCCCTTTAAACATGTTCAAATATAGATGTGAATATGTCATCAGGAATATACAGCTGTACTGTACTTATACAGTTCACTTTCGTGCTTTGCAGAATTGGGTGGTAGCCAGACTGGACCTCTGGCTACCAGTTTTTCTCCGGAGCTGAACAATTAACACAGCAATATCTACAGCTGAAAATTTTCACCAAGCCCTTCAAGTGGCCACTGGCCAGCTTTCAAGGTCAGACGAAACTGAGATCTCATGAAGTCGTCAGACGAGGGGACATAAACCCTTATAATGTTAAAGCCTCAAGGATTTAGATAAAACCACCACAGACAGAGGTTAAGTAAACCGTAAAGTTTAACAATCACAAGCCGCAAACATATGGAAACGTTAAATTTTTTTACCAGAAATGCAGTGAGGTAATTGTCTGAATGCATTCTGTATATTTGAATATGCATTCAAAAAAGCCATTTGTATATTCACAGTACACTATTAACAGCAATCATATCTATATAAACGCAAGATAGACTACTTTCTATAATCATGACAATCTTTTTTAGCAATAGCTATAGCTAAGTTATGTTAAGTAATGTTAAAAGTAGCTGCTACTATGTATTGCGTAAATAACAGGTTTTTGAACATCTGCACATTCTTGCATTTCTAAAACTGTGACCATGCTCAATATTCCACAACTGTTCCGTTCTGCTGTGTAATAAATATTGGAGAGACACCATAGATGATCACAGAGGCTTTCAACAAAGTAATTTAGAAATAATAACATTACTTTTTTTTAACGTTTTATAATCCAGTAAAGAAGGAACATGCAGTGTCACTCATACAAGTTATCGCTTACAAAATTTATTAAATCCTCTGCATCTACAAGCATTCAGCCGTCACTGTTTTGTATTAAACTCTTACCATTTGAGTCAGGCAAAGTTATGGCTCTGAAGGAGATAAACAAACAGTTTACCAAGAAATATTTGTAATGAAATACTGAGCCACCATCCCAGCATTGCTATATCCAATTTATATGCAGTGTATTGTGTCCAATGTGCGCAACCAGCCAACCAAAAAAGGAACTTTTCAAATAAACTCTTTAAGGTACATAAATGTTATGAAGGAAAGCGACGAGACCGGCCTATGCCGAGGAGTGAACATGATGTTCGTCCTGGGCCGGTCGGCACTGTTGGGCTTCCTGTTGAAGTTCATGGGCAGACCACCATAAGCTCCTTTTACTGGCGTACCAAGACACAAATATAATAATAATAATAATCTTTATTTATATAGCGCCAACATATTCCGCAGCGCTTTACAGTTTAACAGTTTCAAAACACAAGTCATAGGTAACAACGTTAACAATACAATAATTAAAGCAAAATAAGCCGACCCTGCTCGTGAGAGCTTACAATCTACAATGAGGTGGGGGAGATACAAAGTACAGGTGTGTATATATAATGGTGCATTTAAAATGATGGTCCAGCCATCTTGAGGAAGTGAGGCATGGATGGAGATAGTGAATGGGCTACACATACACACTTAAACATAGAACGACTTTGGTTAGTGAATGTGATAGGCCACTCTGAACAAATGTGTTTTGAGGGAGCGCCTGAAACCATGCAAATTGTGGATAGTCCTAATTTCTTGGGGTAGAGCATTCCAGAGGATTGGCGCAGCGCGGGAGAAGTCTTGGAGTCGGGAGTGGGAGGTACGGATTAGTGCAGAGGTTAGTCGAAAGTCATTTGCAGAGCGCAGCAGTCGGTTAGGCCGATAGATAGAAATGAGGGAGGAGATGTAGGGGGGTGCTGCACTGTGGAGAGCTTTGTGGGTGAGAACCAGTACTTTGAATTGGATCCTATAATGAATGGGCAGCCAGTGTAAGGACTGGCGAAGAGCGGACGCGTCCGAGTACCGATTAGCCAGATGGATGACCCTGGCTGCTGCATTAAGGATGGACTGGAGAGGGGATAGTCGAGTAATGGGGAGGCCAAGTAATAGAGCGTTGCAGTAGTCCAGGCGGGAGTGGATCAATGCTACAGTGAGGGTTTTTGTTGTTTCCATGGTGAGAAAAGGGCGGATTCTAGAGATGTTCTTTAGGTGTAGACGGCAAGAGCGGGCAAGAGATTGTATATGGGAGGTGAAGGAGAGATTGGTGTCAAACATAACACCCAGACAGCGAGCCTGCTGCCGGGGTGTTATTATGGTGCCGCCCACAGAGAGGGAAATGTCAGATTTAGGGAGGTTAGTAGACGGCGGGAGCAGAAGGAGTTCAGTCTTGGAGAGGTTAAGTTTCAGATAGAGAGCGGACATGATGTTGGAGACTGCGGACAGACAGTCGGTGGTGTTCTGTAGAACAGCCGGGGTAAGGTCGGGGGATGACGTGTATAGTTGTGTGTCATCGGCATAAAGATGGTACTGAAAGCCAAATCTTCTGATGGTCTGTCCAATTGGGGCCGTGTAGAGAGAGAAGAGAAGGGGGCCAAGGACTGAGCCCTGGGGTACACCGACAGTGAGAGGAAGAGGAGATGACGTGGAGCCAGAGAACAAAACACTGAAGGAGCGGTCAGAAAGATAGGAGGAGAACCAGGAGAGAACAGTGTCCTTAATACCTAGTGACTGGAGCCTAGACAGTAGGAGACAGTGGTCAACAGTGTCGAAAGCTGCAGAAAGGTCGAGTAGAATGAGCAGAGAGTGGTCGCCGTTACGTTTTGCTGTAAGAAGGTCATTGGTCACTTTGATGAGTGCAGTTTCAGTCGAATGTAGGGGGCGGAAGCCGGACTGTGAAGGGTCTAGGAGGGAGTGATTGGAGAGGTAACGGGTGAGGCGGGAGTAGACTAGGCGCTCCAAGAGTTTAGAGATGAAGGGGAGATTGGAGACCGGTCTGTAGTTGTTTGTGCAGGAAGGGTCGAGAGCGGGTTTCTTTAGTAATGGAGTAATGATGGAGTGTTTGAAGGAGGATGGGAAAATGCCAGAGGAGAGTGAGAGATTAAAGATTGTAGTTAGGTGAGTTGTGACAACTGGAGAGAGAGACTGGAGGAGATGTGAGGGAATGGGGTCGGTAGTGCATGTAGTCGGACGAGAGGAAGAGAGGAGTCTGGAGACTTCTTCTTCTGTGATGGGATCAAATGTGGAAAGTGAGCCAGGGGAAATGCAGGGAGGGATGGGAGTCACAGCACTTGGTGGTTGAGAGCAGATTTCCTGAACGATAGTATCTATTTTTTCTATAAAGTGGGAGGCCAGGTCGTCAGCACAAATGTCTGTGATAGGGGCTTGTGCTTTTGGCCTGAGGAGGGAGTGAAAAGTGTCAAAAAGTTTCTTGGGGTTGTTGGCTAGTGAGGAGATCAGGGTGGTGAAGTAGGTCTGTTTGGCGAGGTGAAGGGCAGCATTATAAGTTCTTAACATGAATTTAAAGTGGATGAAGTCTTCTGGTGTGCGGGTTTTTCTCCAGAGGCGTTCAGCACTCCTAGAGCATCGCTGAAGAAGTCGAGTTTGCAATGTGAGCCAGGGCTCTTTTACTGTGTGTTTGGAGGTTCTGAGGGTGAGCTGAACGGCGCTCCAGTGCATATCCTCTGAAACTGGTGGTGATGCAGCAGAGTTTGACTAGCTCGCCACAGGCACAGCTTCTTGCCTCAGGGCTGAAGTATATTTTGGTGGATGAATGGTGCTGTTAAATGTAGCAGTGTGTACATGGTGCCGCTGGAACAAATTTAGATCACACATTCGGGGCAGTTTACAAATATTACAAATATACAACATGGATGGACGGCTTAGTGTGAACCCATCAGAGCCAGATGATTGTGATTGTTGGGTGGTAGCCAGACTGGGCCTCTGGCTACCAGTTTTTATCGGTAAATAGATACGGAGCTGAACTATTAACACAGCAATATCTCCAACTGGACTGTAGTTATACAGTTCACTTTCCTGCTTTGCAGAATTTGCTGTTAGCCAGACTGGTCCTCTGGCTAACAGTTTATCTTCGTAAATAGATACAGAGATGAAAAATTCAACCAGCAATGTATACAGCTGTATTGTACTGATAGAGTAAACGTTCCTGTTTTTCAATTTTGGTGTTAGCTAAACTGGTGCTCAGAGTATGGGTGTTCCTGCGGAAATAGATAAGGAGCAGAACAATTGACACAACCATATGTCCAGGAGGACTGTTGTTGCACAGTTCACTTTCCTGCTTTGCAGAATTGTCTGGTAGCCAGACTGGCCTCTGGCTACCAAGTTTTCTCGGAAAATAGATACGTATCTGAACAATGAACACATTTATATCTCCAGATGGACTCTAGTTGTACAGTTCACTTTCCTGCTTTGCAGAATTGTCTGGTAGCCAGACTGGGCCTCTGGCTACCAAGTTTTCTCAGAAAATAGATACGTATCTGAACAATGAACACATTTATATCTCCAGATGGACTGTAGTTATACAGTTCATTTTCCTGCTTTGCAGAAATTGCTGTTAGCCAAACTGTGTCTCTGGCTAACATTTTTTCTTTGAAAATAGATACGGAGCTGAACAATGAACACATTTATATCTCCAGATGGACTGTAGTTATACAGTTCATTTTCCTGCTTTGCAGAAATTGCTGTTAGCCAGACTGGGCCTCTGGCAAACATTTTTTCTTCGTTAATAGATACGGAGAAGAGCAATTCCCCCAACAATGTATACAGCTGAATTCTACTGATACAATAAACTCTACTGCTTTTCAATTAGGGTGTTAGCCAAACTGGGCCTCTGAGTATGGGTGTTCCTGTGGAAATAGGTACGGAGCTGACCAATTGACACAACAATATGTACAGCTGGACTGTACTTCTAGAGTTCACTTTTATGCTTTGCAGAATTTGGTGGTAGCCAGACTGCCTCTGGCTAACATTTTTTCTACGTAAATAGTTACAGAGATGAAGACTTCCAACAACAATGTATTCAGCTGCATTGTACTGATAGAATAAATTTTACTGCTTTTAAATTTGGGTGTTATCCAAAGTGGGACACTGAGTATGGGTGTTACTGCAGAAATCTAGATGGATATTTTTAATATTTTGAGTATACTATATATACCTTTTATCTGTAGATCCACTACACGTGTTTTGTGCCGACTCTTCGTTGGACATATCCAATAAATCCATTTGCAGCATCTTAACATCCATTAGACACCTAAACATATGGCATTTTGGCTACCTCACTATGTGGCCTGCCCCACCACCCCTCCTCCACCAACAAAATTGTTCTTTTCTTGTGTCATACATACTAATGATGACCCTTTCAGCGTGAGTCTTCCTATAGGCTCCTGCAAGTGGATCGCTCAGCAGGGCACTGGGGTACTCGGTACCCTGCCGGTGTGTTAAAGGGATGTGTCACGCCAGCAGTGACCCTGTCCGTGTCCCTGGCTGTTCAATTAAAAGGGGAATAATTTACAGGGGAGGATTAGATTTCCTATTACACTGTTGGTTACGCCACCTGTGGTTTACGGTGAAAGCTGAACGGCGCTCCAGTGCATATCCTCTGAAACTGGTGGTGATGCAGCAGAGTTTGACTAGCTCGCCACAGGCACAGCTTCTTGCCTCAGGGCTGAAGTATATTTTGGTGGATGAATGGTGCTGTTAAATGTAGCAGTGTGTACATGGTCCGCTGGAACAAATTTAGATCACACATTCGGGGGCAGTTTACAAGGCTTTAATCCGAGTTGAGGTGTGCACATATGCCCCCTTGGTACAGTATCCTCCAGGTGAGTGGCTCTGCAAACTCCCAGGTACATTGTAAAGACAGCTTTACAGGACTACTTTAAAAATGTTCCTTTCTGTGTCATCTCACGGGGTAGTATTACTCCCCTGTCCTTCCTGCCAACACCTCGCAATCATTGTCCCAAGGCAGTAGCCGCGTGAAGGATTCCTAATGACTCAGAACTTCATAAGTATGATGTCCCTTTTGTGAGTGTACTTATTTTCCTCCAGAATAGGTAGATGCTACCAAGGCCTTATTGAACATCTGTATCAGTTGGTGACGTCTTTTGTCAAGGCAATCTCATTTGCATTGGTAATAGTTGTAACATACCATAAACGTGGCAGCTGCCATCAATTTTTACACTGTGGCACATTCTACCCTTACGAAAGTCAGGTTGATGGAGGTCAAAGAAGCTCGGTGAGAAACCGGCAGGTAATTTTTTTAAATGTTTGACAAATGTAATGGCCTTATCAGTGGTTTTTCTATTAGTGCTATGCAATGATGGTTAAATACAAAGGCTTATTATCAGGTTGAGGTGCCGAGTCGACTGTGAAGGGTTTTAGTGACAGAGGACAGCTTCAAGTTTCAAGGCACAAAAACCTAGACTCTGATCCACCAGAATACAAGGTTAAATTTATTAAAAGTACAGAACTGTAATGCTCCTTTGTGACTGATCACCATGACCCACTTCAAACTGAAATGTCAAAGTCAGTACACAAATGTCCAGCCTAAAATCACTGCGGCATATGACTCCTCACTTTGATTTTGGACTACCCATGTTAGTATTACTGTACAATTCCAAAATATTTATTGTAAATCCCTATCTGTTTAGTGCTGCAATGTAAGCCACACAGTCACCCAGGAATATACTTGCATTTAAAATTCCCCAGTGTTGTCCAGGTACACCAACTGCTATTCTATATTTGGGTCCACATTTCATGTGCGATGACGAGTCACCTGTGAATCTCTGTGAATGAAGGTGCAAAGAGTCATCACTAGGGATCCTAAAGGGATGTGCATTTTCCTAGGCTTTACTCCGAGTTCAGGTGTGCACACATGCACGCTTGGTACAGTTTCCTCCAGGTGAGGGGCTCATCAAACTCACCGTAAATTGGGAAGGCAACTTTCACTGATTGCTTTAAATTTGTTCCTTTCTCTGTTGTCTCATGGTGTAGTATTACTCTTTGGTGCTTCCTGACAAGACCTTGCAATCATTGTACCAAGCCAGTAGCCACGAAACACGTGGTATAACGTCTGCTCTTCTTTTCCTTACTATTATATAGACACGTTTTCGGCAAACATAATTGATGTTCAGTAGCTGAGACTCCTCGAGATGGCACTGCCTCCGGCTTGCTATGTGAGTACGGAAGTTATATAATAGGCTAATGGTCCCTTCTGCGACCTGGGTGAATGTGGTGCATGCAGTGTACACAGGGGAAAGCGGGGTTGGGACAGTACTGCCTAGACCACAGTATAGGCAACATGGATCAACGATGCTCTCCGTATCCGATTCCGGGGGAGATAAGTTTTCGTGCTCACAGTATCCAAACACACTGCCATTGTATTGCAGCTGTGAGCCATGTTTCAGGTTGTGTTCTCAGGCCCAAGCTTACCTGACCTTTAACCTTGTTTAAAAAAATTACCCATCATGACAGGAATGCCAGGTATATGGGGAGTGGGGTTACTGAACAAAGTCTGATAGTCCAGGTGCCGGGTTGCTAGAGAGTCCAAGACTTTCCCAGGATGTGACTCAAAACACACTCAGAATCCCACCAGGGCAACCAACTCCTGGGCACATTGCAAGCTAAGCGCTCACACTTACACAGCCTACTGACTTTGTTCCTGGGGGGCCATGCATTCCACCAGATGAATACATGAGCCACCTGGCGCACACGGGCAAGTGCAGGTTCACTGAGCAGGTGGGGGGGCCGACTCGTGTGCAACGGCACTGGTACAGGGACCCGCATAGTACAAACATTTGCCTCTGACGGTGGGATGGGCCCTCTCGCCGTAAGACGCACCGGCGTACTATGAGGGGCCCTGTGCCAGTGCCGTTGCCCACTAGTCGGTCACTCCTGCTTGCTAAGGGCCACAGCACTTGCAATTCTTACCTCTCCATGCTCCACCGCTGTGACGTCTTCTGCGTTTCCTGACAGTAAAATTCAGGTTACAGAGGGAAATTACCTCACGACTGCACTCCCTCTGCATAAACAGTCCAAGTGCAGACACCTGTAAGATGGTGACGCTGAGGAGGGCAGAGTAGACCACTGCACAGCAAGGAGAGTTATTAAATATTGTTAAATGTTTTCACAAATATATGGGTAGCATTTCACACTGGATCATTAATAATGTGGACCATCATATATGGAGCTTTCTTTTGGCCCATAACACACTGGAGCATCATCCATGGGGCACAACATATACAGTAGCATTGTCAATGGGGCAGATCAGAGACTGGAGCAGCAGGCATGGGGCCCATCATATAAAGGAGCATTGTCAATTGGGCAGATCAGAGACTTGAGCAGCAGGCATGGGGCCAATCAGAGACTGGAGAAGCAGCCATGGGGCCGATCAGAGACTAGAGCAGCAGGCATGGGGCCCATCATATACAGTAGCATTGTCAATTGGGCAGATCAGAGACTGGAGCAGCAGGCATGGGGCCAATCAGAAACTGGAGCAGCAGCCATGGGGCCAATCAGAGACTGGAGCAGCAGGCATGGGGCCGATCAGAGACTGGAGCAGCAGGCATGGGGCCAATCAGAGACTGGAGCAGCAGTCATAGGGCCCATCATATACTGTAGCATTGTCAATTGGGCAGATCAGAGACTGGAGCAGCAGCTATAGGGCCCATCATATACTGAAGCATTGTCAATGGGGCAAATCAGAGACTGGAGCAGCATTTATGGGGCACATTATACACTGGATCTTTAATAATATGGACCATGATTTTGGCCCATAACACACTGGAGCATAATCCATGGGGCCCATCATATACAGGAGCATTATCAATTGGGCAAATCAGAGACTGGAGCAGTAGGCATGGGGCCAATCAGAGACTGGAGCAGCAGCCATGGGCCGATCAGAGACTGGATCAGCAGGCATGGGGCCCATCATATACAGTAGCATAGTCAATTGGGCAGATCAGAGACTGGAGCAGCAGGCATGGGGCAATTCAGAGACTGGAGCAGCAGCCATGGGGTCAATCAGAGACTGGAGCAGCAGGCATGGGGCCCATCAGAGACTGGAGCAGCAGGCATGGGGCCAATCAGAGACTGGAGCAGCAGCCATAGGGCCCATCATATACTGTAGCATTGTCGATTGGGCAGATCAGAGACTGGAGCAGCAGCCATGGGGTCAATCAGAGACTGGAGCAGCAGGCATGGGGCCGATCAGAGACTGGAGCAGCAGGCATGGGGCCCATCAGTGACTGGAGCAGCAGGCATGGGGCCAATCAGAGACTGGAGCAGCAGCCATAGGGCCCATCATATACTGTAGCATTGTCGATTGGACAGATCAGAGACTGGAGCAGCAGGCATGGGGCCGATCAGAGACTGGAGCAGCAGCCATGGGGCCGATCTGAGACTGGAGCAGCAGCCATAGGGCCCATCATATACTTCAGCATTGTCAATTGGCCAGATCAGAGACTGGAGCAGCAGGCATGGGGCCAATCAGAGACTGGAGCAGCAGCCATGGGGCCGATCAGAGACTGGAGCAGCAGGCATGGGGCCAATCAGAGACTGGAGCAGCAGCCATAGGGCCCATCTTATACAGTAGCATTGTCAATGGGACAGATAAGAGACTGGAGCAGCAGGCATGGGGCCGATCAGAGACTGGAGCAGCAGCCATGGGGCCCATCATATACAGTAGCATTGTCAATGGGGCAGATCAGAGACTGGAGCAGCAGCCATGGGGCCAATCAGACACTGGAGCAGCAGGCATGGGGCCGATCAGAGACAGGAGCAGCAGGCATGGGGCCGATCAGAGACTGGAGCACCAGGCATGGGGCCAATCAGAGACTGGAGCAGCAGCCATGGGTCCCATCATATACAGGAGCATTGTCAATTGGGCAGATCAGAGACTGGAGCAGCAGGCATGGGGCTGATCAGAGACTGAAGCAGCAGGCATGGGGCCAATCAGAGACTGGAGCACCAGGTATGGGGCCGATCAGAGACTGGAGCAGCAGGTATGGGGCCAATCAGAGACTGGAGCAGCAGCCAAAGGGCCCATCATATACTGTAGCATTGTTAATTGGGCAGATCAGAGACTGGAGCAGCAGGCATGGGGCCAATCAGAGACTGGAGCAGCAGGAATGGGGCCGATCAGAGACTGGAGCAGCAGGCATGGGGCAGATCAGAGAATGGAGCACCAGGCATGGGTCCGATGAGAGACTGGAGCAGCAGGCATGGGGCCAATTTAAGACTGGAGCAGCAGCCATTGTCAGCATTTATGGGGCACATTATACACTGGATCATTATTAATATGGACCATGATTTTGGCCCATAACACACTGGAGCATCATCCATGGGGCCCATCATATACAGGAGCATTGTCAATTGGGCAGATCAGATACTGGAGCAGCAGGCATGGGGCCGATCAGAGACTGGAGCAGCAGGCATGAGGCCAATCAGAGACTGGAGCAGCAGCCATGGGGCCCATCATATACAGTAGCATTGTCAATGGGGCAGACCAGACACTGGGGCAGCAGGCATGGGGCCAATATCAGAGACTGAAGCAGCAGCCATAGGGGCCAATCAGAGACTGGAGCACCAGGCATGGGGCCAATCAGAGACTGGAGCAGCAGGCATGGGGCCAATCAGAGACTGGAGCAGCAGCCATAGAGCCCATCATATACTGTAGCATTGTCATTTGGGCAGATCAGAGACTGGAGCAGCAGCCATGGGGCCGATCAGAGACTGGAGCAGCAGGCATGGGGCCGATCAGAGACTGGAGCAGCAGGCATGGGGCCAATCAGAGACTGGAGCAGCAGGCATGGGGCCAATACAGTAGCATTGTCAATGGGGCAGATCAGACACTGGGGCAGCAGGCATGGGGCCAATCAGAGACTGGAGCAGCAGCCATGGGGCCGATCAGAGACTGGAGCAGCAGGCATGGGGCCCATCATATACAGTAGCATTGTCAATTGGGCAGATCAGAGACTGGAGCAGCAGGCATGGGGCCAATCAGAGACTGAAGCAGCAGCCATAGGGCGCATCATATACAGTAGCATTGTCAGTGGGGCCAATCAGGGACTGGAGCAGCAGCCATAGGGCCCATCATATACTGAAGCATTCAGCATGGGGGACATCAGACACTGGAGCAGCATTAACGTGGCCCATTACACGCTAGAACATTAATAATGGGGCGCATTATATATGGAGCTTGATTTTGGACCATCATACACTGGAGCATCATCCATGTGGACCATCATATACTGGAGCATCATATGGGGTTCATTATTTAAGGGCCATCATATAGGGTATGGAGCATCATATGGGGCATATTCTGTATGGAGCATTATATGGGGCTCATTCTTCTGTATGGCACACTATGTGGTGGCCATAGTACTGTATGGAGGAATATAGTGTCCTTTTTTCTAGCTATTGTAGATTTTAACATACTGTATATACTCGTGTATAAGCTGAGATTTTCAGCCCATTTTTTAGGGCTGAAAGTCCCCCTCTCGGCTTATACGGGGGTCGGCGGGGAGCGGGGGTGTCAGATCATACTCACCCCTCCGCTGGCCCCCCTGCTTCTCCCACGATCTCCGGCTCCTTCCTGCAGCGGTCACATGGTACCGCTCATTAAAGTCGTGAATATGCACATATTCATGACTTTAATGAGCGGTACCACGTGACCGCTGTAGGACGGAAGAGCTGCGGAGACCGCCGGGAGAAGAGGAGAGGCTGCGGAGACGCACCAGTGGAGTGGTAAGTATAGCAATATTTACCTGTCCCCGGACCACCGCTGCGCTACTCCCTCGTCCTACTCCTCTGGCTGTGAGTGTTCAGGCAGAGGGCGCGATGACGTCGTTAGTGCGCGCCGCGCCCTCTGCCTGATCATTCACTGCCGAGGACCCAGAAGAGGGAGCAGCGCAGCGGTGGACCGGTCCGGTGACCGGTAAATATCTCTGGTGCCGGGGTCCTGAGCGAGCTGTGACACCGGCACCTGTCCCCCATAGCGCGCCGGTGTCACCGCCTGCTCAGGACACCGGCACCTGGCCCCCAGTGACGAGAGGTGAGTATGTCATTTTTTTTGCAGCAGAAGCGTGGCAGCATAAGGGACCTATATTATGGGGGCATAATCTGTGGAGCATATTGGGCATAATCTGTGCAGCATATGGGGGCATAATCTGTGTAGCATATGGGGGCATAATGTGAGGAGCATATGGGGGCATAATCTGTGGAACATATGGGGGCATAACCTGTGCAGCATATGGGGGCATAATCTGTACAGCATATGGGGCATAATCTGTGAAGCATATTGGGCATAATCTGTGCAGCATATGGGGGCATAATCTGTGGAGCATATGGGGCATAATCTGTGCAGCATATGGGGGCATAATCTGTGGAGAATATGGGGGCATAATCTGTGGAGCATATGGGGCATAATCTGTGGAGCATATTGGGCATAATCTGTGCAGCATATGGGGCATAATCTGTGGAGCAATATGGGGGCATAATATGTGGAGCATATGGGGGCATAATCTGTGGAGCATATGGGGGCATAATCTGTGGAGCATGTATGGGGGCATAATCTGTGGAGCATATGGGGGCATAATCTGTGCAGCATGAGGGAGAATAATCTGTGCAGCATATGGGGGCATAATCTGTGCAGCATATGGGGGCATAATCTGTGCAGCATATGGGGGCATAATCTGTGGAGCATCATATGGGGGCATAATCTATGGAGCATATTCATTTTTCACCCTAGGCTTATACGCGAGTCAATAAGTATTCCCAGTTTTTTGTGGCAAAATTAGGGGTTGGCTTATACACGGGTCGGCTTATACATGAGTATATACAGTAGATATCAGTCATGTCATGCAAGAAGTGAAGTATTTTGCATTGTACTATACTGAGATTTCTGTGCCGTAACGGAGCATCATTAATTGTGGTATGTGTTAAAGGGGCCCACTGATACTCTTTGCCCCGGGGCACACGAAAACCGGGAGCCATCCCAACCCCCCCCCCCACAAGTTGAGCCAAATAACCCCCATTTTTCAATGCGTAAACATTATTATAAAGTCAATAAAGGTTGCCAAGCTTAAGTAATAATGATTGATGTTGTTGCCATTGAAATGGGCACTGTAGGTGTGTTTTCTGTCCTTCACTGTCTACCGACTTTGCTTCCCCATTGACTTGCATTGGGTTTCGTGTTTCGATTGACCCGCCGATTTTTCGCGATAGTTGGCCGATTTCACTTTTGCGAAAGTCGAGTTCTGTGAAACCCGACTCGATCAGAAAAAAGGGAAAGTCGCTCATCTCTACTGTCCATAAAAAAAGGACTGCACTCGGACCAATCAAATTCATTGGAGCAGTGCAGATGAGCAATTTTTTTTCCACTGACCAAAGTCTGTTATAAAAAACCCTACAGTGGTTTCTTCCGCAAATTGTATGAGACTCATGTGAACCTATTGTCAAGCTGAGGGCATGTTCACACGTTCAGTATTTGGTCAGTACTATTACCTCAGTATTTATAAGCCAAAATCAGGAGTTGGACAATCAGAGGAAGAGTATAATAGAAACACGTCACCACTTCTGTATCTCTCACCCACTCCTGGTTTTGCTTAAAAATATTGAGTAAAATACTGACCAAAATACTGAACATGTGAACAGAGCCTAATGCAAACTCTTGAAAAATCCATTACATTTATGTATAGTGTGACGGTAAAGGGAACCTACCATCTATTTTTCCATACAATAGACCTTACTGCTCTGTTGTGCAGCCATTTAATTTATTTATGATAAGTATTGTATATTACTATAGTAGCTATTCATACCTATAAAAGTATACTTTGAAGTGTCACGACTCAGCTGTCAGGTGACCCGGACCAGGACTCCTTCCCTGTCCCTAATACAAGGGATTGCCCTAGCTTGCCTTATTCCCCAGGATACTTTTGAAGGTGAAGCTGCAGGGGCCTCCACCCTTGCCTTATCTCCTGAATCAAACTCCGTCTGTTCCCTTTCCCCACCCAGGGAAGAGGGGAGGATCCGTGCACCGCAGTACACCAAACCAACAAACAAGGCTACACGAACAAGGGGTAACTGAAAAGACCATTCATATAAATATTCACTCATATACAACAGAGGTATGCACCAGGGAGTGAAGGAAGGGGAAAAACAAAAGTAAGAGCAGGGAAGGGAATTATCACATTTACAAACTTAAGGCTGCTTTCACACATCAGGTTTTTTCCGTCAGGCACGATCCGGCTATTTTTTGAAAAACTGGATCCGTTTTTTTCCCATTGACCTGTATTAGCGCCGGATCGCGCCGCATGGCCTTGCGGTTCTTCAGTTTGCTGCTGGATCCGGTGAAAATTTTCATAACGGCGTCTGGAAAAAACGGCTACAGTAACGTTTTTTGTCTACAGCGAAAAACCAGACAACGCCGCTTCCGGCTTTTAGCTACAATGGAAATCTATGGGCGCCGGATCCGGAAAAAGAAGGATTAGGTGGCTGGATCCAGTTTTTACGTCTGAGCATGCTCAGAAGTAATTGGCCCACAGGAAACATATATAAACAATGCCAGTGGGCCCTCAACAATTACCATGCAGCCACCAACCAAGAGGAGCCAGCCGCAGAGGAGCAAGCCACAGAGGACAGCCAGCAGCACCCAGCAGCTGCCCGGCAGCCAGCAGCTGCCCAGCAGCCAGCAGATGCCCAGCAGTCAGCAGCAGCTGCCCAGCAGCCGCCCAGCTGTCCCAGCAGCCAGCAGCCGCCCAGGAGCCAGCAGATGCCAGCAGCCGCCCAGCTGTCCAGCAGCCAGCAGACGTCTTGGAGCCAGCAGCCGTAGAGCCAGGACAGCCAGCCCAACATGTCTTCTTCTTCTGGGAGCCCTCCCTCGCATCGTCAGCGCTTAGAGGTAAAAAAAAGTTTTGTTTTTTGTTATTTTTTATGTATTTAAGTATTTCTCAATCCATCTCTGATATGCCATCTCTGAGCACGTCGTCCTAGTGCATCGGCTATTTGGCACAATGGCAGTGCTTCATTTTATGTACACCCATATTTGTGCCCTCTAAATGGTAAAATGGCCCCCTAGAAAATGTTAATGCCCTGTGCAAGTTCCCTAGAAAACAGTGACTAGATTTTACCCCTAGAAAGTAATGATGCCCTGTGTATTATTTTAATGGTCACATAAGTGCTCTTCTATGCCCCCTGTAAATGTGTATGTGTATATATATATATCTAAATATATTAATCGATAATTTTTGTATAACCGGAATCTGCAGTTGAAGAGGTGCTCCCAGAAGAAGAATGAAGGGGTGGAGAGATACATGGAGTGCCCGGGCTCGCAATTCGTAAGTTTCTTGCATGCATCACAGAAACACATCATCACACTACACACAACACATAGAAAACAATTTAGTACAGACATCACACTGCAGACAACACATAAAAAGAGATCATTACAGATTTCACACTGCACAAAACACATATGCCTACATCCAAGCACATAATTTTTTTTTTTTACTATAGACTTCTGAATCTGGTGCTTGGCCAAGGGGTCCTCTAAGCGCCTCCCAGGGTCGTCGGCGTCAGCGGCAGGGCGGTCTCCATCGGGTAAGTATCTTTTTTTTAATCTATTTTTTTATTCTACTTTTTGTTATTGTTTTAAGTCTAATGTTTTTTTTTTTTCTTTTTTAACAGGCTTGACAGCGTGCTCATGACTCGGACGGTGAGAAGGCCGGGCTGGACGTTGACCTCCTCATCAATCTGATAGAAGAGCGGGAGCCGCTGTGGAACATGCGGGACCGCCTCCATGCTAATATAATTGTGACCCGTCAGCTCTGGGAGGAACTTTGTGCACTGGGAGGACCTCGATGCTCGGGCACAGATGCAAACGCGTAAGTATACACAGTTCAGTTATGTTGCTGGATGTAAAGCAGTGTTTCCCAAACTCCAGTCCTCGTGGCCCCCATGGGTCATATTTTCAGAATTTCCTTTGTATTGCGCAGATGGTGGAAGTATCATCAAGGCATCAGGAATTCTCTCACCTGTGCAACACTATGGAAATCCTGAAAACATGACCCGTGGGGGCTGTGAGGACTGGAGTTTGGGAAACACTGATGTTGTATACTAACCAATTTGTGCTTTCACTTTTCAGGTGATAGAATTCTCAAGCGGTGGCGGTCAATCAGGGATCGCTTCAAGAAGGAGTTCAACAAAGAGATGTCGGTCCCAAGTGGATCTGGAGGATGCAGGAGCAAGTATAAGTATGTGCACGCCCTGTCGTTCCTCCGGTCAACGATGGTGACCAGAAGATAAATATTACCCACCCCATTTGATGAAAAATGTTTACATGTCTAACAATTTTTTGGTGTTTCAGCCAGGGCTATGCAATATCAATATATTAATTGATTTTTTTTTTTAATCTTTATTCCACAGCACCATCAGCAGCACTTGGGAGCCTGCACAGTTGGACCCTTCTGGGGCGATCCCTCAGGAGTCCGCCACCAAGGGACACTTCGACAGCCCTGGCCCATCTGCACCTTCCCAGCCTTCCCTCACATCTGATCCCTCTGGAGCATCGTGGCCGACTGCGTTGCATGAATCTGTTGGTGAGGATATAGCTTTTCCTTTACCCCACCCCTCTGCCGCTGCCACCTCTAGTACACCTGTGGGTACTGGGCGGCAGCACCAGAGGGGTCAGGAAAAGAGCTATGCGCCCGAGTTCTTGCATCTGAATGCATCCTTCCAGAACTGTCTTAAAGTGTTGTCTAAGCAAATGGCTGCAGGATTTAATTTGATCAATAACAATATTCTGGAGTTGAAAACACTTCTGGTTAGGATGCATTCAGATGCAAGAAGATCTCCAAACCACACATTTTTCCGGTCTGTAGTCGAGCACATGGATAAGCTATCTCCTGACCAGCAGATGCATGTAATGCAATTGTGCCACTCTGCTCTAGTGCAGGTTAGCTCCCAAGCTCCTCCATCCACCCCGGTAGTTCCTCCCACACCTGCCCCCCTCCAGCCACTGTCACTCCTCCCCCTCCTATGCAATACCAGCAACCTGCCCCATACCAGCAACCTGCCCCGTACCATCAACCTGCCCCGTACCAACATCCTTCCCCGTATCAACATCCTTCCCCGTACCACTTTCAAACCACATCATCCGCGCCTCCAGTCCCGGCCCAACCCTCCTCTCCACCACTCACCACCTTTTCTGCCTCCAAATCCATCGACTCCACTCCTCAAACCTTCCAAATTCCAAATCCTACTCCCGGTTACATGTCCACCTGTTCTATTTCTTTCTCCACCCCTTCACCTGTTTTACCTACTGATCCTTCCCCACCACCATCCTATTCCTCTCTCCACACTCCCAATGTTGAAACGTCCCAAACTGACAGCCCCTCCAGCATTATCTCCACCCCACACTATGTTAATTTATAATAAAAATTTTATTACTATTGTGTTAATAAAATCACAATTTGTTGATTCAAAATTTTGTCTTTGAATTTGTGTATGAACTATAAATAAATGTAGATATATATGTCACAATGACATATATATATATATATATATATATATATATATATATGTATTCTATATGTGTATATGTATTGATTCTATTCTTTATTAAAACTGTCAGTGTGATTTTACAGTATAGCCGGGGATGAATTGCCGGCTTTTCTAAAGGACACCGGTGCGATTTAATCGCAAGTCACACGTGCGGTCCGTTTGTAATCCGATTTTTCATCGCTCCCATAGACTTGCATTGGCGATAGTCGACCCACAATCGGTGACAATCGCAGCATGCTGCGATTGCACTTGGACGTTTAAAACGGACCACAAAAAATCTGATACTGGGAGCTGCTCCATAGATTAACATAGGTCCGACTGCAATGCGATATTTCATCGCATTGCAGTCGTCCGATTTTGTCGCCAGTGTGATTCAGGCCTAAAAGGTAAAATACTTTAGGTAATACACAACAAGGTACACAACTTTGGGTAAAAGGTAAAATACTTTAGGTAATACACAGCAAGGTACACAACTTTGGGTATAAAAGGTAAAATACTTTAGGTAATACACAACAAGGTACACAACTTTGGGTAAAAGGTAAAATACTTTAGGTAATACACAATACGGTACACAACTTTGGGTATAAAAGGTAAATACTTTAGGTAATACACAACAAGGTACACAACTTTGGGTAAAAGGTAAAATACTTTAGGTAATACACAGCAAGGTACACAACTTTGGGTATAAAAGGTAAAATACTTTAGGCAATACACAACAAGGTACACAACTTTGGGTAAAAGGTGAAATCACTAATACCGCACGAGGAACGGCGTAAAAAATAAACCAATTCTTCACCTTTTGTGAATTTGTTCATTCTGCCTCCCAAAGATCGCAGTAAGGCGATCACAGTGGTTTACCCCCACATATGGGATATCGGCGTACTCAAGACAAATTGCACAACAACTTTTGGGGTCCTATTTCTCCTGTTACCCTTATAAAAATAAAAATTTGGGGGCAAAATGATCATTTTTGTGGAAAAAAATATGATTTTTTTATTTTCACGGCTCTGTGTTATAAACTTCTGTGAAGCACTTGGGGGTTCAAAGATCTCACCACACATCTAGATAAGTTCCTTGGGGGTCTAGTTTCCAAACTGGGGTCACTTATGGGGGTTTCTAGTGTTTAGGCACATCGGGGGCTCTGCAAACGCAACATGACACCCGCAGACCATTCCATCAAAGTCTGAATTCCAAAACGGCGCTCCTTCCCTTCCAAGCTCTGCCATGCGCCCAAATAGAGGTTTATCCCCACAAATGCGGTATCTGTGCACAATAAATTTTTGGGTCCTCTTACCCTTTGGAAAATAAAGATTGGGGTGAAAAGATCATTTTTGTGGAAAAAATATGATTTTTTAATTTTACAGCTCTACGTTATAACCTTCTGTGAAGCCCTTGGGGATTCAAAGTGCTCACCACACATTAAGATAAGTTCCTTGGGGGTCTAGTTTCCAAAATGGGGTCACTTGTGGAGGGTTTTCACTGTTTAGGCACATCAGGGACTCTCCAAATGCGACATGGCGTCCAATCTCAATTCCAGCCAAAAAAGTCAAATGGCACTGCTTCCCTTCCGAGTTCTGCCATGTGCCCAAATAGTGGTTTACCCCACATATGGGGTATCAGCATACTTAGTACAAATTGCACAATAACTTTTGGGGTCCTGTTACCCTTTGGAAAATAAAAATTGGGGGTGAAAAGATCATTTTTGTGGAAAAAATATGATTTTTTAATTTTACAGCTCTATGTTATAACCTTCTGTAAAGCCCTTGGGGTTCATAGTGCTCACCCAACATTTAGATAAGTTCCTTGGGGGGTCTAGTTTCCAAAGTGGGGTCACTTATGGGGGGTTTCCACTGTTTAGGTACATCAGGGGCTCTCCAAAAGCGACATGGTGTCCGCTCTCGATGCCAGCCAATTTGACATTCAAAATCTCAAATGATGCTCCTTCCCTTCTGAGCACTGCCGTGTGCCTAAATATTGGTCTTCCTCCACACATGGGTATCGGTGTACTCAGGAGAAATTGTACAACAAATATTGTGGTTCATTTTCTCCTGATACCCTTGACAAAATAAAAAAAATTGTGTTGACAGAAAAATTTTGGGGAAAAAAAGTTAAAAGTTCAATTTTTCCTTCCACATTGCTTCAATTCTTGTGAAGTACCTAAAGGGTTAATAAACTTCTTGAATGTGGTTTTGAACACCTTGAGGCAGGGCCGGCTTCAGGTTTTTATGGGCCCCGGGTGAAAGAGTCTCAGTGGGCCCTTTAACACAGACCACGATTCATGATGCACAGATACTGCAGAGAAATATGGATTTAGTACAATGCCAAACACTTCACTTCTTCCATTACATGAGTGATATCTATTGTAAATTCTACAATAGCTCAGAAACTGCCAAATCCTCAAAGCGCACAGTACAGACTAGACAGTACAGTCCTCCATATAATATTATTGGCACCACATAGTCCTCCATACAGTATTATGGGCCAAATATAAGGCTCCATAAAGAATATTGGACCCCAAATAATGCTCCATACAGGATACTGGTCCCCATATAATGCTCCATACAAAATATGGAGCTCTCCTCTGCACTGTGCTGTGGTTTGCGCTGCTACGGCTCAGGAAAGGGCGCTGTGGAAAACTCCCCATCATCATCATCATTTCCTCCCCAACATCATCATCATTGCCTCCCCATCATCATTGGCTCCCCATCATCATTATCATTGCCTCCCCATCATCATCTCCTCCCCATCATCATCATTATTGCCTCCCCATCATCATCGTCTCCCCATCATCATCATCATTGCCTCCCCATCATCATCGCCTCCCCATCATCATCGCCTCCCCATCATCGTCATCATTGCCTCCGGCTCCTAACCACCATCACTGCCTCCCCCCACCACCATCACACATACAGCACCACACACAGACAGCACAGCAGCACTCTCTCACATACACACACACAAAGCACCGCACTACACACACTGATACACACAGGCAGACACACACACACAGACACATACACGAACCTCACTTGTCCGGCGTCCGCACTCTCTCTGCCATAGCCGGCCGCTGAATGATGACGTCATTCAGCGGCGCTGCTGTGAGAGGAAGCGCGGGTGCCCTGCAGAGGGAGCCTGGACCTGCGGATTGCGGAGGCACGGGGAGAGGTGAGTATTGTGCCGGGCCGGCTGCCGGGGCCCTTAGCAAGCAGGGGGGGGCCCAGTGGCAACGCTGGCACTGCTCTCCTCCACTGACGGGCGTCGGGGTGCCCGACGGCAAGTGGGCCCCCCCGCCTGCTCAGGGCCCCATCTCTTGCCCGGTATGCCGGGTGCTGACGCCGGCCCTGCCTTGAGGGGTGCAGTTTTTAGAATGGTGTCACTTTTGGGTATTTTCTGTCATATTGACCCCCCAAAGTGACTTCAAATGTGATGTGGTCCCTAAAAAAATGGTTTTGTAAATTTTGTTGGAAAAATGAGAAATCGCTGGTCAAATTTTAACACTTATAACTTCCTAACAAAAAAAAATTTTGGTTCCAAAATTGTGCTGATGTAAAGTAGACATGTGGAAAATGTTATTTATTAACTATTTTTTGTGACATATCTCTCTGATTTAAGGGCATAAAAATTAAAAGTTTGAAAATTGCAAAATTTTCTAAATTTTCGCCATATTTCTGTTTTTTTCATAAATAAGCACAAGTTATATTGAAGAATTTTTTTCCACTAACATTAAGTACAATATGTCACGAGAAAACATTCTCAGAATCGCCAAGATCGATTGAAGCGTTCCAGAGTTATAAGCACATAAAGTGACAGTGATCAGAAAGGTTAATTCTTTTTTTATATTGATAAATCGGGAGAATCTGAATGCAGCGATATCAAATATGTGTATATTTGATTTTTTTTATTGTTTTATTTTGCATGGGGCAAAGGGGGGTGACTTGAACTTTTATATTATTTTTATTTCTTTTAATATTTTTAAAACTTTTTTTTACTTTTTGAATGCTTCAATAGTCTCCATGGGACATTAGAAGCTGCACTACTTCGATCGCTTCTGCTACACACAGGCTGGAGACCTCTCTGGTTGTTATGCCAAAACATCGGTGACCCGCAATCACGTAGCATGGTCACCGATGGGTGGGATTTGTGACAAGATTCCCGTAAGTGCGAGTTAAATACCGCTGTCAGATAGTTACAGCAGAATTTAACTAGTTAACAGCCACAGCTGTTGCGTTCACATGTCAGCTGTTTATATCAGCTGTCACGAGCCCGGAAATGTGCAGGCCCAGCGCCAAGCCTGCACCTTTTCGGGCACATGACTGCTGACGTATACAGCAAACAGGGGGCGTCTGACGTGAAAGTATTATTACGCCCGATGTCAGAAAGAGGTTAATAAGTTTATTACTAGTTGTATGTGGAATGTTCTGTCTCACTGACTACAATTGGGCACACAAATCATCAAGATAAGCAGCTGGCAGCTCTCTTTACAAGTGCTGACCAATCACACCATATAAGTGCTCAATGGGAATCAAGTCCACAGATGCTGCAAACCATGGTAGTTTGTTTAGGCCATGCAAGCTTCTAACAGTAGCATCAGCAACATGTAGCCTGTTATTGTGTTGAAAAGTGGTTTCTGGGCCACTGAACAAATGTTCATACTTTTAGTTCCACGACAAAATCAATGTAACTCCGAGTTGTTAGTGTACCTGGAATTAAGACTTGATGGGTCTGTTTACGCACTTTATGACACCCGACAACATAATCCCAGGAGAGGGTCTGGTGTGACGTTCCCTCATGAAGACCCCTTTATAGCATTGCCCCCATGATCTCCAGACCAAACTCCAGCTATTATTGCATCCAAGACAAAAACAGGACATATTGCAAAAGAGAATAGACCTCCATTCCAGTCTCCATTGTTATCTTTCTCTGTACCGTAACAGTCTTCCAGAGTGGTGACTTGAGGTTAATAAAACTACAGTATGTGTCCACGATCAGGAATAGCAGCGCTTTGGATGCAGCATATTTTTGCTGCCTCCAAAAGTCTGAGTTCCAATCAAGCAGTAAATTCACATGTTCTTAGTGAACTATGCGGATATAACACATCTAATGACTGGCTATGGCTGAAACTAAGCCAAAATTAACATGCTCCGACTCATAATCCTGCTCCGCGGGTGAATTTACACAGTGTTAAAAGGAACCCGTCAACTGTTTTGGCCACTATAAGATGCGTCCAGTGCCTTTCAAGGCTTATCTACAGCATTCTAGAATGTTGTAGATAAGCCCCCGGTCCGACCTGCAAGATAAGAAAAATAAGATTATTATACTCATCCGGGGGGGGGGGGCTGTCCGATGCGGTCTGGTCCGATGGGTGTCGCAAGTCCAGGTCCTGCACCTCCCACCTTCTTGCGATGCTGCCCTCCTGCTTGCTTCCTCGCTCCAGGCATTGCGCTTCTGCGCAGGTGTACTTCTCTGCCCTGTTGAGGGCAGAGCATAGTACTGTAGTGTGCAGGCGTTGGGCATTTTTGACCTTTCCTGGCACCTGCGCACTGCAGTACTTTGCTCTGCCCTCAACAGGGCAGAGAAGTATGCCTGCGCAGAAGCGCGATGCCGGGTGCAAGGAAGCAAGCAGTAGGGCGGCGTCGCAAGAAGATGGGAGGCGCTGGACCCGTACCTGCTTCACCCATCAGACCAGACCGCAGCGGACAGCCCCCCGGGTGAGTATAATAAAACTTATTTTTCTTATCTTGCAGGTCAGACCGGGGGTTTATCTACAGCATTATAGAATGCTGTAGATAAGCCCGTTAAGGCGGTGGACGCATCTCATAGCAGCCAAAACAGGTGACAGGTTCCCTTTATATAGACGCACAGTTTGCATGGGATTTCTATAAATTCCATCCACTGTGCTTGTGATGTAGAATGCAGCATTTTGGATGCAGCATCCAAAACACTGCTATTCCTGATCGTGGGTACGCAGCCTAAAACACCGGTAGCTGGACATCTGACTCATAACAAAATGTTGTACAAATACCTTCTGATCATTTGTCTAGATATTGTTTGATTGATGACTTAGGATTGGTATATGAAGTCCAATTTCATTTTCAATGAAGAATGGTTTAATTGTAGAACCAGTGCTACTGCCATTTCTTTAATGTGTCCCAGGAGCTATTTTTCAACATGACACCTGGCCATATATTTGCTTGAGCTACTATGAGCTGAATATACTACCATGTCCTGCATTGTTTCTGCACTTGTCTCCTATCAAACACATCTGGGACATCATTGGTTGGCAATTATAAAGGTTGCTACCTGCAGTGGATTTTGATGACTGGCATGCCAACATGCATTCAGCATGGCAGAACATTCCTCAAACAATACTAACCTAATTGATAGCAGCCAAGATGTGTACGTGTGAGTATTTCTCTGTGTGGCGCTCATACTTAATACTGAATAAATCAAGATATTTTGAACATTTAGTTTTCCATTTTTTTTTAGCATTTGCATATCATTAACATGTCTATCGATCCTGTGATTTCCATAATTGAATGATTTTTCTTTCTTCGTTTTGCAATTTCAATGTTGAGATGTGTGGATAGATATATGTAATAGAGCAGTAAGTAATCAAAAATGTAGAAAAACATCAAAATCTGTTTTGCATTTACTTAAGTTTCCTTATTATTTTGTGCAAAACTCTGGTATTATAGATATGCAGTAGTAGTAGTACACATCTGAAAGGAGGAAAGTATTGCAACAACTCCATTCCTGACTATGAGTGTTCAGTTGCTAGATTTGTATGCCGTTTATAAAGTTAAAAAAAACTCCCAGAGTCTCACACAGGGAGAGCATGTGACTGTATTTCCTGTTTTCCTGTGTCTGTGTATGAGAGAAGCAGCCTGCTGTAGATGCTGCACAGATAGAGACACACAAATGATTTATTCCTGATATATTAAGCTTATCACATATTGCTCCTGATTGTTCCTGAATAAAGAAGCTCTGTTGTCACACGCTTGGAAAGAAGGAAAATGGGGAAAAAAGATTAATGCGTCAAATGAGCGTTCATCTTACAGTCCTGAATTCAGCATACCGTGGGGGATCGGCAGCGCTGGTGGAGCAGAGTCACAGGAGGTGTTTGGTGGTCCGGCGATGATATGACCCAGACTGGTGAGGCAGGTTCAGAGGTGCTCGGTGGTGTGGGGGCTCCGCCAACATTTTTGAAAGCCCGAAGCCCCCGCACATCCATTGCTGCAATGTGGTGGTCTCCGGGAAATCCCATCCCAGGCTGCTGCTGCAAGTTCAGCGGTGCTCAGTGGTTCGGAGGCTCTGGCGACATTTTGTCAAAGCCCAGAGCCCTCGCACTTCCATTGCCTCGATGCTGTGGCCTCCGGGAAAATGGCCCCTAGAGGCGGCACATACTCAGATTGAGATTTTGGGAGACGAGATCTCAGTTCCAGGATCTCAATTTGCGCATGTGGCACCTCCGGTGACTATTTTCCCAGAGGCCATAGCATCGAGGCAATGGTAGTGCGGGGGTTCCGTGCTTTCACAAAATGTCACCGGAGTGCCCGCACAACCGAGCACCGGAAACCTGCTGCACCAGCCACACCAGGCTGGGATGGGAGTAAGATTAACGTCCTGCAGTGCTGGACCTCCGGAAGAATTGCCCGACTCCTGCTGCCACCATGCTAATTGTAAGTACAATATGACTATAAAACGCACCCCCATTTTACCCCCAAATTGTGGGGGAAAAAATTGTATCTTATAGGCTGAAAAATACGGTAAGTCTATGGAGAGGCACATTCAGGCTCCATAGACATATATTGTAAAAGATACTTATGGATCATACATAGAGTATAGTCGAAATTGTGGTCACATCACTGAGAAGAGTAGAAAAACTGTGCTGAGCAGCAGAGAGAGCAGTGGTAGGCAAGTATACTAATTAGGTCAGCCATCAGGGCATTTCTGCCTTTCCTACTGTATGGGGCCTGGTGAGCAGCCGGGGTCCCCCCTTTTGTGCTTCTGTTCATGGGGTCCCATCGTGCAATGAATTTCTGTGCGCGGCACTGGGAGTTTTTCTTGGAGCTCCACGGACGTCTAACCTGAACGACTGCACAGCTCCCACTCTCTCCGACCTCTGGACTTCCTGTCAGGTGACAGCACGTATGCGATGACATCATTATGTATGCGCCATCCTGTATGAGCACACAAGAAGCGGAGCTGCAACTGCATGGGATCATCAGTGAGGTAAGTATGAAAACCTTTTTTTTTTCTTTTCTTTATAAAATGAGCTAGAAATAGGCCCAATGCTATCACATTGGGAGTGTGGTGAAATTAGACCGCTATTCCCCACGCAGGTGCTATAACAGCCACATCTTTACCGCACATGCGCGGGTAGAGCATGCAGTTATGGCTGTTACTGCGCATGTGCGGAAATAGCGGTGACGTGATAGTCACTTGCGCAGGTGCAGTTTGTGGCCTTATGGCCACAAACTGCGCCTGCGCAAGTGACCTACACATCACCGCTATTCCCGCTCATGCATAGTAACAACACGGCTGTTACTGCACCTGCGTGGGTGCCTTATGGGATTCGGGGACAGCAGCCGGAAGCCCCCGATTTTGTGTAAGATTTTGTGTAAGATTAAATGGGTGAGGTGGGAGGTGGAGGGGGACTGCAAATGATAAAGTGGGAGGAGGGGACTACAAATGAAGAAGTGCGGGAGGGGAGGGTCACTGCAAATGATGAAGTGAGTGAGGGGAGGGGAACTGGAATTGATGAAGTGAGGGAGGGGAGGGGCACAGCAAATGATGAAGTGACTGAGAGGAGGGGCATTGCAAATGATGACTTGAGAAGGGGAGGGTGACTGCAAATTATGAAGTAAAGGAGGGACTGCAAATGATGAAGTGAAGGAGGGAGGGGCACTGCAAATGATGAAGTGGGGATAGGAGACTGCAAATGATGAAATGGGGGAGAGGAACAGCAAGTGATGAAGTGAATGGGGGATGTGGGATTGCAAATGATGAAGTGGGGAGGGGAACTGCAAATGATGAAGTAAAGGGGGCTGCAAATTATGAAGTGGGAGAGAGGAATAACAAATGAAGTGAGGGAGGGTAGGGGTACTGCAAATAATGAAGGGAGGGAGGGGAGGGGCACTGCAAATGATGAAGTGAGGGAGGGAGGGACACTGCAAAGGATGAAGTGAGTTAGGGGCACTGCAAATGATGAAGTGAGGAGGGGAGCACAAGTAAAAATGATGAAGTGAGCGGGGGAGGGGGACTGCAAATTATGAAGTGAGGGAGGGAGACTGCAATTGATGAAGTGAGCAGGGGAGGGGACTTCTCATGATGAAGTGAAGGAGGGACTGCAAATGATAGAGTGAGGGGGAGACAATGGAGGTGCCTAGGTAGCATGATTTCTGCATGAGCATCAATCCTACTAATGAATAAGAGACATGGATATCAGTGTCTCTTGCTGCGTAAGGCATCTAAACAAAGGAATCTCTTTTGACATCCCCGTACATTGGAAATACCGGCTTGACCGAGCGATCCTGCAAATGATGAATTGAGGGGGAGGAACTGCAAATAATGAATTGAAGGTGAGGTGGGGTGGGGAGAGCAAGTGATGAATTGAAGGTGGGGGTGGGAGAGCAAATAATGACTTGGGAACTTGGGGAGAGCAAATAATGATGAATTGAGTGTGGGGGGAGTAAATTATGATGTATTGAGATTGGTGAATTGGGACAGTAAATGATGAATTGAGGGTGGGGACAACAAGTGATGATGAATTGGGGAGGGGCAGCAAATAATGATAAATTGAGGGTGGGGAGAATAAATGATGCATTGAATATGGGGAAAAAAGTTGATAATGAATATAGGGTGGAGGTGGGAGAGAGAAGACATGAAACAATGAATTGGGTAGAAGGAGCATGTAAATATAATGAATCAGGGGAGCAGGAGGTTGGGGCCGTTGAGGATGTAGTGACGTATTGAATTGGGGGGATAGAACAGGGGCTAATTAATTTATATATTTATTAGGTGGGAAAATTGGCTATTTATAGTTGGTGGTGGCACAGCGGTGGATTACAATTTATATTTGAAATGCTGGGCTGCATAATAACTAATTATATATTAATGGAGGGTGCACATCTGGATTTAACTGTGTACAGTCATGGTCAAAAGTTTTGAGAATGACACAAATATTATATTTTCACATGATCTGCTGCCCTCTGGTTTTTATGTGTGTTTGGCAGATGTTTTTATCACAGACAGAAATATAATAATTGCAAACATATGAGTAACAAAAGCTTATATTGACAGTTAGAATGAGTTAATGCAGCAAGTCAATATTTGCAGTGTTGACCCTTCTTCTTCAGGACCTCTGCAATTCTCCATGGCATGCTCTCAATCAACTTCTGGACCAAATCCTGACTGATAGCAGTCCATTCTTGCACAATCAATGCTTTCATTTTGTCAGAATGTTTAGGTTTTTGTTTGTCCACCGGTCTCTTGATTGACCACAAGTTCTCAATGGGATTAAGATCTGGGGAGATTCCAGGCCATGGACCCAAAATCTCTATGTTTTGTTCCCTGAGCCATTTAGTTATCACCCTTGCTTTATGGCAAGGTGCTCCATCATGCTGGAAAAGGCATTGTTGATTGCCAAACTGCTCTTGGAGGGTTGGGAGAAGTTGCTCTTGGAGGACATTCTGGTACCATTCTTTATTCATGGCTGTGTTTTTAGGTAAGACTGTAAGAGAGCCGATTCCCTTGGCTGAGAAGCAACCCACACATGAATGGTTTCAGGATGCTTAACAGTTGGCATGAGACAAGACTGGTGGTAGCGCTCACCTTGTCTTCTCCGAATGAGGCGTTTTCCTGATGTCCCAAACAATCGAAAAGGGGATTCATCAGAGAAAATAACTTTCCCCCAGTCCTCAGCAGTCCACTGCCTGTATCTTTTGCAGAATATCAGTCTGTCCATGATGTTTTTTCTGGAGAGAAGTGGCTTCTTTGCTGCCCTCCTTGAGATCAGGCCTTGCTCCAAGAGTCTCCTCACAGTGCGTGCAGATGCACTCACACCTGCCTGCTGCCATTCCTGAGCAAGCTCTGCACTGCTGGTAGCCCGATCCCGCAGCTGAAACACTTTTAAGAGATGGTCCTGGCACTTGCTGGTCTTTCTTGGGCGCCCTGGAGCCTTTTGGCAACAATGGAACCTCTCTCCTTGAAGTTCTTGATGATGCGATAGATTGTTGACTGAGGTGCAATCTTTCTAGCTGCGATACTCTTCCCTGTTAGGCCATTTTTGTGCATTGCAATGATGACTGCACATGTTTCTTTAGAGATAACCATGGTTAACAGAAAAGAAACAATGATGCCAAGCACCAGCCTCCTTTTAAAGTGTCCAGTGGTGTCATTCTTACTTAATCATGACAGATTGATCTCCAGCCATGTCCTCATCAACACCCACACCTGTGTTAATGGAGCAATCACTGAAAAGAGGTTAGCTGGTCCTTTTAAGGCAGGGCTGCAATAATGTTGAAATGTGTTTTGGGGGATAAAGTTCATTTTCTAGCCAAATATTGACTTTGCAAGTAATTGCTGTTAAGCTGATCACTCTTTATAACATTCTGGAGTATATGCAAATTGCCATTAGAAAAAGTGAAGCAGTAGACTTTGTAAAAATTAATATTTGTGTCATTCTCAAAACTTTTGGCCATGACTGTAGTGTAGAAGAAAGGGAAAAAGTGGGGAATGTGCTCTGGAATATGTGCTCTAGATAACTGTGTTATTTTATATAAAGATAAGTCCTGGCTGGAAGAAGTGATGGCAGTCTGCTCTGGATGAAGAAGAAAAGAAAGATGAATGACTTCAACTAGAAATGTGACTGGTAAGTCAGTGTGTTACCTGTACAGTGACACTATATGCTATATACTATATATAGAACTCCTGTGTTTAAAATCACTCCTGATCACTATATTATGTGTACACTGACATAATATACAGAGCTCCTAAGTATAATGTCACCGGTGATCACTGTATTATCTGCCCAATATACACTAAATACAGAGCTCCTGTGTATAATGTCACTGGTGATCACTGTATTATGTATGTACACTGACATAATATACAGAGTTGCTATGTATAATGTCACTGTTGATCACTGTATTACCTGTACACTGACACTATATAAAGATCTCCTATGTGTAATGTCACTGGTGATCACTGTATTACCTGTACACTGACAGTATATAAAGTGTTCCTGTGTATAATAGCACTTAGTATTGTGGGTCTTTTTATTAATGATTAGTGAAATAGTATTCGAGCACTATGAGGTGAGAGGTGGTAATATGTGGTCTGGTCATGTTGTGGCAGTAGTTGTTCCTTGTATGTGGTATTATTTGGTTACTATGTGATGGTAATATGTGATCTGGTCATGGTGTGGCGGTATTTCTTTTTTGTATGTAACACCTGCACATGGAACTGTCAGAGCAGCTACTGGTATACTGGGATTTACAGACACTAAGAAGAGTTTTGCAGCTGCTGTTAAACAGGGACCTTCAGACATTAATGGTTTTTTCCCTGAGCTGCGGTGGACTACAATTCCCATGGACCCTTGTTTCAGTCAGATGACACAGCTAGGAGGGAGGAGGAACTTGGGGAGGGAGCTGCAGAGGAAGTGAAAGAAAGTGAGAGAGCAGATTGTTCATGTAAAAGATGGAGCGCTGTGGACTTGTATTCCTCTAAAGAGCGGAGCGTTCCAGTCCCCTCTGATATACCTGCGAATCTGGAGAGAGCGCAGCCCGGTCACCAGGTGAAGCAAGCAACATTAAGGACTCGGAGAGTTCTACCGGCACTCCCACCTTATAAAGGCCTGAATCCTGCCGCCCCCAGTTGGGGTCCAGGGAAAACTACAACCGGTTGAGACGCACCGTGAGTGCCCCTTTTCGAGACTTGTGGTTCAACCAGCCCGTTACAGTGAGTACAATACGCCCCAGACTATTTACCTTCGTGAGCATCTAAGTGCACCAACGTTTATAAATTTGCGCGCCAACATCCGCGGCAACTGGGCCCCAACGTTTGGACTGGGTTAATACAAGAAAAGGGGAACCCTGCTATATTATATTTGCAGGGTTGGGGAAAGAATTAGGTTGTGATGTGTATATGACTTTCATAGAGCATCGTTACCTGTATTGCATGTTGTTTCTTTAAATATACTTCATTTCTGCTGCATATCCATAAACCAGTTAAACTGTTTTACTCCTGTTTTGGGTGAGTGTGTACTGAGCTATAGGCAGGGGTTTCCCGAATCAGTCCCTGGCAGAAGATAACAGTCCTTCTGCAGTCCTAGAAAGAGCTCCAATCAAGATTTGGGTGGAGGCACTGCGCCCTAAAGAGGTGAGACCCCCCATAACACCCAGCGTACCGTGGTAGCCCTGAAGGGGTGTTACAGTGGAGGCACTGCTGAGATACAGAACTAACACAGGAGTATTTACTATGGAGACTTTAACAGAGCGAGAAGTATATTTGTGGTGTGAAGAGATGGATGTTACAGCTAGACAAAGCTTTGCAGTGAGTGGTGAGCTCTGTGATGCATCTGATGAAGAGATACTGAAAATAGTTAACCGACTCACTGAACTTGCCCACCCTGAAGTGGTCGACCGCAGAAAGGAAAAGGGGGGACAGTTACCCATAGCCCTGATCTCAACCGGGCAGATCTTGAGGAAAGATTACTTCCCATCCATGATAGCCGTGTCCCCAGAGTATGGTCGACAATGGAAGATCACTTGGCCTAATGAGTCCGAAGTTGAGACCCGGCCACAGGAATCAACCACTCAGTCTAGGAAGACTAGTATACGTCCGCCCTCTACTCCACTTAGAACCAGTGCTGAAGAGACAGCGGCCCCTGTTGATGTGCTTATGACAGCTATGGAAAAGTTAGTCAGTCAGTTTGCAAAGATGCAGCCAGAAGGGAACTACCGTCGTTTAAGAACCTTCTCAGGTGCCCTCCCCACCCCTGCTGGAGAAGAAGAATATGATACTTGGAGGGATGTCACTTTACTGTGCTTAGAAGAGTGGCAGTGCACTGATGCCGTGAAGAAGCAGAGAATAGTAGAAAGTTTGAAGGGTACTGCTATGGAAGTGGTGCAGGCTGCTTGGCGGAGCAAGCCACTAGCAACTTATCAAGATTATATGAGTGCTTTAGAAGATGCTTTTGGATCCCCTGAAGATGCTACTGATCTACTCTATAAACTCCGTACCACCTACCAACAACCAGATGAGAAGATGTCCGACTATCTATACCGATTGGATAAGATGGTTCATAGAATAGTATCTAAAGGTGGAGTCAGCCCTAAAGAAGTTGATCAGTGTCGTCTGGACCAAGTACTCAGAGGAGCTCTCACTCATGATCCAATTGCTCAGCGGATGAGGTCTTGTGATAAAGAGAAGATTCCTGGTTCTTTTCATGAGTTGCTTAAGGAAGTTCGCAAGGAAGAGGTTATTTTGGCCGCAAGAGAGAAGA
This sequence comes from Oophaga sylvatica, assembly GCA_033576555.1. Taxonomy (NCBI): domain Eukaryota; kingdom Metazoa; phylum Chordata; class Amphibia; order Anura; family Dendrobatidae; genus Oophaga; species Oophaga sylvatica. Next base: position 54,671,097 of record JARQOD010000004.1, on the reverse strand, counting down.
CCCCCCCTCGGGTGACTACTGTTGCCTTGAAGCCAGCAGCCGACTGCCGAGAGAGGGAACTGCTGAAAGTCATCGAGAAACAGGGGGAGCAGATTACTCAATTGTTAAGTGCTCAGGCCAAGACAATACAGCGCTTACAAAGTGCTGCAGAGGTAGCCGAGAAGCAGACCCTGGCTTCAGGAAGAGAGAATGATGACCTGTGTAGAGTGGAAAGTAGGAAACCAGAAGGGTGCTTTGTCTGTGGGAGTCCAGGCCATATAGCTCGTCAGTGTCCAAAGAGGTGGAGCTCAAAGAACTCTTCACACTCTCCCCACCTCCCTCCGAGGCAGTCGGGAAACGGGAAAGGGGGCCAGTAGAACCCCATACTGAGCCCCATCAGCAACTAAGACCTACTCTCACCTCCCCATCCAATAGTGCCTCATCGAAAACACTGCCTGAAGGGTTAGTGGGACCAGCCCCGCATGTCCCCGCATATATCAATGGTAAATCTTGTTCAGTATTGCTGGATAGCGGATCTCAAGTGTCCATCATTTTTGAAGGATGGTATAAGAGATATTTATCCAATGTGCCTCTGAAACCGCTGTCTGGACTCGTGGTGTGGGGACTGAGTGAACACAGCTATCCCTACCGAGGATACGTGTCCGTGACACTACGATTCCCAGAGACTGTTGTTGGAGTGGATAAAGAGATACCCATTATAGCGCTAATCTGCCCGGAGGCAGAGGCAGATGAGAGACCCACACCTGTCATAGTGGGAACAAATGCCAACATTTTCCGTACGTTAGCTCAGTGGTGTCGTGAAGCTGGGGGAGAAAAGTACTCGCAGACCCTATCCATCCACCCAGTCTGTCTGGAAGCCTATGTGAGGACGGAGGAGGAGAAGAGGGAACTGCAGCCTGAAAGCTTTGACCCTTGTTTTGAAGGAAGTGAGCTGAAAGGAGAAGAGAGGAGGCTAGTCATCGACGGCATGATGATGCGGGGGGCGGCTTTCTCCTTGGGCGAATGGGACATGGGCCTCGCCCAAGGAGTAGAGCATCGCATTCGGTTGAAAGATCAAAAGCCTTTCCGAGAGAGATCCCGAAGATTGGCCCCGGTGGATATCGAAGATGTTAGGCAGCATCTACGCGGTATGTTAGACACAGGAGTCATCATAGAGTCTAGTAGCCCATATGCTTCCCCCATTGTGATTGCTCGGAAAAAAAATGGAGCTATTCGGATGTGTGTGGATTATCGTACTTTGAACAAACGTACGGTTCCTGACCAGTACACTGTGCCCCGAATTGATGAAGCTTTAGATTGCCTGCAAGGGAGCCAATGGTTTTCTGTGTTAGATCTCCGGAGTGGTTACTATCAGATACCCATGTCAAAGGAAGATCAAGAGAAGACCGCTTTTATCTGCCCCATTGGGTTCTTCGAGTTTCAAAGACTGCCTCAAGGACTGACAGGTGCTCCGGCCACTTTTCAGAGATGTATGGACAAAGTAGTGGGGGACATGCACTTACGTGAGGTCTTGGTTTATCTCGATGATCTTATTGTTTTTGGGAAGACTCTGGAAGAACACAACCAGCGGTTGTTCAAGGTGCTGGATCGGTTGAAGGAGGCTGGGTTGAAGTTGTCCCTTGATAAGTGCCGGATTTGCCAGACGACTGTGAAATATGTGGGGCACATAGTCAGCAGAGAAGGAATTTCCACCGACCCCGCCAAAGTGGAGGCTGTGGTAAACAGGTCTAAGCCCACCAAGCTGGGGAGCTTAGGTCCTTTTTAGGATTCTGTGGATACTACCGAAGATTTGTACCCCAGTACTCTCGGATTGCGAAGCCATTAACTGCTCTTACCCAGGGGTATCCCCCTTCCGGCGGACAGCCCGCCCCTCAAGGTCAGGGAAAAGAGACTACTTCCGAGTTAATGAACCTTTTGGGGAAAGATGGACACCCTTATGCGACGAGGCATTTGAGAAACTGAAGTCATGTTTGACCCAAACTCCAGTGTTGGCCTATGCAGACGCCAGTAAACCATATGTGTTACATATAGATGCTTCTCTCGACGGACTAGGAGGGATTCTCTATCAGGACCATGATGGCTGTCTACGTCCCGTTTACTACATTAGTCGAGGATTGACTCCCAGTGAACGCAACTACCCAGCTCACAAACTGGAGTTTCTGGCTCTAAAATGGGCTGTAGTGGACACGCTGCATGACTACCTCTATGGGGTACACTTCGTGGTTCATACCGACAACAATCCATTAACCTACGTGAGAACCACAGCAAAACTGGATGCCACGGGGTACCGGTGGCTTGCCGCACTCTCTCTGTATGATTTCAGCTTAAAATATCGACCAGGGATCAGTAACATTGATGCAGACACACTCTCTCGCCTGCCTAGTGAACCTTTAAATGAGGAAGAAGAAGGAGGATGGATAGAGGTCCCTGCCCCTGAGGTGAAGACTCTGTGCCATAGACATCGAACTGATGCCCTCACTCTGCAGTGCTGTGCTAAATTCTTAGGAGTATCTAGCGAAGCGCTCCCGTTGTCGTACTGTCGAGTGACAAATGTAACCCCAGACTCTCTCCCTCAACTGACTCATAATCAAGTCAGGACGGCGCAGCAGGAGGATCAGTCAGTGGGGGTAGTTCGATGGTGGGTGAAGAGGGGCTGGAGGCCCGAAAAGAATGCATTAAGAACAGAGGAGTCTGTCCTGCTGACTCGGCAGCTAGAGTCGCTAGTAGTAAGAAATGGGCTACTATACCGAGAGACAAGGGGCCAGAAGGGAGGAGTCCGCAGACAGCTGGTGTTACCCACCCGATTTCGGAAGATGGTCATGAAGTCCCTGCATGATGACCATGGACATCTTGGCATCGAAAAGACTACGAGTCTCGTGGCCGACCGATTCTACTGGCCTCGTATGGAAGCGGATATTGAAGAATACTGCAAATCATGCTCCCGGTGTGTGTTGAGAAAAACCTTGCCTTTGAGAACAGCCCCCCTTGTGAACATTACCAGCGATGGCCCACTTGAACTAGTGTGCATTGATTTCCTCTCCATCGAGCCTGATGAAAGCAATGTCAGTAATGTGTTAGTGGTCACTGACCATTTCACCCGATATGCCCAGGCCTACCCCACTAAAGATCAAAGGGCAATTACTGTGGCAAAAACATTATGGGAGAAGTTCTTTGTACATTACGGGCTGCCTGCCCGCATCCATACCGATCAAGGAAGAGATTTCGAAAGTAGACTAATCAAGGAGCTATGCGCTCTCTGTGGGATCAAGAAATCCAGAACCACGCCATATCACCCCCAAGGGGATCCTCAACCTGAGAGATTCAACCGTACCCTTCTGAACATGTTAGGCACTTTAGATCCCAGGAAGAAGGGACACTGGAGCAGGCATGTGAGTCAGTTGGTTCATGCCTACAATTGCACCACAAATGAGTCAACTGGATATTCTCCTTATTTCCTCATGTTTGGAAGAAAAGCCCGACTACCCGTGGATATTAGTTTTGGGACATCCATTGACCGTTCTAATGGAAAGACCTACTTAAAATATGTGTCCCAGCTAAAAGAAGATTTGACAAAAGCTTACAAATTGGCAGAGCAGGCCTCTGGTCGGTCAGGAAGCGCAATAAGACTCGCTACGACTGTAGGGTTCGAGAACAAGTTTTACTACCTGGAGACAGAGTTCTTATTCAACTTCTGGGCCTTCCTGGGAAGCACAAGCTTGCTGATCGGTGGTGTCCTGACCCTTACGTGGTGATGGAGAAGTTGCCGGTGTTCCGGCCTACAGAGTGAAGCCCGAAAAAGGGGGTGGAGCTGTTAAAACCTATCATCGACACCATCTGTTGCCTGTGGGAAAAAACATCCCTTTACCCCCATTGCCAACTCAAGGAGGTCATACAACTCTTCAGTGCAATAGGAGAAGTCCAAGGTGTAAAAACCCACCCAGACTGGAGTTGCCTCAGGAGGATGTGACAGCGAGTCTGGGGATGAATGGGGACCTGACTGTCAATGGAGCTACAGGTGGATCGAGGACCCATGCCCCATGGGCGTAGACCCTGAAAACCAGACCCCTGAAGTAGAAACAAAGAAAAGGGACATTTGTCAGGAGGCGAGTGCACTCCGCCCACAATTGGAGGAAAGTTCAGAAGAGGGACATTTATTGAATGAAGAGATCCACCTGGTGGAGCCCGTTCTTGAGAGACAAGAGTCGGGGACTGAGGAGGTGGGCCCCTCGGTACACACTCGTCCCAAGCGGGACATTAGGCCACCCATGATGTTGACTTATGACAGAATGGGACATACCACTGAGGTCCCAGGTTAATACACCCAAATTCAAATTCTGTTTGGCCTTATTTCCCGGTATCTTCCATGTGTCCAGGAGGTGGTTTGTATGCATGTAAATTTGGTGTTAGTCAGGATGCCTTAACCCCCATTCATGTTTCAGGTGGTGAGTCCTCATGTCGTGATGGGACACTTTCAATGATTCACCAGGGGGAGATGTAACACCTGCACATGGAACTGTCAGAGCAGCTACTGGTATACTGGGATTTACAGACACTAAGAAGAGTTTTGCAGCTGCTGTTAAACAGGGACCTTCAGACATTAATGGTTTTTTCCTGAGCTGCGGTGGACTACAATTCCCATGGACCCTTGTTTCAGTCAGATGACACAGCTAGGAGGGAGGAGGAACTTGGGGGAGGGAGCTGCAGAGGAAGTGAAAGAAAGTGAGAGAGCAGATTGTTCATGTAAAAGATGGAGCGCTGTGGACTTGTATTCCTCTAAAGAGCGGAGCGTTCCAGTCCCCTCTGATATACCTGCGAATCTGGAGAGAGCGCAGCCCGGTCACCAGGTGAAGCAAGCAACATTAAGGACTCGGAGAGTTCTACCGGCACTCCCACCTTATAAAGGCCTGAATCCTGCCGCCCCCAGTTGGGGTCCAGGGAAAACTACAACCGGTTGAGACGCACCGTGAGTGCCCCTTTTCGAGACTTGTGGTTCAACCAGCCCGTTACAGTGAGTACAATACGCCCCAGACTATTTACCTTCGTGAGCATCTAAGTGCACCAACGGTTATAAATTTGCGCGCCAACATCCGCGGCAACTGGGCCCCAACGTTTGGACTGGGTTAATACAAGAAAAGGGGAACCCTGCTATATTATATTTGCAGGGTTGGGGAAAGAATTAGGTTGTGATGTGTATATGACTTTCATAGAGCATCGTTACCTGTATTGCATGTTGTTTCTTTAAATATACTTCATTTCTGCTGCATATCCATAAACCAGTTAAACTGTTTTACTCCTGTTTTGGGTGAGTGTGTACTGAGCTATAGGCAGGGGTTTCCCGAATCAGTCCCTGGCAGAAGATAACAGTCCTTCTGCAGTCCTAGAAAGAGCTCCAATCAAGATTCGGGTGGAGGCACTGCGCCCTAAAGAGGTGAGACCCCCCATAACACCCAGCGTACCGTGGTAGCCCTGAAGGGGTGTTACATGTATGTGGTATTATTGTCACTATGTGGTGGTAATATGCAGTCTGGTCATGGTGTGGCAGTATTTGTTCCTTGCATGTGGTATTATTTGGTCACTATGTGGTGGTAATATATGGTCTGGTCATGGTGTGGCAATATTTTTCCTTTGTATGTGGTATTATTTAGTCACTGTGATTTTAATATGTGGTCTGGTCAAGGAGTGGCTATATTTGTGCCTTGTTTGTGGTATTATTCGGTCACTATGTGACGGTAATATCTGGTCTGCTCAAGATGTGGCAATATTAATCCTTTGTATGTGGTATTATATTCAGTCACTGTGATTTTAATATGTGGTCTGGTCAAGATGTGGCTGTATTTGTGCCTTGTATGTGGTTTTATTCGGTCACTATATGGTGGTAATATGTGGTCTGGTCATGGTATGGCGGTATTTGTCCCTTGTACATGGTAATATTTGATCACTATGTGGTGGTAATATGTGGTCTGGTCATGGGGTGGTGGTATTTGGCCCTTGTACATGGTAATATTTGGTAACTATGTGGTGGTAATATGTGGGCCGGCCATGCTGTGATGGTATTTGTCCCTTGTATGTTGCATTAGTGGACATTTGAAAAAATGTATAAGACTTATTCCCTTAAAGAAAATGAATAAAAATATACTTAAAAAGAGTATTGGATATTTTAAGAAATGTTTAATAGGTTAGAGTAGAGTAGGGCACTGCCAAAAGTGTCTACCTTGTCATGGTGGCGGCTTAAAAAATCTTTGGCCAAAACAAAAACTGCTGGCGTTAGATGGGAACTGTTAATGAGTGTTTGGTGAGGACAAGGAGCAGAAGAAAAAATTTTCCAAGACTGGGCGGTGAAACTTTGGAAGGTTTGAGGGACAGAGGCGGAGCTGGGGTGGAACCTGGACGGAGTTTCAAGGGGGCATGGAAATGTTTCCAGTATGGTGCCCTGAAATAACTAGAGGCAGCCCTGAAACTAATACACTCACACTACATTACATGCATATACACACATTTAAAAAAAAAAAAATAGATGGGAGTGCTTCTTTAAATTGGTCAGGTATTTCAGCAATCAAATAAACATATTTTCTGTTAAAGGTCTAGATTTAAATTGCCAAAAGGCAGCATGTGGTATGGTGTTTAACAGCTTTGTGAAATTTCTTTTCAAATACTCTGACAAATATAGATTTTTATTGCACGAAGGGCATAGAGATACCTCCTTAGTCTGGGGTCAGATGGCCATATGTTTTCTCAAGCGAGAAAATCTGATCGATTATGCTATTTACACAAGGCTCAAACTATGATAGAGTATCACACGAGTGTCATCTTACTATGATCCGATTTTCTTGCAAGAAAGAATCACAGCATACTTGTGGAGAAACCATAAGAAAAGCCCTAACAATAACAACATGGAGGACCATGAAAGAATTGAAAACACGTTGATAAAAAGTCCCCAAACAACTAAATACAAACTGATACAATCTTTATTCATTAAAACACAAGTTCATAAAAAAGTTTGAGATGAAAGCGAACCATACAGAAATTGGAAAAAGGCAAAACATTGGATGAATAATGGCAATGTCCGGAATAATTCAAAATAGCATGATTCAAATACTCTGCATATATAAATAAGATTACACCATAGAGCAACACTGATTTGCTATATAAAGTGCATAGTGCAAAGAATAAAGTACTTAATGGATACTAATTAATAATATCGGACACCGCTAGGGTTTGTTCCTGGCCATATCCATGGACATATATTCTCTCAATAATATAAATAAATCAAATAAATAATACATAGAGAGAGCCAGAAACAGATAGTGCACATCATAACTCAAGGTAAATAAATAAATAGCATAATAAATAAATTAGAGACATGAACCACTATAATTACCCAGAGTCAGGAATCATCCAACATACCCCCTGACGCTCATTTCGATATGGATCTTCCTCAGAAGGGGTGTCATTAACTATTCTGTAGAGGTGCTAGAAGTTACTAGTCAGAACAGAGCCTTAGTCCTTAGTCAGTGTCAGCGAACCTGACCCCTTGGGCGGCCAGTGACTGAACCTCATCCCCTGGTCTGTGAGCTGCCAGTTTTTGAGCATTGTCCCCGGTCCATGTGCAGCTAAACCCTGATCCAGTATTATTGATCAATGTGTCTGAACCTAGTCCGAATCCGGGTCTGTAACTGTTGTGTAGTGGTGTCAGAACTTACTAGTCTGAATGGAGACCTAACCTTTTCAGTGTCAGCATACCTGATGTGTAGCCCAGCTGCGCTCTGGAGCCACATGTTAGCCTGGAGGATGCAAGAAAGGTAAACCACAGTCACCTGATATTCATTCACACTTCACATTTCCCTGGTGCCACCAGAGGGAGCCCTTGTAGAGTACGCAGGTATATAAGGGTGTGGAGAGATAGAGCAGTAGACTAGATTGTCAGACAGATGGTGAGAGACAGACAAGCTAGTTACCTCAGACGAGCTGAGAGGGAAAGACTAGCTAAAGAGAGACTTATTTGAAAGCCTGAAGACTTCAGCATACACTCAGCTTACATCGTGGAGTCCAGTAATAGTGGGACGGATCGCCACTTAGTCTGGTCAAAGTTGAGTCTACTGAGATACCTTCAGTGAGCGTTTCTTTAAGTAAGCGTGCCGACGCTTAGAGAGCGGTGAAGACCAAGAAAGCTGACATCTACTGCTGATTGTGCTTATGTTAAAGGTGTGAGTAGGATGACAGGCAAGTGGAAAAAGGGAAAGAGAGAGCGACAGAGGTCAACAGCATTGATAGCTTACCTCAGCTCTGCACCACCGGACACCGGGTCCGAGCTTGCTGGCTTCTTCGGGACTAGTGGGGGGACCGGGGACCCTGCTGGATTCCAGATCGCAGGGGCCCAGCAGTGCTGATACGTAGCCGGGGTCAGGAAGAACGGGAGTCTATCGGGACGCTGCACGTAGAGACTTGGTTCTGTCCAGGGGAAGGCTCCATCACAAGGTCAGCCGGGCGTAGCTGAAAGGAACGGAGTTAAACTTTGTTTTATGCAAGTTAGAAACTCACACACATAAAGAAGTAAGGAGGCCCTACACCTACTCAGTGGTTTACTGGACATGCATCCTCCACCCTGACGGCCTCCCGGGTCGTGCCTGCAACTTCACCACCAGTAAAGGTACAGAAAGAGACTGTCTTGTGTGTGTCTGCATTATTGCTCCTGCACCCTTACACCGCCATTTACCCTGAGGGATCAGTCTCGCCTGTGGGAGACTTAACACCTTGCTGCCCCAAACCCTCAGAGGATCTACCCTGCAGCGCTGGTCACCCTGATCAGGAACCACAGGTGGCGTCACGAACATTTCTATCATCCCCTGTAAATATTCCCCTTTTAGTGAGCGCCAGGGCAACGGACCGAGCTGCGCTACCCGTGACATCCCCCAGTGAAGTGAACGGGCTCGGTGCCGAGTACCCCAAAGCCCTGGTACGTGCGACTCATAACCTTTTCAGTGTCAGCATACCTGACCCCTTGAGTCAGCACCTGGGATCTGTTCATTAGCGGAAACTGGCAGCTAAATGCAGTCCTGTCTGTCTCCATCAGAAGCTCCAGTGAACACCTGGTAACCACTTAGCTAGTCCCCTTCCTAAGCTGGCCCGATCTTGTGACACAGTGGGTCCACAAATCCACGTTCACTATCATTTGGCAAAACACACTGCAGTCTGCCAGTTGGCGAACAGTTGTGCAACTAAACAGGTAACACTTAGCTAAGACTTGCATTGCCAACTATCCTATTTGGAGAGAAATTAAAACAAATGTGGAGTTTTATAACATATAACAAGGAAATATTTCATACTTATTTCTTCTTCAGGAAAATAGTGGGGTTGACATTTGGATAGTGTGAGGCAGAAGTCCAGAGGTGGTAAGGGATAAGGTAGAACCAGATGACTGCAACACTCTTGCAAAAGTTACAACAGGAACTAATTGGAGCGCTGCTACTCCTTTGTTTGACAAACTTGTTGTAAATTTAAACAACCACTTTGGGCAAACCAATGAAAGTTGACTGGATCCCACTAGAGTAAATTCATTGTATTCCTTTCTTCAACCAATAGCACCATAAGTAATGTGCACTAGATTGTTTGGGAAAAAAATGTTCTAACAATAGATGTTCTCAAATTAAGAAAGCATCCTATGAATCTAACGCATGCTCCTATGGAGGTCTGTGCCAGCTCAAATTGGCGCAGATTTCTGAAGCATGATGGAAGGTTGATGGATGGTGAGTATGTTTCCGCTTGCTATCGCAATATGCTTTAGTTTAGCCAGAGTATGTAAAACTGGATTAGCAAATTAAAACAAATTTTTGACCCAAGTAAATGACCTAGGTTAAAAATCACACCCAACAAAAAAATGTGCTGTCACTGTGACAGTATATCATTTGAGAAGTCCTATGTGAAACCTGTCACCTTTCGAATTCTTTTGTATATTTATCAAGCAAAACAAAATGAGTGTGACTAATTTTTGTGTTTGTTATTTAATCTTCTTCAAATTAGCTTTCTTTTGATCAGCCTCCAAACTCCCGAAAAATGAATTCTACAAACCATTTATCCTGTGAAAAGCACATTTGGCTTTGTCTGCCCCTGGGAAGCTCAGACTTTCAACATTTTGCTGTAGTCTATTACCCTTCCCGTCGAAGCCTACACAAAAATTTTGATACAAACAGTAACAGTTTAGACTCACCAGCTTCTACAGAATTGGAATTTTGTTTTCCATACATGATTACTTTTAAACTGACTATTACATGGCATCTGAGACGCCATAACGGAAACATCTGGACCAGATAAAAAGAAAATGCCGGCTTAAAAATAACAAAACCAGAGATCAAATATTTTAGTCTGAGTGTTCAAAGAAGTGTAATGATTTCAATAAAGATCAACTGTTTATACCGATGAAATAAAAGCTTAATTTGCAAAATGATTCTTGTTTTGATGGCAAAGTGTTTATGGTTTTTTTTAACTGTGTTTTCCCAAAGAAAAATGTGGAAATATAAGTATTGCTTGTCTTAAATTCTTATAATACATCTTTTAGAGCTTTTCTAGCAGTTTAGGTAAAATATAGCCTAATTAGGTCTTTCATTAATATTAGGTCATTCATTAATATTAGGTCATTTATTAAAATTAGGTCTTTCAAAAAGAACTGTCTAAGCACTACACTTTTCTTAAATTTATATCCTTAAACTGTATACTGCCACCATGAAATAGCCGGTTGCCTTTGAAATGCAGTTATAATCGAACGTACTGTATTCTGCCATGTTATATTATGCTATGTGCTCCTGCAAAGATACAGAAAAAAAAAGTTTTCTTCTACCGAATTGGTCCTTTAACAAACCGGCTGTCATGTGGACTATATTTTGCCTTTAATTGGCTGTTGTAATGACCACGGTATTGCAGGTGGCAAGAGTTTGTTGTGAGTAATCTGATATTTGAAATTATACCTTAGGCCGGGGTCACACTTGCATCTGCATTGCGAGAAACTTGCGCGAGTCTCTCGCCTCAATACCTGGCACTGCCGCCAGCATTTGGACTGGAGCGTTCAGCTGCATAGAAATACACACGTGGTCAAAATTGTTGGTACCCTTCATTTAATGACAGAAAAACTCACAATGGTGACAGAAATATCTTGAATCTGACAAAAGTGATAATAAATCAAAAATCTATAAAAATGAAAATCAGACATTGCTTTTCAACCATGCTTCCACAAAATTTTTTAAAAAATAAAACACATGAAATAGGCCTGAACAGAAATGATGGTACCCCTGAAAATAATGTGACAAAAGTGACATGTTAAATTGCAGTGTGTCCACTAATTAGCATCACAGGTGTCTACACCCTTGGAATCATTGAGTAGGCCTGTATAGAGGGCTACAGATACTCACTGTGCTGTTTGTGGACATGGTGTGTATCACACTCAACATAGACCAGAGGAAGCGAAGGAAAGAGTTGTCTCAGGAGATTAAAAAGAAAATTATAGACAAACATGTTAAAGTTAAAAGTTATAAGACCATCTCCAAGCAGCTTGATGTTCCTGTGACTACAGTTGCACATATTTTTCAGAAATTTAAGCTCCATGTGACTGTAGCCAACCTCCCTGGATGTGGCCGCAGGAGGAAAATTGATGACAAATCAAAGAGACGGATGATACAAATGGTAACAAAAGAGCCCAGAAAAACGTCTAAACAGATTAAAGGTGAACTTCAAGCTCAAAGAACATCAGTGTCAGATAGCACCATCTGTCGTTGTATGAGCCAAACTGGACATCATGGGAGACGACCAAGGAGGTCACCATTGTTGAAAAAAAATCATAAAAAAGTCAGACTAGAAATTGACAAACTACATGTTGACAAGCCACAAAGCTTCTGGGGGAATATCCTATGGACAGATGAGACAAAAGTGAAACTTTTTGGCAAGGCACATCAGCTCTATGTTCACAGATGGAAAAATATAACATATCAAGAAAAGAACACTGTCCCTACTGTGAAACATGGAGGAAGCTCTGTTATGTTATAGGCGCTTTGCTGCATCTGGCACAGGGAGACAAGAATCTGTGCAGGGTACAATGAAATCTCAAGCCTATCAAGGGATTCGAGAGAGAAATGTGCTGCCCAGTGTCAGAAAGCCTAGTCTCAGTTGCAGGTCATGGGTCTTGCAACAGGATAATGACCCAAAACAAACAGCTAAAAATACCCAAGAATGGCTAAGAGGAAAACATTGGACTATTCTGAAGTGGCCTTCTATGAGCCTTGACCTAAATCCTATTGAGCATCTTTGGAAAGAGCTGAAACATGCCATCTGGAAAAGGCAACCTACAAACTGGAGCAGTTTGCTCTTGAGGAATGGGCTAAAATACCTGTCGAGTGGTGCAGAAGTCTCATTGACAGTTACAGGAATCATTTGATTGCAGTGATTGCCTCAAAAGGTTGTGCAACAAAATATTAAGTTAAGGGTACCATCATTCCTGTCCAGGCCTATTTCATGAGTTTTATTTTTTTTAAAATTCTGTGGAAGCATGGTTGAAAAGCAATGTCTGACATTCATTTGCTCATTTTCATAGATTTTTGATTCATTATTACTTTTGTCAGATTCAAGTTATTTCTGTCACCATTGTCAGTTTTTTTGTCATTAAACGAGGGTACCAACAATTTTGACCACGTGTATACATGCAACCGCACACTCTGGTCCTGAGTGCGGGTGGCAGCGCCAGGTATTGAGGTGAGAGACACGCGTGTGTTTCTCACATTGCAGTTGCAAGTGTTGCCCCAGCCTTAAAGGGATTGTCTGGTCTTAAACTACAAGTCTGCAGTCAAAGCAATTAAAAATGGGGCTGACACAATGTTTATAAATTAACCCTTTCAGCCCGTTTTCACCTTCATGACCAGGCCAATTTTTTCAATTCTGACCACTGTCACTTTATGAAGTAATAACTCTGGAACACTTTACTGGATTCCACTGCTTCTGAGTTTGTTCTTTTGTGAAATATTGTACTTGATGACACAATTTCTATGATATAACTTACATATATTTGTGAAAATATTGAAAATTTGGAGAAAATTTTATACCATTTTGCAATTTTAAACTTTAAATTTTTATGCTTTTAAAATCAGAGAGTCATGTCACACCAGTTTATAAATAACAATTCCCACAATTTTTGAAACAATTTTTTTGTTAGGAAGCGATAAGGGTAAATAAAAGTTGTTTTCTAATTTTTACAACATAATTTACAAAACCATTTTTTTAGGGACCACATTACATATGAAGTGACTTTGAGGGGCCTATATGACAGAACATATCCCAAATCAGGGTAAATGAAAACAGCGTCCAATTTAGGTGTAGAATTTCAAAGGAACTTTATTCCGCCAGATAGAGTGTACCAAGCATACGTTTCAACCTCCTGTAGGTCTTTATCAAGTATATCGAGGTCGAAACATTGTATGCTTGGTATGCTCTATCTGGCGGAATAAAGTTCCTTTGAAATTCTACACCTGGATTTGACGCTGTTCTCATTTACCCTGATTGCTGCTACTTCGCCAAGTGGGTTCCTTGGATTGGTAGCCTGCGTCCATGCTTAGTGAGTGCCTTTTCTATTATGTGTCCAGAAAATATCCAAAAGTGACATCACTCTAAAAACTGTACCCCTCAGTGTGCTCAAAACCACATTCAAGAAGTTTATTAACCCTTCAGGTGCGTTACATGAATTATTGGAATGTGGAAGGAAAAAATAATAAATGTAACTTTATTTCACAAAAATTTTCCTTTAGACCATTTTTTTTTGCTTTCACATAGGTGACAGGAGAAAATGGTCCATACTTTTTGTTGTGCAATTTCTCCTGAGTATGCCGATTCCCCATGTGTGGGGGAAAACAACTGTTTGGGCACACGGCAGAGCTTGGAAGGGAAGGAGCACCATTTCACTTTTTAAATGTAAAATTTACTGGAATAATTAGCGATCACCATGTCGTGTTTGGAGAGCCCCTGATGTGTTTAAATAGTTTAAAAAAAAAACAAGTGACAGCATTTTGGAAAATACACCCATCATGGAACTTATCTAGCTGTGTATTGCTCTTCTTGAAACTAAAGATGCTTCACAGAAGTTTATGACGTAGAGCCATGAAAATAAGAAAATCACATTATTCTTACAATAATGTATTTTAGCTCCAAACTTACAATTCATGGAGTAGTGGAGGGCCTCAGAAAACATTTTTTCCCATTATTAAGGAGTGGATATCCTAGACTGTTAATTGGCATGGACTAAAGCCCCCGTCACACTAAGCGAGATCGCTAGCGAGATCGCTGAAGCGTCACCGATTTTGTGACGCAACAGCGACCTAGCAAGCGATCTCGCTTAGTGTGACACGCAGTGACGACCAGCCCCCCTGCTGGGTATCGCTGATCGTTGTGGAATGGCCTGGACCATTTTTTCATCGTTGGTGTCCCGCTGGCCAGCACGCATCGCTGCGTGTGACAGGGGGAGACCAACGATCAGCGAGCTCCCAGCACTGTATAGCAGAAACTGGAAGCTGGTATCCAGTGTACACATCAGGTAACTAAGCGCCGCGCAGTGCTTAGTTACCCGATGTTTAGCCTGGATGCCAGCGTGCTCCCTGGTCCTGATCGCTGGTTAGTCTGCCCATGTGACAGCTCACCAGCGATCAGCTAACAATGTCCCAGCGATCCCATCCACGTCGGATCATTGGTGGGATCCCTGGGACATTGAAGAGTGTGACGGGGCCCTAAGTGTATGGGCTCAAGAACATTTACCCCTAGGGGGTATACAAACACGACATGTCATCTGCTCTTGATTCCAGCCATTTTTGTTTTCAAAAAGTCAAATGGTGCTCCTTCCCTTCCAATACCTGCCGTGCACCCAAACAATGGATTTCCCTCACATATGGAGTATCGGCATACTCAAGAGAAATTGCACAACAAATTTTTGTGTTCAATTTCTTCTGTTACCCTTGAGAAAATAACAAACTAAACAAACTAAAGTAAAATTTTTGTGAAAAAAGTTAAATGTTCATTTTTATCTTTGACATTGCTTTAGTTCCTGTGAAGCACGGAAGGGTTAATAAACGGCTTGAATGTGGTTTGTAGTACTTTAAGGGTTGCAGTTTTTAGAATGGTGTCACTTTGGGGTATTTTCTGTCATATAGGCGCCCCAAAGTCACTTCAAATGTGATGTGGTCCCTAAAAAATGGTATTGTAAGTATTATTGGAAAAATTAGAATTGCTGGTCAATTTTTAACCCCTGTAACTTCGTAAAAAATGTTTAAAAAATGATGCAGCTGTAAAGTAGACATGTGGGAAATGTTATTTATTAGCTATTTTGTGTAACATAACTGTTTTAAGGACATAATAAAACATCTGAAAACTGCAAAATTTGACTTGAAACTTGAAATTCTTGCCAAATTTCCTATAGTTTCACAAATAAATGCAAGTCAGATTTTAGCTACTGTTATGAAATACAATATGTCAGGAAAAAACGTTCTAAGAATAAGTGGAATCCGTTGTAGCGTTCAAGAATTAATACCACATAAATTGACACTGGTCAGATTTAAAAAATTTGGCCTGGTTATTAAGGTCAAAATTGGCTTGGTCACTCAGGGGTTAAATATAATCACATGACAAAATCCACAATAACATACATAAACAAGTAAAACCAGTCAAAAAAATCCATACCGTAAGAAGAGTACAAGGAAATGAGAAAGTATCAAAGCATACTCAAAGCTTTCAATTAACTCTCAACATTCCCATTTTTTAAAAAAATTTGGGTGGAGTCGTTCTTTCCATAAAAAAAATGATTGAGTATTTTACTACAAGGAAGATATGAATTAAAACATACGTAACCCCATTGGGTGAAGGTGATCCATTTGTGATGAGACTCAGATACTTGAGGCGCCCATGGACTGTGCTGTGCTGTCAATGCAGGAAGAGGAGGAGGGTCACTCTCAGGGAGTGGAGTGGGATAACAAAGATGATGACAATGAGGTAGTAAGCTATACTTGGTGTAAACCCAGATGCATGCAGCTGAGTAGCTCAGCAGAGGAGGAGGGGGAAGATGAGGAGGTTACGTGGACACCGAGTTATGCAACCACGACAACCAATGCATCCTGAGCCCCAACTCTGTCAGTGTACAGCAGCAATCTCGGCTCTGCAGTTGCCTATCTTGGGTCTTTTTTCAGACAGGCAAAAATAAAAAAAAATCACGTTAGCTGTCAACTTTTTAAAAAAGCACCTATAAGAGTAAAAAAAATGAAATAATTTCAGTACTAGATGCATGACCTGGCACATGTGTGATCAACATATGTTAATCTAGGAATGTCATTGTGCTAAATTGCAGACTTGCGGGTATGGCCAACCACCATCAACCCCATCAACCGCATGGGCAAATGTTGTCACACAGGTCTCTGGCCGAAGAACCTCCACTTGTTTACCACATACAGTTGAGGTGACTGAGAGCCTGTCAGCTGATACAGAATTGGACATGCCTGCTGTTTTTGACTGATCTTACGTACCAAGCACACCCCATATTTCTTAATCCACCATAACATCTCCGCCTGCACCTCTCTCACAGTCCAGCAACTTGTCCTGTTCACCCTACTCTACAATGTGTCAGCACAGCAGCAAACCCTCATTTGTGTAGTTGTGCTCATGTAAACGATTCTTTCCTTGTATACATGGCAAAGCTAACTGCTTGAACTTCACCATCTTCAATCTACTAATAATAATAACCTTTATTTATATATCGCAAACAAATTCCGCATAGTTTTACAAGTCAGCAGTTCATCTAAAACAGTCAAAAATTACCAAGTTTAAGATAATCAAACAATTCAAGCAAAAATAATGATCATCTTGCTCTTCATAGCTTACAATCCACAATGAGGGGGGTGACACTAATTATAGGTGCTTATTTACAATGATGGTACAACCATCTTGAGGAAATGAGGGGTAGATAAAGGCTGCATGAGCCTTTTTGGTACAGTTGAGTTTGATTGTGAATTATGTTCAGAGAAGTAGAGAATAAGATATATATATATATATATACATATATATATATATAGTATATATATATATATATATGTATATATATATACAGTACAGACCAAAAGTTTGGACACACCTTCTCATTCAATAATTTTTCTGTATTTTCATGGGTATGAAAATTGTAGAATCACACTGAAGGCATCAAAACTATGAATTAACACATGTGGAATTATACATTACACTTTACAAAAAAGTGTGAAACAACTGAAAATATGTCTTATATTCTAGGTTCTTCAAAGTAGCCACCTTTTGCTTTGATTACTGCTTTGCACCAGAAAAGGTGAACGGATGAACTCTACATGCCTGGTTCAAACCGTGAAGCATGGAGGAGGTGGTGTGATGGTGGGGGGGGTGCTTTGCTGGTGACACTGTTGGGTCTTTGTGTGTCTCAGAGTTTGAAAGTTGTGAGAGGCCACGAGATTTGGAGATAGATCCTGGGATGCAGTTGGAGAAGTGGAGCTGTTGAAGTCTCCCAGGAAAAGGGTTGTCAATTCTGAAGACATGAAGTGTGGCAGCAACGCATAAAAGAGGTCAAGGTAGTGGGTAGGTGAGCCTGGTGGCCGGTAGATGACTGCTACTCTGAGGGAGAGGGAATGGAACACCCTGATGGTGTGTACCTCAAAAGAAGAATGGTGTCCAATTGGCCTCTATTTATTTATTGGGTTAAAAACAGGATTGTTTTTGGCAGCGAGGAGTGTAGGGTTATTGTGGTGTTAGCAGTGATCGCACAGCGGGATATACACATACACATCCAAAGTGTTCTAATCTGGACGTGGACAAGCTGTACACTCACTATTACTTTTCTGAGAACTAATTATTGTGAACAGCTTGTGGCCTCCTTGGATGATTTGCCGCCCAATCGTGTCATTGTCTGGAGGATAGGGGCCAGCTGAGAGCTATTCGCTATAAAGATCACACCGCTTGTTTCTGTATGACTCATGGCCTGTGACCCCTGTGATTATTGCATGGCCACTCCAATCTGTTGGCCACAGAAATGCAGCCTTTCCGCCTTATGGATATGGATGGTATCCGAAATCTGATGGCTGACGCAGTGCCCCCCAGTACCAGTTGCCCAGTCACCATTACTTATGTAAGAAAGATGTGCCTGCACTACAGCAACAAGTCGCATACAACATCACCCAATCCCTGAAAAATTCTGTGTCGGCCAGAGTGCATTTTAACAGTGACACCTGGACGATGAAGCATGGACAGGGGAGTTACATCTAGATGACTGGGCACTGGGTGACTCTTGTGGCTGTAGGGGTAGTCAGGAAAGGGGCTGCTCCACAAGTCTTGAAATCTCCAAGGCTTGCAGGGTGCTTGTGGATGGAGAAATAAACCACTACACACCATAAGATACATAGTGTAAGCTTTTCAGGGGATATAGCTCCGGGATCGCCGTCTCGGGTAGACGGAGTGGCATAGACACAGTTCACTCACAGACAGCAATTCTGGTACAACTGGCCGCAACCAGCTTTATTGTAAGTCCACAGCAAACAAACATGAGCAAAACCAACTCATAAACCAAAATCCTAAGCCTCTCCGGCTACTCACTACACACAGATAGTTTCCCTCACTATCAGGGCCCAGACTCTACCAGCCTGGCCCAAAACAACACATATATTCAGTATTTACCAGCGTTTGGTTTCCCGGAGACTCCACCAGTGTCTGGATTCAGATCCAGACTGAGAGAGCTCAATGTCTGTGTTCTCAGCCACCTACTTCTGGCTGCCTAATTAAAACCTGAGTGGCTTCAGGTTTGAGCTGCAAGCCTGTACTGAATGCAAGGTGTAGTGAACTTTATCCACCACTAGGTTTACAAAGCCATACATTTCCCTTATGCCAGTCAGCTAAGTACCTAGGCGAGATGTACACCCCATCCAATACACATCCCTTCACTGTCTCACAATAGCTAAACTAATAGACAACACGGATTGTAGAACTAAACTACTAAACAGCTATGATTGCAGAACTAAACAAATTAACACCAGAACATGGAGAACTAAACTAATAGACAACAGGGATTGGAGAACTATACTACTAAACAGCTTGGGTTGAAGAACTTAACTAGTAAGCATCAGGGGATGGAGAACTAAAGCAGTAGACACCAAGGTGTCACTAGACACCAAGTCTTGGAATCCCCAGGGCTTGTGGAACAAACCTCTGTATGCACACAGAACAATTTCAACACCACTAAATGAAAAGGTTGGATATAGCGGCATAATCACGTTTATCAACAGAAAAAAAAAATATTTTAATGTGCTTGAGGTCTGCATACAGCTTCATATCACCGACAAAAAATGACAATGTGGGGAACGGTGGGCTGTATCACATTCAGCAACATAAAAAATTATAATTTTTTTCAATGCGCGTTAGGTCTACAGACAAGTTCATATCACTGCCACAAAATGACAATGTGGGATACGGCAGGCGGTATCATATACAGCAACAGAAAAAATATTTTAGTTTTAATGTGCGTTAGTTCTGCAGACAGGTTCATATTACCGCCACAAAATGACAACGTGGCATATGGAGGGCTGTATCACATTCAGCAGCTGAAAAAATTATAATTTTTTTTTAATGATCATTAGGTTTGCAGACAGGTTCATATCACCACCACAAAATGACAACGTGGGATACAGTAGGCTGTTTCACATTTAGCAACAGAAAAAAAAATATATTTTTTAATGTGCGTTAGGTCTGCAGACAGGTTCATATCTAGTGAAGAGTCAATTTGTTTGGAAAACGATCGCTAATCGTAAATTCGGCACGAATATGGCACATTCGGATACATGATCAGAAACACAAGCAAAATTTTATGAAATCGGTAACATTCGGTAAAAGTGCAGGAAAATATTTGTGTTGCCGCAAAAATATTTTCCGCACTTTAGCAATGATAGTGATGGGGTATCATGAGTGTTTGTCACATGTTTGATTAGGGGAGGGGGTTTGCAGAGCTCAGAGGGGCGGCGTTCTTGTAAGCACAGCACAGCAGTCATTTTTTTTCTTCCTAACTTTATGTGTGCACATTGCGGCTAGCCAATCAAGGCACAGGAAACAGCCACAATGTCCTGACACTGTGGTTTGGCTGTTGAAATCACATGTTCCTCTCCATATAACTAGCAGACATCTTGTTTTAGCACCATTTTGACACTGTAACAGCGCAGAAAGGCTGCTCTTGATGCTGCCACTGTTCACAGCAAGATTTTAGCTAGTTAGCTAGGCGGTTGTATATCAGTCAGATAGTGCAGCTAGATAGTGTGTAGTGTGGCTGTAATAATTTACCTTCTGTAATTTTTTTTGAGACCATTACTGAGGTCCACAGACAAAGCCAGCAGGGCACATGTCCTACAAGTGTGTTGTGCACTGCTTCTATAGTGCTCCATGCATGAGTATAGCATTTTAAATAATATTTTTTCAGTAGCTAAATGCAAAAAGCCTGCTGTATCCCACATTCACACATTTTAGCTAGTTAGAGAGGTAGTTGTATATCAGTCAGATAGTGTAGCTAGCTACTGTCCAGTGTGGCATTTAAATTTACCTTCCAGTAATTTTTTTCTTTTTTGGACATTACTGAGGTCTACAGACAAAGCCAGCAGGGCACGTGTCATTTAGTGCTGTGGTGATATAAAACTGTCTGCCGACCTAAGGCACATTAAAAAAAAAGTTATATATTTTTGTTGCTAAATGTGAAACAGCCTGCTGTATCCCACTTTGTCATTTGGTTAGGTTGAATTTTGTGGTTGTGATATGAACCTGTCTGCACACCTGAGGCACATTAAAAAAAATTATAATTTTTCAGTTGCAAAAAGTTAGACAACCTGCCGTATCACACTTTGTCATTTGGTTAGGTTGAAATTAAGCTGTAGAGGCCTAATCCAGAGGTCACAAATATTCTTCTGTTATTAACATCATACAGTAAGGGACCTGACTTTAAAAATAGTTTGCAGCATCTAGTGTGTTATAGAGGCCTTATCCATAGGCCACAAAAAGTATTGTAATATTAATGTCATACAGTAAGGCTAAGTGCACACGTTCAGGAATGTTTGAAGAATATTCCTGAGCAAAAACGGACTTTTTTCGCGGCAAAAACGCACATTTTTTGCGCGGATTTTGCACATTTTTGCGCGTTTTTTGCACGTATTTGACGCGTTTTTACCGAGATTTTTCCCTGAACTTTCTAGGTCAATAATATAGCGGGAAAAATGCTAGAATTCCGCGAAATTAATGAACATGTTGCTTCTTTTTCCGCTATGCGTTTTTTTTGCTGAAAAAAACGCACCATGTGCACAAAAATTGCGGAATTCATTCTAAATGATAGGATGCTTAATTCATGCGTTTTTTGACGTGTTTTCCCAGCGAAAAAACGCGAAAAAACGCAAATAACCCTGAAGTGTGCACTTAGCCTAAGGGATGTGACTTTAAACCCTTCATGACCCAGCCTATTTTGACCTTAAAGACCTTGCCATGTTTTGCAATTCTGACCAGTGTCCCTTTATGAGGTAATAACTCAGGAACGCTTCAACGGATCCTAGCGATTCTCAGATTGTTTTTTTCGTGACATATTGGGCTTCATGATAGTTGTAAATTTAGGTCGATAATTTTTGCATTTATTTGTGAAAAAAATGGAAATTTGGCAAAAAAATGTTAAAATTTCGCAATTTTCAAATTTTGAATTTTTATTCTGTTAAACCAGAGAGTTATGTGACAATAAATAGTTAATAAATAACATTTCCCACATGTCTAATTTACATCGGCACAATTTTGGAATCAAAATTTTTTTTTGTTAGGTAGTTATAAGGGTTAAAATTTGACCAGTGATTTCTCATTTTTACAACAAAATTTACAAAGCCATTTTTTTATGGACCACCTCACATTTGAAGTCACTTTGAGTCGCCTATATGGCAGAAAATACCCAAAAGTGACAACATTATAAAAACTGCACCCCTCAAGCTATTCAAAACTACATTCAAGAAGATTATTAACCCTTCAGGTGATTCATAGGAGCTAAAGCTACGTGAAGGAAAAAATGGACATTTTAATTTTTCCAACAAAAATTTTTTTAGCATCAATTTTTTCATTTTCACATGGGCAACAGGATAAAATGGATCCTAAAATTTGTTGATCAATTTCTCTCAGTACACAGTTACCTCGTATTTTACCTAAACCACTGTTTGGGAGCACGGCAGGGCTCAGAAGGGAAGGAGCGCCATTTGACTTCTTGAATGGAAAATATGCTGGAATAGTTAGCGGTTGCCATGTCGCATTTGGAGAGTCCCTGTGTGCCTAAACATTGGAGCTCCCCCACTAGTGACCCCATTTTGGAAACTAGACCCCCCCAAGGAACTTATCTAGATGCATAGTGAGCACTTTGAACCCCAGGTGCTTCACAAATTTTTCCATTAAAAAAAAAAAAAAATTTCACAAAAATTTTCTTTTAGCCTCAGATTTTCCATTTTCACATGGGCAACAGGATAAAATGGATCACAAAATGTGTTGGGCAATTTCTCCTGAGTACACCGATACCTCATATGTGGTCATAAACCACTGTTTGGGCGCACGGCAGGGCTCAGAAGGGATGGAGTGCCATTTGACTTTTTGAATTGAAAATATGCTGGAATATTTAGTGGTTGCCATGTTGCATTTGGAGAGTCCCTGTGTGCCTAAACATTGGAGCTCCCCCACACACAAGTTACCCCATTTTTGAAATTAGACCCCCCAAGGAACTTATCTAGATGCATAGTGAGCACTTTGAACCCTCAGGTGCTTCACAAACTGATCCGTAAAAAAAGAAAGTACTTTTTTTTCACAAAAATTTTCTTTTAGCCTCAGTTTTTTCATTTTCACATGAGCAACAGGATAAAAAGGATCCTAAAATGTGTTGGGCAATTTCTCCTGAGTACACCGATACCTCACATGTGGTCATAAACCACTGTTTGGGCGCACGGCAGGGCTCAGAAGAGAAGGAGCGCCATTTGACTTTTTGAATAGAAATATGCTGGAAAATTTAGCGATTGCCATGTCGCATTTGGAGAGTCCCTGTGTGCCTAAA
>JARQOD010000004.1:54610367-54647884 GCA_033576555.1 Oophaga sylvatica | reverse complement strand
AAAAAGTTTTTTAATGAAAAAAAAGAGACAACACAGTTTTCTTTTCTTTTATTGACTTCATTCCTGTTGGACGCCATCGTTTCTCCTGAAAAAAAAGAAAAAAAACAAACCAACAGTATACCACCTGCCCGACGCAGTCCATAACGACAGCCCCAAGACGATCCAGCTCTGCTAATGCAATGCAGGCAGAGCCGTCATCGCGACGCAGCACAGCTGATTCCCTGCTTCCCGGCGGTGACGTCTCGGACTAAATGTTTTAGGCCGGGTTTTCCCCAGCAGTCACTGCAGTTATCGCGAGAAAAATGCATGTGCCCGGGCCGGGGGAAGAGGATGGCGGCCATTAAGCAGCCCAGGACGTGACCCCCGGAGATCTTCTCCCAGGAAAAGTGCCGCTGACTCCTGACAGCCCCGACCGACGGACACTGACAGTGACAGACCCAAAGAGGGACACAGACAGTGCCAGTGACAAACCCGTTTCCCGGTTTTCGATAAAACGAAAATATCGAAACGAATTATCAAAAAGGCCGATAGAGCTAATATGGCCGATAGCCGTTTATTTACATTATCGTATCGCTCAACACTATTTCTGACCTGTTTTCCAGGGTGAAAAACGCTACTTGGTTTACCAAGCTTAACCTCAGGGGGCGTATAACCTTATTCGCATTAAGCACGGGGATGAATGGAAGACGGCATTCAATACCCCTGAAGGGCATTTTGAGTACCTGGTGATGCCCTTTGGGCTCACTAATGCTCCTTCCGTCTTCCAGTCCTTCATGAATGACATTTTCAGGGATTTTGTGGACAAATTTCTGATTGTTTATTTGGATGATATCTTGATTTTTTCTAATGACTGGGACTCTCATGTGAAACATGTTCGAACTGTATTCCAGATTTTGAGAGAGAATGCTCTGTATGTGAAGGGATCAAAGTGTCTTTTTGGCGTACAGAGGATCTCATTTCTGGGATTCATTTTGTCCCCATCTGTTATTGAAATGGACCCGGTCAAGGTTCAGGCCATCTGTGATTGGGTCCAACCTACTTCATTAAAGGCTCTTCAGAGATTTTTGGGTTTTGCCAATTTTTATCGTAAATTTATTGGTAATTTCTCGGTTATTGTTAAACCATTAACTGATTTGACCAGAAAGGGTTCTCATGTGGTGAATTGGCCTCCTGAGGCAGTCTCTGCATTTCAGGAACTTAAGCAGAGATTCACTTCTGCTCCTGTTCTACGGCAGCCTGATGTTTCTCTGCCATTTCAGGTGGAGGTTGATGCCTCTGAAATTGGGGCAGGTGCCGTTTTGTCCCAAAAAGATCCAGAGACCTCTAAAAGTAACCCTTGTGCCTTTTTCTCTCGAAAATTTTCTCCTACTGAACGTAATTATGACGTGGGTAATCGGGAGTTATTGGCCCTGAAGTGAGCTTTTGAAGAGTGGAGACATTGGCTGGAGGGAGCCAAACATCAGGTGGTGGTCCTTACGGACCATAAGAATCTGGTCTATCTGGAATCTGCCAAGCGACTCAATCCTAGACAGGCCAGGTGGGCCTTGTTTTTCACACGTTTTAATTTTGTGGTTTCCTTTCTTCCTGGCACTAAGAATGTTAAGGCGGATGCCCTCTCGAGGAGTTTCCTTGTGGACTCTCCTGAGTTATCTGATCCTTCTGTTATTTTGAAAGAGGGTGTAGTTCTTTCCGCCATCTCGCCCAATTTGAGACTTGCTCTGGAGGGGTGTCAGGAGGATAGGCCTGAGTGCTGCCCTGTTGGAAATTGTTTGTCCCGGACCAGTGGAAAAAGAGTGTGATGTCTGAGATTCATTGTTCCGCGTTGGCTGGGCATCCCGGAATTTTTGGTACCAGAGACTTGGTTAGTCGGTCCTTTTGGTGGCCTACCTTGTCTCGTGATGTCAGGGAATTTGTGCAGTCCTGCGGGACTTGCTCTCGCTCCAAGCCTTGCTCTCGCTCTAGTGGTTTGTTGATGCCATTGCCTGTGCCCAAGAGACCATGGACCCATATCTCTATGGATTTCATTTCCGACCTTCCTGTTTCTCAGAGAATGACCACCATCTGGGTAATTTGTTTTCCAAGATGATACATCTTGTGCCATTACCTAAGTTGCCTTCCTCCTCTGAATTGGTGCCGTTGTTCCTTCAGCACGTGGTTCGTTTACACGGCATTCCTGAGAACATTGTGTCTGACAGAGGAGTCCAGTTTGTTTCCAGATTTTGGAGGACTTTTTGTTCTAAACTGGGTGTTCAATTGTCTTTCTCCTCGCATTTCATCCTCAGACCAATGGTCAAACTGAGAGAACAAACCAGACATTGGAGACTTATCTAAGATGCTTTGTGTCTGCTGATCAGGATGACTGGGTCTCTTTTTTGCCTTTGGCTGAGTTTGCTCTTAATAATAGGGCTAGCTCTGCTACTTTGATGTCTCCGTTTTTCTGTAATTCTGGGTTTCACCCTCGATTTTCTTCAGGACAGATGGAGGCTTCTGTCTGTCCAGGTGTTGACTCTGTTGTGGAGCGTATGCAACTGATTTGGGACCAGGTAGTGGAGAGGTTGTCCCTCTCTCAGGAGAGGGCCCAGCGGTTTGCTAACCGGCATAGGACTGATGGTCCTCGGTTTAAAGTGGGGGACTTGGTCTGGTTGTCCTCAAAGAATATTCCTATGAGAGTAGCATCTCCTAAATTTAAGCCTAGGTTCATTGGACCTTATAAGATCATGGAGATTATTAATCCTGTTTCTTTTCGTTTGCTTCTTCCAGGGACATTTAAGATCCATAACGTGTTCCACAAGTCCTTGTTGAAGAGGTTTGTTGAGCCAGTGGTTCCTGCTTCTGTGCCTCCTGACCCTGTTTTGGTTGAGGGCAATCTGGAGTATGTGGTTGAGAAAATATTAGATTCTCGTTTTTCTAGACGGAAACTCCAGTATTTGGTTAAATGGAGAGGTTATGGTCAGGAAGACAATTCTTGGGTGTTTGCTTCGGACATCCATGCTAGGAGACTTATCCGTGCGTATCATAGAACTCATCCTGACCGACCTGGTTGCTCAAATGAGGGTTCGGTGACCCCTCCTCAAGGGGGGGGTACTGTTGTGAATGGGTTTGAGATGAGTTCTGAGCAGAGGCTCCCTCTGGTGGTTACTAGCGGTGCTAGTCTGTCCAGTGAAGATTGTGAGGACTGGGAATCAGGTGTTACTGACTGGTCTTATATAAGGGAGTCACCTTCCCATCAGGGTTGCCGGTGATCAATTGTTCTGGTCTGAATCCTTTATTCCAGTTTCCCTTGTAGCCTGCTGTGTCGTGTCTGCATCTCCTGCTAACAGATAAGACATTTTCTTATTTTGTGTTTGTGCTATATTTTTGCATTTTGTCCTGCACTTCTGTGGGGGCCTTCAGGGTCCCCTCCGGGGGCTTCTGCCCTCTCAGTTTTGTTCAGCCACTGATGTTTGTACTTTTGCTTTTTCCAGTTTTTTCAGTGGCTGCTGTTTTGATTTTGTTACACCAGAGAACTAATTTAGGTGGAAGAGGTCGTGTGATCTCAGGTGTTTTTGAAATTAGTAGTGTTGGTGCTTTTCAGGGTTTTCTGGGATTGCAGTAAGTACCCTTCCTATCCTTTTCTATTTAGTTAGTTTGGGCCCCAGCGTTTGCTCATACTATTTTCTTTCTGTGTCAGTATTTCATCTTGTCTAACCGCCATTGCATTTTTGGGGGCTTTCTATTATCTTTGGGGTTCTGCTCCGGGCAGATAGCTTTCCTGTTTCTATCTTTAGGTGTAGTTAGTTTCTCAGGCTGTGACGAGGCGTCTAGGACCAACGTAGGAACGCTCCACGGCTGCCTCTAGTTGTGGTGGTTAGTCAGGGTACTGCAATCTCATAGATTCCAACTGCTCTGGTGTATTGCCTTTTTTACTTGCACTCCTCAGCTACCGAAACATAACACCGCCCCCACCAAATTCTATATACAATGTCTATTTACATTGAGCTGCTTATCAGAGGAGTAAGTGGAGTCGGACCAGGGATCAATCACACAGCCAGCTAGTCACAGCAATGATAATGTCCTAGTGATAAAATCTTCAATGAAAGTAAACAGCCCACAGTCTGATATGTGATTGAAATCTGTGTTTTAACCCCTACATCATGCTCTCCTCAGATCACATAGCAAAAACCTTCTGACAGATTCCCTTTAATTTATTGCTTTGAGATGCAAATGTTTGAATTTAGGATCTTGCTGAATTACATTGTTATCATCTCCCATGAAAAGTATTAGTGAAAACTTTGAGAAAATAGTGCTTTACATATTTTTTTAAGAGTTATCATGCAAACAAAATAGAAAAAAATCTAAACGCTCACCAAAATGACGTATTCAGAAGGGCAGCTCTTTAGTAACATTCAATTTCATAGATCAACTGTCCTAAATTTCCAGGACTATAATGATTTTTGGAAACTGTCCCAATGAAATTGGAATTTTTGAACAATAAATATGGATGTCAGGAAAGGAACTGAGTGTGAGTGTGGGGTTAAAGCGTTGCTGAATTGCCAAAAAAGTAATGTCAGTATCTATGCAACTCCAATGGAGGAAATTTTACTGTGTACATAGAATACAGATTATTCCTAGGTTGTAATCCTGAAAAAAATCCTGCAGCGAAAAAAAAAACCATAAAGATAAATAATGAGGATTACTTATGGAACAGCTTTTTCTTGCACCTGTATATGACAGTATCAGTAATAATTTGTAAGATTTAGTAATGATGGTCCTGGTATACATTACTAGTAGCAATAATAATGATAGTAATCTTACCTGTTCTTTTCCCGATATATTGTGTACCACTTGAGGAACTTCTTTGTGCTGTGAAGCTTAGGGTGTAAGCAGTATTGTTGTCCTCTGAGCCGAGATACATGCATGGTTACACTAAAACATAAAGAGGGAATATGGAATAAAATGCTTTATAGTAAAATCCAAAAAAATGTAATAAAAAATACACAGTAAGGTATTTAGGTCAGAAACCTTTAAAAAATAGACTCACTTACACGTATGCATTTATTACAGCATATGAAATGCAGTCATGGCTGAAAGTGTTGGCACAATTGAAACTGTTCCAGAAAATTATGTATTTCTCAATTACACATATTTTGTTATACATATGTTTATTTCCTTTGTGTGTATTAGAACAACATGAAAAATAAAGAAAAGATGGCAAATTGGACATAATTTCACACAAATCCCCCAAAAATGTCTGGCCGAAATTCTTGGCACCCTATATTTATCATCATAATTAGTTGTATACCCTTTGAAATAAATCAAATCGTATAATCACAAACAAGCTTATTAAACCTCTCAACTGGAATTTTGGACCACTCTTCTTTTGCAAATTGTTCCAGGTCTCTCATATTTGAAGAGTGCCTTTTCCCAACAGAAATTTTAAGATTTCTCCACAGTTGTTCAATGGGATTTAGATCCTGGCTTATTGCTGGCCACTTCAGAACTCTCCAGTGCTTTGTTTCTATCCATTTCTGAGTGCTTCTTGAAGTATGTTTGGGGTCATTGTCCTGATGTAAGACCATGATGTAGGATGTAATCCCAGCTTTCTGACACTGGGCATGACATTGCGACCCCAATTTTTGTTAATCTTCAGATGTCATGATGCCTTGAACACAGTCAAGCCACCCAGTGCTAGTGGCAGCTGCACAACCCCAAAACATTTTTGAACCTCCACCATATTTGACTGTAGGTACTGTGTTCTTTTTCTTTGTTGGCTTCATTCCATTTTCAATAATCAGTACAATGATGTGCTTTACTAAAAAGCTCTATCTTGGTCTCATGTCTCCACAAGACGGTCACCCAGAAGAATTTTGGCTTACTCATGTACATTTTGGCAAACTGCAGTCTATGTCTATGTGTCAGCAGTGGGGTCCTCCTGAATCTCCTGCCACAGCGTTTCATTTCATTCAAATGTCGACAGAAAGGGTGCATCAGTATCAGCGACCTTGAAATTGCTGATATTTTTCAATAATTTTGGCTCTCAAATCCTCAGACTGTTCTTTTCTCCTCTTTCTGTTCTCCATACTTAGTACAGCACACACAGAAACACAATGCAAAGATTGAGTCAACTTCTCGCTTTTTTATTTGATTTTAGGTGTGATTTTCATATTGCTCACACCTGTTACTCTTGGAGCAGATGAGTTTGAACAACTATCAGATGCTTGAAACAAAGTTGTTTACCCACATTTTTGGAAAGGTGCCAACAATTTTGTCTGGCCCATTTAATGTGAAATCATACCCGATTTGCCCTTTTTTTCTCTGCTTTTTTATGTTGTTCCAGTACGCACAAAGAAAATAAACATAGCAAAACCTGTATGACAGCAATTATTTTCTGAGTGAAATACTTCATTTTCTGGAAAAATTTCAAGTGTAATAACACTTTTGGCCATCACTGTATATTGTATTATGCTGTGAAAACATTTGAATACCTAACTTGTGTAACAGTAGCAGGGCTGGCGTCAATGTGTAGCCCTGGTACACAATACCAGGAGGATGAGTGGAGAGGTAACAGTTAAGGTCTCTTCATGACATCATGTACACTTCTGACACACCCAGCAGGGGTGTGGAAGGGAGTGATTCTAGTCAGTCAGTTTCCTGTCCTTGGACAGAGTAGACGTGTCCAGTTTAAGTCTATCATCAGTTCAGAAAGTGGAGTCTGGTGTAGGTGTCTGTATACACCTTAGTCTAGTCAGAGCTGTGCCCCACTGGAAGAAAGACTGAACTATCTATTAAGAGACAAGCAAGGCGAAGGACAAAGTGGAAGGAAGATAATTGGAAAAGTGCTTTTGACTTGGAAAAGTCCTGCACGTTGCCACCGGTTACTGGGGACCGAAGGATCACTATTGTACAGCATAGTGAAGAGAAAACCAGGAATCTACCGGACCCTAGGTCGCGGCAGACAAGCCCTTATAGTCAGAACGTAGCTGGAGTCAGGGGGTGTGAAGACTTTGAGTTAGTGCACAACAAGAAAAGGATTCAGCTCCCTCGCAGGAAGGCTTCTAACACAAATTTGACTGGGCAGAACAGCTAAAGATTAGCTGGAATCATAGAGAGGACTACGCTTCAGGCTGGTCGTACTCAGCTTCATTGGAAAGTAAAGGAGGCCCCTAACTTGCTTAGCTGTTGCCTCAAAGCTCATCCTCCATCAACCCCATCAGCCTCCCTGGGACCTGCCTTATCATCTTGCAAGTAAAGGTATGGAAAGACGTTGACTGTGTGAGACTGAGTTATTATTGCATGCCTGCACAATCCCTACCTAACTACCGACCTGAGGGAAGAGTCCCACCTGTAGGGGACCCGACATCTAGCTGCCTCACCATCCCCTCAGAGATCTACAGCAGCGCTGGTACTAATTACCAGAATACTACAGGTGGCGTCACGAACTGTACATAAATCAATCCCCTGTAAATATATCCCCAACATACGCCAGACCGCCCGGGCCACAGACCGAGCCACAGCTACCTGTGACAAAATCCCCATAGACTTCTACGGGCTCGGCTCTGAGTACCCCATTGCCCTGGTAATCCACAATTGTGGTGGCGGGTCGACACAACAACTTGGCGTCACGAACAGGATACGAAACTTGCAGCATTGCGAGCCCTGTGTGCCTGTGGAGTTTTTTGTGGAAAAAGGACTGTTTGCACTTTTGGCGCCAAAATCGCCATTTTTGTCGCCATATTCGCGCCCTCAGGCGCTGGAGAAGAAGGAGGGCGTACCTGAAAGAGCGCGCAAAGTCTTGGACACGCCCCCGGCTCTGACTCAGCGGCAGGTCCTGCAACAGGAAGTGAACGCTCTGACATCAGAGCGCCTGCGACGAAGGTCCTGTTCTCACTGCGGTGCCTGTGAAGTAGCAGCGTCTGAAACCGGTAGGCTCCGTTTAACCAAGGGGGCGCTAAGATGTCACAGCAACCGGCTGACAGTGCGGCCCCGGCCGGAGTCCCCAATCCCGCACCGTCTGGTATTGTAGCGCCAGATGGGGGCGCAGGCCCTGCACCCAGTCCGGTAGTCCCGATCATGCCACTAACGCTCCCATATATGCCTGGGGCGAAATGGCTTCCCCAATACAGCGGTGGGCCAGGCACATTAGCAGGCTTCAAGCGGAAGTTATGCAGCATCCTAGAAATGTACTCCATGCCTGAGAGACAAAAAGCTGCTGTGCTAATAGGGCAGCTAACTGGCGCTGCTGAGAGGGAAGTGGAGACTTGGGATACCGTTGATCAGGAGTCGGTATCTGCGATCTTCCTTAAGCTACATGCCATATTTGAAGACCGCACAGAAACGGATCTCCGGATGGCCTTCTATCACTGCTCACAACAGCCAGGTGACAGCATCCGGGACTACGCTTGCCGACTACAGGGAGCCCTGAGAGCCCTCAAGCAAATTAACAATTTAAATGCTATCGACGAGAATAGAATGCTGAAAGAACAATTTATACAGGATTGAGATCCCGGAGGAACGCAGAACTGTAAATTGGTGGTCCTTAGATCATCCGGATGCTACCTTTGATGCCCTAAAGGACATGGCAATAAAAGGGCTGCGGCCCCTGGGCAAACCTGAAGTGGCCACCCAACATCATCAGGGTGAAGTCACTCTGGAACCGGCAGTAACCCCCTGTTCCCCGTTAGTGGCTGAAGCCAAAGCGCAGGTGACACCTCCTAGTGAATTGGACTGTCTGCGCTCAGAGGTGCGCCAGCTGACTAAAAATCTGGCTGCTGTAATGAGTGCCTTGCAGCTGCGGAGAGAGGAGGAAGGAAAGATCTCGTTAGCCGACTGCCCAGAAGACGTTCCGTGGATGCACCGGAGAAGAAAGAAGACGTCGCCCCCCAGGAGGAGGACAACGCCACCCCCAGGAGCAACCTCTGATCAACACCCTTCTCGTCGAGAGATCATCTGTTATCGCTGCAACCGGAAAGGTCATCTGTCTACACAGTGTCCTTTAAACGGGCAGAACCTGGGTCCAAGGGCCAACACCAGGAGAATACCCGTCAGGCCCCCTAGACTGGAACCGCAGGTATGTGGGCGGGCGACCCTACCTGTCTATTATTCTAGATGGTATTGCTGTTCCAGCCTTGTTAGACACTGGGTCCCAGGTGACCCTAATACCTGATGCTCTATATACCAAGTACTGGTCAATGGACAGTCTTAAACCTCCGAGCCTTGACTTTACTGTGTATGCTTCGAATGGTCTTCCTGTAGAAGTACTCGGAACAAAATGTGTAGATGTAAAGGTGGGCAGAGAGGAGTTGAAAGACCAAGGGCTTCTGGTAGTAAAGACTGTAAATGAGGAGAACGGTCTAAATATAATTTTGGGTACTAACATTATCGGTAATTGTTTGGGAGAAGTTGTGTTCTTGCTCCAACAGCTCGCTGAGATTGCCCGACCAAGGCAGAGAGGAGTAATCCAAAGAGAGATCCGGGCCCTGGTGTGTCAGCAGCAAGCGAAGCTTACCGACGGCGAAATTGGTAATGTACGGGTCACTGACTCGGATCCTATTGTGATACCCCAATGAGTGAAATGATCATTTGGTGCAGGGCAGCCATAGGTCTGAGAGGACAGAATTACCAAGCTGTAGTAGAACCCCACCATTCAGAACATAGACCTACACTTATGACTGCTAGAGGAGTAGTAGAAGTGGTGAATGGAAGAGTACCTGTACGGCTTCTCAATTGGGGAGATGATGAGGTAAATTTACCCCGTTATGCAACCATTGCTAAACTACATGCTGTTGATAATAATTCTATTCTCCCGGCTGAGTCCTTAGACTCCTGTCAAATAGAGGAGGACAATGACCCAGCAACCCAGGTGGCGGAATGGTGTCAGCAACTCCATGTTGGGACGGACACCACTCCCGCTCACCAGAAGCAAGGGGTATTACGGGTGGTGCAAGAGTACGCCCAAGTGTTTAGCAAGAATCCACTTGATTTTGGGATAATTAAGGGAGTACAACATCATATCCCTACAGGCAATCATCCTCCCATCAAAGAGCGCATACCTCCAGCTCATTATCAGAAGGCTAAAGAAATGTTGAATGATATGAAGAAAGCTGGGGTGATAAGGGATAGTTGTAGTCCCTGGGCAGCCCCTCTAGTTCTGGTTAAAAAGAAAGATGGTAGTATGAGAATGTGTGTGGATTACAGGCAGGTGAACCGCATAACACACAAGGATGCATACCCGTTACCATGTATAGAGGAATCATTAGCTGCTCTGAAAACGGCTAACTACTTTTCTACCCTTGATCTGACTAGTGGTTACTGGCAAGTGGCTGTGGCTGAGGAGGATCGTGAGAAAACGGCTTTCACCACCCCAATGGGGCTCTGTGAGTTCGACAGAATGCCGTTTGGACTCAGTAGTGCCCCAGGAACATTTCAGAGAGTGATGGAAAACTGTCTGGGACATCTCAATTTTGAAACCGTGCTGCTATACCTAGACGACGTTATCGTGTATTCCAAGACATATGAGGACCATCTGAAGCACCTGGCAGAAGTGTTTGAGTCCCTGTCCAGGTACGGGATGAAGTTGAAACCCTCAAAATGCCATCTACTCAAGCAGAAGGTACAATACTTGGGGCACATCGTCAGTTCGGAAGGAGTAGCGCCGGACCCAGAGAAAGTCACTGCCATCCAGAAGTGGCCGGAGCCGAAGAACCTTAAGGAAGTGCGACAGTTCCTGGGACTAACGGGTTACTATAGGAGATTCGTGAAAGATTACACGAAGAAGGCAGCTCCTTTACAGGACCTCCTGGTAGGACAATCCTTAAAGAGCAGAAACCCTCCCTTTAATTGGGGTAAAGAACAGGCTGAAGCATTCCAAAAGATGAAAGAGATCCTTACAGGTGATGAGATCTTAACCTATCCTGATTACAACCAACCGTTCCTGTTGTACACCGACGCCAGTAATGAAGGGTTGGGAGCCGTTCTCAGTCAGAAGCAGAATGGACAAGAAAAAGTCATCGCATATGCTAGCAGAAAACTCAGGCCAACTGAAAGGAATCCGGAAAATTATAGCAGCTTCAAGCTAGAGTTTCTGGCGCTGGTCTGGGCCATTACTGAAAGATTTAAGCACTATCTGGCCTCCAATAAGTTCACTGCGTTTACAGACAACAACCCGTTAACGCACCTGGAAACCGCCAAGCTGGTGCCATGGAGCAGCGATGGATGGCTCGGTTGTCCAATTACCAGTTTACTATCAAGTACCGGGCAGGTCGAAAGAATGCTAATGCTGATGCGTTGTCTCGAAGGCCGCATGACTCTGATACGGAAGAAGAATCGGACGACCTGGAAGAAATTGAGCTACCCGCGTTCCATCGAAATGGGGTAGTCCACGAGCATCGAGTCCACAGAAAGCAGAATGGTGCAACATTAAATCCTTTACCCCATCACGGCTGGAAAGAGACTCAGGACAGTGATCCAGTGGTCAGCCGCATCAAGGAGTTGTTAAAACAGGAAGGTTCCTCCTTGGAAAAGGATGCACCTATGTCAGCCAAGCTCCTGTGGAACGAGAAAAGCAGGTTGTTCCTATACCGTGAGAAGTTGTGCAGAAGATACGTCAACCCCAGAACCCATGAAATGGTCTGGCAAATCGTGGTCCCCAAGGCAGACGTCCCAATGGTGTTGGAAGCATACCACGATCAAGCAGGACACTTTGGCTGGAGGAAGCTGGAGACCCTGTTGAGATGCCGGTTCTATTGGGTAGGGATGCGCAGCTCCATCGAGAGGTGGTGTCGGAACTGTGGACCCTGTGGCCTCAGAAGAAAGGACTACGGAAGTCAGAAGGCCCCCCTGCAACCTATCCGGACGACTCGTCCCCTGGAGATTGTGGCCCTGGACCACGTCAAATTGTCGCCAAGTAGATCTGGATACTCATACGCCTTGACCATGGTGGACCATTACTCCAGATTTCTGGTAGTCGTTCCAGTGAAAGACCAGACCGCAGTGACGGCCGCGAAGACCTTTCAAGCAAGCTTCTGCAGACCGCATGGGTATCCCGAGCAAGTCTTAACCGATCAGGGACCTGCTTTTGAAGCCGATTTATTCAAGGAATTCTGTCATATGTACGGGTGCAAGAAAATAAGAACGACACCATACCACCCTCAAACCAACGGTCTTTGTGAAAAAATGAACCATATTGTCCTTGACTTGTTGAGATCCATACCGTTGGAAGACAGGAATCGATGGCCGGATTTACTGCCTGATTTGGTTGATTTGTATAATCATATACCTGTAAGCTCAACTAACTGCACTCCAGCTTATCTTATGCGAGCAAGGCCCGGAAAACTACCAATGGATCTAGAACTTGGAGTGGTAGAACCGGAGGCAGACGACGCTGTTGAGAACTGGGACGTCAATCGGCAAGAGCAATACAGAAGAGTACAAATCTGTGTGGAGGAAAGTCTCAATAAGGCACGGGAGAAACAGGAAGATGTTTACAACCGAAATGCTCCTGCCAAGCCTTTGATGCCTGGAGAGGTAGTATTAAAAAGAAAAAGGAAGATGCACAAACTGGATAATCAGTGGGAGCAAGAACCCTACGTCATACAAGATTCTAAGTACGACAACAGAAAAGTTTGTGTCGTCAGTAAGGACGGAGGAAGAACAACAACCACTGTGTCCAGAGATCATTTGAAGTTGTGTCCAGAACACTTAAAGAGTTGTGAAAAGAACCCTGTCTTCAATCAAAGAGAAAGAAAGGAAGAGGTCCTACACACCGATCTGGGAGATTTTCCTGCGGATTGGCCCCGACTGGGAGATGCTGTGATAATTCCAGTGTTGCAGTTTTATCAGCCACAAGAGGAAGTTTTACCTCCAGTTGTGCCTGTGGTGCCAGTTGAGCCCGTCCAGGAGTTACCCATTCCAGCAACACCTCAACCTGTAGAACCTCAAGATGGATCATCTGAAGCAGCGCCCCATACTATGGGATCCCTGGTGAAGCTGACTCACACCGCCCAGCCATCAGTACGCTTGCCAGATCCATAGAAAGATTAAGGCAGTTCTATAGTTTGCCGTTACGCAGTGCAGACAGATCGCAACTTGTTATACCTGAAACTACACCACGTAGATCAGAGAGAATCACAAAAGGGAAATTACCCATTAGATATCAGCAGTAGTTATAACGAATTGATGTAAATATATTGTGAAAAGTCTATATATATATGTGTTTTTTTCCCTATTATGTCTTCGTTTAACAATGGACTCAGAGGCTGAGGACTGAGCCAGCCCAAAAACTGTATCCTGTAAATAGTTGCACTAAAGTGCCTTCTTAATGGTTTCACATGAAACCTTGACTCACCTCTGAACCAAAAACCCGTGTGGTGTGGCACTGAGTGAGGTCTGCATTTGGATGTCCTGCAGCCCACCCAGGACCCACGTTGAAGGTTTGGTGCGGGTCCTTCACAAGTATCTTGTATATATATTTATTAAATGCTATTTGATACTTTTGTATTTCTATATGTAAAATGTTATTGTTCGTAACGTTCAAGGTGTTCTCACCTCCCGGATGGGAAGAAGTTAATGTTTGTTGTTATGCATAAACAAAATTTTCTGTCTTCTTTATATTTTACAGCCCGGGAGTGCTGTCATTTACCATGGGGGAATGTGTAGCCCTGGTACACAATACCAGGAGGATGAGTGGAGAGGTAACAGTTAAGGTCTCTTCATGACATCATGTACACTTCTGACACACCCAGCAGGGGTGTGGAAGGGAGTGATTCTAGTCAGTCAGTTTCCTGTCCTTGGACAGAGTAGACGTGTCCAGTTTAAGTCTATCATCAGTTCAGAAAGTGGAGTCTGGTGTAGGTGTCTGTATACACCTTAGTCTAGTCAGAGCTGTGCCCCACTGGAAGAAAGACTGAACTATCTATTAAGAGACAAGCAAGGCGAAGGACAAAGTGGAAGGAAGATAATTGGAAAAGTGCTTTTGACTTGGAAAAGTCCTGCACGTTGCCACCGGTTACTGGGGACCGAAGGATCACTATTGTACAGCATAGTGAAGAGAAAACCAGGAATCTACCGGACCCTAGGTCGCGGCAGACAAGCCCTTATAGTCAGAACGTAGCTGGAGTCAGGGGGTGTGAAGACTTTGAGTTAGTGCACAACAAGAAAAGGATTCAGCTCCCTCGCAGGAAGGCTTCTAACACAAATTTGACTGGGCAGAACAGCTAAAGATTAGCTGGAATCACAGAGAGGACTACGCTTCAGGCTGGTCGTACTCAGCTTCATTGGAAAGTAAAGGAGGCCCTAACTTGCTTAGCTGTTGCCTCAAAGCTCATCCTCCATCAACCCCATCAGCCTCCCTGGGACCTGCCTTATCATCTTGCAAGTAAAGGTATGGAAAGACGTTGACTGTGTGAGACTGAGTTATTATTGCATGCCTGCACAATCCCTACCTAACTACCGACCTGAGGGAAGAGTCCCACCTGTAGGGGACCCGACATCTAGCTGCCTCACCATCCCCTCAGAGATCTACAGCAGCGCTGGTACTAATTACCAGAATACTACAGGTGGCGTCACGAACTGTACATAAATCAATCCCCTGTAAATATATCCCCAACATACGCCAGACCGCCCGGGCCACAGACCGAGCCACAGCTACCTGTGACAAAATCCCCATAGACTTCTACGGGCTCGGCTCTGAGTACCCCATTGCCCTGGTAATCCACAATTGTGGTGGCGGGTCGACACATCAGCACGCGACGTACCCGGGCAAGAGCCAGGGCCCTGAGCAGGCGGGGGGGCCCACTCGCCGTTGGGCACCCTGGCGTGCTATGGCGCCAGTCAGCGGATGAGAGCGGTGCCGGCGCCGCTATGGTTGCTCAGGGCCCCAGCACAATACTTACCTCTCCCCGTGCCTCCGCTGCAGGTTCTGTGTTTTCCGCGTCTCCCGACTGTGACGTCTCAGGTCAGAGGGCGCCCTTTGCTGAGCAGTCACAGTGCAGAGCGGGAAGACGCCGGGCGGCGACGCTGGAGTCCGGAGCAGAGCAGCGGTAGCAGCAGGTGAGCAGTGAGGTGAGTATTTATTTTATTTATGGGGGGGAGAGACATCCTGCATGGGCACTATAAAGAGTAGAGTGACATCCTCCATGGGGCACTATAAGGAGGGGAGTGACATCCTCCATGGGGCATTATATGAGGGGCACAGCCTGTCATCCCTCATGGGGTATTATATGAGGGGAACAGCCTGACTGGTGCATTATATGGGGCCAGTAATCTTTATGGAGCATTATATGAGGGCCAGTTTTCTGTATGGAGCATTATATGAGGGCCAGTATTCTGCATGGAGCATTATATGGGGGCCAGTATTCTGTATGGAGCATGATATGAGGGCCAGTATTCTGTATGGAGCATTATATGGGGGCCAGTATTCTGTATGGAGCATAATATGAGGGCCAGTATTCTGTATGAAGCATTATATTGGGGCCAGTATTCTGTATGGAGCATGATATGAGGGCCAGTATTCTGTTATAGAGCATTATAATGAGGGCCAGTATTCTGTATCGAGTATAATATGAGGGCCAGTATTCTGTATAGAGCATTATATGAGGGCCAGTATTCTGTATCGAGCATGATATGAGGGCCAGTATTCTGTATGGAGCATTATATGGGGGCCAGTATTCTGTATTGAGCATTATATGGGGCCAGTATTCTGTATGGAGCATTATATGAGGGCCAGCATTCTGTATCGAGCATGATATGAGGGCCAGTATTCTGTATGGAGCATTATATGAGGGCCAGTATTCTGTATCGAGTATGATATGAGGGCCAGTATTCTGTATAGAGCATTATATGAGGGCCAGTATTCTGTATCGAGCATGATATGAGGGCCAGTATTCTGTATGGAGCATTATATGGGGGCCAGTATTCTGTATTGAGCATTATATGGGGGCCAGTATTCTGTATGGAGCATTATATGAGGGCCAGCATTCTGTATCGAGCATGATATGAGGGCCAGTATTCTGTATGGAGCATTATATGGGGGCCAGTATTCTGTATGGAGCATTATATGAGGGCCAGTATTCTGTATGGAGCATAATATGAGGGCCAGTATTCTGTATAGAGCATTATATGAGGGCCAGTATTCTGTATGGAGCATAATATGAGGGCCAGTATTCTGTATGGAGCATTATATGAGGGCCAGTATTCTGTATGGAGCATGATATGAGGGCCAGTATTCTGTATGGAGCATTATATTGGGGCCAGTATTCTGTATGGAGCATTATATGAGGGCCAGTATTCTGTATGGAGCATGATATGAGGGCCAGTATTCTGTATGGAGCATTATATGAGGGCCAGTATTCTGTATGGAGCATGATATGAGGACCAGTATTCTGTATGGAGCATTATATGAGGGCCAGTATTCTGTATTGAGCATTATATGAGGGCCAGTATTCTGTATGGAGCATTATATTGGGGCCAGTATTCTGTATGGAGCATTATATGAGGGCCAGTATTCTGTATGGAGCATGATATGAGGGCCAGTATTCTGTATGGAGCATTATATGAGGGCCAGTATTCTGTATGGAGCATGATATGAGGGCCAGTATTCTGTATGGAGCATTATATGAGGGCCAGTGTTCTGTATGGAGCATTATATGGGGCCAGAATTCTGTATGGAGCATTTATGGGGCCAGTGTTCTGTATGGAGCTTTATATGGGGCCAGTATTCTGTATGAAGCATTATATGGGGGCCAGTGTTCTGTATGGAGCATTATATGGGGGCCAGTATTCTGTATGGAGCATTATATGGGGACCAGTATTCTGTATGGAGCATTATATGGGGACCAGACCAGTATTCTGTATGGAGCATTATATGAGGGCCAGTATTCTGTATGGAGCATGATATGAGGGCCAGTATTCTGTATGGAGCATTATATGAGGGCCAGTATTCTGTATGGAGCATAATATGAGGGCCAGTATTCTGTATAGAGCATTATATGAGGGCCAGTATTCTGTATGGAGCATAATATGAGGGCCAGTATTCTGTATGGAGCATTATATGAGGGCCAGTATTCTGTATGGAGCATGATATGAGGGCCAGTATTCTGTATGGAGCATTATATTGGGGCCAGTATTCTGTATGGAGCATTATATGAGGGCCAGTATTCTGTATGGAGCATGATATGAGGGCCAGTATTCTGTATGGAGCATTATATGAGGGCCAGTATTCTGTATGGAGCATGATATGAGGACCAGTATTCTGTATGGAGCATTATATGAGGGCCAGTATTCTGTATTGAGCATTATATGAGGGCCAGTATTCTGTATGGAGCATTATATTGGGGCCAGTATTCTGTATGGAGCATTATATGAGGGCCAGTATTCTGTATGGAGCATGATATGAGGGCCAGTATTCTGTATGGAGCATTATATGAGGGCCAGTATTCTGTATGGAGCATGATATGAGGGCCAGTATTCTGTATGGAGCATTATATGAGGGCCAGTGTTCTGTATGGAGCATTATATGGGGGCCAGAATTCTGTATGGAGCATTATATGGGGCCAGTGTTCTGTATGGAGCTTTATATGGGGGCCAGTATTCTGTATGAAGCATTATATGGGGGCCAGTGTTCTGTATGGAGCATTATATGGGGGCCAGTATTCTGTATGGAGCATTATATGGGGACCAGTATTCTGTATGGAGCATTATATGGGGACCAGACCAGTATTCTGTATGGAGGACTATGTGATGCCCATAATACTGTATGGAGGACTATGTGGAGCCCATAATACTGTATGGAGGACTATGTAGAGCCCATAATACTGCAATGAGGACTAGTGTGAGCCCATAATACTGTATGGAGGACTATACTATCTGGTCTGCACTGTGCGCTGCGAGGATTCGACAGTTTCTGAGCTACTGTAGAATTTACAATGGATATCACTCATGTAATGTAAGAAGTGAAATCTTTGGCCTTGTACTATCTATATATATATATTTCTCCGCTGTATCTGTGCATCATGAATCATGGTCTGTGTTAAAGGGGCCCACTGAGGCTCTTTCGCCCGGGGCCCACAAAAACCTGGAGCCGGCCCTGAACAGTAGTACAAAGAAAGCATCATTCCTTGCAAGTTCTGCCTATACAATACAACCAGTTATCAACAAGTTTTTATAGTTTTATGAACTGGTTAAGTAATGTTAGTCCCTTTAACCTTCACTTTCTCATTGCTGCTAGCAATATGATCAGCAACATAAGTATTTTTAAAATACTTTATTCACCATCTAATCAGTGGTATTAGGAATTTGAGGAAAGAATCAAAACAGGACGCATATGCATTTGACCTCATCAGGACAAAATGCCATAAATATAAGGTACTTGGTCCTGGGCTTTATATCCACATCATTGTAAATTCATGGCATGGCATTAAAGCTCCTGCAATCTAGTAAAAACAGATAGGGTCTCGAGCTGTCAGACACAGCCGGGGATCATAGGAGAAAACAGAAGAGGTTCATCACCATTTCTGTCTTCTCTTTTGCTTGCTTATAGTACTATGAGCTGGACATTACAGTTGTGTAGTTCCTCATGTCCTAGTCTCCATTAGCCGGGTTTCAGTCCTTCTCTGCCCTTATTCATATGTACGTCACTTGATAAGTGTTAAGGTTTTCATACTAGAGGTTAGGACCATCCCGAATAGGGTCACCTTGACGTGGTAAGATGGCTTTTAGGTTTTTTTAATCAAAAATACGATAACAAAGCACCCAATATTATTTTCATGCACTATTGCTATTTATTTATTTATTTATTTACTGTAGGGTATTTGCTTATTTTGTTTTTATCATTGTTTTTTTCAATGAGTAGTATGTAGTGTACAGATGCAACTGCCTAGCCGATGACTCTAGGACCTGGCAATCACACGAGCTGTGATTATCTGTTGGCATAGCAGAACTACTGAGTTCTAACAGACACAGATCAGCTTTGTTAGCAACTTTTGTCACTTTAGTGTAACCAGGGTTCCTAAAGACGGCCCAGTTACAGTGGAAAAATAAAGATTAATAATAGGTCTTTGATAGTCTCTTGGGGAAAAAATTATGTAAAATAAAAAATTCGAGAAGACTTACAAAGTGAAGTCTCCACTGTAAAAAATATGATCTTTTTCATAAAAACATTATTACATACATGTAAGAAGAAAAAATGATAACCTACACATATTAGGTATCTACACAACTATAATAACCTGAATTTATTCAACAGGTAATTTGATGTGTAAAAGAAATAATATAAATATAAAAATTAAAAATTAAAAATATAATATTTTCAAAAAAACATAACAA
The DNA here is from genome assembly GCA_033576555.1 of Oophaga sylvatica. Taxonomy (NCBI): domain Eukaryota; kingdom Metazoa; phylum Chordata; class Amphibia; order Anura; family Dendrobatidae; genus Oophaga; species Oophaga sylvatica. Next base: position 54,628,588 of record JARQOD010000004.1, on the reverse strand, counting down.
AAATCAAATTTTTCCACATTTACGGCTCAAAATAAAATTAATATAAATTACCCAATAAATTTAGGTCAAGCATAAAACAGCCTCCTTCAGCCACATCTTGTAAAGAAATTAAAAAAAAGTTAGAAATGGCTGAAAAGCAGACATGCAAAAACTGGAAAAAAAAAACTTCGTACATATATATTAGTCTGTCTCTAAGGCCCTTTCAGGCCTGGTCATTAAAGTGTTAAATGAACATCTGAGATTAGAAAAAACAGAAATGACATTGATGGCACATTATTCCATTTCCAATATTGCTCTCTTCTAACTACAGGCAGGACATAAAGAAATATTTCCTATGATCTATCAACACCAACAGATGTTAGTAAATGCCTTGCATGCCAACCTTACTGCATCACTGCTAGCCTGCCCTTTTATAGTTAGGAAAACATGACCACTCCATTACATGATGCTCTTGCCTTTCTCTTCATTCATGATATAGGTTATTCTATTTCTGCCCGGAGACCACTTTTAATACCTTAATATAGAGAACTTACTATGTCCGTAGTTCTTCAAAGAATTCTATGTAAGCTCACACATAACATTCACACAACGGAAAGCAATAAAAAGTAAACAGGAAGCTCAACTAATATATAAATAATTCTTAAGAGTCTTCACGGAAAAGCTTTAAATTGGCTTAAAATGTCTATTACTGAAGATGAGCGATGAGGAAATCGATTTGTGACAAATTCAATTTGTCATGAATTTCATGCAAAATTCAGAGTTGCCAGATTTTCTTATAATTGAATTATAATTTTAATCAACAGATCTTCAAATACTAATAAGTTTAACAATTAAATGTGTTAAAAAGTGTCTCTTGCTATTTGCTATGTAATGACCATGCTGGAACATGGTCTGATGATATCATCTCTCCTGGGCATGGGAGGATACAAAAGAGTATGCAGACAGGACAGCAGGAGATTGCCACTGATTCTTTCTTTGAGGAAAAACATTTCTTAAGAACAGGAAGGGAAATTTTACCTCACAGAATTAGCTGTGATCCCCTGCTGTCCTGTCTGTATATCTCTCTTGCTTCCTCCCCTGCCCAGGAGCTGTGGTATGATCAGACTATGTCCCTGTACGGTCAGACACAGACATTACACAGTACACAGCAGAGGCACATTTATAAGATTATCTCAGCACAGGAACATTTTTTTAACACATGCAATTGTGAAACTTATTATTCCAAGATCTATTGATTAAAATGTACTTTTTTGGGGAATCCCTTTTGAGTTATGGCATGTCATATCATGCACTTTATAGTATGCTACTGTACAGCTCTGATATGCTGTAGAGAATTTTGTCATTGACATTGGGTGTTTTATATTATCGTAGAGGAAAGTCTAAGTAGTCATTGAAGCTTACAGTAAAATTTTTAGCAAAATGTAAAATTTTACAAAACATTTCTGACAAGTCAATGAACCTGTCATGTCCCCAAATGCTATTAACCTGCAGATAACAGGTTAATCTGCAAATTCTGTCTGACCGCCATACTGAAAGTGCAACTACCAGGAGAAATTGAACTTCATTCCTCCTGAAAGCCGCCAACTTTCAGCCATAGAGGCGCGCCTGAGCAGTTTCTGTCATTATGCCATTGCTCAGTATATTGTGTGCACACCCACACTTTGATTGACAGCTTGCTCTGCAGCGCATTTGTGCAAAAAGATCTGTCAATCAAAGTGATGGTTGTACTTAGAGCCGCCATTCGGAATGCCGTGAGCGATGTCCAAAGCCACTAAATGACTGAAAGACGAAGGCTCTCGGAAGCAAAAGAGTTAATCTTCTCCTGGTAGCTGCTCTTTTAGTAATGCGACTAGGCAGCATTTTAATGCAATAAGCCTGCACATTAACCCTATAACACCAAGTTAATAGCATTTGATGATGTTGCAGGTTCCATTTAAGCAATTCACATCATTTGCTGATTTTAGGCGTGGGAGGGCACTAACTTCCATGTGGTCCTTTAAAAGCAAATTGTACCCAATAATTCATTGAAAATTGCAACAAATGTCTGAAACTCTCTTGCCTTCAGCCAAAGCCATGCAGCTTTTGGCATTACTTGTAGGCTACTCTCTAATCACCTCCAGTAATTAAAAGTGTATTCTGATCTAAGGCATTTATTCCATAACCCAAAACATGCCATCAATGTCAGTTAGATATGGGAACCCCATTACGTTTTAGAATGTTGCATTTTCACTTGAGAGTTAATATTGCATACACGGTCCTTTCCATTGACTTTTATAGAAGGTAATGCACAAAGCTATTCATGGATGAAAACCTCTTCACCCGAGATAGGTGTGGGTCTTAAAGTTGGAAACAGCATCAATCAGATATTTTTGGTACATACTTTAAGCTTCCATGGTGTGGAGAGTGGTATAAGAACACAAGCAATTAAGGCCTCATGATAAATGACCTATTTTTGCCCAATTATGTCTTTTTTGATCAAAAGCCATAAAGATTTATGAGGCCCTTTGAAATGTACACATTTGATGATTGATTTTGTGTTTTGTCGTGGTCTATTATTGAGCTCTCTGCATAGGCCATTCTCCATATGGCACCATGTAAAGGGTTTCAAGATGTTGTTTCGGATTCTTTTACAAAACCAAAATGAAACAAGATGCTGGTTGTCAGCATACAGTATGTTGTGGTTTAGATTACCCAGTGCCGTATTTGGCTTCCATAGCTCTGCTGCCTTTATTTTTTCTGACATTTGATTCAATATCAGAGTAAACCACTTGAAGAAAAACAGTTTTCATTGGACATCAACATATCAGATTTTCAGCAATAATTTCAGAAGTGTCTGGTCAGTAATCCAAGAGCAGACAGACGAGCTGGACCATTTGTGGTAATTATTATCACATATACTGTAATACTGAGATTTTGCAACAACATACTAGTTTACATGCATTTATCGAGTGAGTGAAAAATGGCTTGGATAAATACTGCCCTTTGTAGCAGATCTGTAGGTTAAAGGGTTAAATAAAAGTCACGGACTCTAAACTGCTATATTTGTATAAGGAAATGAGGAAATACTGATATTTATTAACCTTCCACTGTGTGAAAAGTAGGAAAAGGCAGATAATGGCATAAGCAATGTCCCCAGCTCCTGTGTTAGTTAATGTCATCATTCCTAGATGTCATCCTGCAGATGGAGGAGGTTTCAGTTAGAAGAGGCCATTATTTGTGTGTCCCGTGCTGACTTGATGGTGGATATTGCACCATAGAGTCTGTTGATGGGCTACGGTTGCTTCCATATAACTCATCAGAGTAAGTCTCAATGATATATAGGCTTAGTAGTCCTTGAGTTCATTAGTTCTGCCAGTCCCTCACTGCTTAGTGTCATCCTTCATCCAATGCAAAGTATGGGAGAAAGCTGTCAATCATGTGCAGGAGGGTGGGGAGTCTGCAGTTCATGAATTCTGCATTTTCATTGCACCTATGTGTAATTTTAGAGACTGTGTCAAAAGGCATCCAGTAAGTAACCCAGCAATGGAATCAGGGATGCCATCACTTACTGTACGCGATCCTCAGCGCATAAGCATGCTTACCAATACTCTAAACCATCATCAACCAACTATGGCAGAAGAAATAGAGAGCATTGTCCACAGTCTTCCTACCTTCCTTCATACCAGAAGTATACTAGTAAGGTCAGTTTCATAAAGCTGTAGTATTAATGCACTAATTGGGCAACCCTAAGTTCTGATGAAAAAGTATAAAGCTAGTCATATACTGCGTATGAATAAAACTCACCCAAACTGCCAAAACTGAACTTTTGGTTGGATAAGTTGCAGGGTCTCCTGAGTATTAGATATTAGGAAAAGATGGATTGAGCATGTTTTTTTCAATACCTCATATCCTTTGTTTGAATGGGACATGGTGTCTTGCCAAGGCATCTGGCAACCTCAAATTTTGCTCTCTCTATTAAAATCAAGAAAATTTAGGGTTCTACTGTAGTGGCTGTATAATGAATATGTGAAACTGGTTCTACGTGATATTTTTGACATTAACCAAGTCCTTGCTCTGTGCTGCAAAAGTCTAAAAGAGAATAATAAATGTTTATAGAGATGAATGTTTCTCCTTAGCTAATACTAGATTCATGGTCTTCAATAGCAAGGTATTGGCCAACTAACAGGAGAACTCTCTGAATGGCAAATGAGAGGCAATTTTCTGCCTTCTGGAACACAACTTTTTGCATGATTTATCGGAAAACGTATCGTAAGTGAATAGCATTTTTATTTTCTGGACTTTTATGGAAGGTTTAAGTCCCAGTCAACAAATATCATGCAGTAATATATCCCTGTGACATACGGTAGATATTTAACCTTGATGCCAAATAGACATTTCTATCCTACTGGGCCACACATGTTGGGTCAATTAGACACAGATTCTGCTGCTCCAAGCCAAATCACAGGATCTGCCTTAACCTCTGCAGTTATAGGTGACATATTACCATGCTACTAATGTCTGTTGTCAATTTAAGCATTGTTTAGAAATAACATCTAGCATTAGCGATTTACATGGATTCCCAAATGCACTTTTAAAAAATACATTTGGCTGCAGTGAGATATCTAAGCACGCATACCAGCTGTGCCTGACAAAATGTAGGTCATCTGCAGTTAAACATTTGGAAGGCCTGGCGCCGGAACAAAAACTGCAAACACAATTTATTCAGTAAACAATCTGTGATTAATTTTCATTTGCAAGATGTGCCGATAAATGTGCGCTTCTTGGACTAAACATGGATTATCTGGTTAGGTATTTAATCCTGCCACTCGCACACAGAGAATTCTCTTCCTGCTAATTAAAAGGAAATGCCAGTCTGGGCTCTGTATTCATTTTTGCAGCCCTGCGGTCTGTATCTAAGCTCATGTGTCAGGATTTGGTCGTCAATTAGTACAAAGTGTTGGTATAATGTTTCATATTAGGGAGCACATCAAGAGACTTACATGGTGTTCTGAAACTTCAGCAACCACAGCTTGCTGAATGAAATGTCTGCCATGCTTTATAAACTTTTCACTGTATCTGTGTACTGAATATTAGATAACATGGTACAGTATTTTTTACACTGGTCATCGATTTGTTGCATTACATTACATGTACAGTCGTGCTCAAAAGTTTACATGCCCTGAAAGAATTTTTGCCTTCTTGGCCTTTTTTCAGAGAATATGAATGATAACACCAAACGTTTTTCTCCACTTATGGTTAGTGGTTGGGTGAAGCCATTTATTGTAAAACTACTGTGTTTTCTCTTTTTAAATTATAATGACAGCACAAAACATACAAATGACCCTGATCAAAAGTTTACATACCCTGGTGATTTTGGCCTGATAACATGTACAGAAGTTGACACAAATGGGTTTGAATGGCTACTAAAGGTAACATTCTCATCTGTGACCTGTGACAAATGCCAGGAAAATTGTTAGGGGATGCGAAGAAAAACCCACGAATAACATCACCTGAAATACTGAATTCTCTGAGAGCTAGCAGTGTGGCTGTTTTAAGATGCACAATAAGGAGGCACTTGAAGAAAAATGGGCTGCATGGTCAAGTCGCCAGAAGAAAGCCAAATGACCCTGAAAAAAAAAGTTCACATACCCCATTTCTTAATACCGTGTATTGCCCCCTCTAAGATCAATGCCAGCTTGAAGTCTTTTGAGGTAGTTGTAGATGAGGTTCTTTATTTTCTCAGATGGAAAAGCTGCCCACTCTTCTTGGCAAAAGTCTCCATGTCCTGTAAATTCCTGGTCTGTCTAGCATGAAATGAAAAATATTTCGACTTGAGAGTCCTCAGTGGTTGATACCTTTTAATGGCTAACTGAAAAGATGGTAACAAATTGCAAGCTTTCGAGACTACTCAGGTGAAGAGACCTGAGTAGTCTCGAAAGCTTGCAATTTGTTACCATCTTTTCAGTTAGCCATTAAAAGGTATCAACCACTGAGGACTCTCAAGTCGAAATATTTTTCTATCTACTGGCTAACACGGTACGAAGATATACATCTTTCCTATTAGCATGAAATGTGCACTTGAGATCTCCCCAGAGTAGCTCAATGATACTGCGGTCTGGAGACTGAGATGGCCACTCCAGAACCTTTACTTTGTTCAGCTGTAGCCAATGACAGGTCAACTTGGAATTGTGTTTTGTTATGTTGGAACGTCCAAGTATGTCATATGTGCAGCTTCCGGGCTGATGATTGCAATTTTGCCTCCAGTATTTGCTGGCAACGTGCTGCATTCATCTTTCCTTCAACTTTGACCAAGTTTCCTGTACCTTTGTAGCTCACACATCCCCAAACATCAACGATTCACCTCCATGCTTTACAGTAGGAATGGTATTCCTTTCATCATAGGCCTTGTTGACCTCTCTTCAAATGTAAAGTTTATGGTTGTGGCCAAAAAGTTTAATTTTGGTCTCATCACTCCAAATTACTTTGTTCCAGAAGTTTTAAGACTCGTCTCTGTGCTATTTTGTTTATTGTAGGCAAGATACTTTGTGGCATTTGCATAGTAATGGCTTTCTTCTGGCGACTCGACTATGCAGCCCATTTTTCTTCAAGTGCCTCCTAATTGTGCATCTTGAAACAGCCACACTGCTAGTTTTCAGAGAGTCCAGTATTTCAGCTGATGTTATTTAAGGGTATTTCTTTGCATCCCAAACAATTTTCCTGGAATTTGTCACAGATCACAGGTGGGATGTTATCTTTAGTAGCCATTCTAACCCATTCGTGTCAAATTCTGTGCATGTTAAAAGGCCAAAATCACCAGGGTATATAAAATTTTGATCAGGGTCATTTGGATGTTTTGGGCTGTCATTATGATTTAAAAAGAGAAAACACAGTAGATTGACAATAAATGGCTTCAGCCAACCACTAACCATGAGTGGAGAAAAAGTTTTGGTGTTATCATTTATATTCTCTGAAAAAAGGCCAAGAAAGCAAAAATTCTGCTGAGGTATGTAAACTTTTGAGCACAACTGTAGATTGTTATATTTGTGAAGAGTCCTTTCAAATAAGTGGGAGCACCTGTCAGGTTCTGAATAGTGCCACCACATCAAGACCACACATTACCACCACATTTGTCTCAAGATAACTAAAATACTCTATACCAACATCACCAATTCCACACAAAAGAAATGAATTTGACCACACTATGACCAGATCGCATATTACCACCAAATAGGGAACAAATAATACCACCATACTGATCATTAACAAAAACCACAGTACTAACTCTGTTATTATCACCAATGATATTATAGGCAAGAGCTCTGCAGATAATATATAGGGTACAAGGTAATAGTACAGGTAATACAGTGCTCACTAGTGACATTATATACATGAGCTCTGCAGATAATATACTTTAAGAGTACAGGTAATACAGTCATCCCATCACTCATTATACATAGGAGCTCTGTTGATAGCATATATTGTATAGTTTATTTCTATAAGTAATACATTGCTTACAAGTGACATTATACAAGGGTGTGCTGTATATAGTGTATAGTGTCAGTGTACAGGTAATACAGTGATCACTGGTGACATTATACACAGTAGCTCTGTATATAGTGTACAGGTGATACTGTGAACACCAGTGACATTATACATATGAGCTCTATATATACTAAATAGTGTATAGTGTCAGTTGTGGTAAGACGACTCGCTCGGCTCTCCAGGAGGTAGACTCAGGACACACGTTCTCAGGTTTTCCTTCTGCTGGTTTATTATCAGCCATAAACTCATGCAGGTTTCGCAGGAAAAGTAAACATGACCCCTCTGGGTTAAACGGGAAAACATAAAAAAAACAAACAATAACTCAGTCCATAGATGAGTGGGTTCCACCCGCTCTCGGTAGCATAAACTGCACGGCTAAAGTCCTTGTGGAAAGCTCTGCAGCTTCCACTATACTGTCTGGAGAATTTCCTCTCCAGACCACACTCCAGAGAAAAAAAAACAGGACTGAGCTTTTATCCATTGCTCAGCCACACCCTGAGGGAAGGTAGGGGAATGTCTCCCGCCCTCTTTGACATTCCCATAAAACCGCACCTCCTTTAACAGAGTAACCTACCAGCATATAACATGCTGGCAGATAAATAAAGAAGGTTTTAGTTCACACAGGAGAGCATATAAAACCAGTGACACTGTCACATATTCCCCCCCTCTGCCCAAAGCCGGGGTTTGGGCAACTTCTGACACCAGACAGGGAATCCTAGAGAGGGCATCTGCATTCCCATGTAACTTCCCTGGCCTATGCTCCACGTGAAAGTTAAAGTCTTGAAGCTCTAGGAACCATCTAGTTACCCTAGCATTTTTTCCCCTCTTTTCCCTCAACCATCTCAACGGGGCATGGTCTGATACTAATTTAAACTTCCGGCCCCAGTAGGTAATATTTCAGTGTATCTACGGCCCATTTTAATGGCTAAACACTCTTTTTCTACTATGGCGTAGTTCTTCTCGCAGGAGGACAGCTTTCGGCTTAGATAGAGAATGGGATGTTCTTCCCCATTTATTTCTTGGCCCCCAGACCAACCTCTGATGCTCAGTCTGGACCACAAATTATTTTTTAAAGTCTGGCGGACCAGGACAGGCTGCTTGCACAGTGTTAGCTTCAGCTGTTATGTTTCGGTAGCTGAGGAGTGCAGGTAAAAAAGGCAATACACCAGAGAAGTTGGAATCTATGAGATTGCAGTACCCTGACTAACCACCACAACTAGAGGCAGCCGTGGAGCGTTCCTACGTTGGTCCTAGACGCCTCGTCACAGCCTGAGAAACTAACTACACCTAAAGAGAGAAAGAGGAAAGCTATCTGCCCCGGAGCAGATCCCCAAAGAACATAGAAAGCCCCCAAACATGTAATGGCGGTTAGACAAGAAGAAATACTGACACAGACAGAAAATAGTATGAGCAAACGTTGGGGCCCAAACTACCTAAATAGAAAAGGATAGGAAGGGCACTTACTGCAATCCCAAAAAACCCTGAAAAGCACCAACTCTACTAATTTCAAAATCACCTGAGATCACACGACCTCTAACCACCTAAATTAGTTCTCTGGTGTAACAAAATCAAAACAGCAGCCACTGAAAAAACTGGAAAAAGCAAAAGTACAAACATCAGTGGCTGCACTAAACTGAGAGGGCAAAAGCCCCCGGAGGGGACCCTGAAGGCCCCCACAGAAGTGCAGGACAAAATGCAAAAATCAAGCACAAAAACAAAAAGAAGAAAATGTCTTATCTGTTAGCAGGAGATGCAGACATGACACAGCAGGCTACAAAGGAAACAGGACTCAAGGATTGAGACCAGAACAATTGATCACCGGCAACCCTGATGTGAAGGCGACTCCCTTATATAAGACCAGTCAGTAACACCTGATTCCCACTCCTCACAATCTTCACTGGACAGTCCAGTACCGCTTGTAACCACCAGAGGGAGCCTCTGCTCAGAACTCATTTCAAGTCCATTCACAACAGTACCCCCCCCTTAGAGAGGGTCACCGAACCCTACTTGAGCAACCAGGTCGGTCAGGATGAGTTCTATGATACGCACGGATGAGTCTCCTAGCATGGATGTCCGAAGCAAACACCCAAGAATTGTCTTCCTGACCATAACCTCTCCACTTAACCAAATACTGGAGTTTCCGTCTAGAAAAAAGAGAATTCAATATTTTCTCAACCACAAACTCCATATTGCCCTCAACCAGAACAGGGTCAGGAGGCAAAGCAGTAGGAACCACTGGCTCAACAAACCTCTTCAACAAGGACTTGTGGAACACGTTATGGATCTTAAATGTCCCTGGAAGAAGCAAACGAAAAGAAACAGGATTAAGAATCTCCATGATCTTATAAGGTCCAATGAACCTAGGCTTAAATTTAGGAGATGCCACTCTCATAGGAATATTTCTTGAGGACAACCAGACCAAGTCCCCCACTTTAAACCGAGGACCATCAGTCCTATGCCGGTTAGCAAACCGCTGGGCCCTCTCCTGAGAGAGGGACAACCTCTCCACTACCTGGTCCCAAATCTGTTGCATACGCTCCACAACAGAGTCAACACCTGGACAGACAGAAGCCTCCGTCTGTCCTGAAGAAAATCGAGGGTGAAACCCAGAATTACAGAAAAATGGAGACATCAAAGTGGCAGAGCTAGCCCTATTATTAAGAGCAAACTCAGCCAAAGGCAAAAAAGAGACCCAGTCATCCTGATCAGCAGACACAAAGCATCTTAGATAAGTCTCCAATGTCTGGTTTGTTCTCTCAGTTTGACCATTGGTCTGAGGATGAAACGCCGAGGAGAAAGACAATTGAACACCAAGTTTAGAACAAAAGGTCCTCCAAAATCTGGAAACAAACTGGACTCCTCTGTCAGACACAATGTTCTCAGGAATGCCGTGTAAACGAACCACGTGCTGAAGGAACAAAGGCACCAATTCAGAGGAGGAAGGCAACTTAGGTAATGGCACAAGATGTATCATCTTGGAAAACCTATCACAAATCACCCAGATGACGGTCATTCTCTGAGAAACAGGGAGGTCGGAAATTGAAATCCATAGAGATATGGGTCCATGGTCTCTTGGGCACAGGCAATGGCATCAACAAACCACTAGAGCGAGAGCAAGGCTTGGAGCGAGAGCAAGTCCCGCAGGACTGCACAAATTCCCTGACATCACGAGACAAGGTAGGCCACCAAAAGGACCGACTAACCAAGTCTCTGGTACCAAAAATTCCGGGATGCCCAGCCAATGCGGAACAATGAATCTCAGACATCACACTCTTTTTCCACTGGTCCGGGACAAACAATTTTCCAACAGGGCAGCGCTCGGGCCTATCCTCCTGACACCCCTCCAGAGCAAGTCTCAAATTGGGTGAGATGGCGGAAAGAACTACACCCTCTTTCAAATTAACAGAAGGATCAATAACTCAGGAGAGTCCGCAAGGAAACTCCTCGAGAGGGCATCCGCCTTAACATTCTTAGTGCCAGGAAGAAAGGAAACCACAAAATTAAAACGTGTGAAAAACAAGGCCCACCTGGCCTGTCTAGGATTGAGTCGCTTGGCAGATTCCAGATAAACCAGATTCTTATGGTCCGTAAGGACCACCACCTGATGTTTGGCTCCCTCCAGTCAATGTCTCCACTCTTCAAAAGCCCACTTCATGGCCAGTAACTCCCGATTACCCACGTCATAATTACGTTCAGTAGGAGAAAATTTTCGAGAGAAAAAGGCACAAGGGTTACTTTTAGAGGTCTCTGGATCTTTTTGGGACAAAACGGCACCTGCCCCAATTTCAGAGGCATCAACTCCACCTGAAATGGCAGAGAAACATCAGGCTGCCGTAGAACAGGAGCAGAAGTGAATCTCTGCTTAAGTTCCTGAAATGCAGAGACTGCCTCAGGAGGCCAATTCACCACATCAGAACCCTTTCTGGTCAAATCAGTCAATGGTTTAACAATAACCGAGAAATTACCAATAAATTTACGATAAAAATTGGCAAAACCCAAAAATCTTTGAAGAGCCTTTAATGAAGTAGGTTGGACCCAATCACAGATGGCCTGAACCTTGACCGGGTCCATTTCAATAACAGATGGGGACAAAATGAATCCCAGAAATAGATCCTCTGTACGCCAAAAAGACACTTTGATCCCTTCACATACAGAGCATTCTCTCTCAAAATCTGGAATACAGTTCGAACATGTTTCACATGAGAGTCCCAGTCATTAGAAAAAATCAAGATATCATCCAAATAAACAATCAGAAATTTATCCACAAAATCCCTGAAAATGTCATTCATGAAGGACTGGAAGACAGAAGGAGCATTAGTGAGCCCAAAGGGCATCACAAGGTACTCAAAATGCCCCTCAGGGGTATTAATGCCGTCTTCCATTCATCCCCGTGCTTAATGCGAATAAGGTTATATGCCCCCCTGAGGTCAAGCTTGGTAAACCAAGTAGCGTTTTTCACCCTGGAAAACAGGTCAGAAATCAAAGGTAACGGTATTGATATTTTACAGTAATATTGTTCAAAAGACGATAATCAATACACGGCCTTAATGAACCATCCTTTTTGGCCACAAAGAAAAAAACGGCACCTAAGGGTGAAGAGGATGGTCTGATATGACCCTTCTCCAATGATTCCTTGATATAAGACTGCATAGCGTGATGTTCAGGTACAGACAAGTTAAAAAGGCGACCTTTAGGGAATTTACTACCAGGCACTAATTCAATAGCGCAGTCATAGCTCCTATGGGGAGGCAAGGATGCAGATTTACTTTCGCTAAAAACATCAGAAAAATCAATCAAAAAGTCAGGAACATCCTGAGCCTGGGGGAGGCAGAAAAAACAGGAGTGTTGGTATTAACACATTGGCAGCCCCAACTGGTTACAGACACAGATTTCCAATCCAAAACAGGATTATGAGACTGCAACCAAGGAAGCCCAGTACGATAATATCATGCAGATTATACAGAACCAAAAATTTACAGCACTCCTGATGATCAGGTTCAACCCTCATTATCACCTGAGTAGAGAACTGAGGTTTATTCTCAGCCAAAGGGGTAGAATCGATCCCCAGTAGGGGAATAGACTTCTGTAGGGGTATCAAGGGAAACCCACAACGTTTAGCAAAATCATAATCCATCAGGTTAATAGCTGCTCCAGAATCAACGAAAGCCTGAGCAGAAAATGAGGACAGAGAGCATATCAGAGTGACAGTTAATAAAAACTTAGTCTGAACACTACCCAAGACAACTGAGCGTGCAAAACGTCTTCCCCGCTTAGGGCAGACTGAAATAGCATGAGAGGCATCACCACAGTAGAAACATAACCCATTGCGCTTTCGAAACTCATGACGCTGTGCCCCAGACACCACTCTATCACACTGCATGGGTTCAGAAGCAGGTTCACAAGGCAACACTATTCCACGCATACTTCTCCGCTCACGCAAACGTCTGTCAATTTGAATCGCTAATGACATAGAATCATTGAGACCAGAGGGACAGAGAATCCCACCATAACATCCTTTACATTATCTGACAGACCCTTCCGAAAAAGGGCCGCCAAAGCGTCGTCATTCCACTTGGTCAGGACTGCCCACCTACGGAATCTCTGACAGTATAACTCAGCGTCATCAAGCCCCTGATTTAATGCCAACAAGGCTTTTTCAGCTTGATCAGTGACATTAGGCTCATCGTACAATAACCCCAAAGCCTGAAAAAATGCATCAACATCACTCAAAACAGGATCCCCAGGTGTCAGGGAAAAAGCCCAATCCTGAGGATCGCCGCGCAGGAGAGAGATGACAATTTGAACCTGCTGCGCTGCGTTCCCTGAGGACTTAGATTTTAAGGCAAAAAACAATTTACAATTATTTTTGAAATTCTGAAACTTAGCTCGATCCCCTAAAAACAAATCTGGCATGGGAATCCTAGGTTCCACAACAGGCAACCTAGCAAGATAGGCAGCAATACTCCGAACCTCAGTGGCAAGCTGATCCACACGGCCAGACAACTGTGCAAACTCCATTGAGAGAAAAAAAATCCTCCCCAGCACCCAGAGATACAGAGGGAAAAAAAAAAATGCAACAAACAGAAAAATATCTCTGACAACTCTGACAACCTTTTTTCTTTCACAATATTTTTCCCTTCTGTGAGTACCATACAATTTTCAATTTTTAGGCCGGTGATACTGTTATGTTTCGGTAGCTGAGGAGTGCAGGTAAAAAAGGCAATACACCAGAGAAGTTGGAATCTATGAGATTGCAGTACCCTGACTAACCACCACAACTAGAGGCAGCCGTGGAGCGTTCCTACGTTGGTCCCTAGACGCCTCGTCACAGCCTGAGAAACTAACTACACCTAAAGATAGAAAGAGGAAAGCTATCTGCCCCGGAGCAGATCCCCAAAGAACATAGAAAGCCCCCAAACATGTAATGGCGGTTAGACAAGAAGAAATACTGACACAGACAGAAAATAGTATGAGCAAACGTTGGGGCCCAAACTACCTAAATAGAAAAGGATAGGAAGGGCACTTACTGCAATCCCAAAAAACCCTGAAAAGCACCAACTCTACTAATTTCAAAATCACCTGAGATCACACGACCTCTACCACCTAAATTAGTTCTCTGGTGTAACAAAATCAAAACAGCAGCCACTGAAAAAACTGGAAAAAGCAAAAGTACAAACATCAGTGGCTGCACTAAACTGAGAGGGCAAAAGCCCCCGGAGGGGACCCTGAAGGCCCCCACATAAGTGCAGGACAAAATGCAAAAATCAAGCACAAAAACAAAAAGAAGAAAATGTCTTATCTGTTAGCAGGAGATGCAGACACGACACAGCAGGCTACAAAGGAAACAGGACTCAAGGATTGAGACCAGAACAATTGATCACCGGCAACCCTAATGGGAAGGCGACTCCCTTATATAAGACCAGTCAGTAACACCTGATTCCCACTCCTCACAATCTTCACTGGACAGTCCAGTACCGCTTGTAACCACCAGAGGGGGCCTCTGCTCAGAACTCATTTCAAGTCCATTCACAACATTCAGCTTTTGAAATGCGGTCTCCGTTTCTTCCGTCCATTTCACCATGGTTGATTTGGTGCCTTTTAGAAGATCTGTTAGTGGGGCGGCCATCGTGGCGAAATTCGGGATAAACCGCCGTAGTATCCCACCATTCCCAGGAATGCTTTCACCTGCTTCTTTGAGAGCGGTTGCGGCCAGGTTTGAATTGCCTCCACCTTCTTGATTTGCGGCTTTATTTCGCCTCTCCCAACAACATAGCCCAGGTACTTGGCCTCCTCTTTTCCGATGGCACACTTTCTCGAATTTATGGTAAATCCTGCTTTCCTTAGCGCGTCCAAAACGGCCTGTAGTTTGGGTAGGTGACTAGCCCAGTCTGGGCTAAAGACCACAATGTCGTCGAGGTAGGCTGCGGCATACTTCTTATGTGGGGCTAGGATCCGATCCATAGTCCTCTGGAAAGTGGCTGGGGCCCCTGTAGTCCGAACGGCATCCGCTTGTATTGAAAACAGCCATCCGGTGTTGAGAAAGCCGTCTTCTCTTTAGCCATCTGGGACATGGGGATCTGCCAGTAGCCCTTCGTCAGGTCAAGAGTGGTGATGTACCTAGCCGGTCCAAGCCTCTCGATGAGTTTGTCGACTCGGGGCATCGGGTACGCGTCACACTTGGATACCTCATTTAGCCGACGGTAGTCATTACAAATCCTCCACTCTCCATTGGGTTTCGGCACGAGGACGATTGGGCTCGACCACCACTCTTTGACTCCTCTATTACCCCGAGGTCTAAATCCTCTTCACCTCAGCCGAGATCACCTCCCGGCGTGCTTCCGGAATCCGATACGGCTTCAAATTCACTCGTACATGCGGTTCTGTCAGCACGTCATGCTCTACCACTTGTGTATGCCCTGGCAACTCTGAGAACAGCTCCCGATTCTGCTGTAGTAATTCTCGACACTGTTGCTTCTGGGCCGGTGATAGAGTCTCTGCAATAGTGACCTCCTCCCAAGGTTCCTTGTCTTCTGGTGCGGCTCCCAGGCAAGGAGTTTCCACAGGTTCACGGTCCCGCCACGGCTTGAGCAAGTTTACATGATATATTTGATGTGCCTTCTTCGGCCAGGCTGGTGGACTTTATAATTAAACCTCGCTGACTTTCTCCACCACCTCATATGGACCTTGCCATTTGGCGAGGAACTTGCTCTCGACGGTAGGGATCAGCACCAAAACACGGTCTCCGGGCTGGAACTGTCTCGCCGACCGGTTATAGACCCTCGCCTGGGCTTCCTGCACCTGGAGGAGATGTTCCCTTACGATGGGCATCACCTTTGACATTCTCTCCTGTAACTGGGCGACATGTTCGATGATGCTCCGGTGTGGCGTGACTTCAGCCTCCCAAGTTTCCTTGGCGATGTCTAGGAGACCTCTTGGATGCCGCCCATATAGGAGCTCAAATAGAGAGAAGCCAGTGGAGGCTTGAGGAACTTCTCTGACCGAGAAAAGCAGAAATGGGAGCAGGTAGTCCCAGTCTCTCCCATCCTTTTCAACGACCTTCTTGAGCATCGCCTTTAAGGTCTTGTTGAAGCGTTCCACTAGGCCGTCCGTTTGTGGATGATAAACCGAGGTCCGCAGCTGAGTTATCTGAAGGACTCTGCAAAGCTCCTTCATCACCATGCTCATGAAGGGGGTTCCTTGGTCTGTTAGAATCTCTATTGGTAGACCTGTCCGAGCAAAAATATGGACCAACTCTCGGGCTATACTTTTACTGGACATGTTCCTTAGGGGAACCGCTTCTGGATACCGAGTCGAATAGTCCATGACGACCAGGATATATTGGTGTCCCCAAGCTGATTTGACTATGGGCCCACGAGGTCCATGGCAATCCTCTCAAAGGGAACCTCTATGACAGGTAGTGGAACTAAGGGGCTACAGAAGTGGGAGGAGGGAGCGGTTATTTGGCAGGTGGGGCAGGACCTACAAAAGTTTTGAATTTCTCGATAACACCCTGGCCAATAAGAACCTCCTCAGTATCCTCTCCTGAGTTTTCTAGACCCCTAGGTGTCCCCCCAGAACATGTGAATGGGCCATATCTAGCACCCGTCGTCTGTATGGCCCCGGCACTAACAGCTGTTCCACTATCTCACCGCCCCTCAGTTTGGCCACCCGATATAGCAACTCCCCCTGTACTGACTTGGGGAGGAAATGCATGAATCTGTCAATCACCACCCGCTCAACCACTGGCCGGAGTGGAGGAGTCCGGTTGTAGCCACTTCTGAACAAGATGCAGTAGGTCAAACATCTGCGAACGAGGGGGTTTGTTGCTAGCATACGCCCAGTGATGAACTCGCTGGGCTCTTACTGCCATATTTACTCCCAGACGTGCTAAGATCTCTGTCTTTAGTTTGGGATACTCCTTAGCATCTTGCAGCGCCAAGTCAAAATATGCTTTTTGGGGTTCACCCGATAAATATGGTGCCAGAACCTCTGCCCACTGTGCTGGTGGAAGCTCTCCCGATCAGCCACCCTCTCAAAAACAGTCAGAAATGCTTCTACATCATCCCCAGGGGTCATCTTCTGCATGGCCCGCCTTACCGCCTTCCTGACGTGAGAATCATCAGTCGGCCCTGGGGCTGGGGTGGCCGCCCTGCTCTGGATGGCGTCCGCCAAAAGCTGTATCTGCTGTTGCGCCTCCTGCTGGTGCTGCTGCTGCAACTTTTGCTGCAACTGGATCTGCTGAAGCAACAGTTTGGTCGTCTCCTGGTGCTGCTGCTGTATGCTCTGCTGGCTCTGTAGGTGTTGCTGCTGCATGCTCTGCTGGGCCTGGACCAGGTGCTTAAGGAGCTCCTCCATGCTGCCGGACTTCTCTGGCTGGCTGGCAGCCTTCACCCAGGACATCCACCGGTCTTTGTAGCAGGTACACGTGTTCCTGGAATCCTGCACGCACTCTCACACCAACTGTGGTAAGACGACTCGCTCGGCTCTCCAGGAGGTAGACTCAGGACACACGTTCTCAGGTTTTCCTTCTGCTGGTTTATTATCAGCCATAAACTCATGCAGGTTTCGCAGGAAAAGTAAACATGACCCCTCTGGGTTAAACGGGAAAACATAAAAAAAAAAAAACAATAACTCAGTCCATAGATGAGTGGGTTCCACCCGCTCTCGGTAGCATAAACTGCACGGCTAAAGTCCTTGTGGAAAGCTCTGCAGCTTCCACTATACTGTCTGGAGAATTTCCTCTCCAGACCACACTCCAGAGAAAAAAAAACAGGACTGAGCTTTTATCCATTGCTCAGCCACACCCTGAGGGAAGGTAGGTGGAATGTCTCCCGCCCTCTTTGACATTCCCATAAAACCGCACCTCCTTTAACAGAGTAACCTACCAGCATATAACATGCTGGCAGATAAATAAAGTAGGTTTTAGTTCACACAGGAGAGCATCCTGTGTGACACATACCTCCCCTCACATATAAAACCAGTGACACTGTCACACAGTGTACAGGAAATATAGGGATCACCAGTGATATTATACACAGGAGCTCTGCATATAGTGTCAGTGTATAGGTAAGGCAGGGATCACCAGTGATATTATACACAGTAGCTCTGTATATAGTGTATTTGTACAGGTAATACAGTAATCAACAGTGATATTATACATAGGAGCTCTTTATGTAGTGCCAGTGTACAGGTAATACAGG
>JARQOD010000004.1:54494450-54610267 GCA_033576555.1 Oophaga sylvatica | reverse complement strand
TATGCAGCAGTATATGGGGCCATTATTCAGTATGGAGCATCATGTGGGGCTATTATACTGTATGCAGCAGTATATGGGGCCATTATTCAGTATGGAGCATCATGTGGGCTATTATACTGTATGCAGCAGTATATGGGGCCATTATTCAGTATGGAGCATCATGTGGGGCTATTATACAGTATGCAGCAGTATATGGGGCCATTATACAGTATGCAGCAGTATATGGGGCCATTATTCAGTATTGAGCATCATGTGGTGCTATTATACTGTATGCAGCAGTATATGGGGCCATTATACAGTATGCAGCAGTATATGGGGCCATTATTCCGTATGGAGCATCATGTGGGGCTATTATACTGTATGCAGCAGTATATGGGGCCATTATCAGTAGTTTTTTTCTTTCCCATCTTTCTTTCTCTCTCTGTTCTTTTCTTTCTCTCTGTTCTTTCTTTCCCCTCTTTCTTGGGAGGCGCCGTTTTGCAGTTCGCCTCAGGCAGCACAGAGGCTAGGTTCACCCTGGGGATAGGGAAGGAGTCCCTGGTCCCGGGCACCTGACAGCTGAGTCGTGACACTTCAAAGTATATTTTTATAAGGTATGAATAGCTACTATAGTAATATACAATACTTATCATAAATAAATTAAATGGCTGCACAACAGAGCAGTAAGGTCTATTGTATGGAAAAATAGACGGTAGGTTCCCGTTACCTTCACACTATACATAAATGTAATGGATTTTTCAAGAGTTTGCATTAGGCTCTGTTCACATGTACAGTATTTTGGTCAGTATTTTACTCAATATTTTTAAGCAAAAACCAGGAGTGGGTGAGAGATACAGAGGTGGTGACGTGTTTCTATTATACTCTTCCTTCACATGAGTCTCATACAATTTGCGGAAGAAACCACTGTGGTTTTTTATAACAGACTTTGGTCAGTGGAAAAAAAATTGCTCATCTGCACTGCTCCAATGAATTTGATTGGTCCGAGTGCAGTCCTTCTTTTTATGGACAGTAGAGATGAGCGACTTTCTCTTTTTCTGGTCGAGTCGGGTTTCACAAAACCCGACTTTCGCAAAAGTCGGGTCGAGTGAAATCGGCCGACTATTGCTAAAAATCGGCGGGTCAATCGAAACACAAAACCCAATGCAAGTCAATGGGGAAGCAAAGTCGGTAGACAGTGGAGGACAGAAAACACACCTACAGTGCCCATTTCAATGGCAACAACATCAATCATTATTGCTAGCTTGGCAACCTTTATTGACTTTATAATAATGTTTACGCAATGAAAAATAGGGGTTATTTGGCTCAACTTGTGGGGGGGTTGGGATGGCTCCCGGTTTTCGTGTGCCCCGGGGCAAAGAGTATCAGTGGGACCCTTTAACACATCCACAATTAATGATGCTCCGTTACGGCACAGAAATCTCAGTATAGTACAATGCAAAATACTTCACTTCTACATGACATGACTGATTGTTAGGGTCTGCGGAACGCACCTAATAAATAATGTAGAGGGTGTGTTCGCAGCCCGGGTCCACCGTGCAGGCAGAGCCTGCTGCTAGTAAGATGGCGTAAGTAGCAAACTCTGTTATCCCGCAGAGTCGCTAAAATAAACGCCGTAGCGCGCTGTGGCAGATAGTGCGAACTCTGTTAATCCACAGAGCCGCTAGCGGGAATGCCGCAGCGCTATATAGCGATATAAGCGAACTCTGTTACACCACAGAGTGACTGAGGTAAAGACGCAGAGATAGGTACTGTGTCCTGTTAACACCACAGGGATACACAGATAACTGCTGTGCGGATAGCAGTCCGTGATCATGCAGACAGCAACGCAATCAAGCAATCTCCTCACCGGAGAAGCCGGTATTCTAGGGGTTTATTTCAGCCAAGCCCTAACCACGTACACTCAAATCTCCTCACCGGAGGTGCCGGTATTCTAGGGGCTTATTTCAGCCGAGCCCTAACCACATGCGTGCATGATCACACTGGCGCAAAGCACATAATGCAATTGATCCTAGCGCACGACCGTGCGGTAAGGACAGCCTTTTATAGCAGCCACGAGAAAAAGACCTTCCAGGAAGGACCAATGGGAAGCTGCTTCAGAACATCAACAGCCAGAGGACCTTCCTGAAGGACCAATAGGAGTGGCAGCTGTATCTGAGCATGTGACCCTGATCTCCAATGGGAGATCTTGCCCTGGGCATGCTCAGATGAAGCAACAAAGGACTTAGACCTAAAGACGTCTGCTCGCCGCTGACCAGTAGTGGCTACAATAGCAGAACCTGAAGAGGCAGCAGCAAGTCTCTGCACACTATTACAATCAAACAAAGACTTGGAAGCATATGGCTATGTAACAAACACTTTATTGAAAAATAATTAAAATGTATAAACAACACTTTAAAAATGGGATGTGAGTCCAATAATATCCCAAAGGTCATAGTATGCAAAATCACCAAAATATTCAAGTCACTGAACGCTATGTGCATATCTAATATCACTACAATACAGTTCTAAAATATATGTATATATATGTCCTAATATACCATATATTACTGGAAGATGTATATATTGAGGTGTAATGGGGCAATTGTGCCAATATCTGAGCGATACAATATGAGTTATAGATTTCAACACCTAAGTCAAGTGATAAATAACGCATAGATAGTTATAAACAGGCTACTAGTGCCTATATATGGACAACAAACATGAAGGATTTTATATAGAATCAAATGGCTATATAAACTGTACTGGATTGAATGCGCCTAAGAAATTGTATAAATCCTGCCGACAGTGGCATAGATAATTATAATGCTGAAATGAATGTCAATGTGTGAGCAGCACGTTGCTGTTCACACTAGGTTAAGTATTTCTAGTCAATATGCTTGATAAGTATAAATTAAGCCAGTAAGGCAGAAGTTAATACCTATATTTAGGCGACATACAAATTCAAGTGAATTCAATGTAAAGTCTTATAGATTAGCTGCGCCTGAGAAGTGGTATGTAACACATGACTAGGATAACAGGATATATACAATGTTGAAAACATGGCAAAAAGTAAAGAGAGATTTGCAAGTACGACCTGAGGGAATGCCGGAGTAGCCCGACGCGCGTTTCGCGTTAGCTTCGTCCTGGGGGATTTTGTTCGAGCTCCCCCAGGACGAAGCTAACGCGAAACGCGCGTCGGGGCTACTCCGGCATTCCCTCAGGTCGTACTTGCAAATCTCTCTTTACTTTTGCCATGTTTTCAACATTGTATATATCCTGTTATCCTAGTCATGTGTTACATACCACTTCTCAGGCGCAGCTAATCTATAAGACTTTACATTGAATTCACTTGAATTTGTATGTCGCCTAAATATAGGTATTAACTTCTGCCTTACTGGCTCAATTTATACTTATCAAGCATATTGACTAGAAATACTTAACCTAGTGTGAACAGCAACGTGCTGCTCACACATTGACATTCATTTCAGCATTATAATTATCTATGCCACTGTCGCAGGATTTATACAATTTCTTAGGCGCATTCAATCCAGTACAGTTTATATAGCCATTTGATTCTATATAAAATCCTTCATGTTTGTTGTCCATATATAGGCACTAGTAGCCTGTTTATAACTATCTATGCCGTTATTTATCACTTGACTTAGGTGTTGAAATCTATAACTCATATTGTATCGCTCAGATATTGGCACAATTGCCCCATTACACCTCAATATATACATCTTCCAGTAATATATGGTATATGGTATATTAGGACATATATATACATATATTTTAGAACTGTATTGTAGTGATATTAGATATGCACATAGCGTTCAGTGACTTGAATATTTTGGTGATTTTGCATACTATGACCTTTGGGATATTATTGGACTCACATCCCATTTTTAAAGTGTTGTTTATACATTTTAATTATTTTTCAATAAAGTGTTTGTTACATAGCCATATGCTTCCAAGTCTTTGTTTGATTGTATTGATCCTTAGGAAGTGGCATTGTTCTAGGCTCAGATCCCTAGGATATTCTGCACAGTATTAGACCGGGCGAGACGCTGGGACCGACGTCTTTGCTGAGCAGGCTCCACTGCAGCCAGAGATGGATGGGGGACCGCAGGGGACTGGTTTGAAACTCCCCTTGTGCAGCAGCGGGAACTCAAACCCTAACACTGATATCTACCGTATATACTCATGTATAAGCCGACCCCCCTAATTTTGCCACAAAAAACTGGAATACTTAATGACTCGCGTATAAGCCTAGGGTGAAAAATGAATATGCCCCCATATGCTCCAAGGTTTGCACCCATATGATGCTCCACAGATTATGCCCCCATATGCTGCACAGATTATGCCCCCATATGCTCCACAGATTATGCCCCCATATACTTCACAGATTATGCCCAATATGCTCCACAGATTATGCCCCCATATGCTCCACAGATTATGCCCCATATTGCTCCACAGATTATGCCCCATATGCTGCACAGAATATGCCTCATGTGCTCCACAGATTATGCCCCCATATGCTGCACAGATTATGCCCAATATGCTCTACAGATTATGCCCCATATGCTTCACAGATTATGCCCCCATATGCTGCACAGATTATGCCCCCATATGTTCCACAGATTATGCCCCCATATGTTCCACAGATTATGCCCCCATATGCTGCACAGATTATGCCCCCATATGCTGCACAGATTATACCCCCATATGTTCCACATATTATGTCCCCATATGCTCCACACATTATGCCCCCATATGCTACACAGATTATGCCCCCATATGCTGCACAGATTATGCCCAATATGCTCCACAGATTATGCCCCCATAGTATAGGTCCCTTATGCTGCCGCGCTGCTGCTGCTGCAAAAAATGACATACTCACCTCTAGTCGCTGGGGGCCAGGTGCCTGTGTCCTGAGCAGGCGGTGACACCGGCGTGCTATGGGGGACAGGTGTCAGTGTCACCGCTCGCTCAGGCCCCCGCACATGAGATATTTACCTGTCACCGGAACAGTCCACCGCTGCGCTGCTCCCTCTTCTGGGTCATCGGCAGTGAATGATCAGGCAGAGGGCGCGACGCGCACTAACGACGTCATCGCGCCCTCTGCCTGAACATTCACAGCTAGAGGAGTCAGACGAGGGAGCAGCGCAGCGGTGGTCCGGGGACAGGTAAATATCACTATACTCACCACTCCGCTGGTGCATCTCTGCAGCCTCTCCTCTTCTTCCGGCGGTCTCCGCAGCTCTTCTGTCCTTCAGCGGTCACATGGTACCGCTCATTAAAGTCATAAATATGTGCATATTCATGACTTTAATGAGCGGTACCATGTGAGCGCTGCAGGAAGGAGCCGGAGATCGTGGGAGAAGCAGGGAGGCTGCAGAGATGCGCCGGCGGAGGGGTGAGTATGATCTGACACCTCCGCTCCCCCCACAACCCCGTATAAGCCGAGAGGGGGACTTTCAGCCCTAAAAAATGGGCTGAAAATCTCGGCTTATACATGAGTATATACAGTATGTTAAAATCTACAATAGCTAGAAAAAAGGACACTATATTCCTCCATACAGTACTATGGCCACCACATAGTGTGCCATACAGAAGAATGAGCCCCATATAATGCTCCATACAGAATAGACCCCATATGATGCTCCATACCCTATATGATGGCCCATAAATAATGAACCCCATATGATGCTCCAGTATATGATGGTCCACATGGATGATGCTCCAGTGTTTGATGGTCCAAAATCAAGCTCCATATATAATGCACCCCATTATTAATGTTCTAGTGTGTAATGGGCCACGTTAATGCTGCTCCAGTGTCTGATGTCCCCCATGTTGAATGCTTCAGTATATGATGGGTCCTATGGCTGCTGCTCCAGTCTCTGATCTGCCCCATTGACAATGCTACTGTATATGATGGGCCCTATGGCTGCTGCTTCAGTCTCTGATTGGCCCCATGCCTGCTGCTCCAGTCTCTGATCTGCCCCATGGCTGCTGCTCCAGTCTCTGATTGGCCTCATGCCTGCTGCTCCAGTCTCTGATCTGCCCAATTGACAATGCTACTGTATATGATGGGCCCCATGCCTGCTGCTCCAGTCTCTAATCGGCCCATGGCTGCTGCTCCAGTCTCTGATTGGCCCCATGCCTGCTGCCCTAGAGTCTGATCTGCCCCATTGACAATGCTACTGTATTGGCCCCATGCCTGCTGCTCCAGTCTCTGATTGGCCCCATGCCTGCTTCTCCAGTCTCTGATCTGCCCCATGGCTGCTGCTCCAGTCTCTGATTGGCCTCATGCCTGCTGCTCCAGTCTCTGATCTGCCCAATTGACAATGCTACTGTATATGATGGGCCCCATGCCTGCTGCTCCAGTCTCTAATCGGCCCCATGGCTGCTGCTCCAGTCTCTGATTGGCCCCATGCCTGCTGCCCTAGAGTCTGATCTGCCCCATTGACAATGCTACTGTATTGGCCCCATGCCTGCTGCTCCAGTCTCTGATTGGCCCCATGCCTGCTTCTCCAGTCTCTGATCGGCCCCATGCCTGCTGCTCCAGTCTCTGATTGGCCCCATGGCTGCTGCTCCAGTCTCTGATCTGCCCAAATGACAATGCTACAGTATATGATGGGCCCTATGGCTGCTGCTCCAGTCTCTAATTGGCCCCATGCCTGCTGCTCCAGTCTCTGATCGGCCCCATGCCTGGTGCTCCAGTCTCTGATTGGCCCCTATGGCTGCTGCTCCAGTCTCTGATATTGGCCCCATGCCTGCTGCCCCAGTGTCTGATCTGCCCCATTGACAATAATACTGTATATGATGGGCCCCATGGCTGCTGCTCCAGTCTCTGATTGGCCCCATGGCTGCTGCTCCAGTCTCTGATCTGCCCAAATGACAATGCTACAGTATATGATGGGCCCTATGGCTGCTGCTCCAGTCTCTGATCGGCCCCATGGCTGCTGCTCCAGTCACTGATCGGCCCCATGCCTGGTGCTCCAGTCTCTGATTGGCCCCATGCCTGCTGCTCCAGTCTCTGATCTGCCCAATTGACAATGCTCTTGTATATGATAGGCCCCATGGTGATGCTCCAGTGTGTTATGGGCCAAAATCATGGTCCATATTAATAATGATCCAGTGTATAATGTGCCCCATAAATGCTGCTCCAGTCTCTGATCTGCCCCATTGACAATGGCTGCTGCTCCAGTCTTAAATTGGCCCCATGCCTGCTGCTCCAGTCTCTCATCGGACCCATGCCTGGTGCTCCATTCTCTGATCTGCCCCATGCCTGCTGCTCCAGTCTCTGATTTGCCCCATGCCTGCTGCTGCAGTCTCTGATCTGCCCAATTAACAATGCTACAGTATATGATGGGCCCAATGGCTGCTGCTCTAGTCTCTGATTGGCCCCATGCCTGCTGCTCCAGTCTCTGATCGGCCCCATGCCTGGCGCTCCAGTCTCTGATTGGCCCCATGCCTGCTGCTCCAGTCTCTGATCAGCCGCATGCCTGATGATCCAGTCTCTGATTGGCCCCATGCCGGCTGCTCCAGTCTCTGATCTGCCCAATAGACAATGCTCCTGTATATGATGGGACCCATGGCTGCTGCTCCACTCTCTGATTGGCCTCATGCCTGGTGCTCCAGTCTCTGATCGGCCCCATGCCTGCTGCTCCTGTCTCTGATCGGCCCCATGCCTGCTGCTCCAGTGTCTGATTGGCCCCATGGCTGCTGCTTCAGTCTCTGATCTTTCCCATTGACAATGCTACTGTATATGATGGGCCCCATGGCTGCTGCTCCAGTCTCTGATCGGCCCCATGCCTGCTGCTCCAGTCTCTGATCTGCCCCATTGACTATGCTACTGTACTGTATATGATGGGCCCTATGGCTGCTGCTCCAGTCTCTGATTGGCCCCATGCCTGCTGCTCCAGTCTCTGATCGGCCCCATGGCTGCTGCTCCAGTCTCTGATCGGCCCCATGCCTGCTGCTTCAGTCTCTGATCTTTCCCATTGACAATGCTACTGTATATGATGGGCCCCATGGCTGCTGCTCCAGTCTCTGATCGGCCCCATGCCTGCTGCTCCAGTCTCTGATGTGCCCCATTGACTATGCTACTGTATATGATGGGCCCTATGGCTGCTGCTCCAGTCTCTGATTGGCCCCATGCCTGCTGCTTCAGTCTCTGATCGGCCCCATGGCTGCTGCTCCAGTCTCTGATCGGCCCCATGCCTGCTGCTCCAGTCTCTGATCTGGCCAATTGACAATGCTGCAGTATATGATGGGCCCTATGGCTGCTGCTCCAGTCTCTGATCGGCCCCATGGCTGCTGCTCCAGTCTCTGATCGGCCCCATGCCTGCTGCTCCAGTCTCTGATCTGCCCAATCGACAATGCTACAGTATATGATGGGCCCTATGGCTGCTGCTCCAGTCTCTGATTGGCCCCATGCCTGCTGATCCAGTCTCTGATGGGTCCCATGCCTGCTGCTCCAGTCTCTGATCAGCCCCATGCCTGCTGCTCCAGTCTCTGATTGACCTCATGGCTGCTGCTCCAGTCTCTGATCTGCCCAATCGACAATGCTACAGTATATGATGGGCCCTATGGCTGCTGCTCCAGTCTCTGATTGGCCCCATGCCTGCTGCTCCAGTCTCTAGTGGGCCCCATGCCTGCTGCTCCAGTCTCTGATCGGCCCATGCCTGCTGCTCCAGTCTCTGATTGACCCCATGGCTGCTGCTCCAGTCTCTGATTGGCCCCATGCCTGCTGCTCCAGTCTCTGATCTGCCCAATTGACAATGCTACTGTATATGATGGGCCCCATGGATGATGCTCCAGTGTGTTATGGGCCAAAATCATGGTCCATATTATTAAAGATCCAGTGTATCATGTGCCCCATAAATGCTGCTCCAGTCTCTGATCTGCCCCATTGACAATGCTTCAGTATATGATGGGCCCTATGGCTGCTGCTCCAGTCTCTGATCTGCCCAATTGACAATGCTACAGTATATGATGGGCCCTATGGCTGCTGCTCCAGTCTCTGATTGGCCCCATGCCTGCTGCTCCAGTCTCTGATCGGCCCCATGCCTGCTGCTCCAGTCTCTGATTGGCCCCATGCCTGCTGCTGGAGTCTCTGATCTGCCCAATTGACAATGCTCCTGTATATGATGGGCCCCATGCCTGCTGCTCCTGTCTCTGATCTGCCCCATTGACAATGCTACTGTATATGTTACGCCCCATGGATGATGCTCCAGTGTGTTATGGGCCCAAAGAAAGCTCCATATATGATGGTCCACATTATTAATGATCCAGTGTGAAATGCTACCCATATATTCGTGAAAACATTTAACAATATTTAATAACTCTCCTTGCTGTGCAGTGGTCTACTCTGCCCTCCTCAGCGTCACCATCTTACAGGTGTCTGCATTTGGACTGTTTATGCAGAGGAAGTGCAGTCGTGAGGTAATTTCCCTCTGTAACTTGAATTTTACTGTCAGGAAACGCGGAAGACGTCACAGCGGTGGAGCATGGAGAGGTAAGTATTGCAAGTGTTGTGGCCCTTAGCAAGCAGGGGTGGCCGACTAGTGGGCAATGGCACTGGCACAGGGCCCCTCATAGTACGCCGGTGCGTCTTACGGCGTGAGGGCCCATCCCACCGTCAGAGGCAAATGTTTGTACTATGCGGTCCCTGTACCAGTGCCATTGCACACGAGTCGGCCCCCCACCTGCTCAGTGAACCTGCACTTGCCCGTGTGTGCCAGGTGGCTCATGTATCTGGTGGAATGCATGGCCCCCCAGGAACAAAGTCAGTAGGCTGTGTAAGTCTGAGTGCTTAGCTTGCAATGTGCCCCAGGAGTTGGTTGCCCTGGTGGGATTCTGAGTGTGCTTTGAGTCACATCCTGGGAAAGTCTTGGACTCTCTAGCAACCCGGCACCTGGACTATCAGACTTAGTTCAGTAACCCCACTCCCCATATTCCTGGCATTCCTGTCATGATGGGTAATTTTTTTAAACAAGGTTAAAGGTCAGGTAAGCTTGGGCCTGAGAACACAACCTGAAACATGGCTCACAGCTGCACTACAATGGCAGTGTGTTTGGATACTGTGAGCACAAAAACTTATCTCCCTCGGCATCGGATACGGAGAGCATCGTTGATCCATGTTGCCTATACTGTGGTCTAGGCAGTACTGTCCCAACCCCGCTTTCCCCTGTGTACACTGCATGGACCACATTCACCCAGGTCGCAGAAGGGACACCGGGCCATTAGCCTATTATATAACTTCCGTACTCACATAGCAAGCCGGAGGCAGTGTCATCTCGAGGAGTCTCAGCTACTGAACATCAATTATGTTTGCCGAAAACGTGTCTATATAATAGCAAGGAAAAGAAGAGCAGACGTTATACCACGTGATTCGTGGCTACTGGCTTGGTACAATGATTGCAAGGTCTTGTCAGGAAGGACCAAAGAGTAATACTACACCGTGAGACAACAGAGAAAGGAACAAATTTAAAGCAATCAGTGAAAGTTGCCTTCCCAATTTACCAGTGAGTTTGATGAGCCCCTCACCTGGAGGAAACTGTTCCAAGCATGCATGTGTGCACACCTGAACTCGGAGTAAAGCCTAGGAAAATGCACATCCCTTTAGGATCCCTAGTGATGACTCTTTGCACCTTCATTCACAGAGATTCACAGGTGACTCGTCATCGCACATGAAATGTGGACCCAAATATAGAATAGCAGTTGGTGTACCTGGACAACACTGGGGAATTTTAAATGCAAGTATATTCCTGGGTGACTGTGTGGCTTACATTGCAGCACTAAACAGATAGGGATTTACAATAAATATTTTGGAATTGTACAGTAATACTAACATGGGTAGTCCAAAATCAAAGTGAGGAGTCATATGCCGTAGTGATTTTAGGCTGGACATTTGTGTACTGACTTTGACATTTCAGTTTGCAGTGGGTCATGGGGATCAATCACAAAGGAGCATTACAGTTCTGTACTTTTAATAAATTTAACCTTGTATTCTGGTGGATCAGGGTCTGGGTTTTTGTGCCTTGAAACTTGAAGCTGTCCTCTGTCACTAAAACCCTTCACAGTCGACTCGGCACCTCAACCTGATAATAAGCCTTTGTATTTAACCATCATTGCACAGCACTAATAGAACCACCACTGATAAGGCCATTACATTTGTCAAACATTTAAAAAATTACCTGCCGGTTTCTCACCGAGCTTCTGTGACCTCCATCAACCTGACTTTCGTAAGGGTAGAATGTGCCACAGTGTAAAAATTGATGGAAGCTGCCACGTTTATGGTATGTTACAACTATTACAAATGCAAATGACATTGCCTTGACAAAAGACGTCACCAACTGATACAGATGTTCAATAAGGCCTTGGTAGCATCTACCTATTCTGGAGGAAAATAAGTACACTCACAAAAGGGACATCATACTTATGAAGTTCTGAGTCATTAGGAATCCTTCACGCGGCTACTGCCTTGGGACAATGATTGCGAGGTGTTGGCAGGAAGGACAGCGGAGTAATACTACACCGTGAGATGACACAGAAAGGAACATATTTAAAGTAGTCCTGTAAAGCTGTCTTTACAATGTACCTGGGAGTTTGCAGAGCCACTCACCTGGAGGATACTGTACCAAGGGGCATATGTGCACACCTCAACTCGGATTAAAGTCTTGTAAACTGCCCCCGAATGTGTGATCTAAATTTGTTCCAGCGGCACTATGTACACACTGCTACATTTAACAGCACCATTCATCCACCAAAAATACTTCAGCCCTGAGGCAAGAAGCCATGCCTGTTGCGAGCTAGTCAAACTCTGCTGCATCACCACCAGTTTCAGAGGATATGCACTGGAGCGCCGTTCAGCTTTCACCATAAACCACAGGTGGCGTAACCAACAGTGTAATAGAAAATCTAATCCTCCCCTGTAAATTATTCCCCTTTTAATTGAACAGCCAGGGACACGGACAGAGTCACTGCTGGCATGACACATCCCTTTAACACACCGGCAGGGTACAGAGTACCCCAGTGCCCTGCTGAGCGATCCACTTGCAGGAGCCTATAGGCAGACTCACGCTGAAAGGGTCATCATCAGTATGTATGAAACAAGAAAAGAACAAATTTTGTTGGTGGAGGAGGGGTGGTGGGGCAGGCCACATAGTGAGGTAGCCAAAATGCCATATGTTTAGTTCTAATGGATGTTAAGATGCTGCAAATGGATTAATTGGATAAGTCCACGAAGAGTCGCACAAAAACGTGTAGTGGATCTACAGATAAAAGGTATATATAGTATACTCAAAATATTAAAAATATCCGTCTAGATTTCTGCAGTAACACCCATACTCAGAGTCCCACTTTGGATAACACCCAAATTTAAAGCAGTAAAATTTATTCATCAGTACAATGCAGCTGAATACATTGTTGTTGGAATTCTTCATCTCCGTATCTATTTACGTAGAAAAAATGTAGCCAGAGGCCCAGTCTGGCTACCACCCAATTTGCAAAGCATGAAAAGTGAACTCTAGAAGTACAGTCCAGCTGTACATAATTTGTGTCAATTGGTCAGCTCGTACTATTTCCACAGGAACACCCATACTCAGAGGCCCAGTTTGGCTACAGACCCTAATTGAAAAGCAGGAAAGTTTATTGTATCAGTAGAATTCAGCTGTATACATTGTTGGGGGAATTGTTCTTCTCCGTATCTATTAAGAAGAAAAAATGTTGCCAGAGGCCCAGTCTGGCTAACAGCAATTTCTGCAAAGCAGGAAAATGAACTGTATAACTACAGTCCATCTGGAGATATAAATGTGTTCATTGTTCAGCTCCGTATCTATTTTTAAAGAAAAAAAGTTGCACAGATAGACACAAGTCATGGTATACAGCAATTTCTTGCAAAGCAGGAAAAATTGAACTGTTATAACTACAGTCCATCGGAGATATAAATGTGTTCATTGTTCAGATACGTATCTATTTTCCGAGAAACTTGGTAGCAGAGGCCCAGTCTGCTACCAGACAATTCTGCAAAGCAGGAAAGTGAACTGTACAACTACAGTCCATCTGGAGATATAAATGTGTTCATTGTTCAGATACGTATCTATTTTCCAGAAAACTTGGTAGCCAGAGGCCCAGTCTGGCTACCAGACAATTCTGCAAAGCAGGAAAGTGAACTGTACAACTACAGTCCCCTGGACATATGGTTGTGTCAATTGTTCTGCTCCTTATCTATTTCCGCAGGAACACCCATACTCGGAGCACCAGTTTGGCTTACACCAAAATTGAAAAACAGTAACGTTTACTCTATCAGTACAATACAGCTGTATACATTGCTGGTGGAATTGTTCATCTCGTATCTATTACGAAGATAAACTGTTAGCCAGAGGACCAGTCTGGCTAACAGCAAATTCTGCAAAGCAGGAAAGTGAACTGTATAACTACAGTCCAGCTGGAGATATTGCTGTGTTAATGTTCAGCTCCGTATCTATTTACCGAGAAAAACTGTAGCCAGAGGCCCAGTCTGGCTACCACCCAACAATCACAATCATCTGGCTCTGATGGGTTCACAGTAAGCCGTCCATCCATGTGTATATTTGTGTCTTGGTCCGCCAGTAAAAGGAGCTTTGGTGGTCTGCCATGTACTTGAACAGGAAGCCAACAGTGCCGACCGGCCCAGAACGAACGTCCCCTTCATCATGTTCACTCCTCGGCATAGGCCGGTCTCGTCAGCTTTCCTTCATAACATTTATGTACCTTAAAGAGTTTATTTGAAAACTCCTTTTTTGGTTGGCTGGTTGCGCACATTGGACACAATACACTGCATATTAATTGGATATAGCAATGCTGTGATGTGGCTCAGTATTTCATTACAAATATTTCTTGGTAAACTATGTTTGTTTATCTCCTTCAGAGCCATAACTTTGCCTGACTCAAATGGTAAGAGTTTAATACAAAACAGTGACGCTGAATGCTTGTAGATGCAGAGGACTTAATAAATTTTGTAAGCGATAACTTGTATGAGTGACACTGCATGTTCCTTCTTTACTGGATTATAAAACGTTAAAAAAAGTAATGTTATTATTTATAAATTACTTTGTTGAAACCTCTGTGATCATCTATGGTGTCTCTCCAATATTTACTACACAGCAGAACGGAACAGTTGTGGAATATTGAGCATGGTCACAGTTTTAGAAATGCAAGAATGTGCAGATGTTTAAAACCTATGTTATTTACGCAATACATAGTAGCAGCTACTTTTAACATTACTTAACATAACTTAGCTATAGATATTGCTAAAAAAGATTGTCATGATTATAGATAGTAGTCTATGGGTTAATCTTGCGTTTTTCAAGAATATAGATATGATTGCTGTTAATAGTGTACTGTGAATATACAAATGGCTTTTTGAATGCATATTCAAATATACAGAATGCATTCAGACAATTACCTCGCTGCATTTCTGGTAAAAAAATTTACGTTTCCATATGTTTGCGGCTTGTGATTGTTAAACTTTACGGTTTACTTAACCTCTGTCTGTGGTGGTTTTATCTAAATCCTTGAGGCTTTAACATTATAAGGTTTTTATGTCCCTCGTCTGACGACTTCATGAGATCTCAGTTTCGTCTGACCTTGAAAGCTGGCCAGTGGCCACTTGAAGGGCTGGGTGAAAATTTTCAGCTGTAGATATTGCTGTGTTAATTGTTCAGCTCCGTATGTATTAACGGAGAAAAACTGGTAGCCAGAGGCCCAGTCTGGCTACCACCCAATTCTGCTAAGCACGAAAGTGAACTGTATAAGTACAGTACAGCTGTATATTCCTGATGACATATTCACATCTATATTTGAACATGTTTAAAGGGAGTAGCCGAAGTCCAACGCTCTTCAACATTTACATCAACGAGCTGGCTACCACTATAGAATCTTCCACAGCACCAGGTCCTGGCCCGGCGTTATGGGCAGGCAGACCAGGCAGCTGACTAGGGCCCCCAGGCACAGCAGTGGCCCCTGGCTGATGCCTGGTTTAAAAAAAAATCATATATCACAAGGCAGTGATTCTCTTAGCAGAAGCGACAGATGTATCATAAGTGCATCTTAGCTGTTGTGCAATGTGAACCTTTCACGGCGCTGCATTGATTCTGTTGGGGGGCAGAGGGACGTGACTCCCATCGCACATACAGATATAGCAGCTGGGATAAAGGTTAAGAATTGTTACCACATGGAATTATTCATTGAGTCATCATAGCGGTTCTCTTCTGTCAATAACTCAGCATAATAATTTAAGCTCTTTATTGCATTGCCTGTTAATGGTTTCCACAAGTAAGGGGAACAGTATCGAGAAATTGGATCACTCACATTCATTGTTTTGCACAGGGCCCTCAGTTACACCTCTTGGCAACAGATAGGAAAAAGTCAGCATAATATTGCAATTTTTTTTTAGTATTGCCTGTTTATGGTTTCCACCGGTAACCATGCATTGTTTTTTACGGAGCCCTCAGTTACACCTCTTGCCAACAGATACGAAAATATTTTCTTGACTATCAAAGTACATTTTTTTGGGGGCATATTGGCACACTGTTCTGTATATCGCATGTATCTGGGACTATACTCATTGTTTGTTCTGTACCCAACTGTAGTTAATAATCGATAGGCAATAGATTCTATTAATATTTGGAACTTGCTGAAGATAAATTTATAGACGGCGAATGTTATTCACTAAGCCACTATTCTAGGATCATGACATTGGAACATAATGGCAATAAATCTATTATGTATAGAGAACTGCAGGTGTTTTATTACAACTTGCGATTGATGTGGTCACAAAACTATAGTCTGACTCTTCCACATGCAGCAATGTGGTGAAAATGTAAGGGACAGTCCTACGTCCCTTTTTCTAAACTTGCATCCTTTTTATATAAATTGATAGTTATTTTATTCTTCATATGTCAATAGATTTTTATTTTTTTTCAGAAAAACAGTATCTGAGGAAATTGATTTGGCTTAATGTAATCCGGGTTTCACCTTTGACTTGGAGACGAGGTGTTCATACACCTTCTATTATGCTGTAATGTCGGCGGTGGTCATCCCGTGGCTGGAGGCAGAAGCAGTCAGGTGTGTCTGTGTCAAATCTTATGGCGCGCCTGTGGGAGCTTGCGCGCTCCAGGAGAGGGGATGGCTGTAAGGCCAGCTGTCTTCCCTCATGGGTGCTTACAGATACCCTGGACGCAGAGAGCAAGGGCAGGAGGACCAGGCCCCCAGAGAGGCTGTCACCGGAGCGGCTCCCCCCTTGGCACACCTCCACCAGGAAACTGCCTAGCCGGGTGGCAGGCGCTGGTCTGCCGAGCGGACCTGGATCGAGTGCCGCAACGGAAGTGCAGGCCACACAGGATGTGCGGCCTCCTCATAGAGCATAGTCAGCACCAGGGGCTAACGGCGCTGCGGGGGGTGGCGTGGAACCCCGTAGTGAGCCGGGAGAAGCGTCATAGTGGAGGCACGGGGTACAGGTCAGAGCAGGCAGGAAGCCAGACACGGGGGCTGTGCGTGCGGCAGGCGCCCTGGAGGAGGACGTTGGTAGCGGGCCTGCAACAGGGAGGAAGAAGAGGAGATGTTCAGAGGGCAGGCTGCATCAGCTGGACCCCCTGCTGCCTGGCCCTGACAGCAGGCGAACCAGGAGGAGAGTGGTGGCCAGCGTGGTCGCAATGGCGGACGGGGCACAAGGTTGGCCATCGCTACAGTTCACGGGATCGCAGGAGCGTTCCAGGGCCATACGGAGGTGGGCAGTTTGTCACGCTGCACGCGCTCTGGTCCCTCTTGGAGATGAGGAGGCCAGGGTCGCAGCCCAGGGGCGTGTGCCAGGGGCAGCGAGGTGGCGCAGAATGTTATGATACAAACAGCGACATGGACGTGGCTGTAGAGCTGCAGGATGGGTGATGTTCGGTTGCCGGGGACACAGCACCTGTGCAGCTTGTTGAGTATGAGTCTTTGTCATGTTTGTTGCCCGCAGGGGCTGGTTGAGGTGTAATAGGTGGGGTAGTGCATTAGGGTTAGAGGAGCTGGGTCCGAGGGGTGGCGGCGGTATGGTAGGCCCGGATATTAGGGAGGTGCTGTTGACTATGTCTCACATTTTAAAAAGAATGGAAGGGGGTACAGCGACTGGGGCAGGGGTGTCACCTGCCTGGCTATGTGTCGCGGCATCGGGTTTGGGGAATCAAATTGTGGGTGACCCCTGTAGGGCCGTGGAGGGGGAACAGGTACCCAGCTCTGGTGTATCCGTGTCACTGCAAACGGAGAAGGATAAATGGGATGCGGTAAAATTGGATGATAGGGCAGAGTGTCAAGTTAACGTTTGCTTTGAGGGCTCCTTTTCATTTTAAAAAACAATTGAAGGCGAAAATGTGTGGTGCAGTATAAGTGGAAAATTTTCCCTTTACCCCCTTGGAGAAGTTTAATTTGGATAGGGCAAAGAGTAGTGTTGAGCATTCCGATACCGCAAATATCGGGTATCGGCCGATATTCGCTGTATCGGAATTCCGATTCTGAGTTCCGATATTTTTTGCATATCGGATACCGGAATCTGATTTTTTCTGTAAAGTATATGGGGACTTCCTGTGTCACAGAAGGAAGTACGTGATACAGGAATTTCCCGAAAGTGTCACTGTCAGTGTCGGTCGGGTCTGTCAGGAGTCAGGACTCAGCACTTACCTGGCAGAAGATCCCCGGTGGTCACATCATGGATGGCCGCCATTACCCTCTCCCTGGCGGTCACGTGCAGCTTCTCGCGATAACTGCACCTGACTGCCGGGTACTGGGTAATCTCAGCCAGCTGTATTCTCGCGACAGCAGGCCGTAAAGTAGTCCGGATGACGTCACCGCCGGGAATCTCCTCCGGTAAGCAGCTCTGCTGTGTCTGGATATCAGGCTGAGCCTGGCATCCAGATGTAGCAGAGCTGGACTCGTCGTGGGACACTCGTTATCTTGGACTACGTCAGACAGGGAGTATTTGTGTTGGTTTGTTATTTTTGTTTTTTTACAGGAGATCGATGGCGTCGCAGGATGAGAGTACAATAAAAAATAATGAAAACTGTGTTGTGTATTATTTCATTAAAAAACTTTATTCTGGCTGTGTATTTTTTAAAAAATTTACAACCTTTATGATTAATAATGGATCGGTGTCTTATTGAAGCCTCTCCATTATTACCCGGGCTTATTGTCACCGTTCAATCAAAGGTGACATTAACCCCTTATTACCCCACTTGCCACCACTACAGGGCAAGTGGGAAGAGCAGGGTAAAGTGCCACAATTGGCGCATCTTTGGATGCGCCAATTGTGGGGCTGCTGCAGCCTGGTATTTTTAGGCTGTTGAGGGCCAAAATCCATGGGCCTTGACAGTCTTTTAATACCAGGCCGCAGCAGTCTGCTTTTTACTTGGCTGGTTAACAAAAATAGGGGGACCCCACGCCATTTTTTTTTCGAGGGGATCCCCTATTTTTGTTAACCAGCCAAGCTAAGCAGACTGCTGTGGCCTGGTATTATCAGGCTTGCAAGGTTCATGGATATTGGATCCTTACCAGCCTGAAATACCAGGCCTCAGTAGTCTGCTTCATTTGGCTGGTTAACAAAAATAGGGCAACCCCACGCCATTTTTTTTTCGAGGGGATCCCCTATTTTTGTTAATCAGTTCACTTCAGGTCAGCCGGGATTCCCTCTGACGTCACTGATGCTGTGCGGTGTCCCCGGATGACCTGAAGTGAAAGTGGGAAGCAATCAATTAAGCTTCCTACACTAATCACTTCCTCACCTGTCAGCCGGGAGAGGAGTTCATTCATTCGGGGGTTTACTGCGAGGCTAGCAGCATTAGCCTTTCAGAAGGATTACATCGGGGGACCTGACTGAACACCGGATAGGTAAGAATAATGTTGCTTTATTATTTTATTTTTATTACAGTGAACAAGGGCTTCGAATGGATTTACCTGGAAAATAAAATATGGTCAAAAACTGTTTCATTATTTCATTAAAATGATTTTTAATTAAAGTGTGTGTGTTTTATTTTTATTTCATACAATAGGATTAATAATTGATAGTTGTCTAATTGACAGCTCTCAATTATTAACCTGGCTTAAAGTCACCTTTCAATAGCAAGGTGGCTTTAACCCATTATTAACCCATTCGCCACCGCTGCAGGGCAATGGGCATAGACGGGCTAAGTGCCAGAAAGGGCGAATCTAATTATAGATTTGCCTTTTCTGGGGTGTCTGGGGGCAGATGTTAGTAGCCAGGGGGGGCCAAAAAATAATGGTCCCTCTCTGTGCTATTATTATCTGCCCCCACTTGCTGGCTTTGTCTGTCTGGTTGAGAAAATAGCGCGGGAGCCCACGCATTTTTTTTCAAAAATTTTACACTTCATATATATATATATGCATGTCATTGTGACACATATATATATATATATATATATATATATATATATTTATAGTACATACACTTTTACATAGTATGATAGCCGCTAATTCAATTGTCGACTTTTGTGAAATTACAGACCCGACATGAAATGACACATGGCACTATTTTCTCAACCAGACAGACAAAGCAAGCGAGTGGGGCAGATAATAGTAGCCCAGAGAGGGACCATTATTTGGGAAGCAATCAATTAAGGTTTCCACACTAATCACTTCCTCTCCAGTCAGCTGGGAGAGGAAATCATTCATTCAGGGGTTTACAGCTGAGCAGGCAGCATTATCTACACTGCTTGGCTGTAAGGCAGTTAACCCTTTGTGAAGGATTACAGCATGAGACCTGAAAGAGCGGCTGATAGGTAAGAATAATGTTGTTTTTATTATTTTTTCTTCGCACGGATTACCAGTTAAATAAACGATGGTCAAAAAAATGTGTGTTTATTTCATTAAAATTATTTACTCTTCATGTGTGTGTGTTTCTTTTATTTCCTTCAATAGGATTAATAATTGAGAATTGTCAAATTGACAACTCTCAATTATTAACCTGGCTTAAAGTCACCTTTCAATAGCAAGGCTTTAACCCATTATTAACCCATTCGCCACCGCTACAGGGCAATGGGAATAGACCGGCAAAGTGCCAGAAAGGGCGAATCTAATTATAGATTTGCCTTTTCTGCCTTTTCCGGGGTGGCTGGGGGCAGATGTTAGTAGCCAGGGGGGCACAAAATAAATGCACCCTCCCTCGGCTATTATTATCTGCCCCAATCACTGGCTTTGTCTGTCTGGTTCAGAAAATAGCGCAGGAGCCCACACATTTTTTTTCAACGAATTTACACCTTAAATTAGCCCCTACATGTATGAAATTTTGCACACATACACTTATGTAATTGTTAGTGAAAACCATATATCAAACTACATGAAATGACATGGTTAACTGTATGTAAACCCTGTGTCATTTTATGTCGGGTGGTTCTGTAATTTCACAAAAGCCGGCAATTGAATCAGCGGCTATTTTACTATTTTTACCAAATTATTTGTCAATGATAAGACAAAATACAAAAGAGCAAAATCGCATAATAATCAAAAAATTGTACAAATTTTATTAAACAATTAAAGATAAGTAACAACAATTTTTATAAAAAATGCATGATAAAAGAGACGGACAAAATATCTCCTATAAGTAAATATAGCTGCAAGTAAAAGAGACCGAGGTATCCCAATGAATGCAACAGTATTTGTAAAATACACAAAAAGAGGGAATCTATAAGACCTCTAACATAGTTTGTAAATGTCAGAAAAATTTAATTCATTACTGACTGATGACAATTCCTGTAGAACAATAATAGAGTAAAAATCTGGACATAAATTTAGCCAGTAAATTATACTTTCCCTATCAGGAGTCTCCAGTCAAGCAATAGATGCAACCTATCATAGAAAGAGGTACACATGTGTGTGCTAGAAAAAGTGCAGACCACTAATGCCGTTACATCAAAACAGCCTGACCTACAGTCATAGCCTATATCCCAAGGCAATGTGGAACACACTGTTCAGCAAGCACACACACACTATTACTAAGTAATCCACTATCTAATGGGACCCTCCGGGTCAATTACCTGGATCCTAGCAGCATGAAAATTGGAAAGGAGATGCCGTCCCTCTGACCCGACGCGCACGTTTCGCCCTGCTTCTTCGGGGGGCGTGTCTGGAGCAGAGGGTGTGCGTGTTTAAATGTATCACTCCAACCAATCCGGGAGGCTACGTAATTAACCTTAACAATTGCTGACAAATACCTATTGCCACGGCGCATGCGCCATTACGGTGTTATTTACATACTGACCATAATAAAACTAAATAACAAAAAATTTCCTAATCCATCGCTGGACAAAACACACCTCTATGGCGCATACACAGATGGGGCACCACTCGCATATAAATTACAACAGAGCGCGGTCCCGGTGATGTCCCACAATCCATCACGGTAGTCATGTGATCGGACTGGAGGTACGTCAGCGATATAGTCCGCGCCCATATTGTTTGAGCGTGCCACCACCTAGCGCATGCGCGCCTGTGTAAAATGTCAGTGAGGGTAAGTATAGAAACTTGAATCTTTGAGGCCAAATGGACAACACTAATGTGAATACGATCCTATTAGATAAATAGTGCTGATATAAATATGCCATAAGGGCAAAAATAACGTGATAATGATTATAAAGGTGAATGTAAGAAACATAATACAAGAAATATATAAAGGTGAAGACAAGTGAGATATGAATATAAAGATATAAAATATAAAACGAATATTACAGTGCACTTAGACTTATTATAATTTAAACAAAAATAAAAAATAATTATTGCTTAAGTGCCAAAAAGTGTATCCGTGACAAAATTTCTTTGCTTCATTTATTGTTGACTCTCTTCTTCTTCAGCAATATAATAGTCCATAAAGAAACTTCAAGTCATCAAATCGCATACTCGATACCACTTCAGTTGCCAAAAAACCGGACTTTTAGAAAAAACATACAAACAGACAAATTAATAACAAATAAAACACATTAAAAAATCACCCTATGCTCATAAATGTCAAGAGGCCATAAAGAAACACATATATCTCCAAATCACAAGAATGCTCCAAAACCTGGGCTTTCATTAAGTCCCTGTGGATTCAAAGTACCTAATCTAAATATCCATTTGCATTCAAGTTTAGCCAACTCCCTTCCCAAATCCCCACCTCTAAATCCCAATGTAAGCATATCAATGCCCTTGATCTTCAATAAATGTGTCTTACAATTGTGAAACTTTTTAAAATGCCTTGGAAGTGTTTTCAAAGATGTTTCATCTTCGGCAGTCCTTGCCTTTTCGATATCCAAGCAATGCTCCCGTGTACGAATCTTTAATTCACGAGTCGTGAGACCAATATAAATCTTTTTGCATGGACAGGAAGCGTGATAAATCACTCCCTTAGATGAACAGGTAATACGCTTCCGAATCTCAAAGACCCTTGATCCATCATGATTTTCAAAAGTATCACTTTTGACTAAATTGGCACAAGCCTTGCAGAGACCACAAGGAAAAAAAACAGGGTTGCCAAGGCCATCACTCTTAGATGGTCCAAAATGGCTATGTACCAATTTGTCACGTATACTTTTGGAACGTCTGGCTACCAAGGAAGGATATGGATCAAGAATTTTATTAAGGATAGGATCCATAAACAAAACCTTCCAATGTTTCTTAATGACATCTCTAAATTCATCCCACTGATTGTGGAATGTAGTGATAAATCTCACCTTGTTAGCACTTGGATTGCTTCTCTGGGATTTTGTCAATAGAGATTCTCTAGGTGTTCTCTTAGCCCTGGCATATCCTCTTCGGATGCTTCTATTGCTGTATCCCCGCTCTTCAAAACGCTGAGTAAGCTCTTTTGATTGTAATTCAAATTCATCATTGTCAGAGCAGATACGTTTTATCCGTAAGAATTGCCCGATAGGGATACCTTGAATAAGACTTTTTGGATGGAAAGATCTGGCATGAAGAAGAGAGTTGGATGACGTTTTTTTTACGAAAAACTGTTGTGGACAAAAAACCATCAATGGAAGCTGAAACAGAAATATCCAGAAATTCAATGTTCCGACCATAATTATATGTCAAGTGAATATTGTATGGGTTATCATTCAAAGCATTCATGATGTTTTTCAATTCACTGACAGAGCCCTCCCAAATGAAAAGAACATCATCAATGAACCGAATCCAATTATGGACTCGGTCCATGTCAGGTATTCTGTCACTTTGAAAAATTTCTCGTTCCCAATATCCCATAAACAAATTTGCGTAGGAGGGGGCACAAGAGGCCCCCATTGCAGTCCCCTGCGGTTGAAAAAAAATTTTTTTTTGAATGTAAAAACATTATGTTTTAGAATGAATTCTAACAATTGGATTAATAATTCTGCCATGGGTCTCGGGATACTGCTTGAATTCAGAAACCATTGGACAGCTCTTATACCATGTTGGTGTCTTATGGAAGAATATAAAGCCTCCACATCGGCTGTAACTAGTATCATTTCATTACTCAATTGAACATGATTTAGATGATTTAAGGCTGCTGTTGTATCCTTAATGTATGACGGTAATTCCTGTACCAATGGTTTCAAAAAGTGGTCGATGACATCACAAATGATTTCACACAATCCTTCATTACCCGAGACTATTGGTCTTCCGGGGGGGTCTTTAATATTTTTATGGATTTTTGGAATCAAATAAAACGTTGGTAGTTTAGGTTTTAAGTTCTTAATTACATCCACTACTCTCTTAGGGATGACCTGGTGTTCAAAGGCCGACAAAAGGATTTCAACCAAATCCTGTTGAAATTTGACAGTTGGATTGTAAGTTAACTGCTTATAATTATCTTGGTTGTTCAACAATTTTTCAGCTTGTGCAATATACATGCAATTGGGCCAGATCACAATGTTACCGCCCTTGTCGGCCACCTTGAACACCACGTCATCCCATTGTTCCATTACCATCAAGGACTCTCTTTCCATTTTTGTGATATTAGAAAAACCAAACCGTTTTAGGGACAAAGTTTTAATATCTTCCGATACCAATTTGGTGAACACATCAACGGCTGGTACCAACGACATAGGGGGAAATTTTTTTGATTTACCAATCAAGTGGCTGGGAAAATGGCTCACCTCCACATCCTGTTCGTCCATCAGAGACTGAAGATTAGCTAATGCCTCTTGTTCTTCCTAGTTGGGAATGACTCAAAGAGTTCAGATTTAAAATGGAGTTTTTGTAGTATTATTTTCCTTGAAAACAAATGCAAATCCTTTGTCAATGTAAATGGATCTAGATGAGATGAAAGGGAGAAGGTTAACCATTTTTGTAACAAGGAAATTTGTGTAGGTGTTAACACATGTTGGGATAAGATTATTACCTTTAAGTGATCCTCACGGTAATTTCTGTTATAATTTTTCTTTTTGCCAAATTGTCTAGTTCGAGGTCTGACATCAGGTTCTGGGGCTTGACTGCCACTTTCACTCACTGATGAGACCGATTGAATTGAGGAACTGCGGGAAAATCCTCTTTTTGTGGCACCTTTCTTCAATTGTCATCTGAAAATTTTTCCACTGGCAAAATCAGTGCTATCCCGCTCATATTTATTGAATTTATCGGTACTTATAGTCTTTTCCCACTTCTCCATTTCTTTTTCTAGATTATTAATCACATCTTGAAAATTGGCTGCTGTCATCTCAGATTGAAGCTTTTTTTTGTAATTCAATAATTTCCTCCTCTAATTTGGTCAGCGTCAGAATGTTCTTTTCATTTATTATCCGTATAAATTCTAAAGAGCATGTATTAGCTGCTTGTATCCACCTTTGAGTTAGATCCTCATCTTCCAAATCAAAGGTTGGATAAACCTGAATCCGTAGTCCACGTGGTATAATTTTTTGTTCACTATAATTTTGCAGCGCAGTCTTTGTCCACCACAGTTTTGTTTTTTTATGCAAAGCATTTTTATATCTCTTTAAAACCTCTTGACTGGTGATTGAGGTATGACCCATACCAGATCCTGCACCTTTTTTAAAAACATCGGTAGCTTTTGCTAGCCAAGAATTTTCCTTGGTCTTAAAATCCATAGTATATCGGCACACTGTTGAAACAACAGCCAACAAATTCAATATAGAAGCCAAATGCCTAAATTGTAAAGATTGGTATCTGCTCTAGACAATACACATTTTTACCAAATTATTTGTCAATGATAAGACAAAATACAAAAGAGCAAAATCGCATAATAATCAAAAAATTGTACAAATTTTATTAAACAATTAAAGATAAGTAACAACAATTTTTATAAAAAATGCATGATAAAAGAGACGGACAAAATATCTCCTATAAGTAAATATAGCTGCAAGTAAAAGAGACCGAGGTATCCCAATGAATGCAATAGTATTTGTAAAATACACAAAAAGAGGGAATCTATAAGACCTCTAACATAGTTTGTAAATGTCAGAAAAATTAAATTCATTACTGACTGATGACAATTCCTGTAGAACAATAATAGAGTAAAAATCTGGACATAAATTTAGCCAGTAAATTATACTTTCCCTATCAGAAGCAGGGCGAAACGTGCGCGTCGGGGCAGAGGGACGGCATCTCCTTTCCAATTTTCATGCTGCTAGGATTCAGGTAAATGACCCGGAGGGTCCCATTAGATAGTGGATTACTTAGTAATAGCGTGTGTGTGCTTGCTGAACAGTGTGTTCCACATTGCCTTGGGATATAGGCTATGACTGTAGGTCAGGCTGTTTTGATGTAACGGTATTAGTGGTCTGCACTTTTTCTAGCACACACATGTGTACCTCTTTCTATGATAGGTTGCATCTATTGCTTGACTGGAGACTCCTGATAGGGAAAGTATAATTTACTGGCTAAATTTATGTCCAGATTTTTACTCTATTATTGTTCTACAGGAATTGTCATCAGTCAGTAATGAATTAAATTTTTCTGACATTTACAAACTATGTTAGAGGTCTTATAGATTCCCTCTTTTGTGTATTTTACAAATACTGTTGCATTCATTGGGATACCTCGGTCTCTTTTACTTGCAGCTATATTTACTTATAGGAGATATTTTGTCCGTCTCTTTTATCATGCATTTTTTATAAAAATTGTTGTTACTTATCTTTAATTGTTTAATAAAATTTGTACAATTTTTTGATTATTATGCGATTTTGCTCTTTTGTATTTTGTCTTATCATTGACAAATAATTTGGTAAAAATGTGTATTGTCTAGAGCAGATACCAATCTTTACAATTTAGGCATTTGGCTTCTATTTTACTATGTAGAAGTGTATGAACTATAAATATATGTATATATATATATATATATATATATATGTCTCAATGTCATGTATATATATATATGTATTCTATGTGTGTATATCTAGTGTTTACAAGGAAAGAAAGGGTTTATTTTAATTACGATATTTCTGTCCCATTGACTTGCATTGGTTTCCGGTATCGGAATCGGCGATACCCAATACTTTTTGGGTATCGGTCCGATCCAATCCGATCCGATACTTCTTGATATCGGGAAGTATCGCTCAACACTAGCAAAGAGGGATGACAGGAAAAAGGAGGAGAAGCGAAGCTGGCACTAGCGCCTTATCCAGCAAACTATCCAGAACTCGATGATTTCCCTATATTACCGAGTGTTAGAGTTCAGAAGTCCACGGAAAATAATTCATGATTGTTTTGTTATGTG
This sequence comes from Oophaga sylvatica, assembly GCA_033576555.1. Taxonomy (NCBI): domain Eukaryota; kingdom Metazoa; phylum Chordata; class Amphibia; order Anura; family Dendrobatidae; genus Oophaga; species Oophaga sylvatica. The sequence continues at coordinate 54,583,569 of JARQOD010000004.1, read as the reverse complement.
TACGCGATTGGGAAGCTCACTGCACTTGTGGTGGGCTGACCTGGTTGCGCTATGATGAACAATTCAGGCAGCGTAAGGCGGTCAGGCCTCACATTAGGTGGTATCAAAAGGATATAGGCCTCTGGCTTTAAGTGATGACACCTGCAAGGTATGGGCAGTCCTTTCACGGGAGGGAGGGAGCATTTCCCAGCAGGCGGGACATGGAGGAGATCAAAACCACAAAAAGCGGATAAAAAAATCCAAAATCAAGAAATTACCGCCAAAAACAGGCAGAGATGCTTACCTGTCTGAAAAGGCCTCAATACTGATGCACTGACAGAGTGCAGCGGACCCAAGTAAAATGGCGACTACACAGGTGCATTAATACCAAATTAAACAGTCAGCCTTCAATCAGGGATTGGCCGTGTGGTACACCAGTGCACAAAAGTACAATCTGTATATGGCAATGTTCACACTAGGAATGCAGAGTGTCTGGTTCACAGCCTATTAATAACGCCTTATGCGGGCTGCCCAGTGCTAACTATAATGCATCCAGTGTGAACAGAGGCCACAGTGTACAGAACCATTTGGGCCCAACTGCACTCTGCAAAAATATAACGTGCAAAAAAGACATATAAATATATGTAAGGTATTAGTTGACATTCTGACCAAAATATGTAAGCTGGCAACCCACGTCACGGAACCTTACACTTGCCAGTACCTACTCTAACATCTCCTACTCAAAGATCAAAACCACAAAAAGCGGATAAAAAAATCCAAAATTCAAGAAAACACCACCAAAAACAGGCAGAGATGCTTACCTGTCTGAAAAGGCCTCAATACTGATGCACTGACAGAGTGCAGCGGACCCAAGTAAAATGGCGACTACACAGGTGCATTAATACCAAATTAAACAGCCAGCCTCAATCAGGGATTGGCGTGTGGTACACCAGTGCACAAAAGTACAATCTGTATATGGCAATGTACACACTAGGAATGCAGAGCGTCTGGTTCACAGCCTATTAATGACGCCTTATGCGGGCTGCCCAGTGCTAACTATAATGCATCCAGTGTGAACAGAGGCCACAGTGTACAGAACCATTTGGGCCCAACTGCACTCTTCAAAAATATAATGTGCAAAAAGACATAAATATATGAAGGTATTAGTTGACATTCTGGCCAAAATATGTAAGCTGGCAACCCACGTCACGGAACCTTACACTTGCCAGTACCTACTCTAACATCTCCTACTCAAAGATCAAAACCACAACAAGCGGTAAGGTAAGCATCTCTGCCTGTTTTTGGGGACAAGGAGGAGGTAGTCAGGGGGGGCAAGGAGCAAATGAAAAATCCTGAACATGCTGGCAGTTTAATGAGGGCCAGTGGAAATATGGCAATACATGCAAATTTAAGCATGTGTGCAGTCGTGTGCAGGTACTTTTTTATTTATTGGAATTTTCAATGACTTGATATTTATTGTTTTTATCCTGCTGTTTTTCATTTTTTGGGTTGTGAATCAATACCTAAGTGTGGGGGGGGACAGAAATTCAATGAACAACTCAGGTAGCTAGCAACTTTTAACTTGTATTTCTCTGTAGGATGTTTTTCTGATCTAACAATGGACTCTACATCTCGCGGAAGACAGTGATCAAATGATACAAATATTTTTGGCTACATCTGTGGAAAATTTACTGTGAAGACTCAGAGGTGCAACATTACTGACTTTGTTAGGAGGGTGTATTGTGCGTACTTCAGAGTTAAACTTGGAGAACAAGACAAGCATTGTTCTCACAAAAGTGTGCAAAACCTGTATTGAAAGCTTGAGTGTTATGTTTCGGTAGCTGAGGAGTGCAGGTAAAAAAGGCAATACACCAGAGCAGTTGGAATCTATGAGATTGCAGTACCCTGACTAACCACCACAACTAGAGGCAGCCGTGGAGCGTTCCTACGTTGGTCCTAGACGCCTCGTCACAGCCTGAGAAACTAACTACACCTAAAGATAGAAATAGGAAAGCTATCTGCCCCGGAGCAGAACCCCAAAGATAATAGAAAGCCCCTAAACATGTAATGGCGGTTAGACAAGATGAAATACTGACACAGAAAGAAAATAGTATGAGCAAACGCTGGGGCCCAAACTAACTAAATAAAAAAGGATAGGAAGGGTACTTACTGCAATCCCAGAAAACCCTGAAAAGCACCAACTCTACTAATTTCAAAATCACCTGAGATCACACGACCTCTTCCACCTAAATTAGTTCTCTGGTGTAACAAAATCAAAACAGCAACCACTGAAAAAACTGGAAAAAGCAAAAGTACAAACATCAGTGGCTGAACTAAACTGAGAGGGCAAAAGCCCCCGGAGGGGACCCTGAAGGCCCCCACAGAAGTGCAGGACAAAATGCAAAAATAAAGCACAAAAACAAAAAGAAGAAAATGTCTTATCTGTTAGCAGGAGATGCAGACACGACACAGCAGGCTACAAGGGAAACAGGAATGAAGGATTCAGACCAGAACAATTGATCACCGGCAACCCTGATGGGAAGGTGACTCCCTTATATAAGACCAGTCAGTAACACCTGATTCCCAGTCCTCACAATCTTCACTGGAAAGACCAGCACCGCCCGCAACCACCAGAGGAAGCCTCTGCTCAGAACTCATCTCAAACCCATTCACAACAGTACCCCCCCCTTGAGGAGGGTCACCGAACCCTCATTTGAGCAACCAGGTCGGTCAGGATGAGTTCTATGATACGCACGGATAAGTCTCCTAGCATGGATGTCCGAAGCAAACACCCAAGAATTGTCTTCCTGACCATAACCTCTCCATTTAACCAAATACTGGAGTTTCCGTCTAGAAAAACGAGAATCTAATATTTTCTCAACCACATACTCCAGATTGCCCTCAACCAAAACAGGGTCAGGAGACACAGCAGCAGGAACCACTGGCTCAACAAACCTCTTCAACAAGGACTTGTGGAACACGTTATGGATCTTAAATGTCCCTGGAAGAAGCAAACAAAAAGAAACAGGATTAATAATCTCCATGATCTTATAAGGTCCAATGAACCTAGGCTTAAATTTAGGAGATGCTACTCTCATAGGAATATTCTTTGAGGACAACCAGACCAAGTCCCCCACTTTAAACCGAGGACCATCAGTCCTATGCCGGTTAGCAAACCGCTGGGCCTTCTCCTGAGAGAGGGACAACCTCTCCACTACCTGGTCCCAAATCTGTTGCATACGCTCCACAACAGAGTCAACACCTGGACAGACAGAAGCCTCCGTCTGTCCTGAAGAAAATCGAGGTGAAACCCAGAATTACAGAAAAACGGAGACATCAAAGTGGCAGAGCTAGCCCTATTATTAAGAGCAAACTCAGCCAAAGGCAAAAAAGAGACCCAGTCATCCTGATCAGCAGACACAAAGCATCTTAGATAAGTCTCCAATGTCTGGTTTGTTCTCTCAGTTTGACCATTGGTCTGAGGATGAAATGCCGAGGAGAAAGACAATTGAACACCCAGTTTAGAACAAAAAGTCCTCCAAAATCTGGAAACAAACTGGACTCCTCTGTCAGACACAATGTTCTCAGGAATGCCGTGTAAACGAACCACGTGCTGAAGGAACAACGGCACCAATTCAGAGGAGGAAGGCAACTTAGGTAATGGCACAAGATGTATCATTTTGGAAAACCTATCACAAATTACCCAGATGGTGGTCATTCTCTGAGAAACAGGAAGGTCGGAAATGAAATCCATAGAGATATGGGTCCATGGTCTCTTGGGCACAGGCAATGGCATCAACAAACCACTAGAGCGAGAGCAAGGCTTGGAGCGAGAGCAAGTCCCGCAGGACTGCACAAATTCCCTGACATCACGAGACAAGGTAGGCCACCAAAAGGACCGACTAACCAAGTCTCTGGTACCAAAAATTCCGGGATGCCCAGCCAATGCGGAACAATGAATCTCAGACATCACACTCTTTTTCCACTGGTCCGGGACAAACAATTTTCCAACAGGGCAGCACTCGGGCCTATCCTCCTGACACCCCTCCAGAGCAAGTCTCAAATTGGGCGAGATGGCGGAAAGAACTACACCCTCTTTCAAAATAACAGAAGGATCAGATAACTCAGGAGAGTCCGCAAGGAAACTCCTCGAGAGGGCATCCGCCTTAACATTCTTAGTGCCAGGAAGAAAGGAAACCACAAAATTAAAACGTGTGAAAAACAAGGCCCACCTGGCCTGTCTAGGATTGAGTCGCTTGGCAGATTCCAGATAGACCAGATTCTTATGGTCCGTAAGGACCACCACCTGATGTTTGGCTCCCTCCAGCCAATGTCTCCACTCTTCAAAAGCCCACTTCATGGCCAATAACTCCCGATTACCCACGTCATAATTATGTTCAGTAGGAGAAAATTTTCGAGAGAAAAAGGCACAAGGGTTACTTTTAGAGGTCTCTGGATCTTTTTGGGACAAAACGGCACCTGCCCCAATTTCAGAGGCATCAACCTCCACCTGAAATGGCAGAGAAACATCAGGCTGCCGTAGAACAGGAGCAGAAGTGAATCTCTGCTTAAGTTCCTGAAATGCAGAGACTGCCTCAGGAGGCCAATTCACCACATCAGAACCCTTTCTGGTCAAATCAGTTAATGGTTTAACAATAACCGAGAAATTACCAATAAATTTACGATAAAAATTGGCAAAACCCAAAAATCTCTGAAGAGCCTTTAATGAAGTAGGTTGGACCCAATCACAGATGGCCTGAACCTTGACCGGGTCCATTTCAATAACAGATGGGGACAAAATGAATCCCAGAAATGAGATCCTCTGTACGCCAAAAAGACACTTTGATCCCTTCACATACAGAGCATTCTCTCTCAAAATCTGGAATACAGTTCGAACACGTTTCACATGAGAGTCCCAGTCATTAGAAAAAATCAATATATCATCCAAATAAACAATCAGAAATTTGTCCACAAAATCCCTGAAAATGTCATTCATGAAGGACTGGAAGACGGAAGGAGCATTAGTGAGCCCAAAGGGCATCACTAGGTACTCAAAATGCCCTTCAGGGGTATTGAATGCCGTCTTCCATTCATCCCCGTGCTTAATGCGAATAAGGTTATACGCCCCCCTGAGGTCAAGCTTGGTAAACCAAGTAGCGTTTTTCACCCTGGAAAACAGGTCAGAAATCAAGGGTAACGGGTATTGATATTTCACAGTAATATTGTTCAAGAGATGATAATCAATACACGGCCTTAATGAACCATCTTTTTTGGCCACAAAGAAAAAACCGGCACCTAAGGGTGAAGAGGATGGTCTGATATGACCCTTCTCCAATGATTCCTTGATACAAGACCGCATAGCGTCATGTTCAGGTACAGACAAGTTAAAAAGGCGACCTTTAGGGAATTTACTACCAGGCACTAATTCAATAGCGCAGTCATAGCTCCTATAGGGGGGCAAGGATGCAGATTTACTTTCGCTAAACACATCAGAAAAATCAATCAAAAAGTCAGGAACATCCTGAGCCTGGGGGGAGGCAGAAAAAACAGGAGTGTTGGTATTAACACATTGGCAGCCCCAACTGGTTACAGACACAGATTTCCAATCCAAAACAGGATTATGAGACTGTAACCAAGGGAAACCCAGCACGATAATGTCATGCAGATTACACAGAACCAAAAATTTGCAGCACTCCTGGTGATCAGGTTCAACCCTCATTATCACCTGAGTAGAAAACTGGGGTTTATTCTCAGCCAAAGGGGTAGAATCGATCCCCAGTAGGGGAATAGACTTCTGTAGGGGTATCAAGGGAAACCCACAACGTTTAGCAAAATCATAATCCATCAGGTTAATAGCTGCTCCAGAATCAACGAAAGCCTGAGCAGAAAATGAGGACAGAGAGCATATCAGAGTGACAGTTAATAAAAACTTAGTCTGAACACTACCCAAGACAACTGAGCGTGCAAAACGTCTTCCCCGCTTAGGGCAGACTGAAATAGCATGAGAGGCATCACCACAGTAGAAACATAACCCATTGCGCTTTCGAAACTCATGACGCTGTGCCCCAGACACCACTCTATCACACTGCATGGGTTCAGAAGCTGGTTCACAAGGCAACACCATTCCACGCATACTTCTCCGCTCACGCAAACGTCTGTCAATTTGAATCGCTAATGACATAGAATCATTGAGACCAGAGGGGACAGGGAATCCCACCATAACATCCTTTACATTATCTGACAGACCCTTCCGGAAAAGGGCTGCCAAAGCGTCGTCATTCCATTTGGTCAGGACTGCCCACCTACGGAATCTCTGACAGTATAACTCAGCGTCATCAAGCCCCTGATTTAATGCCAACAAGGCTTTTTCAGCTTGATCAGTGACATTAGGCTCATCGTACAATAACCCCAAAGCCTGAAAAAATGCATCAACATCACTCAAAACAGGATCCCCAGGTGTCAGGGAAAAAGCCCAATCCTGAGGATCGCCGCGCAGGAGAGAGATGATAATTTGAACCTGCTGCGCTGCGTTCCCTGAGGACTTAGATTTTCAGGCAAAAAACAATTTACAATTATTTTTGAAATTCTGAAACTTAGCTCGATCCCCTAAAAACAAATCTGGCATGGGAATCCTAGGTTCCACAACAGGCAACCTAGCAAGATAGGTAGCAATACTCCGAACCTCAGCGGCAAGCTGATCCACACGGCCAGACAACTGTGCAAACTCCATTGAGAGAAAAGATCCTCCCCAGCACCCAGAGATACAGAGGGAAAAAAATGCAACAAACAGAAAAATATCTCTGACAACTCTGACAACCTTTTTTTCTTTCACAATATTTTTTTTCCCTTCTGTGAGTACCATACAATTTTCAATTTTTAGGCTGGTGATACTGTTATGTTTCGGTAGCTGAGGAGTGCAGGTAAAAAAGGCAATACACCAGAGCAGTTGGAATCTATGAGATTGCAGTACCCTGACTAACCACCACAACTAGAGGCAGCCGTGGAGCGTTCCTACGTTGGTCCTAGACGCCTCGTCACAGCCTGAGAAACTAACTACACCTAAAGATAGAAATAGGAAAGCTATCTGCCCCAGAGCAGAACCCCAAAGATAATAGAAAGCTCCCAAACATGTAATGGCGGTTAGACAAGATGAAATACTGACACAGAAAGAAAATAGTATGAGCAAACGCTGGGGCCCAAACTAACTAAATAGAAAAGGATAGGAAGGGTACTTACTGCAATCCCAGAAAACCCTGAAAAGCACCAACTCTACTAATTTCAAAAACACCTGAGATCACACGACCTCTTCCACCTAAATTAGTTCTCTGGTGTAACAAAATCAAAACAGCAACCACTGAAAAAACTGGAAAAAACAAAAGTACAAACATCAGTGGCTGAACTAAACTGAGAGGGCAAAAGCCCCCGGAGGGGACCCTGAAGGCCCCCACAGAAGTGCAGGACAAAATGCAAAAATAAAGCACAAAAACAAAAAGAAGAAAATGTCTTATCTGTTAGCAGGAGATGCAGACACGACACAGCAGGCTACAAGGGAAACAGGAATGAAGGATTCAGACCAGAACAATTGATCACCGGCAACCCTGATGGGAAGGTGACTCCCTTATATAAGACCAGTCAGTAACACCTGATTCCCAGTCCTCACAATCTTCACTGGACAGACCAGCACCGCCCGCAACCACCAGAGGAAGCCTCTGCTCAGAACTCATCTCAAACTCATTCACAACACTTGAGATCATGGTCTCAAGGAAAGAATGCTAAACTTCAGTTTGGAGTTCCTATGGTTTGGAGAGAACCAAGCAATCATTCATTAGACTGCAATTTCTGCCTTGTCGATGAAAAAGGTTAGAATAAGAAAAAAAAGCAATATTTGCAATACCCGAGTATCCCTTCAGCTATTTGACCAGTTGCCCATAGTGAAGACATACTGTTAGGGTCTGCGGAACGCACCTAATAGATATAGTAGAGAGGTGTGTTCGCAGCCTGGGGTCCACCGTGCAGGCGAAGCCCGCTGCTAGTAAGATGGCGAAAGTAGCAAACTCTGTTATCCCGCAGAGTCGCTAAAATAAATGCCGTAGCGTGCTGTGGCAGTTAGTGCGAACTCTGTTAATCCCCAGAGCCGCTAACGGGAATGCCACAGTGCTATATGGCGATAAGTGCAAACTCATTTAGCTTCAGTGAGCCGCAAAGTAAAATGCTAGGGCGCTGAACCAGCGTTATAAAGCGAACCCTGTTGCGTCACAGAGCCGCTGAGAAAAAGACTGTGTCCTGTTAGACTCACAGGGAACACAGATGACTGCTAAGTGGATTGCAGTCTGAAGTCATGCAGTCAGAACACAAGCAACAATCTCCTCACCGGATTAGCCGGTATTCTAATGGCGTTTTCAGCCGAGCCCTGAACACATGCATAATCTCCTCACCGGAGGTGCCGGTATTCTAGGGACTTATTTCAGCCAGACCTAACCACATGCATACATGACCTCACTGGCGCAAGCACGCAACAGATTTGATACTAGCGCATGGCGGCCCAGCCATTCCACCGTCTTATAGCAACAGCTACAGGACCTGCCAGAAAAAGGACCAATGCGAAACTGTTCCAAAACACATGTAGTTTCAGGACCTTCCTGGCGGACCAATAGGAGCTGCTGCAGTACCTGAACATGTGACCCCTGATCTCCAATGAGAGATCTTACCCTGGGCATGCTCAGAAGGGGAAACGCAAGACTTCGTCCCAAAGACATCTGCTCCAGCACTAGCTATAATAGAAGATCCAGGAGGGGCAGCAGCAAGTCTCTGCACAGTATTGGAATGGGCAAGACGCTGGGACAGACGTCTCTGCTGAGCAGGCTTCACTGCGACTGGAGATGGATGGTGGACCGCAGCGGGACTGGTTCGAGACTCCCCTTGTGCAGTAGCGGGAACTCGAACCCTAACACATACCTGTTCCAAAATGAACTGTGCTTCCAGAAAACGTTGACACAGATCTCTCCTCACATTGTTATACTAATGAAGAAGACAGTACAGATATTTTTCTGCCATGTCATGAAGATAGTGACAAAGCAATTATGTTTACTCAGTCTGCTTTGAATGATCTGGTTACAGATCTTTATGTACCAAAACAGTCTGCTGAACTATTGGCTTCAAGAAGACTACAAGAGAATCGAATGTTCAAACCCAGTACAAGTGTCTCATTTTATCGGAACAGGGAAGCAGAACTGCGTAAGTACTTCCATTCAGATGGCCAGCTTGTCTATTGTACTGACGTTGAAGGGCTACTTCTCTTTATGGGACTTCCAGCATATGATTAAAGGGATTGGAGTCTTTTTATGGATAGTTCCAAAAGAAGTTTAAAATGTGTTCTGTTACATAGTGGAAATAAGTATGGCTCTGTAACAATAGGTCATTCTGTAAAACGCAAAGAAGAATTTTAAACATGCAGATTGTTCTACAGAGGTTACAATATAATGTTCATGGGTGGTTAATTTGTGTTGATTTTACAATGGTTAACTTTCTTTTGGATCTGCAAGGAGGATACAAAAAACACCCTTGTTTTCTGTGCAAGTGGGACAGTTGAGCTACAGCAGAGCATTGCTTTAAAAATGAATGGCATCAGAGACAGAGTTTGAAATCTGGCGATAAGAATGTGATCCATGATCCTCTAGTGGATTGGAATAACATTGTCTTTCCTCCCTTGCACATAAAACTTGGATTGATGAAGCAGTTGGTCAAACCTCTCAATCACTGTGGAGAATGCTTTAACTATATATGTTCAACTTTTCCTGGTCTAACTGAAGAGAAGAAAAAGGCTGGAATTTTTGATGGACCTCAACTAAGAACACTTCGGAGAGACCCAAATTTTATCACATCAATGAATGAGACAGAATAAAGAGCTTGGAATGCATTTTGAAATGTGGTGCAGAATTTTCTAGGGAATAAGAAAGTAGACAACCATGAACACATTGTGGAAGAGCTACAAATGAGTCTGCAAAATATTGGATGTAGAAGGAGTATCAAGATTCACTATTTACACAGCCATTTTTACTTTTTTCAAGAGCACCTTGGGGATGTGAGCGAGGAGCAAGGGGAGCGTTTTCATCAGGACATTACAACAATAGAAGAACGGTATGAAGGCCGCTGGGACTCACACATGATGGCTGACTATTGCAGGAGCTTGATGAGAGACAACCCAGAAGCTGTACATCACAGATCAGCCAATAAAAGAAATTTCAAATGACTGACATTTGCCATTCATCTGTGTGCCAAATCTATGTGTTTTTATATTTGGTATTTGAATTCTGTAAGTATATTTCATTTGCTGTACATAGACTTTGGAATCTTTGTTATTCCTTAATTAAAAATATACAAAATGTAGTACCGAAAATTGTGTTTTTATCATAAAACTTTCGATAGTAGTAATTTTCAGCAAAAATGGAAAATATCTCTAAATCCTGATGTGATAGCCAAACACAGAGTTCATATTCGTAATCGGCAGCCAAAATTGAATTAAAATATGGTTTAACACCTTCTGCCTGAAAAATTGCGTTGAACAGTGATTATTTTCAGGCTAGGCCTAGCAGTCACCAGCCAAACCACATTACAGCTGCAGCAGGCCGTGTTTGCCCATCGTGCTCAATGGCCCCCACTTTTCAGGCTCCTGTTCCTTTTTGACAATGATCCAGCTGCCATGGTTGATCCTTCAACCTAGTATGGCCCATTGGCCGGTAACCCTTAGACTTTATAAACGCAATGTGCCAACAGGTTTCTCACACAATTCTTTAGTTACTCGTATACACAAAAGTGTGGTCAGGGTTTTAAAAAATTTCTGGGTACAGTTTAAAAAGTCGACATTTTATTCTTAACACACAGACCTAGTAAAGCAGTCTGTGTAAAGATATTTTTCATCTTTTTCGGTTACTTAATGTTTGTATTGTTCATGTTCACAAAGCATATAAACATATGGCAATACCATTGGATTGGCAGGAGAGGAGACATTTAAAAAGGGTGCCACGAATATCAGACGTCTGTGACTATGAAAAATGTGAAAGAAGATCACCATAAACCGCCAATGTATCCAATTGTGAGTCGACGTCCATTCAAAATGGTAGCCAATGGCATTGAGCATCGTAAGGTAGAGGCCAGCAGGACAGGCCATAGCTAAGTCTTAACCAGCAAGGATCAGTTACCAAAATTGGTAGTGGCTGTCCCTGTGAATGATTTCAGTGCCAAGACTCCACAGCTGTGGAGCAGGGAGAGGGAACTGTTGCGAGTGCTGGGCCATAAGCAAGCAGGGGGGGCCCAGTCATGTGCGCTAGCACTGGCACAGGGCCCCTCATAGTACGCCAGTGTGTCTGACGGCGAGAGGGCCCATCCCACCGTCAGAGACACTTTTTGGTACTATGAGGGACCCCGTGCCAGTGCCGTCGCCCGAGAGTGGGAGCCCCCACCTACTCAGGGTACCGGCACTAGCCCGGGGGCGCCAGTAGGTGACCCCGGCCCTGTGGGGGGGAGGCAGGCCAGATAGAGAGGTGGCAAAAAGTTACATAGGTTGAGGTGTATGCTGGACGTTCTGCAGCTGAAAATGGAGGAATTTTGAGAATTCAGAGGAAGACGACTACAAAACGAGCCATTTTGCTGACAACCTATGTGTCCTGAGGGGAAGGTGGGACAAAATCATTTGAAACCCATGCATGGTTCATTTTAATAAAGGTTAGATCATCTACGTTTTTTTTACTCCACCAAATTAATTGCCCCCTTAACACAGTCAGGCAGCTAACTATTCAGATGTGATGCTCCACTAAAGCTATTTGTACACTGTCAGGGCCAGGCAGCTGTACTACTCCAACAAATTAATTGCCCCGTTAACACAGTCAGGCAGCTTACTATTCAGATGTGATGCTCCCCTAAAGCAATTTGTACACTGTCACTGACAGGCAGCTGTACTACTCCAACAAATTAATTGCCCCCTTAACACAGTCAGGCAGCTTACTATTCAGATGTGATGCTCCCCTAAAGCAATTTGTACACTGTCACTGACAGGCAGCTGTACTACTCCAACAAATTAATTGCCCCCTTAACACAGTCAGGCAGCTTACTATTCAGATGTGATGCTCCCTTAAAGCAATTTGTACACTGTCAGGGCCAGGCAGCTGTACTACTCCAACAAATTAAATGCCACCTTAACACAGTCAGGCAGCTTACTATTCAGATGTGATGCTCCACTAAAGCAATTTGTACACTGTCACTGGCAGGCAGCTCAGCTACTACACCTAACTACACCCAATTAATTGCCCCTTTATCACAGGCAGCCAGCCGGTAATCAGATCTGATGGTCCACTCAAGCAATTTGTACACTGTCACTAGCAGGCAGGCTGCTTAGCTACTACACCCAATTAATTGCCTGTAAGGTTCTATGTATATATTCCTGAAACTCAGTTTGTTCGTCAGCCATTTTACTTTCTGTCTTGCTGCAGCTATCTTGCCCTCAGTCAAAATGGAGTTTCCAGCTTGCATGTTCCCGCCCTGATTCTCTCCTTTGCTTCTTAAGCAGCCACAGCTGAGCAATCAGTGCTTCAGAATCTAGCCTGCAGTGAACCTGTGACTTGACTCCTGTAAGCCTTGGACCTTGTGCTCCAGCTATTCCTACTGAGGAACTCTGAAGCACTTGTGGACTCTGAACCCTGCTCTTTGAAAGACCCACGTTTGCATGGACTTACGGTAACAGAGAAGAAGATCCTGAATCTGTATTGGAGAGTGATTGCTGAGCTTGGATTACTCTGGCCTGCTGTGTCTCCTGTTTCTGTGTCTGCAAACTATGTGACTATTTCTGCCAACTTGTATGAAGTAATACAGGACTTTTCTATATCAAACCTGTGACTCCTGTGTTTTCGTCGCACCCAAGCACAAGACGCTATATGAACTGTACTACATACATTACAAGATTCTGAAGCCAAAACGTTAGTGTCTGCTGGGTCTGGAAGGCTGTGTCTGCTGTACTGTGGATATCAGACGTCTGGTTGTACTTTCTGTGATGACAGTGGTTGTGACTTCTCACAACCATTCCAGGTGAGCAATTCCCTTAAGTTTTTTCTTTTTGCAGTGTTACCACAGGTAAACACTATTGTTTTTTTTTTTTTTTCCTTTCTTTTCTCTTTTTTGTCTGCTGTAACTCTGGATATCAGATGTCTGGTTGAAACTTTCTGTGATGATAGTGGTTGTGACTTCTCACAACCATTCCAGGTGAGCAGTTCCCTTAATTTTTTTTTCTCTCTGCAGTGTTGCCACAGGTGAACACTATTGTTTTTTTTCTCTCCTCTTCTTCCAGTAATCCTGTCTTAAAAGATCTGGAAAATGGAGGCCCGCATAAAGGAACTTTGCGGAGTGACTGATAATATCCTTGCAGATTTGCAGAATATAAAGACCCGTTTTACAAATCTACAGGACCTCAATAATCACAATTTGCAAGTGGTTGGACAGACTACCCAGGATTTGCGAGCCAGGATTGAGGTTCTAGAGGGGCGAGTCCAGGCTCCTGCCGTAGCCCCGAGTGCTGGGATTCCCAAGTTGCCCCCTTTTCGTTTTGGCGGTGAACGTGAGAAATTCAGGGGATTTATTAATCAATGCAATCTTTTTTTTTCTGCACATGCTTCACAATTTCCCACTGAACGATCTAAGGTGCTTACTATAATTATGTTGCTTACCAACAAGGCTTTAATGTGGGCAAACCCTCTGATTGAGACTGAGGATGATTGTTTGAATCACCTTGATGATTTTATTTCAGCCATGGGGCAGGTGTTTGATGACCCCAATCGAGGTGCAACAGCTGAAGCAGCCATGTTAGCTTTGCGCCAAGGTAAGCACTCGGTAGCTGAATATGCCTTGGATTTCAGGAGATGGGCCCTTGATACCACCTGGGACAGTTCCGCCAAAAAATCTATTTTTCGAAAGGGGTTATCTCCACTGATTAAGGATGAACTTGCTCGTGCCGACCCTCCCACTGCGTTAGGTGACTTTATTAACTACTGCATCCGTATTGATACTCGTCTGACTGAACGCAGGCAAGAGAGATGGTTCGAAAGCAATCGTACTAACCTTTTCCTACCTTCCTCTCCAGCTAAGGAACCTTTGAGTAGGATTACACGGGAACCTGAACCTGAACCCATGCAGGTAGACTCTTTACAACGACGGGTTAGTGATGCACGCAAGGAACATCGTTTTAAGAAGAATCTATCTTTCTATTGTGGTAAGTCAGGGCACTTCATTATAAACTGCCCCAGCCGTTCTCGTAAGACTACTGCAGCACTCATTCATTGTGAGTGTTGCGAGAGGGGATCTGTCAGGTCCGAGCCTCAGGCTCCAGAGAGATCTGCAGCAACAGATCTTGATTTCTCGGACTTAAACTCCGTTACCTCTGAGGACGTTGACTGTGTAAACGCTGCCATTTTTCAAGTTTCCTCAGCGGTGTCCCAGCTGAGTTGTAAGAAAAACAATTCTCATTGCTTTCTTTCCATCAAACTCTGGGTTGACTCAGCTTGGGTGTCTAGCTCTGCTATGATCGACTCAGGGGCAAGTGGAAATTTTATGGATGTCTCCTTTGCTCTGAAACAGGGAATACGTTCAGTGAAGAAGGCTACTCCAGTACAGATGGAAACTGTGGATGGCTCCCTGCTGACCTCTGGACCAGTGGATCAGGAAACAGAGCCTTTGAGGGTTCTTATGGGTAAAGATCATCAAGAGAAACTGTCCTTTATGCTTATCTCTTCTCCCCACTTTCCCATTATTCTAGGGCTACCATGGCTGCAGGCTCAGAATCCTACCATTAACTGGGAGACCAAGGAATTACACTTTCCAGAGAAACAGATGAGTCCAAAAGTTTCAGCTTGCTCTGTTCCTAAAGGAATCATGTCAGTCCCTGAACTACCAGCTGTATACCAGGACTATGTGGATTTATGTGACAAGAAGAACGCTGACCAGCTTCCTCCTCACCGTCCATATGATTGTCCAATTGAATTATTGCCTGGAGCAGAGATACCTTTTGGTAAGATCTACCCCCTGGCGGGGCCCGAGCTAAAGGCTTTAAAGGATTACATAGATGAAAATCTAGCCAAGGGCTTCATACGCCCCTCTTCATCTCCTGCAGGTGCACCCATCTTCTTTGTAAAGAAGAAAGATGGATCTCTGAGACCATGCGTAGACTATAGGGAACTCAATAAGGTTACTATTAGAAACCGTTATCCATTGCCTTTAATCCCTGAGTTATTGGAGAGAGTGCGACATGCCAAAATTTTTTCTAAACTAGATCTTCGTGGGGCCTATAACTTAGTCCGTATTAGACCTGGGATGAATGGAAGACTGCATTCAGGTCACGCTATGGACACTTTGAATATCTAGTTATGCCTTTTGGTCTGAGTACCGCCCCAGCCACTTTCCAACACTTGGTGAATGACATCTTCAGGGATCTCCTAGATACATTCGTGGTAATTTATTTGGATGATATTCTAATTTTTTCTAACTCCACAGAGGAACATCATGGACATGTGAGAATGGTCTTGGAACGTCTAAGACAAAATCATCTTTACATCAAACTTGAAAAGTGTGAATTCCATAGGACCGAAATTCAATTTCTGGGGTATGTACTGTCTACACAAGGAATTAGTATGGATGGAAGCAAAACCCAAGCCATCAAGGATTGGCCAAGTCCTAGAAATGTGAAGGAGGTACAGCGCTTCATCGGGTTTGCCAACTTCTATAGACGTTTCATTAGAAATTTCTCTGAGGTAGTGTCACCTATCACTCAACTTACCCGGAAAGAGTCTAGGTTTTCCTGGACTCCCCAAGCCCAGGAAGCATTTTCCCGTCTAAAAGATAAATTTACCACTGCACCTATCCTAGTACATCCCAACCCGAGCTTGCCTTCATAATAGAGGTGGATGCTTCAGACTGTGCCGTTGGAGCTATACTCTCTCAGAGAACAGGTGAGAAGAATGTCTTGCATCCCTGTGCCTTCTTTTCCCAGCAGTTGTCTTCGGCTGAGAGGAACTACGATGTGGGCAATAGAGAGTTGTTGGCCATTATTGCCGCCTTCAAAGAATGGAGACACCTTCTTCAGGGAGCTGCACAGCAAATAGTCGTCCTGACAGACCATCGTAACCTTGAGTTTATCAGGTCGGCTAAGTGCCTGACTCCTCGCCAGGCTCGCTGGAATCTTTTCTTAAACCAATTTAATTTTATCATCTCTTATAGACCAGGATCGCGCAATGGAAAGGCTGATGCACTCTCTAGGATTTACTCAGCAGAGACACGTCCAATTACTCCTCCTAAGACTATTCTTCCTGACTCTAGATTCCTAGGAGTAATTCATAATCAAGACCTACTTAAGGACATCAAGGAAGCATACCATGCGGATTCCTTTTTGGCACAACCCCCAAGGGACGTAAGTCTTGTCTTTAAGAATGGTGTGTGGATTCAGGGACAACGTCTGTATATTCCTGAAACAGTCAGATTAAGAGTATTGCAACTCATTCACGATTCCAAGATAGCTGGGCATAGAGGAATTCTAAAGACACAGGAATTTCTTTCTCGTTTCTTTTGGTGGCCCACTTGCAGGAAGGATGTTTTGAATTATGTCACTTCATGTGAGGTCTGTGCAAGATGCAAAACACCTCGCTCCTCACCAACTGGTCTGTTACAGCCTCTTCCCACCCCGTCCCGCCCGTGGGGATCCATTTCTATGGACTTCATTGTGGAGTTACCAACCTCTCAGGGGAAGAACACCATTCTAGTGGTGGTTGACCGTCTAACAAAGGCAGCTCATTTTATCCCTTGTGTCGGCTTACCCACTGCAAAACAGACATCAGATTTGATGATTAAAGATGTGTTTCGCTTACATGGAGTACCGGATGAGGTTATTTCGGATCGAGGGGTGCAATTCACTTCTAGGTTTTGGCAAAATTTCTGTGCAGCATTGGACATTAAAGTAAACCTTTCTTCTGCTTTTCATCCCCAGACTAATGGACAGACCGAACGAACCAATCAAACCCTGGAGCAGTATCTCTGCTGCTTTATCTGCCACCTACAGGATGATTGGGTGGATCTACTTCCATTAGCTGAGTTCTCGTATAACAACTCTCAGAGTGCCTCCACTAAACAGTCTCCTTTTTACTCTAATCTAGGTTATCATCCTAACATTCTACCACGATTTCCCATAGAAAAGCCTTTACCAGCAGTGGCTGAAAGAATCACGTCTTTACAGAAGAATATGGATCTTCTAAAGGAAAATCTGGAATCGGCTCAAGAAAGGTACAAGAAAGCAGCAGATAAATTTCGTAAACCTGCACCAGCTTTCAAGGTAGGAGACTTGGTCTGGCTGTCAACCAGAAATCTTAAGTTAAGGATTCCATCGTCTAAGTTGGGACATAAGTACATTGGACCCTATAAAATCAGTAAAATTATAAGTGCCGTTGCTTGTCGTCTTCAACTGCCCAGAACTATGAGAATCCACCCTGTCTTTCATGTATCCCTACTAAAGGCTGCGACACCCAATACGTTTCCTGGACGTTCCTCTCCTTGCCCTGACCCAGTGCTAGTCGATGGTCAGGAAGAATTTGTGGTGGAAAGGATTTTAGATTCCAGGTTGTATAGAAATCAGTTACAATATCTGATTAAATGGCAGGGCTACCCAGTGGAGGACAACTCATGGGAACCGGTCAATAACGTTAATGCTCCTCGCTTGCTCCGTCAGTTTCATCAGAGGTACCCACACAAGCCTGGTCTGAGGTCATCCGGAGGTTGTCCTTAAGGGGGGAGTAATGTAAGGTTCTATGTATATATTCCTGAAACTCAGTTTGTTCGTCAGCCATTTTACTTTCTGTCTTGCTGCAGCTATCTTGCCCTCAGTCAAAATGGAGTTTCCAGCTTGCATGTTCCCGCCCTGATTCTCTCCTTTGCTTCTTAAGCAGCCACAGCTGAGCAATCAGTGCTTCAGAATCTAGCCTGCAGTGAACCTGTGACTTGACTCCTGTAAGCCTTGGACCTTGTACTCCAGCTATTCCTACTGAGGAACTCTGAAGCACTTGTGGACTCTGAACCCTGCTCTTTGAAAGACCCACGTTTGCATGGACTTACGGTAACAGAGAAGAAGATCCTGAATCTGTATTGGAGAGTGATTGCTGAGCTTGGATTACTCTGGCCTGCTGTGTCTCCTGTTTCTGTGTCTGCAAACTATGTGACTATTTCTGCCAACTTGTATGAAGTAATACAGGACTTTTCTATATCAAACCTGTGACTCCTGTGTTTTCATCGCACCCAAGCACAAGACGCTATATGAACTGTACTACATACATTACATTGCCCCTTTATCATAGGCAGCCAGCCTGTAATCAGATCTGATGGTCCACTCAAGCAATTTGTACACTGTCACTAGCAGGCAGGCAGCTCAGCTACTACACCCAATTAATTGCCCCTTTATCACAGGCAGGCAGCCTGTAATCAGATCTGATGGTCCACTCAAGCAATTTGTACACTGTCAATAGCAGGCAGGCAGCTCAGCTACTACACCCAATTAATTGCCCCTTTATCACAGGCAGGCAGCCTGTAATAAGATCTGATGGTCCACTCAAGCAATTTGTACACTGTCACTAGCAGGCAGGCAGCTCAGCTACTACACCCAATTTAATTGCCCCTTTATTACAGGCAGGAAGCCTGTAATCAGATCTGATGGTCCACTCAAGCAATTTGTAGACTTTCACTAGCAGGCAGGCAGCTCAGCTACTACACCCAATTAATTGTCCCTTTATCACAGTCAGGCAGCCTGTAATTAGATCTGATGGTCCACTCAAGCAATTTGTAGACTGTCACTAGCAGGCAGGCAGCTCCGCTACTCCACCAAATTAATTGCCTCTCTATTATAGGCAGGCAGCCTGTAATCAGATATGATGGTCCACACAAGCAATTTCTACAGCGCCACTGGCAGGCAGGCGGCCTAAGAACCAACGTTGCTGCACACACTAAAATCCTCCCCTCTCGCTGCACAGTCACTGTACAGCTAATCGCTATCAGCTCAAAGTTATTTTTTTTGTTTAGGCCCTGCCTAATGCTCTCCCTGCTCAGACGCACCGTCAGCAACCTTCCCCTACACTGAGTTCGGCAGTGGTAAAATGGCGGTCGGCGCTGAGGGATTTTATATGCACTGTGAAGCCACTGAAAGCCAGCCAATCACTGCAATGCCCTTCTCTAAGATGGTGCTGGCCGCTGGCTATGTCATCCCGTTGCCCACAGCCTGCTTCCTTGGTCATTGGCCGAGAAAAGGCACTTAAACTGTAGAGGAAAACCGACTCCAGCAAAATGGTCGCCAAACACGTGACCGAACTCACTCCATGGTAGGGTTTTGTTTCATGAAACTCGACTTTGGCGAAAATCGGCGATTTTTGAAAATGAACGACCTGTTTCGCTCAACTAATGGACAGCACTCAGACTTAAACTACAGTCATGGGAACGAGCCCTTAAAGTTCAACAAATTTTACCTGCTCCAAATACATAAATAACAGTATACAAAGCAAATGCTGTACATCTAATCCTATATTTTATTTCAAAATTCTCGAAGCTAAATCCCTTCAATGTTATGTAGGTCACTAACTAAAGAAACAGCCTACAACCGTTGTTTGTGACTTTGCTCAGTTACTGTTTTTCGGCGTCACTGCAGCTCTTTGTCTCTGGCTTTTTATTATTATAATTTGAATAAAAATACTGGACATTCATTCTTGATGCCGGCGCTCGTTGTGAAATGGATCCTTTCTCGTTTGATTGTATAATTATCCTTTTGTAAAGCATATGAAAAACTATCTGACTAATATGTTTAATGTCTGCATGAGCGCACAAATGAAAATAACATACTTCTTGTTCTTCTTGCAGGCCCATTCAGCAGAGGGTTATCGTATGCCAGGCAGATCAGCTGCCCATTGTTTTGCTGCCGATTCGCATTTGTAGTGGTTTCATTTTTCTCCTCGGCTTCTTTGTTCCATTTTGTCATCATATGTATTAAGTTATCTTACCTCTCTACATTCTTCTGGAGAGCTTTCATAGTGGGAATATGTTCAAAAGGTCTTGTTAAAAAAAGATTAAAAGCTTATTGTAGTTGGGTAGACTTTGCCGGTCTTACCCAGCTGTGCCACCGAACGTGGTAATGGGCACATTCAACCCTCCCATTTGTAGCACCCCTTCATTTTGCATTACATTAATTTAACAATTCAGCTATCAAGTTCTGTGTTGATAACATGGCATGGCTTACACTAGCAGCTGTGTAAATTATAATTATCCTGAATGTAATTACAGCGTTGTTTGTCTCCTCTAAAACTCACAAAATACAAAGAAAGTAGAGTGATTTCAAGAGCATTCAACTAGAAAGGATAGTCATAGACGTAAAGCTACAGGTGTTATAAAATATCCGACAATATACAAACAAAATAATTATCCTTTGCTTCCAATTTTCTCTTGATGCATAAATTACATTAGTTTTGTAGCTTTTAAAATCTTCAATATTCACAGATGGATCACAGGACCCGAATTGGCAGTGTAACAATTATTTTATTTATCGTTCTAAATCAAATGCACACGTGTAAAAAAAAACAAAAAACTTTGTAATGTATGCTATCAGAAAAATCTACTTCTTTCTCCTCCTGGACTTATTATTCATTTTCAATTCACATTTGATGGGAAATGACAACTGTCGCACATGAAATTCTGCTCAGACGGGAGTCCGAAAAAGCTAGAAGACAGACATTCTATGGCAAGTGCTCCTGAAGCACAAGCTACACTTTAACCCCTTCATGACGGAGCCCTTTTTTCATTTTTGCGTTTCTGATTTTCGCTCCCCTTCTTCCCAGAGCCATAACATTTTTATTTTTCCGTCAATGTGAGAGCTTGATTCTTGCGGGACAAGTTGTACTTTTGAACGATACCATTGGTTTTACCATATCGTGTACTCAAAATGGGAAAATAATTAAAAATACGGTGAAATTGCAAAAAAAGTGCAATTCCACAACTGTTTTTTTGCATTTTTTTTACCATGTTCACTAAATTTTAAAACAAACCACCATTATGATTCTCCAGGTCATTATGAGTTCGTAGATACCAAACATGTCCATGTTCTTTTTTATTTAAGTGGTGAAAAAAAAATCCAAAGTTTGCTAAAACAAAAGTGTCATTCTCTGAGACCCATAGCGTCTCCATTTATCGTGATCTCGCGTGAGGTGAAGGCTTATTTTTTGCATGCCAAGCTGACGTTTTAATGATACCATTTTGGTGCAAATACGATCTTTTGATCGCCCATTATTCCATTTTAATGTATTGTTGCAGCAACCAACCGAACATAATTCTGGTGTTTTGAATTTTTTTCTGGTTACGCCGGGTTAAATCTTTTTTATATTGATAGATCGGGTGATTCTGAAAGCTGCAATACCAAGTATGTGTATATTTGATTTTTTTTATTGTTTTATTTTGAATGGGGCAAAAAGGGGGTGATTTGAGCTTTTATATATTTTTACTTTTTTAAAAAATTTTTTTTTAACTTTTGGCATGATTCAATAGGAGACTAGAACCTGCCATATCCCAAACGGTTCTGCTACATACAGGCGATGATCAGATCGCCTGTATGTAGCAGAATTGCTGACTTGCTGACTTGCTATGAGCGTTGACCAACTGGCTGCGCTCATCGCAATCCAGCATTAGTAACCATAGAGGTCTGCAGAAGACCTCTGGATGTCATGCCAACCCATCTGTGACCTGAAATCACGTGATGAGGGTCACCTTTGGCGGTACAAAAAAATTCAATTGGTTAAATAAATAGCATATATATATCTAGTAGTTGTGCGAGTTGCAAAATGCCTGCAGAGATATGCAAACGTCATTGTTTACCAATGCCAATAATTTTCCTAATTATTTTTTTTTATATTGCCTTTATGACACATGCCAATAGCACAGTAAGGCCTGGGTCACACTTGCAAGAAACTCGCACGAGTCTCACACCTCAGTACCCAGCACTGCCGCCGGCACTCAGACTCATGCAGCCGCACACTCCTGTCCCCAGTGCCGACGGCAGTGCCGGGTATTGAGGTGCGAGACTTGTGCGAGTTTCTTGCAAGTGTGACCCAGGCCTTACTGTGCTATTGGCATGTGTCATAAAGGCAATATAAAAAAAAATAATTTTCTATTGCTTAAATAGTGCATATTTATCTAGCTGTTGTGTGACTGTGCGCAAAGCCTGCAGAGATATGCAATGTCACTATTTAACAGTGCCACTAATTTTCCAGAGTCTCCTGTTGCAGTGTATCATAAAGGCGATTTAACAAAAAATTACTGCTATTGGTTAAATAAATAGTGTATGTTTATCTAGCAGTTGTTTGACTGGCAAAAAGCCTGCTGAGATACGCAACCGTCACTATTTTCCAGTAATTTTCCTTACTCTACTGTTGCCGTATGTCATAAAGGCGATCTAAAAAATAATTATTGGCTCAATAAATAGCGTATATTAATCTAGCAGTTGTGCGACTGGCGCAAAGCCTGCTGAGATACACAAATGTCACTATTTACCAGTGACACTAATTGTCCTGAGTCTGCTCTTGGTGTGTGTCATGAAGGCGATTTAAAAAAAAATTGAACGTTTGACTGTTTGTAGTCTGCCACACATGGCACAGCTCATGTCCAGATGCCTTTCCCAAAACCCTCACGTGAAAGACATTTTGTCCACCATGAAATACTGGCTGTGCACCTTTCTTGACCCATGGTACAAGGAGAAATTTCCTTCTCTCATGTTGGAGGCAGACGTGCCAATTTAAGTGCATGTGTGCCAGAGGGCTGCTATTGAAGAGTTGCTTAAAAGATTATCCTCAGATAACACTGCTAGCAGAGGTACTGGCTCTTTTCTCCCACAAGGATTACAGGGGAGGGACACACACACTAGGTGCAATTCGGGGGGAGAAATGTCCACCAACTTGGCCATTTTCATGAAACCGTAACATCAGCAAAGGCTATCTGTGGGTGTAACTATGACAAGGAGGGATAAGTTGACCAAGATGGTGAAGGAGTATTAAGTGACCATGCCAGAATCCTTCCTGATTCTGCAGTGCCCTTTAACTATTGGTTGTCCAAGCTGCACACTTGGACTGACCTCTCCTTGTACACCTTGGAGATACTGCCATGCCCTCCCATACATGTGTTGTCTGAGCGGGATTTTAGTTTGACCGGTGCAATCATAACGGATAGGTGCACACGCCTATCAAAGGAAAATGCAGACAGGCTGACTTTTCTAAAATTGAACAAGTGCTGGATTTCCTCAGACTTTGTAAGCCCCACGGATGACGGCGACCCACCTTAAATGCAGTCCAAATTTTGTTTTTTGGAAGTTGTCTTATTCTCCATCCCTTACCATCCAAACTCATTTTGTTCTGGAAATCATTTCCTAATCATCCTGCTTCTGCTACAAGTACTTAGTGGTCATATAAGTATACCCCACGTGTGTAATGTTTTTAAATTTGTAAACCTTTGTACATTGTGCAATGGGGAAACTTGTACCCCCTATGTCTAGAAATTATAATAAGTGCAAAATTTATTGTGAGGTCCCCATCATGGTCTCTCTCAGCGTGTATGATACAGACTCCTTGGGTGATTTTTGGAAGCCTTTGTACATTGTGCAATGGTGAAACTTGTACTCTCAATCTCTAGATATATTATAATATTATATTTTTTTATTGAGTTACCGTTCTCACGGTCTCTTTAAGTGTGTATCAGTTTCAGGAATGACTGACCACGATGCAGGCCCTCGCTTGCATACACTGTATTCAGAATTTAATTCTAATGCTTTGGTGTCTGGTTGAATCCAATTTACTGATATTAGCATACAGCTCTGTTGTGAACACTTTAAATCCAGCTTCTGAGTTTGGGCTCCCTCTGGTGGTTGCTTCTGGTAATGGAGCTGGTCTGGTTGATAGAAGTCGATCACCTGAGGAGGATTATTGGAGATTAGGTGTTATTGATTGGGGAGATATAAGTGAGCAGCCTTCCCATAGTTGTTGCCGGTGATTTGTTTTCTTCCTGAGCCTTCTGGAAGTCAGCTTGCTCCCTGTGTGTCCTGCATCTTCCAGATAAGTTATTTGGCTGTTTAAATCTGTGGAATTTGTTTACCTTTTGCTTTTCTCAGTTTTCTGCTTTGCTGGAGTTAGGTCAGCCTGGTTCCCTGCGGGAACCCGTGCTGGACTCTGTTTTCATCTGTCGCAGATTGTGTCAGTCTTCTGTGTTTCTAGTTCCTTGTTATTTCAGTATCTGTTGTTTTGCGCCCAGTTCACACCAGAGATCTGATTTAGCGGGTGAGAGGTCATGTGGCCTCAGTATTTTTGCATCTCAGACGTGTTGGAATTTTTCTTAGGGTTTTTGCTGGATTGCAGACAGTATCCTTTTCTGTCCTGTTCTATCTAGACAGTTTGGGCCCCAGCATTTGCTTACTCTATTTTCTGTCTGTGCTTCATCTTTCTCACCGGCAATATATGTTTGGGGCTATCTATTCTTTTGGGGCTTTATTCCGGGGCAGGTAGCTTTCCCTTTCTCTATTTAGGCTTAGTTAACTCTTTGGCTGTGTCGAGGCGTCTAGGGCATCGTAGGTACGTCCCACGGCTATTCTAGTTGTGTTGTCAGTTCAGGGGTCTGCAATCCGCTAAGTTACCAACCTCTCTGGGTGTCTGGTTGCCTAGCCTATTTTTCCTAATATCCTCCTCGGTTACCGAATCATAACACAGCACCCCCAACTCCTGTATTATTTGCACCTTACAGCAGCTTCACCCGCTATAACAGTGGTTCCATTGGATCCAGTGACCAAAATGAACTGTGGAGCTCACAAAATTCAGGTTTCACGGCACCTGACAGCCCTCTGAAAATGTGAAGCCAGGGGTGCATAATGACATGGCAGTGGACGTAGTGGTGGGCAAAGCCCAACATTCAAATAGTCATGTTTTAGCTGGTATTGTAAAGTGATGGTGAATATGTATTCCACTATCTAGCTAACAATTTTGAATGAGGGAGGGACCTCCAAAATGTAGGCATGAGAGCCCTCCAAAATGTATGATACAGGGCCACCTGAGGGCCCTTCCCATACTTAGGTTTCACAGCACCTGCTGGCCCTCTGAAAATGTTAAGTGAGGGTCGCATAATTACTTGGCGGTGAACGTGGTGGTGGTGGCGGGCGAAGCACAAAATTCAAATGGGCTTGTTTTAGCTGGCATTGTAAAGTGGGAAATATGTATTCCACTATCTAGCTAACAATTTTAAATGAGGTAGGGACCTTCCAAATGTAGGAGTGAGAGCCCTTACAAATGTAAAAGGAAAACTAAAGCAAAAACGCTCCATGTGAACATATGCTAAATGGAAGGTATAATTTTTTTTATCTTTTGGATTATTTACATGTAACTATGAAGGAGAAAATGTTTCTTAGCATTTTTCCCTTTAAAAAAAATTTAGGTTTGGCTTGGTGAGTCTTCTTAGAAATCCATAAGACTGGCACAATAGTCTGACAACATTATTCCCAGATACCATATGTGAGTCAGAAAGGCATGTAGGCATCTTCTCCATAATATTCCCATTTAGTTTTAGCACTTTCCAATCCATTTCAGTTTTTTTCTCAGGCCCTAGACCTGTTTTTTGGGTCCAGTAGTAAAATATTCGGCTTTCACATTGACTTGCATTGGATTAATTATTCGGTACAAATACACGGATATTAGAAATTATTCGTACCTATTTCCTGAATCTGAATATTTCACTATTCGCTCATCACTAGTCATTACCATTACATGTCTTACACTGGTAACGCCCCTTTTCATTTAAAATAATCTCTGGAGGCAGATTCTCAGGGAGATCTATATCTGGCCCATAGATCTTAACAGCTCATTTACATATAAGAAAAATGTGGATTTCTCTGGAATAAGACAACAAATCGCACATATAGAACATCATTTCTATCAGCTTCCTATTTTGTGCATGCCCATATAGACTCTTAGGAAGGTTGTTCCGAGTGACATAATCCCTTTAAATAATTTGTTTTCTGACAGATCTTTAAATGTTTTGTGTGTGTGTGCTGGTATCATGACCGACAATGCTGGCTTGTGCCACTCCTGACAAGTTCAGCTTCAGTCACATACAAAGCTTTGGGCATGTCTATATGTCCTTCCCAAGTAGTGTGTGACAGATTGATGCTCCTACCCTTTGTTTGGTGATAGGAAAGGACTCAGTTATGAAAAGATACTGTTCGATCATCCTTCTTTGCTGTGGCTCATTTCCCACATATCTTGCGAAGAATTTTATATTGTTTAGGGAAGAGTCAGGCAGCCACATAACATGGATGAGGATCGCAATGCATTGCTCGCACTGCCCATCGGTTTTCCTGACCCGAGCATGACAGCTGCATGGAAATACATGCGTCTCACACTCTGGTCTGTAGAGCTTTGAAAATCCATGTCCAAGTTATACGGCCACCTGACTCTTCTCTTAGAGCGCAGCAGCTTTTCATAATCTTCATGAGGAGGTTAATATAAAGTTCCTGGTACCAGAAACCAACATTTATGTTCTCTTGAAAGTAGAGATGAGCAAACTTGTTAGTAAACGTTCACCAATTTCAAATTCAGCACGAACATAGCACATTCGGATTTGTGTTGGGTTTCTAGAGCATTTTTACTCAAAGTTGTCAAAATTTGGTCACAGCTTGGTAAATCATCGCATTTCCATCCATGCCTTTTTTATTACTTCAGCTAGGATAGTGGTACTGTATGATGAGCGGGGGGTGTGTGGAGAGGTTAGAGGAGCAGAGCGCTATTTTTTTATCTTAACGTTATGTGTGTTAATTCTGGCAGCCAATCAGGGTGCACAACCATCCATTACGTCATGACAACAGGTCTTTTGTGATTGGCTGCTTAAGTCACATGCACCTGGCCATATAAAAAGCGGACATCTTGTTTTGCCTGCACTATTTTCTCAGTGTCACAGTTTATAGAAGCCGCTCCTGATAGTGTTGCAAGTGAACTTATCAGTTAGCTAGATAAGGATCCTGTCCAGTGTGAAATCTATCTTCTAGCATATAACTAAAAACTGTGTGGAAGTCTCCGGAGGCCTCATTTGCTAATCCAAATCATTTGTGATCAAACTTTGCTTCAGAGACAAATCAGAAGGCCAGATTTCCACTTAAAAATCGTTAGGCCTAATATTGGTGTGCACCCACGTGACCCAATTAACTAATACAAATAATTTGGGATAAAACTGTGTTGCAGTCAGTAATCAGAAAGTCACATTTCTTAATTAAAATGATTTGGGCTAATACTCTGTTGCAGCACCAGACTTCATTTCATAGTAACAGAGTAACATAGTTAGCAAGGCCGAAAAAAGACATTTGTCCATCCAGTTCAGCCTATATTCTGTCAGGATAAATCCCCAGATCTATGTCCTTCTAACTAACCTAATAACTGTAAGATACAATATTGTTACACTCCAGGAAGACATCCAGGCCTCTCTTGAACCCCTCGACTGAGTTTGCCATCACTACCTCCTCAGGCAAGGAATTCCAGATTCTCACTGCACTAACAGTAAAGAAAATCTCTTCTAAGTTGGTGGAAAAACCTTCTCTCCTTCAGATGCAGAGAATGCCCCCTAATGACCGTCACCTTCCTTGGTATAAACAGATTCTCGGAGAGATATTTGTATTGTCCCCTTATATACTTATACATGGTTATTAAATCGCCCCTCAGTTGTCTTTTTTCTAAATTAAATAACCCTAATTTTGCTAATCTCTCTGGGTATTGTAGTTCCCCCATCCCTTTTATTAATTTTTTTGCCCTCCTTTGTATTAACTAGGATGCCCAAGTCATTCTCCATGCCAGGTTTACCCAGTGGTTTCCCATTCAGTGTGTAATGGTGATACTGATTCCTTCTTCCCATGTGTATAACCTTATATTTATCATTTTTAAACCACATCTGCCACCTTTCGGCCCAAGTTTCCAACTTACCCAAATCCATCTGTAGCAGAATACTATCTTCTCTTGTATTGACTGCTTTACATAGTTTTGTATCATCTGCAAATATCGATATTTTACTGTTTAAACCTTCTACCAGAGAGTTAAAAAATATGTTGAAGAGGAAAGGTCCCAACAACGACCCCTGCGGTACCCAACTGGTCACAGCGACTCAGTTAGAGAATATACCATTTATAACCACCCTCTGCTTTCTATCACTAAGCCAGTTACTTACCAATTTACACACATTTTTCCTCAGACCCAGCATTCTCATTTTGTGTACCAACCTCTTGTGTGGTACGGTATCAAACGCTTTGGAAAAATAAAGATATACCACATCCAATAACACACCTTGGTCCAGTCTATAGCTTACCTCTTCAAAAATCTGATTAGATTGGTTTGACAGGAATGATTCCTGATAAACCCATGCAGATATGGAGTAATTCTCATTGAGATAATCCAGAATAACATCCCTCAGAAACCCTTCAAATATTTTACCAACAATAGAGGTTAGACTTACTGGCCTACAATTTCCAGGCTCACTTTTAGAGCCCTTTTTGAATATTGGTACCACATTTGCTATGCGCAAGTCCTGTGGAACCCCATCGCTATAGAGTCCCTAAATATAAGAAATAATGGCTTGTCTATTACATTACTTAGTTCTCTTAGTACTCGTGGGTGTATGCCACCCGGACCAGGAGATTTATCTATTTCAATCTTATTTAGCCGGTTTCGCACATCTTCTTGAGTTAGATTGGGTACCCTTAATATAGGGTTTTCTTTGTCTCACAGCATTTCAGCTGATGTACAATAATAAATTATATTGTGGTACCGTGTTAGCCAGAAAAATCGATGTGAATACTTTTCCGTCCAAAGATGACAAGAGTATTCTTAGAGTGATAACTTTATTGGCTAACCAGAAAATTATATGTTCGCAAGCTTTCAGAGAACAGAGGCTCCTTCTTCAGGCAAGATTACATTTGGATCTGCCTGATGAAGGAGCCTCTGCGCTCTGAAAGCTTGCGAACATATATTTTCTGGTTAGCCCAGACGGGATGGCGCGAGTGAGGGTTGCGGCCCCACTGAGCCACAAACCAGACTACCCTGGAGGGGCGTGACTAAGCAGCTACCTTGGTGTTCACCTCTAGTGGTGAGGTCAGGCTTGTGCGGCAGGTAGCTGCCAGGTACCACTCCAGGGCTGTGTCTGGCTGTAGCAGCTGATCCCACTGGGGACGGAACACTAATCACAGGTTTGGGCAAGTACATATGGACACGACTGGCAGTCTGGCGGGCACGGCTGGCACTCTGGCAGGCAGGCGGGCACAGCTGGCACTTTGGCAGGCAGACAGGCAGGGCTGGCACTCTGGCAGGCAGGCAGGCACGGCTGGCACTGATAAGACTGGAGGAAAAGGAAATGATTCGGGAAGGACAGGAACACGGATAGGTACGATTGGAATATGAGAACAGGTTGGAACCTGTTCAGACTAGAGCCACAGGGTGCGGAGCGAGAGCAGAGCGGAGCCGCAGGGTGTGAAGCGAGAGCAGAGCAGCAGAGTGCGGAGTGAGAGCAGAGCAGATCCGCATGGTGCGGAGTGTGAGCAGAACCGCAGAGTGAGGAGCGAGAGTAGAGCCATAGGTTGCAGAGCAAGAGTAAAGCAGAGCTGCAGGGTGCGGAGCAGAGTGGAGCCGCAGGGTGAGGAGCAAGAGCAGAACGGAGCCGCAGGGTGTGGAGCGAGAGCAGAGCAGTGCAGCAGGGTGAGGAGCGAGAGCAGAGCAGATCCACATGGTGCGGAGCGTGAGCTGAGCCGCAGAGTGCGGAGTGAGAGCAGAGCCATAGGTTGCAGAACGAGAGCAGAGGCGCAGTGTACGGAGTAAGAGCAGAGCCGCAGGGTGCGGAGCAAGAGCAAAGCCACAGGGTGCGGGACGGGATCATAGCAAAAGGCATGGACACAAAGATACACACTGCTGAGTGGGGAAGACAACGGACAATGATGCAAACAGGTACAAGAAAGGATTTAGTTCATACAAGGACAGACACGGGTACAAGTTCAGGAAGAAGGATTAAGGCCTATTTTTATAGCCCCCAGGGTGCAAGGAACGAGACACACAGGAAACAGGAACAGGCCTGTGTGTACAGCCCCCAGGGTGACAGGAACTAGACAGTAACAGGACAGGACCTGGCAACTGAGTAGCAGAACACAGACTGAGAGAGTTTGTTGCTCAGGCATCTCCGTATGGGTGGAGATGCCTTAAGTACCCGATGCCTCTTGGCAATATGCTGGGGACACATTAGGAGTCTGCTTACTGTCTCTATAGGACTCAGGAAGTGCAGGCGCCACAGCCAGAAAGTATGCACACAGCCAGCAGAGGATATGAGCATCAAAGAATGGAGCAGGCGGAGGGCAGAACTCATAGCATGGCCCGGAGTGGTAAGTAAGTTGGTGTATCAGCCTGTTAGGAGATGAGAAGCCATGCAGTGATTCCGGCAGGGATGTTACACTGTGGACCAGGTGAAACTGTGCCTGTCATGGGAGCACATCAAACATGCCCATCCATGACACCTAGCTACCTGTCCTACTATGCAGGGGTGCGCGACACCACTTCTAATGCCAGAACAGTGTAAACAGTTGGTCGGTTGGATTCCAGCTAATGCATCCAGTATGTTTCCCAGCACCACCCTGTCTTTCACACATTCCGGTCTCACTAGCCAAGAGTCTGTACCACATAATCCTCACTCTAATCCTCCTTCTTCCCACCATGGCGGGTCCCAGGACACAAGTTACCCTACACTCCGAAGGAGCTCTTTACATTTATTTTCATTGAACCTGGCCTCTTGTCTTGCATGTTTCAAGAGAATGCACTGCAGAAAAGATGTGGATTCCAGTCCGCGCTGCCCAAATAATAGATTTCCAAGACGTAGTAGCAGTTAAGAAGTGGTTTAATCTACTCGTTTCAGGGTGAATACCACCCCTTCTTCAGGAAAATACCACATATAGCTTACCTCAAGAGAGACATGAGAAGCTTCTGTGTAGGGATGCCCAAAATATTTGAGCAGCCATAGTAGAGAACGGTAGGTTGACTGTGATGTGACACAGTTGTCAATAAGTGATGTTGTTAAGTCAGCAAGTCAGGAGAACCAGAGTGCAGAACTGGAAGACGAGGTGGTGGACGATAAAGTTACTTACCCAACCTGGGAAGGCGCCAAGCAGAGCGAGGCAGGCCAAGCAGAGGGGGAGGAATCTGCAGCACCACAACAAGCAGGAAGAGGCAGTGGGGTGGCGGCAGCCAGAGGGAGAAGGTGTCCAACTGTTCCCCAGAGAACCCACATGCATCAAGATCCCAGGCCAAGGCTTAGGTGTTACCCGGTCTGGGGATTTTTTTAAAGAAAGTGCAGACAATAAATGAATGCTCATTTACAAACACAGTATGATCAGCAGGGTCTGACCACTATCAGCATGGCCACCACCAGTATGCTTAGTCAATTTTCATCAAAGCACCGGACTAAGTGAACCTAATGCCTGGGTCCACAATCAGTGTCTGCAAGTGGCATCACTGCCTCTTGTCCAGTGCTACATGTTTGCCAATTTCTTTTTCGTGATGTAGGCATGGATGCCTCCTGCCCTGCACCTCTTGCTGCACATTCACAGTCACCATCATCAACCACGTCCAATTTCTTGTCTCAGTGCAGCATTCAGCTGTCCTATCCCAGGCCTAGGAACGCAAGCATAAATATCTAGCTATCCAAACACTAAATGGGCACATTTCCAGGCTTTCCTCAACCTCATGCCAGTGGCCCTCCCTCTGTACTCGATCCCAAGCCACCACCACCGTTTTTCCCAGGGTACCGTTGCCGCCTTAAAGCAGCACGTGTCCCATAACAGCATCCTTGCCCTGACCAACACAATTACTGGGAAGGTCTATTTAACGACCAACACATGGACAAGTGCTTGTGGCCAAGGATGCTTCACCTCCCTGTTGGCACACTGGGTGAGCCTAGTGGAATCGGGGACTGGGTCAGACCATGGGATGGCACATATGCTACAGACATCAAGGTAGCATGTGTCCCATCAAGGATTGCGGGCCACAGTTCCATCAGTGTTTCCTCCATCTCCCACACCAGTTCCTTCACCCCATCCCCAAATTGTGTTCTACATCAGTTGCAAGCTGGAAGCACTGCAGCACTGACTCTGTGAAACAGCAGCAGGCTCTGCTGAAACTAATTTGTTTAGGTGACAAACAGCACACCATCGCAGAGTTTTTGAAAGGTATACTAGAGCATACAGAACTGTGGCTCTCACTGCTGAACCTACAATCAGGCATGGTTGTTTGTGATAATGACTGTAACCTGATTGCAGCTCTAAAGCTTGGTAACCTCACACACGTACCATGCCTTACCCACTTTCTCAACTTAATGATTTCTGAAAACCTGCGAAGATTTGTCTAAGATACTTGTGAAGATACGCTGCATGGGCACCATTTACGGAAGTCAGCTACAGCTACCGATGGTCTGACAGTGCTGCAGCAGTACTTGCAAGCATTAGCTCACCGACTTGTTTGCAATGTTACCCCTAGAGTTGAGCGAAACAGGTCGGTCAGAATAAAAAATGACCGACTTTCGCCAAAGTCGAGTTTTGCCAAGCGAAACCTGACCATAGCTTGAGGTCGGCCATGCGGTCGTCGACCCGAGCGCCAAAGTCGGTTTTTCCATAATGCTTGCAGGCGCCTTTACTCAGCCAATGAGCAAGGACGCACACTGTGGGCAACGAGATGACATAGGCAGCGGCCACCACCATCTTAGAAGGCATTGCAGTGATTGGCTTGCTTTGTGTGGCATCTCAGTGGCTATAAAAGCCCTGAGCGCCGACCGCTATTTTACTTCTGCCGATCTTAGCGTAGGGAGAGGTTGCTGCCACTGTTTCTTAGTAGGGAGAGAGTTAAGCAGGAAAAAATAAGTTATTCTGTGCTTGTGCTGATAGCGATTAGCTGTACAGTTAGTGTGCAGTGACAGGGAGGATTTTGTTGTGTGCAGCAGTGCTGGTTATTAGGCTGCCTGCCAGTGACAGGGGAGGAATTTCTTGTGTGCAGCAGCAGAGCTGATTATTAGGCTGCCTGCTAGCTGTATTGCTGTGTGTACACTGCTGTGCAGACTGCTTTTTACACAGCACCTACACAGCACTAATGCTTTTATTATTTTTTTCTGCACAGTTACCGAGCGTTCATTTTTTCCCACACCGTATAGAGCTATATGCTCCTCACACACTACCGTGTACCGGCTGGTATCATGGACAAATACATGCTGACTATCTGTGTGTGACTCCGGAAATATATACAGAGATTTCAATTTTCCCCAAAACCGTATACAGCTGGTATCTTCTGATACAGTACAGTTTTTCTGCCTTCTGTATTACGGTCAAATTCAAACTGAGAGAGAGTCTGTGTGTTACTCCGGAAATATATACGGAGATTTAAAATTACCCTTACACTGGATACGCCTGGTATCTTCGGATACATTAGCCTTTTTTGTTTTTTATTTTTTATATTCTGGTCTACTCCATACTGAGCCTGTTAGCGTCTGTGTGTTACTCCGGAAGTATATACGGAGATTTAAAATTACCCCAACACTGTATACAGCTGTATGCTTCTGATACATTACCCTTTTTCTACTTTTTATATTCTGGTGTGATCCATACTGAGCCTGTGAGAGTCTGTGTCTGACTCTGGAAATATTTAAGGAGATTTAAAATTACCCCAACACTGTATACAGCTGTACGCTTCTGATACAGTACACTTTTTCTGCTTTTCATATTCTGGTCTAATCCATACTGAGCCTGTGAGCGTCTGTCTGACTCCTGAAATATATACAGAGATTTACAATATTTTCACTATACTATTTATACCTGGTATCTGGTGATACAGTACCCTTTTCCAGCTTTTCATATTCTGGTCTAATCCATACTGAGCCTTTGAGCGTCTGTCTGTTACTCCGGAAATATATATGGAGATTTACAATTACCCCTAGACTGTAAACAGCTGTACGCTTGTGATACAGTACCCTTTTTGGCAGAAAGTCCTCCTCCACCCACCAGTGTAGGTGCATCATTGACACCTGGAACATTGGCCCACATGTGTGATTATTTCTTGCAGGTCTGCTTTTTATATTCCGGTCTAATCCAGACTGAGACTGAGAGCGTCTGTGTGTGACTCCAGAAATATATACGGAGATTTACAATATTTTCAATATACTATATATATCTGGTATCTGGAGATACAGTACCCTTTTTCAGCTTTTTATAATCTTCTCTAATCCATACTGAGCCTGTGAGCGTCTGTGTGTTACTTCAGAAATATATGCGGAGATTTCAAAATTACCCCAAAATTGTATACAGCTGTACGTTTCTGATACATTACCCTTTTTCTACTTTTTACATTTTGGTGTGATCCATACTGAGCCTGTGAGAGTCTGTGTCTGACTCTGGAAAAATATACTGAGATTTAAAATTACCCCAACACTGTATACAGCTGTACGCTTCTGATACATTACCCTTTTTCTACTTTTTATATTCTTGTCTAATCCATACTGAGCCTGTGAGCATCTATGACTCCTGAAATATATAAGGAGATTTACAATTACCCCTAGACTGTATACAGCTGTACGCTTGTGATACAGTACCCTTTTCAGCTTTTTATTTTCTTGTCTAATCCATACTGAGCCTGCGAGCGTCTTTGTCTGACTCCTGAAATATATACAGAAATTTAGAATATTTTCACTATACTATATATACACCTGGTATCTGCTGATACAGGACCCTTTTTCAGGTTTTTATATTTTGGTCTAATCCATACTGAGCCTGAGAGCGTCTGTGTGTGACTCCTGAAATATATACAGAGATTTTCAATATTTTCACTATACTATATATACCTAGTATCTGGTGATACAGTACCCTTTTTCAGCTTTTTATATTCTGGTCTAATCCATACTGAGCCTGCGAGCGTCTGTGTCTGACTCCTGAAATATACAGTCATGGCCAAAAGTTTTGAGAATGACACAAATATTATATTTTCACATGATCTGCTGCCCTCTGGTTTTTATGTGTGTTTGACAGATGTTTATATCACAGACAGAAATATAATTGCAAACATATGAGTAACAAAAGCTTATATTGACAGTTACAGTTAGAATGAGTTAATGCAGCAAGTCAATATTTGCAGTGTTGACCCTTCTTCTTCAGGACCTCTGCAATTCTCCCTGGCATGCTCTCAATCAACTTCTGGACCAAATCCTGACTGATAGCAGTCCATTCTTGCACAATCAATGCTTTCATTTTGTCAGAATTTTTTAGGTTTTTGTTTGTCCACCCGTCTCTTGATGATTGACCACAAGTTCTCAATGGGATTAAGATCTGTTGAGTTTCCAGGCCATGGACCCAAAATCTCTATGTTTTGTTCCCTGAGCCATTTAGTTATCACCTTTGCTTTATGGCAAGGTGCTCCATCATGCTGGAAAAGGCATTGTTGATCGCCAAACTGCTCTTGGAGGGTTGGGAGAAGTTGCTTTTGGAGGACATTCTGGTACCATTCTTTATTCATGGCTGTGTTTTTAGGCAAGACTGTGAGAGAGCTGATTCCCTTGGCTGAGAAGCAACCCCACACATGAATGGTTTCAGGATGCTTAACAGTTGGCATGAGACAAGACTGGTGGTAGCGCTCACCTTGTCTTCTCCAAATGAGGCGTTTTCCTGATGTCCCAAACAATCGAAAAGGGATTCATCAGAGAAAATAACTTTACCCCAGTCCTCGGCACCTGTACCTTTTGCAGAATATCAGTCTTTCCATGATGTTTTTTTCTGGAGAGAAGTGGCTTCTTTGCTGCCCTCCTTGAGACCAGGCCTTGCTCCAAGAGTCTCCGCCTCACAGTGAGTGCAGATGCACTCACACCTGCCTGCTGCCATTCCTGAGCAAGCTCTGCACTGCTGGTAGCCCGATCCCGCAGCTGAAACACTTTTAAGAGACGGTCCTGGCGCTTGCTGGTCTTTCTTGGGCACTCTGGAGCCTTTTTGGCAACAATGGAACCTCTCTCCTTGAAGTTCTTGATGATGCGATAGATTGTTGACTAAGGTGCAATCTTTCTAGCTGCGATACTCTTCCCTGTTAGGCCATTTTTGTGCATTGCAATGATGACTGCACGTGTTTCTTTAGAGATAACCATGGTTAACAGAAGAGAAACAATGATGCCAAGCACCAGCCTCCTTTTAAAGTGTCCAGTGGTGTCATTCTTACTTAATCATGACAGATTGATCTCCAGCCATGTCCTCATCAACACCCACACCTGTGTTAATGGAGCAATCACTGAAAAGAGGTTAGCTGGTCCTTTTAAGGCAGGGCTGCAATAATGTTGAAATGTGTTTTGGGGGATAAAGTTCATTTTCTAGCCAAATATTGACTTTGCAAGTAATTGCTGTTAAGCTGATCACTCTATAACATTCTGGAGTATATGCAAATTGCCATTAGAAAAAGTGAAGCAGTAAACTTTGTAAAAATTAATAATTGTGTCATTCTCAAAACTTTTGTCCATGACTGTATAGTGAAAAGACTTACAATATTTTCACTTTACTATATTACTATATACACCAGGTAACTGGTGATACAGTACACTTTTTCATCTTTTTATATTCTAGTCTAATCCATACTGAGCCTGTTATTGTCTGTGTCTGACTCCTCAAATATATACGAAGATTTACAATTATCCCTAGACTGTATACAGCTGTACGCTACTGATACAGTGCCATATATCTGCTGGTATTTTGGGTACATTTTCCCAAAAATGAGGAAATATGGATGGTAGAAGAGGCAGCGGACGTGGGCGTGGGGTGCCAGCTGGTACTGATGGTGGTGGTGGTGCATCTGCTGGAAGTGCCAAAAGCACAATAGCACCTAAGGCAGGAGGTGTTGATCCGGCGTCATCGTCTGGCTCAAGAAGGCCTGGAAGGCTCCCTTTTCTGGGAGTAGGTAAACCGATTTTAAAGCCGGAGCATCAGGAACAGGTTTTGTCTTACATTGCCGAAACAGCCTCCATCTTTATCGCCTCCTCTTCTGAAGTTTCTAAAAATGCAAGCACTGAGTCGTCAGTGCAGGCTCCTGGTCAGTAACAACACCTTTCCTTGTGTCCTTCACCTCCACCAAAAGTGAAGGATGCGGCAGCCCACACTTCAGATTACTCCATGGAGCTCTTTTCACATATCATGCCTGGTTTATCAAGTCAAATCCAGAATTCCCCAGTGAAAGATGAATCTGACATGGAGTGCACTGATGCACAGCCACTGCTAGATGATTATGCTGGTACACTGACCCACCGCACTGCATTGCCCTCGCGGTCTACTGAGCCAGAATCTGACCCTGATGAAACTCAGGTGCCCCTCCCCGCATACTATACCACCTTTCACGGTGACAGAGAGGAAGGTGCAGATGAAATTGAAGAGGAGGTGATGGATGACCCAGTTGTTGACCCGGATTGAGGGTGCCACTGGCAATAGCTCCGAAGAGGAGAAGGATCCGCAGCAGGCATCGACATCGCAGCAGCGGTTATCAGGCAGGCCCGTAGCTGTCCAAAAACATGTTAAAAAAACAAAAAGAGTTTCAGGACAGCTTGGCCACATGGTCCAATTAGCACAGCGTGCAAGCCCTTAAAATTAATCCCATAGCAGGAAGAGTGCAGTGTGGCACTTTTTTGACCAAAATCCTATTGATGAGGCAAAGGTTATCTGTAAGCAGTGCGGAAGAACCTTTAGCCGAGGGAAAAATCTCCGAAATTTGAATACCAGTTGCATGATTAGACATTTAATGACCATGCACTTGCAAGCGTGGATAGACTACAAAAACTCAGGTAGCACATGTGCACCTGCTCCGACTGAAGGTAGCCCGCAACGGTCCATCGCTTCCCCCACTGTAAGCCCACCGGTTAGCACACCACCAGCAAGAAATGTTGATGTGTCGTCGCAAGGCAAAAGCAGTCAGGGAATAAAAATGTTTTTGCAACGAAAGACTGAATCTAGGCCATGACCACCACCACTGCCACCATCACCATCACCAACCCCCTCTCAGTCCGTCATGTCCACCACTAGTTCACCCATATGCAGCTCTCAAGTCCAGCTCACCCTAGCAGACACTCTGAGTAGGACAAAAAAGTACTCATCCTCTCATCCGCGTACACTGGCTTTGAACGCCAAAATTGCCAAACTGATCTCATTAGAGATGATGCCCTTCCGTTTGGTTGAAAGAGCAGCGTTCCGAGAGCTCATGGCCTATACTGTCCCACGATATGACCTACCCAGTCGGCACTTCTTTTCTAGAAAAGCCATCCCTGCCCTCCACCTGCATGTGAAAGACCGCATTGTCCATGCACTCAAACAATCAGTGAGTGAAAAGGTGCACCTCACAACAGATGCATTGGCTAGAAGGCATGGCCAGGGCCGTTAGGTGTCCATCACTGTGCACTGGGTTAATGTGGTGGATTCAGGCTCCACAGGGGACAGCGGTGGTGGGACAGTGCTGCCTAGCCC
Organism: Oophaga sylvatica; assembly: GCA_033576555.1. NCBI lineage: Eukaryota > Metazoa > Chordata > Amphibia > Anura > Dendrobatidae > Oophaga > Oophaga sylvatica. Next base: position 54,544,985 of record JARQOD010000004.1, on the reverse strand, counting down.
ATGGTATAGGAAACAGTTGGCTGTAGGCGTTCGACCCTCCTTCTCCTCCTCCAGAAGCGAAAGCTCATCGACAGAGCGCAGTCGCACGAGCACTCCATCCGAAGCTGCCAGTGTTGCACACGAGGTGTCCCACTATCGACCAGCTAGTGGTAAGCATCAGCAGGCTGTTTTAAAGATGATGTCTTTGGGCGACAACAGACACACCGCGGAAGTACTGGCCGACTACTTGCAGCAAGAAACTGAGTCATGGCTGGGCAGTCTACATCTTAAGCCAGGCAAGGTAGTCAGTGATAACGGCCGTAATTTTGTGGCAAAACTCGGACACATACCTTGCCTGGCTCACACCTTGAACCTGGTGGTGCAGTGCTTCCTAAGTAATTATCCGGAGTTAACAGCCCTGCTCCATAAAGTGCGAAGACTGTGCTCACACATCCGTCACTCGCCCGTAGACTCCAGTTGTATGCAGAGGCTGCAGCGATCGCTCCACCTCCCCAAGCACCGCCTAATCATAGACGTTGCAACAAGGTGGAACTCCACCATGCACATGGTTGAGAGGCTATGCGAACAGAGGCAGGCTGTAATGCATTTGTGGGAGGATACACGGGCAGGCGGTTTGAGGGCAGACATGAAGTTGTCGGGTGTGCAGTGGTCAAAGCTAAAAGACCTCTGTAAAGTCCTTCAGTGCTTTGAGGAATGCGCAAACGACGCCATCATAAGCATGAGCATCCCACTTATGCGTCTGCTCATGCAAACTTTGACGCACTTTAAGGATCAGGCGTCTGCAGCGAAGGAGGAAGTGGAGGAGGAGGAGGGAAGCCTTGATGACAGTCAGCCATTGTCTGCTCAGGGAATTGTCATGGACGCTGTGGAGGAAGAAGAGGAAGAGGAGGAGGAGGAAGAGGGGGATGATTATTTTGGGGAGGAAGATGCTTCTCAGGGGGCAAATGAAAATGTTGGCTTGCCAAGTTCAGGTGCAGGGTTTGTGCGTGACTGGAGGGATGTGGATTTGGCAGAAATTGCTCCTCCACCCACCTCTGGCAGTGCTTCATTGACACCTGGAACATTGGCCCACATGTGTGATTATGTGTTGTGAATCCTAAAAAGGGACACCCGCATTGCCAAAATGATGAAGGATGATGACAACTGGTTGGCCAGAATCCTCAATCCACGCTATAAAGGCAAATTACAGAACATCATGCCACAGGAGAACCTAGAGCTATTTTGGCGAACAAACAAGCAACTCTAGTAAACCTTTTGTTAGAGGCATTCCCTGCACACAGCAGCTGTGCAGGTTCTACCATGAGCCGGAAGAGGTGTTCGTGGTGCACACAGCCGAAGTGGCGTTGGAGACAGGGGTTTCATGACCATATTGTGGACTGATTTCTCAAGCACCGCTCACACGACTGTTAATACTGAATCGATTAAAACAGACAGGAGACAGCAGTTTTCAACAATGGTACAAAATTACCTCTCCTACCCTATCGATGTTCTCCCTCACAGTTCATTCCCCTTTGACTACTGGGCCTGTAAACTGGACACCTGGCCTGAATTGGCACAATATGCCTTACAGGAGCTCGCTTGCCCTTCTGGTAGTGTACCATCAGAAAGAGTATTCAGTGCAGCAGGATCAATCCTGACAGAAAGAAGGACCCGGCTGTCGACCCAAAATGTTGGTGATCTCACCTTCATAAAAATGAGCCATAAAAATGAGCCATGCCTGGGTTTCAAAGGATTTTGTACCACCTTCCCCTGATGACTCATAGGTTGCCAGCAAAATGGCTCGCTTTGTCCTCGCTTTGTCCTCCTCTTCCTCCGACTTCTCCAATTCCTCCATTTGCAGCTGCTGAATGTCCAGCCTACACTTCAACATATGCCAGTTTTTCCACCTCCCTAACTGAGCTGCCCCCCCCAAGGGTCGGCGTCAGCACCTGGTGCACCCGCGCCAGTGCCGGTTCCCTGAGCAGGTGGGGGGGCCCACTCGTGTGCGACGGCACTGGCACAGGGCCCCTCATAGTACGCAAAAGTGTCTCTGATGGTGGGGGGCCCCACTCGCCGTCAGACACACCGGCGTACTATGAGGGGATCTGTGCCAATGCGGTCATCAACTAGTGGGCCCCTCTGCTTGCTCAGGGCCCCAGCACTTGCAATACTTACCTCTCCCTGCTCCACCGCTGTGACGTCTTCCGCGCTTCCTGACAGTGACATTCAGGTCAGAGAGCGCGATGACGTCACGTCTGTACGCCCTCTGCCTTAACAGTCCAAGTGCAGAGAGCTGGAAGATGGCGACGCTGAGGAGTCCAGAGTAGAGCAGTTCCCAGGGAGGAGGAGTATTCCATTTTTTTTTAATTTTTGGAGCAATATATGGGGAGTGGGACCATTATACACTGGAGTATGATATATGGGGCCCATCATACACTGGAGCATCATCCATATGGCCCATCATATACTGGAGCATTCTAAATGGGGGACATCAGACACTGGAGCAACATCTACGGGGCCCATTATACACTGGAGCATTATAAATGGGGCCCATTATATATAGAGCATTATATTGGCCCATCATACGCTGTAGCATCATCCATGGGGCCCATCATATACTGGAGCATTCTAAATGGGGGACATCAGACACTGGAGCAACATCTATGGGGCCCATTATACACTGGATCATTATAAATGCATTTTGGACCATTATATGGGGCCCATCATACACTGGAGCATCATCCATATGGCCCATCATATACTGGAGCATTCTAAATGGGGGACATCAGACACTGGAGCAGCATCTACGGGGCCCATTATACACTGGATCATTATAAATGGGGCCCATTATATATGGAGCATTATATTGGCCCATCATCTGCTGGAGCATCATCCATGGGGCCCATCATATACTGGAGCATTCTAAATGGGGGACATCAGACACTGGAGCAGCATCTACGGGGCCCATTATACACTGGAGCATTATAAATTGGGCCCATTATTTATGGAGCATTATATTGGCCCATCATATGCTGGAGCATCATCCATGGGGCCCATCATATACTGGAGCATTCTAAATGGGGGACATCAGACACTGGAGCAGCATCGACGGGGCCCTTTATACACTGGAGCATTTTAAATGGGGCCCATTATATATGGAGCATTATATTGGCCCATCATATGCTGGAGCATCATCCATGGGGCCCATCATATACTGGAGCATTCTAAATGGGGGACATCAGACACTGGAGCAGCATCTATGGGGCCCATTATACACTGGATCATTATAAATTGGGCCCATTATATATGGAGCATTATATTGGCCCATCATATGCTGGAGCATCATCCATGAGGCCCATCATATACTGGAGCATTCTAAATGGGGGACATCAGATACTGGAGCAGCATCTACGGGGCCCATTATCCACTGGAGCATTATAAATGGGGCCCATTATATATGAAGCATTATATTGGCCCATCATACGCTGGAGCATCATCCATGGGGCCCATCATATACTGGAGCATTCTAAATGGGGGACATCAGACACTGGAGCAGAATCTACAGGGCCCATCATACACTGGAGCATCATATGGGGTTCATTATTTATGGGGCATCATATAGGGTATGGAGCATCATATGGAGCACATATGGGGCCTAGTCTGTATGGGGCCCATCATATACTGTAAGGAGCTTTGTATGTGACTCATTATACTGTATGGAGCAATATGTGAGGCTCATTCTACTCTATGGGGACCGTCCTATACTGTATGGCACATTATATGGGGACCATCATATACTGTAGCATTATGTGTAGCTCATCATATACTGTATGGAACATTATATGGGACCAATTATTCTGTATGGAGCAATATATGGGGCTCATTATTCTGTATGGTGTACTATGTGGTGGCCATAATACTGTATGGAGGAATATACTGTCCGGTGTTTGAGCTATTGTAGAATTTAAAATAGAGTCATGTAATGTAAGAAGTGAAGTATTTGTCATTGTACTATACCTATATTTGTCTGCCGTATTTCAGCATCATGAATTGTAGTATGTGTTAAAGGGGCCCACTGACACTCTTTCGCCCGGGACACACGAAAACCTGGAGCCAGCCCTACCCCCCCACAACTTTAGCCAAATAACCCCCAGTTTTCAATGCGTAACTATTATTATAAAGTAAATTAAGGTTGACAAGCTTAAGTAATAAGAATTGATGTCGTTCGCATTGAAATGGGCACTGTAGGTGTTTACTGTCCTCCACTCACTGCTAACTTTGCTTCCCCATTGACTTGCATTGGGTTTCTTGTTTCAGTTGGACCTCCGACTTTTCCCGATAGTCGGCCGATTTAGTTCGACTCGACTTTTGAGAAAGTCGGGTTTCATGAAACCCGACTCGACCCTAAATAAGGCAAAGTCACTCATCTCTAGTTACAACGTTTTGAAATTCCACATTACATTGGTTGGCAAGTCTTTGTGAGCAGCAAAGGGCAGTAGTTGAATACCAGTTGCAACATGCCCGTCAGTGTTTTGGTCAGCCACATAACAATCGACTAGTGGGCATGGATGTCTAACATTGAGTAATCAAGCAAGGTGGTGAGCAGCGATGACACCATATACAATGTAACAATCCTGCTTCTCTGTCTACTCAAATGCTCGATGTTCACAATTAATGAGGCAACTATGCATGTGGATCACGTGGAGATGCACCAGAATACCAGAAGACCCTAGTCGAGCACTTAGTATAAAAATTCCTATCTGACAACACTGGCAGTAGAGGTCATAGATCCTAGGGAAACAAGGAGGAAAGACAAGTGTGACACAGGCCAGGGTATATCGGAGTCGCACTTCATTCTAATTTTTGTCAGTTCTTGCATTGTCTTCATTGGCTTTGTGACTGAGTCCTTCTTTCATAAATTAAACAGGATGTGTCAGATCATGTCACACACACCACATGCCCAGATAAGGTAATAAATTGTTAAAATTAAATTTACTGGTGACTACCCGTGGGTGTAGTTTTATTCCCCCCTCTAATATGTTATCTACTGTAGTCATAGGCAATGGGGAAAAATGGTGAGAGATGGCCCGGCTTTTAGGGAATGGAGGAGGCGTTTTTTGTTTTTGTTTGTCTTTCTCGTTTTAATTTTCCTTATATACAAGTCATTATACAGCAAAGAATGTTTCCTGACATTTTTTCCTGCAAAAATACATTTCTTTTTTGTATGTTTTATTGTCAGTTCTTAAAAGTGGCGTAATACTTTGACATTTTTCCCAGCAATCGTTACCATTGTTCCCAGTGATCTGGGAGCCAGAGACGTGTCCAGTCATCTTTCCCCTGCTGTTCCCATTCATTTGAGCGCTGTTTCCATCCATTTCAGGGATTTTCCTGCCTGAATTCCATTATACTCGTTCCTGTACTTCAAGCCTGTCTGATTCGAGTACCGAGCACTTGAGCATTTTAGTGCTCGATCATCACCACTAGAGTTGAGCATTCCGATACCGCAAGTATCGGGTATCGGCCGATATTAGCTGTATCGGAATTCCGATACTTAGTTCCGATATTTTCCATATATCTTACACCGGAATCGGAAGTTCCCATAATTCTTTGAGAGGCAATGTGATTTTAGTCAGCCAATGAGGAATCCTAAGAAGTGTGGGCACATCCTGTACTGCTGCGGTCATGTTAACTAATGGCATGGCTGTGATTGGATGCTGAAATGATGTCAGAATGCACTATAAAAGGCGCCGCCGCCATTTTAGCGTCACTGTGCTGTGAATTCAGTTAGGGACAGAACGCTGCTCTGCTGACTCTGAGGGACAGTTAGAGATTGCGATTTTGTGTACTGTGCTCTAGGCAGGCTAGTTTACCAACCGCTGTGTAAAGCTTCATTTTGCCTTGCAGTGTTGTTTTAACAGCTCTGTGCAAGGTGTGTGTGTGAGAGTGCAGGTGACGCTGCAGTTTGCTCTGCATCCAACGCTGTTTGTAGGCATCTGCACGTGTCACTCATAGACTCTTTTTTTTTTCTTTAGTGTAATTCTTGCTGCTCCATTCAATTGAAATTATAGTGTGACGCGCTTCCATCCGTATACAATACATTGGTTGCAAACACTATAGAAGTACAGAAAGGAGCCTTTCACAGATAGTGACAGTGTGCAGTGTCATCTAGTCTGTGCGTTGTTTTTTTTTAGTGCAGATCCGCCATTTAGTCTCAACCTGTGCATTGTACTCTGTGAGTTTCACTGCCTATCCTTTACATTATTCATTGTTGCTGCTCATTCAATTTAAAAAAAATCAATTATTAGTGTGACGGCTTCCATCCGTATACCAATACATTGGTTGCAAACAGTATAGAAGTTCACAAAGGAGCCTTTCAGATAGTGAACAGTTGTGTGCAGTGTTCACTGTAGTCTGTGAGGTTTTTTTTTTTGAGTGCAGATCCCGCTCCATTTAGTTCTTCAACCACTGCTGCTTGTACTCTGCTGAGCATGTGTCACTGCCTCATCCTTGACATTTTTCTCAAATTGTTGCTGCTACATTCTATTTAAAAAAAATCAAATCTATTAGTGTGATGGCTTCCATCCGTATCCAATACATTGGTTGCAAACAGTATAGAAGTTCCCCAAAGGAGCCTTTCAGAGATAGTGAACAGTTGTGTGCAGTGTTCACTGTAGTCTGTGAGGTTTTTTTTTTTTGAGTGCAGATCCCGCTCCATTTAGTTCTTAACCACTGCTGCTTGTACTCTGCTGAGCGTGTTCACTGCCTCATCCTTGACATTTTTCTCAAATTGGTTGCTGCTACATTCTATTTAAAAAAAATCCAATCTATTAGTGTGATGTGCTTCCATCCGTATCCAATACATTGGTTGCAAACAGTATAGAAGTCCACAAAGGAGCCTTTCAGAGATAGTGAACAGTTGTGTGCAGTGTTCACTGTAGTCTGTGAGGTTTTTTTTTTTTGAGTGCAGATCCCACTCCATTTAGTTCTTTCAACCACTGCTGCTTGTACTCTGCTGAACGTGTCTCACTGCCTCATCCTTGAAATTATTCTCAAATTGTTGCTGCTACATTCTATTTAAAAAAAATCCAATCTATTAGTGTGACGTGCTTCCATCCGTATCCAATACATTGGTTGCAAACAATATAGAAGTCCACAAAGGAGCCTTTCAAGTAGTGAACAGTTGTGTGCATGTTTCACTGTAGTCGGAGGTTTCAATTTTTTGAGTTTCAGATCCCCTCAAGTTATTTCTTCAACCACGCTGCTTGTACTCTGCTGACGTGTTCACTGCCTCATCCTTAAATTATTCTCAATTGTTGCTGCTACATTACTATTTAAAAAATCAAATCTATTAGTGTGACGTGCTTCCATCCTATCCAATACATTGGTTGCAAACAATATAGAAGTACACAAACGGGCCTTTCACAGCTACTGAACAGTTGTGTGCATTGTTTACTGTAGTCAGAGGGTTTCAATTTTTGAATTCAGATCCCGCTCAAGTTATTTCTTCAACCACCGCTGCTTGTACTCTGCTGAGTGTGTCACTGCCTCATCCTTGACATTTTTCTCTAATTGTTGCTGCTACATTATATTTCAAAAATTTAAATCTATTAGTGTGACGTGCTTCCATCATTATCCAATACATTGGTTGCAAACAATATAGAAGTACACAAAGGGCCTTTCACAGCTACTGAACAGTTGTGTGCATGTTACTGTAGTCAGAGGTTTTTCATTTTTTGATTCAGATCCCGCCAGTTATTTCTTCAACCACCGCTGCTTGTACTCTGCTGAGATTGTGTTCACTGCCTCATCCTTGACATTTTTCTCTAATTGTTGCTGCTACATTCTATTTCAAAAAAATCAATCTATTAGTGTGACGTGCTTCCATCCGTATCCAATACATTGGTTGCAAACAGTATAGAAGTCCACAAAGGAGCCTTTCAGAGATAGTGAACAGTTGTGTTCAGTGTTCACTGTAGTCTGTGAGTTTTTTTTTTTTTTGAGTGCAGATCCCGCTCCATTTAGTTCTTCAACCACTGCTGCTTGTACTCTGCTGAGTGTGTCTCACTGCCTCATCCTTGACATTTTTCTCAAATTGTTTCTGCTACATTCTATTTAAAAAATTCAATCTATTAGTGTGAGTGCTTCCATCCGTATCCAATACATTGGTTGCAAACATATAGAAGTCCACAAAGGAGCCTTTCAAGATATGAACAGTTGTGTGCAGTGTTCACTGTAGTCTGTGAGTTTTTTTTTTTTTGAGTGCAGATCCCGCTCCATTAGTTCTTCAACCACTGCTGCTTGTACTCTGCTGAGCGTGTCTCACTGCCTCATCCTTACATTTTTCTCTAATTGTTGCTGCTACATATATTTCAAATAATTCAAATCTATTAGTGTGACGTGCTTCCATCATTATCCAATACATTGGTTGCAAACAATATAGAAGTACACAAACGGGCCTTTCACAGCTACTGAACAGTTGTGTGCATTGTTTACTGTAGTCAGAGGGTTTCAATTTTTGAATTCAGATCCCGCTCAAGTTATTTCTTCAACCACCGCTGCTTGTACTCTGCTGAGCGTGTGTCACTGCCTCATCCTTGACATTTTTCTCTAATTGTTGCTGCTACATTATATTTCAAATAATTCAAATCTATTAGTGTGACGTGCTTCCATCATTATCCAATACATTGGTTGCAAACAATATAGAAGTACACAAACGGGCCTTTCACAGCTACTGAACAGTTGTGTGCATTGTTTACTGTAGTCAGAGGTTCTCATTTTTGGAGTGCAGATCCCGCTCCAGTTAGTTATTCAAACACTGCTGATTGTACTCTGCTGAGCGTGTCTCACTGCCTCATCCTTGACATTCTTCTCTAATTGGTGCTGCTCCATTCTATTTCAAATAACTCAAATCTATTAGTGTGACGCGCTTCCATCCGTATACAATACATTGGTTGCAAACAGCCTTTTTGTTAAGGTACAGTATTATATCGACATTGTACAGGTGTCGCTATTCAGTCTGATAACTAGATATCATTCACCTTTTCTATCAGTTGTCGTTGTTTGAGCACCACTTGGAGGTATATATTTAGCTATTGTGACTATGCACTATTGAGTTTAACAAGGTAATGCATGATTTTTGTTACCGATTCTCATTTTTACATGATGGACCTTTATGATACGGGTTGTTAAATTTGTATTTAAATATGTATTTTTTCAAATGACACAAATATAAGTAATGTTGAAGAGGACTAGTCCTACATCCATTGTTTCCACAATATTACAGGTGTACATCACGTCCCTTAATCAACAATGGATTATTAAATTTACTTGTATGCTTTTATTTAAAAGCCAAGAACACTGAAGGCTAACCTTCGCACTGCAGCTGTTGTCAAAGTTCAACCCACATTATGCACTTCCAACATTGCAGCATGTAATGTATGTAGTACAGTTCATATAGCGTCTTGTGCTTGGGTGCGATGAAAACACAGGAGTCACAGGTTTGATATAGAAAAGTCCTGTATTACTTCATACAAGTTGGCAGAAATAGTCACACAGTTTGCAGACACAGAAACAGGTGACACAGCAGGCCAGAGTAATCCAAGCTCAGCAATCACTCTCCAATACAGATTCAGGATCTTCTTCTCTGTTACCGTAAGTCCATGCAAACGTGGGTCTTTCAAAGAGCAGGGTTCAGAGTCCACAAGTGCTTCAGAGTTCCTCAGTAGGAATAGCTGGAGTACAAGGTCCAAGGCTTACAGGAGTCAAGTCACAGGTTCACTGCAGGCTAGATTCTGAAGCACTGATTGCTCAGCTGTGGCTGCTTAAGAAGCAAAGGAGAGAATCAGGGCGGGAACATGCAAGCTGGAAACTCCATTTTGACTGAGGGCAAGATAGCTGCAGCAAGACAGAAAGTAAAATGGCTGACGAACAAACTGAGTTTCAGGAATATATACATAGAACCTTACATTACTCCCCCCTTAAGGACAACCTCCGGATGACCTCAGACCAGGCTTGTGTGGGTACCTCTGATGAAACTGACGGAGCAAGCGAGGAGCATTAACGTTATTGACCGGTTCCCATGAGTTGTCCTCCACTGGGTAGCCCTGCCATTTAATCAGATATTGTAACTGATTTCTATACAACCTGGAATCTAAAATCCTTTCCACCACAAATTCTTCCTGACCATCGACTAGCACTGGGTCAGGGCAAGGAGAGGAACGTCCAGGAAACGTATTGGGTGTCGCAGCCTTTAGTAGGGATACATGAAAGACAGGGTGGATTCTCATAGTTCTGGGCAGTTGAAGACGACAAGCAACGGCACTTATAATTTTACTGATTTTATAGGGTCCAATGTACTTATGTCCCAACTTAGACGATGGAATCCTTAACTTAAGATTTCTGGTTGACAGCCAGACCAAGTCTCCTACCTTGAAAGCTGGTGCAGGTTTACGAAATTTATCTGCTGCTTTCTTGTACCTTTCTTGAGCCGATTCCAGATTTTCCTTTAGAAGATCCATATTCTTCTGTAAAGACGTGATTCTTTCAGCCACTGCTGGTAAAGGCGTTTCTATGGGAAATCGTGGTAGAATGTTAGGATGATAACCTAGATTAGAGTAAAAAGGAGACTGTTTAGTGGAGGCACTCTGAGAGTTGTTATACGAGAACTCAGCTAATGGAAGTAGATCCACCCAATCATCCTGTAGGTGGCAGATAAAGCAGCGGAGATACTGCTCCAGGGTTTGATTGGTTCGTTCGGTCTGTCCATTAGTCTGGGGATGAAAAGCAGAAGAAAGGTTTACTTTAATGTCCAATGCTGCACAGAAATTTTGCCAAAACCTAGAAGTGAATTGCACCCCTCGATCCGAAATAACCTCATCCGGTACTCCATGTAAGCGAAACACATCTTTAATCATCAAATCTGATGTCTGTTTTGCAGTGGGTAAGCCGACACAAGGGATAAAATGAGCTGCCTTTGTTAGACGGTCAACCACCACTAGAATGGTGTTCTTCCCCTGAGAGGTTGGTAACTCCACAATGAAGTCCATAGAAATGGATCCCCACGGGCGGGACGGGGTGGGAAGAGGCTGTAACAGACCAGTTGGTGAGGAGCGAGGTGTTTTGCATCTTGCACAGACCTCACATGAAGTGACATAATTCAAAACATCTGTAAGGTTCTGTATACATGTTCCTGAAACTCAGTTTGTTCGTCAGCCATTTTACTTTCTGTCTTGCTGCAGCTATCTTGCCCATAGTCAATATGGAGTTTCTAGCTTGCATGTTCCCGCCCTGATTCTCTGCTTTTGCTTCTTAAGCAGCCACAGCTGAGCAATCAGTGCTTCAGAATCTAGCCTGCAGTGAACCTGTGATCTGACTCCTGAAAGCCTTGGACCTTGTACTCCAGCTATTCCTACTGAGGAACTCTGAAGCACTTGTGGACTCTGGACCCTGCTCTTTGAAAGACCCACGTTTGCATGGACTTACGGTAACAGAGAAGAAGATCCTGAACCTGTTGTGGAGAGTTATTGCTGAGCTTAGATTACTCTGGCCTGCTGTGTCTCCTGCTTCTGTGTCTGCAAACTGTGTGACTATTTTTGCCAACTTGTATGAGGTAATACAAGACTTTCTATATCAAACCTGTGTCTCCTGTATTTTCATCGCACCCAAGCACAAGACGCTATATGAACTGTACTACATACATTACAAGATTCTGAAGCCAAACGTTAGTGTCTGCTGGGTCTGGAAGGCTGTGTCTGCTGTAACTGTGGATATCAGACGTCCGGTTATACTTTCTGTGATGACAGTGGTTGTGACTTCTCACAACCATTCCAGGTGAGCAATTCCCTTAAGTTTTTTCTTTCTGCAGTGTTACCACAGGTAAACACTATTGTTTTTTTTTTCTTTCTTTCTTTCTCTTTTTTGTCTGCTGTAACTCTGGATATCAGATGTCTGGTTGAAACTTTCTGTGATGATAGTGGTTGTGACTTCTCACAACCATTCCAGGTGAGCAGTTCCCTTAATTTTTTTTTTCTCTCTGCAGTGTTACCACAGGTAAACACTATTGTTTTTTTTTTTTTTTCCTCTCCTCTTCTTCCAGTAATCCTGTCTTAAAAGATCTGGAAAATGGAGGCCCGCATAAAGGAACTTTGCGGAGTGACTGATAATATCCTTGCAGATTTGCAGAATATAAAGACCCGTTTTACAAACCTACAGGACCTCAATAATCACAATTTGCAAGTGGTTGGACAGACTACCCAGGATTTGCGAGCCAGGATTGAGGTTCTAGAGGGGCGAGTCCAGGCTCCTGCCGTAGCCCCGAGTTCTGGGATTCCCAAGTTGCCCCCTTTTCGTTTTGGCGGTGAACGTGAGAAATTCAGGGGATTTATTAATCAATGCAATCTTTTTTTTTCTGCACATGCTTCACAATTTCCCACTGAACGATCTAAGGTGCTTACTATAATTATGTTGCTTACCAACAAGGCTTTGATGTGGGCAAACCCTCTGATTGAGACTGAGGATGAATGTTTGGATCATCTTGATGCTTTCATTTCAGCCATGGGGCAGGTGTTTGATGACCCTAATCGAGGTGCAACAGCTGAAGCAGCCATGTTAGCTTTGCGCCAAGGTAAGCACTCGGTAGCTGAATATGCCTTGGATTTCAGGAGATGGGCCCTTGATACCACCTGGGACAGTTCCGCCAAGAAATCTATTTTTCGAAAGGGGTTATCCCCACTGATTAAGGATGAACTTGCTCGTGCCGACCCTCCCACTGCGTTAGGTGACTTTATTAACTACTGCATCCGTATTGATACTCGTCTGACTGAACGCAGGCAGAGAGATGGTTTGAAAGCAATCGCACTAACCTTTTCCTACCTTCCTCTCCAGCTAAGGAACCTTTGAGTAGGATTACACGGGAACCTGAACCTGAACCCATGCAGGTAGACTCTTTACAACGACGGGTTAGTGATGCACGCAAGGAACATCGTTTTAAGGAGAATCTATGTTTCTATTGTGGTAAGTCAGGGCACTTCATTATAAACTGCCCCAGCCGTTCTCGTAAGACTACTGCAGCACTCATTCACTGTGAGTGTTGCGAGAGGGGATCTGTCAGGTCCGAGCCTCAGGCTCCAGAGAGATCTGCAGCAACAGATCTTGATTTCTCGGACTTAAACTCCGTTACCTCTGAGGACGTTGACTGTGTAAACGCTGCCATTTTTCAAGTTTCCTCAGCGGTGTCCCAGCTGAGTTGTAAGAAAAACAATTCTCATTGCTTTCTTTCCATCAAACTCTGGGTTGACTCAGCTTGGGTGTCTAGCTCTGCTATGATCGACTCAGGGGCAAGTGGTAATTTTATGGATGTCTCCTTTGCTCTAAACAGGGGATACGTTCAGTGAAGAAGGCTACTCCAGTACAGATGGAAACTGTGGATGGCTCCCTGCTGACCTCTGGACCAGTGAATCAGGAAACAGAGCCTTTGAGGGTACTTATGGGTAAAGATCATCAAGAGAAACTGTCCTTTATGCTTATCTCTTCTCCCCACTTTCCCATTATTCTAGGGCTACCATGGCTGCAGGCTCAGAATCCTACCATTAACTGGGAGACCAAGGAATTACACTTTCCAGAGAAACAGATGAGTCCAAAAATTTCAGCCTGCTCTGTTCCTAAAGGAACCATGTCAGTCCCTGAACTACCAGCTGTATACCAGGACTATGTGGATTTATGTGACAAGAAGAACGCTGACCAACTTCCTCCTCACCGTCCATATGATTGTCCAATTGAATTATTGCCTGGAGCAGAGATACCTTTTGGTAAGATCTACCCCCTGGCGGGGCCCGAGCTAAAGGCTTTAAAGAATTACATAGACGAAAATCTAGCCAAGGGCTTCATACGCCCCTCTTCATCTCCTGCAGGTGCACCCATCTTCTTTGTAAAGAAGAAAGATGGATCTCTGAGACCCTGCGTAGACTATAGGGAACTCAATAAGGTTACTATTAGAAACCGTTATCCATTGCCTTTAATCCCTGAGTTATTGGAGAGAGTGCGACATGCCAAAATTTTCTCTAAACTAGATCTTCGTGGGGCCTATAACTTAGTCCGTATTAGACCTGGGGATGAATGGAAGACTGCATTCAGGTCACGCTATGGACACTTTGAATATCTTGTTATGCCTTTTGGTCTGAGTACCGCCCCCGCCACTTTCCAACACTTGGTGAATGACATCTTCAGGGATCTCCTAGATACATTCGTGGTGATTTATTTGGATGATATTCTAATTTTTTCTAATTCCACAGAGGAACATCATGGACATGTGAGAATGGTCTTGGAACGTCTAAGACAAAATCATCTTTACATCAAACTTGAAAAGTGTGAATTCCATAGGACCGAAATTCAATTTCTGGGGTATGTACTGTCTACACAGGGAATTAGTATGGATGGAAGCAAAACCCAAGCCATCAAGGATTGGCCAAGTCCTAGAAATGTGAAGGAGGTACAGCGCTTCATCGGGTTTGCCAACTTCTATAGACGTTTCATTAGGAATTTCTCTGAGGTAGTGTCACCTATCACCCAACTTACCCGGAAAGAGTCTAGGTTCTCCTGGACTCCCCAAGCCCAGGAAGCATTTTCCCGTCTAAAAGATAAATTTACCACTGCACCTATCCTAGTACATCCCAACCCCGAGCTTGCCTTCATAATAGAGGTGGATGCTTCAGACTGTGCCGTTGGAGCTATACTCTCTCAGAGAACAGGTGAGAAGAATGTCTTGCATCCCTGTGCCTTCTTTTCCCAGCAGTTGTCTTCGGCTGAGAGGAACTACGATGTGGGCAATAGAGAGTTATTGGCCATTATTGCCGCCTTCAAAGAATGGAGACACCTTCTTCAAGGAGCTGCACAGCAAATAGTCGTCCTGACAGACCATCGTAACCTTGAATTTATCAGGTCGGCTAAGTGCCTGACTCCTCGCCAGGCTCGCTGGAATCTTTTCTTAAACCAATTTAATTTTATCATTTCTTATAGACCAGGATCGCGCAATGGAAAGGCTGATGCACTCTCTAGGATTTACTCAGCAGAGACACGTCTAATTACTCCTCCTAAGACTATTCTTCCTGACTCTAGATTCCTAGGAGTGATTCATAATCAAGACCTACTTAAGGACATCAAGGAAGCATACCATGCGGATTCCTTTTTGGCACAACCCCAAGGATGTAAGTCTTGTCTTTAAGAATGGTGTGTGGATTCAGGGACAACGCCTGTATATTCCTGAAACAGTCAGATTGAGAGTATTGCAACTCATCCACGATTCCAAGATAGCTGGGCATAGAGGAATTCTAAAGACACAGGAATTTCTTTCTCGTTTCTTTTGGTGCCCACTTGCAGGAAGGATGTTTTAAACTATGTCACTTCATGTGAAGTCTGTGCAAGATGCAAAACACCTCGCTCCTCACCAACTGGTCTGTTACAGCCTCTTCCCACCCCGTCCCGCCCGTGGGGATCCATTTCTATGGACTTCATTGTGGAGTTACCAACCTCTCAAGGGAAGAACACCATTCTAGTGGTGGTTGACCGTCTAACAAAGGCAACTCATTTTATCCCTTGTGTCGGCTTACCCACTGCAAAACAGACATCAGATTTGATGATTAAAGATGTGTTTCGCTTACATGGAGTACCGGATGAGGTTATTTCGGATCGAGGGGTGCAATTCACTTCTAGGTTTTGGCAAAATTTCTGTGCAGCATTGGACATTAAAGTAAACCTTTCTTCTGCTTTTCATCCCCAGACTAATGGACAGACCGAACGAACCAATCAAACCCTGGAGCAGTATCTCCGCTGCTTTATCTGCCACCTACAGGATGATTGGGTGGACCTACTTCCATTAGCTGAGTTCTCTTATAACAACTCTCAGAGTGCCTCCACTAAACAGTCTCCTTTTTACTCTAATCTAGGTTTTCATCCTAACATTCTACCACGATTTCCCATAGAAACGCCTTTACCAGCAGTGGCTGAAAGAATCATGTCTTTACAGAAGAATATGGATCTTCTAAAGGAGAATCTGGAATCGGCTCAGGAAAGGTACAAGAAAGCAGCAGATAAATTTCGTAAACCTGCACCAGCTTTCAAGGTAGGAGACTTGGTCTGGCTGTCAACCAGAAATCTTAAGTTAAGGATTCCATCGTCTAAGTTGGGACATAAGTACATTGGACCCTATAAAATCAGTAAAATTATAAGTGCCGTTGCTTGTCGTCTTCAACTGCCCAGAACTATGAGAATCCACCCTGTCTTTCATGTATCCCTACTAAAGGCTGCAACACCCAATACGTTTCCTGGACGTTCTTCTCCTTGCCCTGACCCAGTGCTAGTCGATGGTCAGGAAGAATTTGTGGTGGAAAGGATTTTAGATTCCAGGTTGTATAGAAATCAGTTACAATATCTGATTAAATGGCAGGGCTACCCAGTGGAGGACAACTCATGGGAACCAGTCAATAACGTTAATGCTCCTCGCTTGCTCCGTCAGTTTCATCAGAGGTACCCACACAAGCCTGGTCTGAGGTCATCCGGAGGTTGTCCCTAAGGGGGGAGTAATGTAAGGTTCTGTATACATGTTCCTGAAACTCAGTTTGTTCGTCAGCCATTTTACTTTCTGTCTTGCTGCAGCTATCTTGCCCTCAGTCAATATGGAGTTTCTAGCTTGCATGTTCCCGCCCTGATTCTCTGCTTTTGCTTCTTAAGCAGCCACAGCTGAGCAATCAGTGCTTCAGAATCTAGCCTGCAGTGAACCTGTGATCTGACTCCTGAAAGCCTTGGACCTTGTACTCCAGCTATTCCTACTGAGGAACTCTGAAGCACTTGTGGACTCTGGACCCTGCTCTTTGAAAGACCCACGTTTGCATGGACTTACGGTAACAGAGAAGAAGATCCTGAACCTGTTGTGGAGAGTTATTGCTGAGCTTAGATTACTCTGGCCTGCTGTGTCTCCTGCTTCTGTGTCTGCAAACTGTGTGACAATTTTTGCCAACTTGTATGAGGTAATACAAGACTTTCTATATCAAACCTGTGTCTCCTGTATTTTCATCGCACCCAAGCACAAGACGCTATATGAACTGTACTACATACATTACAACATCCTTCCTGCAAGTGGGCCACCAAAAGAAACGAGAAAGAAATTCCTGTGTCTTTAGAATTCCTCTATGCCCAGCTATCTTGGAATCGTGAATGAGTTGCAATACTCTTAATCTGACTGTTTCAGGAATATACAAATGTTGTCCCTGAATCCACACACCATTCTTAAAGACAAGACTTACGTCCCTTGGGGGTTGTGCCAAAAAGGAATCCGCATGGTATGCTTCCTTGATGTCCTTAAGTAGGTCTTGATTATGAATTACTCCTAGGAATCTAGAGTCAGGAAGAATAGTCTTAGGAGGAGTAATTGGACGTGTCTCTGCTGAGTAAATCCTAGAGAGTGCATCAGCCTTTCCATTGCGCGATCCTGGTCTATAAGACATGATAAAATTAAATTGGTTTAAGAAAAGATTCCAGCGAGCCTGGCAGGAGTCAGGCACTTAGCCGACCTGATAAACTCAAGGTTACGATGGTCTGTCAGGACGACTATTTGCTGTGCAGCTCCCTGAAGAAGGTGTCTCCATTCTTTGAAGGCGGCAATAATGGCCAACAACTCTCTATTTCCCACATTGTAGTTCCTCTCAGCCGAAGACAACTGCTGGGAAAAGAAGGCACAGGGATGCAAGACATTCTTCTCACCTGTTCTCTGAGAGAGTATAGCTCCAACGGCACAGTCTGAAGCATCCACCTCTATTATGAAGGCAAGCTCGGGGTTGGGATGTACTAGGATAGGTGCAGTGGTAAATTTATCTTTTAGACGGGAAAATGCTTCCTGGGCTTGGGGAGTCCAGGAAAACCTAGACTCTTTCCGGGTAAGTTGAGTGATAGGTGACACTACCTCAGAGAAATTTCTAATGAAACGTCTATAGAAGTTGGCAAACCCGATGAAGCGCTGTACCTCCTTCACATTTCTAGGACTTGGCCAATCCTTGATGGCTTGGGTTTTGCTTCCATCCATACTAATTCCTTGTGTAGACAGTACATACCCCAGAAATTGAATTTCGGTCCTATGGAATTCACACTTTTCAAGTTTGATGTAAAGATGATTTTGTCTTAGACGTTCCAAGACCATTCTCACATGTCCATGATGTTCCTCTGTGGAGTTAGAAAAAATTAGAATATCATCCAAATAAATTACCACGAATGTATCTAGGAGATCCTGAAGATGTCATTCACCAAGTGTTGGAAAGTGGCTGGGGCGGTACTCAGACCAAAAGGCATAACAAGATATTCAAAGTGTCCATAGCGTGACCTGAATGCAGTCTTCCATTCATCCCCAGGTCTAATACGGACTAAGTTATAGGCCCCACGAAGATCTAGTTTAGAAAAAATTTTGGCATGTCGCACTCTCTCCAATAACTCAGGGATTAAAGGCAATGGATAACGGTTTCTAATAGTAACCTTATTGAGTTCCCTATAGTCTACGCATGGTCTCAGAGATCCATCTTTCTTCTTTACAAAGAAGATGGGTGCACCTGCAGGAGATGAAGAGGGGCGTATGAAGCCCTTGGCTAGATTTTCATCTATGTAATCCTTTAAAGCCTTTAGCTCGGGCCCCGCCAGGGGGTAGATCTTACCAAAAGGTATCTCTGCTCCAGGCAATAATTCAATTGGACAATCATATGGACGGTGAGGAGGAAGCTGGTCAGCGTTCTTCTTGTCACATAAATCCACATAGTCCTGGTATACAGCTGGTAGTTCAGGGACTGACATGATTCCTTTAGGAACAGAGCAAGCTGAAACTTTTGGACTCATCTGTTTCTCTGGAAAGTGTAATTCCTTGGTCTCCCAGTTAATGGTAGGATTCTGAGCCTGCAGCCATGGTAGCCCTAGAATAATGGGAAAGTGGGGAGAAGAGATAAGCATAAAGGACAGTTTCTCTTGATGATCTTTACCCATAAGAACCCTCAAAGGCTCTGTTTCCTGATCCACTGGTCCAGAGGTCAGCAGGGAGCCATCCACAGTTTCCATCTGTACTGGAGTAGCCTTCTTCACTGAACGTATTCCCTGTTTCAGAGCAAAGGAGACATCCATAAAATTTCCACTTGCCCCTGAGTCGATCATAGCAGAGTTAGACACCCAAGCTGAGTCAACCCAGAGTTTGATGGAAAGAAAGCAATGAGAATTGTTTTTCTTACAACTCAGCTGGGACACCGCTGAGGAAACTTGAAAAATGGCAGCGTTTACACAGTCAACGTCCTCAGAGGTAACGGAGTTTAAGTCCGAGAAATCAAGATCTGTTGCTGCAGATCTCTCTGGAGCCTGAGGCTCGGACCTGACAGATCCCCTCTCGCAACACTCACAATGAATGAGTGCTGCAGTAGTCTTACGAGAACGGCTGGGGCAGTTTATAATGAAGTGCCCTGACTTACCACAATAGAAACATAGATTCTCCTTAAAACGATGTTCCTTGCGTGCATCACTAACCCGTCGTTGTAAAGAGTCTACCTGCATGGGTTCAGGTTCCCGTGTAATCCTACTCAAAGGTTCCTTAGCTGGAGAGGAAGGTAGGAAAAGGTTAGTACGATTGCTTTCGAACCATCTCTCTTGCCTGCGTTCAGTCAGACGAGTATCAATACGGATGCAGTAGTTAATAAAGTCACCTAACGCAGTGGGAGGGTCGGCACGAGCAAGTTCATCCTTAATCAGTGGAGATAACGCCTTTCGAAAAATAGATTTTTTGGCGGAACTGTCCCAGGTGGTATCAAGGGCCCATCTCCTGAAATCCAAGGTATATTCAGCTACCGAGTGCTTACCTTGGCGCAAAGCTAACATGGCTGCTTCAGCTGTTGCACCTCGATTGGGGTCATCAAACACCTGCCCCATGGCTGAAATAAAATCATCAAGGTGATTCAAACAATCATCCTCAGTCTCAATCAGAGGGTTTGCCCACATTAAAGCCTTGTTGGTAAGCAACATAATTATAGTAAGCACCTTAGATCGTTCAGTGGGAAATTGTGAAGCATGTGCAGAAAAAAAAAGATTGCATTGATTAATAAATCCCCTGAATTTCTCACGTTCACCGCCAAAACGAAAAGGGGGCAACTTGGGAATCCCAGCACTCGGGGCTACGGCAGGAGCCTGGACTCGCCCCTCTAGAACCTCAATCCTGGCTCGCAAATCCTGGGTAGTCTGTCCAACCACTTGCAAATTGTGATTATTGAGGTCCTGTAGATTTGTAAAACGGGTCTTTATATTCTGCAAATCTGCAAGGATATTATCAGTCACTCCGCAAAGTTCCTTTATGCGGGCCTCCATTTTCCAGATCTTTTAAGACAGGATTACTGGAAGAAGAGGAGAGAAAAAAAACAATAGTGTTCATCTGTGGCAACACTGCAGAGAGAAAAAAAAAAATTAAGGGAACTGCTCACCTGGAATGGTTGTGAGAAGTCACAACCACTATCATCACAGAAAGTTTCAACCAGACATCTGATATCCAGAGTTACAGCAGACAAAAAAGAGAAAAGAAAGGAGAAAAAAAAAAAAAACAATAGTGTTTACCTGTGGTAACACTGCAAAAAGAAAAAACTTAAGGGAATTGCTCACCTGGAATGGTTGTGAGAAGTCACAACCACTGTCATCACAGAAAGTACAACCGGACGTCTGATATCCACAGTACAGCAGACACAGCCTTCCAGACCCAGCAGACACTAACGTTTTGGCTTCAGAATCTTGTAATGTATGTAGTACAGTTCATATAGCGTCTTGTGCTTGGGTGCGATGAAAACACAGGAGTCACAGGTTTGATATAGAAAAGTCCTGTATTACTTCATACAAGTTGGCAGAAATAGTCACACAGTTTGCAGACACAGAAACAGGAGACACAGCAGGCCAGAGTAATCCAAGCTCAGCAATCACTCTCCAATACAGATTCAGGATCTTCTTCTCTGTTACCGTAAGTCCATGCAAACGTGGGTCTTTCAAAGAGCAGGGTTCAGAGTCCACAAGTGCTTCAGAGTTCCTCAGTAGGAATAGCTGGAGTACAAGGTCCAAGGCTTACAGGAGTCAAGTCACAGGTTCACTGCAGGCTAGATTCTGAAGCACTGATTGCTCAGCTGTGGCTGCTTAAGAAGCAAAGGAGAGAATCAGGGCGGGAACATGCAAGCTGGAAACTCCATTTTGACTGAGGGCAAGATAGCTGCAGCAAGACAGAAAGTAAAATGGCTGACGAACAAACTGAGTTTCAGGAATATATACATAGAACCTTACACAGCATTTGAGGCATGATGTGAGTTGGATTTGTCTAAGTTATGGAGTGACAAGGTTCACCATCAGTACCCTATAGCATAAGTAGGCTTTTGTGTTAGCATTTGTGTTCCACATGTGGATATCTGCAGTAATATGTCACAATTATTTTGTTACAGATTTGTGACAAAGACTAATAATTTTATGGTTTTAAAGGTGACGTTTCACTTGTTTACAGTTTAGAAATAAGGGTGTAGCCTCTTATCTATGTGTAGCAGTAGGCACTTTAACATGTCAGGTTTTTTCAACATGTGTAGCTAGCTAGCAGTAATTTTTGCCGGACACACAGCAGGGGAACAGCAGGCGTTACTGAACCCCACAAACATATCAGTGATTTTTTTGATCTGTGCATCCAACACTTGTGAGCAGCAACTGGCAGTGTTGTAGCCCAGGGAGTAGAGTTCAGGTGGTAGAAAGATGAACATAACAGGAGACATGGATAACGTTGCCAACCAGTTATTTAATCTGAAACCGGACAGGCAAATTCATGCGAGATCCATGCCTTGTTCATTTTCAGAAAACTAAACCGGTCTACATTAACGGAGGATAGTCGCATGCTATGGTCTGTTAGTACACCACCTGCAGCACTAAAGAAGCGCTCCGATAATACACTGGCAGCAGGGCAAGCCAGCACCTCCAATGCATACTGGCTAAGCTCTGGCCATGTATCCAGCTTAGAGACCCAAAACTTGAATGGGGAAGAGCCATCTGGGAGTACACTGAGAGGCCAAGACATGTAGTCTGTCACCATCTTACGGAAACTTTGCCTCCTGCTGAGTGGAGCCGTCTCGGATGGTGTAGACATTGGTGGCGCTGCCACAAAACTTCGCCACATTTGGAACATACTGGTCTTGCTGTTGTGAATGTGATAGAAATGAATTCTGAGCAGAAGCTCCCTCTGGTGGTTACAAACAGTACTGAACTATCCAATGAAGATTGTGAAGATTGGAGATCAGGTGTTACTGACTGGTCTTATGTAAGGGAGGTTCCCTCCCATCAGGGTTGACGGTGATCAATTGTTCTGGTCTCATCTTTGATTCCTGTACACTTTGTAGCTTGCTGTTTCGTGCCTGCATCTTTTGCTAACAGATAAGACATTTTCTTCTTTTATTTTTTTTTTTTTGGCATATTGTCCTGCACTTCTGTGGGGGTCTGCCGGGTCCCCTTGGGGGTTTGTGCTCCTCTCAGTTTAGTTCAGCCACTGTTGTTTGTTCATTTTCCTTTTCCATTTTTTTCTGTGGCTGCTGTTTAGTTTTTGTTACACCAGAGAACTAATTAAGGTGGTAGAGGTCGTGTGATCTCAGGTGTTTTTGTAATTAGTAGAGTTGGTACTTTTCAGTGTTTTTTTGTGATTGCAGAAAGTGCCCTTCCTATCCTTTTCTATTTATGAAGTTTGGGCCCCAACATTTGCTCATACAATTTTCTGTCTGTGTCAGTATTTCTTCTTGTCTAACCACCATTACATGTTTGGGGGCTTTCTATGTTCTTTGTGGATCTGCTCCGGGGCAGATAGCTTTCCTCTTTCTATCTTTAGGTGTAGTTAGCTTCTCAGGCTGTGACGAGGCGTCTAGGACCAACGTAGGTACACTCCACGGCTGCCTTTAGTTGTGGTGGTTAGTCAGGGTACTGCAATCCCATAGATTCCAACCTCTCTGGTGTATTGCCTTTTTTGCCTGCTCTCCTCAGCTACCAAATCATAACATCTTGCCCTGTGCAGAGGCGCTGCTTGTGCTCCCTCTTGTTGCAGAGCTGTCTCCACTGCCTCGACACACAGAGCTGCTTTGTAAAGCAGTAGTAGCAGCAGTGCTCTCGGCTGGAATGGAGAACATTATGGATTGCACCAGTGTGTCTTGGTACTCCCGCATTTTACGCTCCTGGTTCAACGGTGTGATGAGGCTTTGTATGTTGTCCCGGTAGCGAGGGTCTAGGAGGGTGGACACCCAATAATCAGACGTGGTGAGAATGTGGGCGATGCGGCGGTCGTTTCTCAGGCACTGCAGCATGAAATCAACCATGTGCTGCAGACTCACAACTGGCCAAGAAACGCTGTCCCCTGCAAGAGGCGTAATCTCTGCCTGCTCTGCATCACCCCACCCTCGCTATACATACTGACTAGAGCGTTGTGTACCTCCCTCTGGAGCGATGTCTTCCTCCTCCATTGACTCCTCCTCATCCTCCTCACAAAGTGAGCCCTGCCCAGCCCTTTGTGAGGAACCACGTTGCGCTGACTGTCCAGAAGGTGATGGAATTTGTGACTCCTCATCCTCCACCTCTTCCAAAACCTCATCCCTTAGTGCTTGCATTGTTTTTTTGAAGCAGGCAGATAAGGGGGACAGTCAGACTGACTAGTGCATCATTTGCACTCGCCATCCGCGTTGACTTATCAAACGCACGCAAAACGTGGCAGATGTCCTTCATAGAGTCCTTCGCCAGTCCTTACACTGGCTGCCCATTCATTATAGTATCCAATTCAAAGTACTGGTTGTCACCCACAAAGCTCTCCACAGTGCAGCACCCCCCTACATCTCCTCCCTCATTTCTATCTATCGGCCTAACCGACTGCTGCGCTCTGCAAACCACCTTCGACTAACCTCTGCACTAATCCGTACCTCCCACTCCCGAATACAAGACTTCTCCCGTGCTGCGCCAATCCTCTGGAATGCTCTATCCCAAGAAATTAGGACTATCCGCAATTAGCATGGTTTCAGCTGCTCCCTCAAAAGACATTTGTTCAGAGCGGCCTATCACATTCACTAATCAAAGTCATTCTATGTGTAAGTCTGTGTGTGTAGCCCATTCACTATCTCCATCCATCCATCACTCCCTCAAAATGGCTGGACCATCATTGTAAATACACCATTGTATATAAACACCTGTACTTTGTATCTCCCCCACCTCATTGTAGATTGTAAGCTGTCACGAGCAGGGGCGGCTTATATTGCTTTAATTATTGTATTGTTAACGTTGTTACTTATGACTTGTGTTCTGAAACTGTTAAACTGTAAAGCGCTGCGGAATATGTTGGCGCTATATAAATAAAGATTATTATTATTATTGTTATAGAGGCCCAGTCAGTAGTGGTGAAGTGTGAACGGCGCAAATTGCGAGTTGATTGCGCCTGATGCAGCTTATACTCCATTACTGTTGGCTGCTGCTCACACAACCGCTCCAACATATGTAACGTCGAATTCCACCTGGTGGGTACGTGACATATGATGCGATGTTCAGGAAGGCGAAATCTGCATTGCAGAGCTGCAATCAGCAATCTGGCCATGATAGAACGTCGCAAGTGAGCGCACTGTAGGCGGACCTTGTGCAGCAGTGCATCAAGATCCGGATAGTCCCTCAAAAAACTCTGCACGACCAAGTTGAGCACATGTGACAGACATGGTATGTGAGTGAGGTTGCCAAGGCCCAGAGCTGCCACCAGATTTCGGTCATTGTCACACACTACCAAGCCTGGCTGGAGATTCGCTGCCAAAAACCACACGTCGCTCTCCTGCTTGATGGCATTCCAGAGCTCCTGCGCTGTGTGGCTTCGATTCCACATGGAAATTAATTTCAGGGCGGCCTGTTGACGTTTGGACACGGCTGTGCTCATATCGCTCGCAACAGGTAAGCGTTCACGAGTCCATGTGGAGGTAGACCGTGACGGCTCCTGCAGCGATGATTCTGAGGAACTGGAGTAGGAGGAGGAGTCAATGTGTACAGACTTGATTCCTGCAATCCTTGGAGTTGGCAGAACACGTACAGCGCCACTCGTAAGATCAGTACCCGGCTCCACAACATTGACCCAATGGGCAGTGAGGGAAAGTTATCGTCCCTGGCCATGGGTGTTAGAACCCTCTTGTTAGGTTTTGTTTCAGTTTGATGGTCACATGAACTGTTTTCCCTATTTTGTCTGGCTCCGCCCTTCTGGCTTTGCTTGACTTCATTGTATTATCTACTGTTAAGCTAGCCGGGTGCTTAGGTGCCTTACTCAGTCAGTTTTGCTTGATCTTCGGATCTCAAAGTATTTTGTTTTCTGTTAAATTATCCCTGCTACAATTTCTGTTAGGAGGTGTCCACCTTTTCTCCCAGTCCCTAGATCTTGTAGGGATTCCTCCCTCGCAACTATAGGTCTTCGTTCAGACTAGCTGAGGACTTTAGCGGGTCTGGTCGCAGGATCAGGTTCCCCGTTACATCGTAGGGATTCAGCTTAGTTCTATTGTAGGGACAGAATTCCCTTCTTTCCTTAGTGCTTGTAGCAGATAATAACAATGGCTACTGGTCCACGCATCGGTCGTCAGGTGGACCTTGCTACTGAGGGCGTTTACTAGCGCATGTTTAATTTTTCCCTCAACATGCTTTTGCAGACCAGGGACGGCTTGCCTGCTGAAATGAAATCGGCTTGGCACATTGTATTGTGGGACTGACAATGATATTAAGTTACGGAAACTGTCAGTCTCCACCAGCCTGAATGACAGCATTTCAAGGGACAGGAGTTTTGCAATGCCAGCATTCAGAGCCTGTGCTCGTGGATGGTTTGCCGAGTATGGCCGTCTTTTATCCCATGCCTGTGCTACCGATGGCTGTTTTGTGGCCTGGAAGTGTGAGGATGACAGGGAACTTGCTGCTGTGTGTGGAATAACACTTTGTCTCTGGACAACAGTGACCGAGGTTCTTCCATGGCGATCCTGTGAGGAAGCAGAACCAGCTGTGTGTGAGCTCGATGAAGAGGCTTCAACACAACCTGAAGATGTAGGTGCTGCTGTAGGTTGGCCTACATCTCCAGTGTGTCTTTGTAACTCAACTACGTGCTTTGTCCGCACATGTTTCCACATATTAGTGGTATTGAGGTTACTGACACTTTTACCTCTTTTTACTTTTTGATTACACAGTTTGCATTTGACATAGCAAATATCATCTGCAAGTGTGTCAAAAAAGGACCACGCAGTGCAAGTCCTGGGAGCGCACGTTTTGACTTTTGGAAGACAACTGCTCCGAACAGGTGGCAAAATGGAGGCTACAGGCAACCGAGTCTGCAGCCTAACTCTCCCTCCTGTTTGTACCGTTGGGGCAATGTCTTCCTCTATCTTCCTTCTATCACTAACCACTTCTCTAGGCCTCTCACATCTTTCAACCTCTGAGACACACAAAGGATGGTAACACCCTTGACCTGGTCTTTGTCCGCCTCTGTTCAATCTACCACCTAAATAACTCACCGCTTCCACTGTCTGACCACAACATTCTCTCCTTCACGTTCACAAATCCTCCACCACCCAGCGCACTCCTACCTACCACACATTCAGAAATCTACAAGCCATTAACCCTCAGACACTTTCAGATTCCCTACACTCATCACTGTCCCCAATCTCCTCTTTTTCCAGTCCTGATCTGGCTGTTCATCACTACAATGACACTCTTAGAAGCACCCTTGACCAAGTAGCGCCGCTCACCCTCAGAACTTCCAAACACACAGTAAAACAGCCCTGGATCACATTGCAAACTCAACTTCTTCAGCGATGCTCTAGGAGTGCTGAACGCCTTTGGAGAAAAACCCGCACACCACAAGACTTCATCCACTTTAAATTCATGTTAAGAACTTATAATGCTGCCCTTCACCTCGCCAAACAAACCTACTTCACCACCCTGATCTCCTCACTAGCCAACAACCCCAAGAAAATGTTTGACACTTTTCACTCCCTCCTCAGGCCAAAAGCACAAGCCCCTATCACAGACATTTGTGCTGACGACCTGGCCTGCCATTTTATATAAAAAATATATACTATCCGTCAGGAAATCTGCTCTCAACCACCAAGGGCTGTGACTCCCATCCCACCCTGCTGTTCCCCTGGCTAACTTTCCACATTTGATCCCATCACAGAAGAAGAAGTCTCCAGAGTCCAGACTCCTCTCTTCCTCTCGTCCGACTACATGCACTACCGACCCCATTCCCTCACATCTCCGCCAGTCTCTCTCTCCAGTTGTCACAACTCACCTAAATAAAATCTTTAATCTCTCACTCTCCTCTGGCATTTTCCCATCTGCCTTCAAACACTCCATCATTACTCCACTACAAAATAAACCCGCTCTCGACCCTTCCTGCACAAACAAATACAGACCGGTCTCCAATCTCCCCTTCATCTCTAAACTTTTGGAGCGCCTAGTCTTCTCCCGCCTCACCCGTTACCTCTCCAATCACTCCCTCCTAGACCCTTCACAGTCCAGCTTACGCCCCCTACATTCGCCAAAAACTGCCGTCATCTAAGTGAGCAATGACCTTCTTACAGCAAAACGTAACGGTGACCACTCTTTGCTCATTCTTCTCGACCTTTCTGCAGCTTTCGACATGGTTGACCACTGTCTCCTACTGTCTAGGCTCCACTCACTAGGTATTAAGGACACTGTTCTCTCCTGGTTCTCCTCCTATCTTTCTGACCGCTCCTTCAGTGTTTTGTTCTCTGGCTCCACGTCATCTTCTCTTCCTCTCACTGTCGGTGTACCCCAGGGCTCAGTCCTTGGCCCCCTTCTCTTCTCTCTCTACACAGCCCCAATTGGACAGACCATCAGCAGATTTGGCTTTCAGTACCATCTTTATGCTGATGACACACAACTATACACGTCATCCCCGACCTCACCCCCGCTGTACTACAGAACGCCACCGACTGTCTGTCCGCAGTCTCCAACATCATGTCCGCTCTCTATCTGAAACTCAACCTCTCAAAAACTGAACTTCTTCTGCTCCCGCCGTCTACTAAACTCCCTAAATTTGACATATCCCTCTCCGTGGGCGGCACCATAATAACACCCCGGCAGCAGGCTCGCTTTCTGGGTGTTATGTTTGACACCAATCTCTCCTTCACCTCCCATATACAATCTCTTGCCTGCTCTTACCGCCTACACCTAAAGAACATCTCTAGAATCCGCCCTTTTAGCACCATGGAAACAACAAAAACCCTCACTGTAGCATTGATCCACTCACGCCTGGACTACTGCAACGCTCTATTACTTGGCCTCCCCATTACTCGACTATCCCCTCTCCAGTCCATCCTTAATGCAGCAGCCAGGGTAATCCATCTGGCTAATCGGTACTCGGACGCGTCCGCTCTTCGCCAGTCCTTACACTGGCTGCCCATTCATTATAGTATCCAATTCAAAGTACTGGTTCTCAGCCACAAAGCTATCCACAGTGCAGCACCCCCCTACATCTCCTCCCTCATTTCTATCTATCGGCCTAACCGACTGCTGCGCTCTGCAAACGACTTTCGACTAACCTCTGCACTAATCCGTAACTCCCACTCCTGACTCCAAGACTTCTCCCGCGCTGCGCCAATCCTCTGGTATGCTCTACCCCAAGAAATTAGGACTATCCACAATTTGCATGGTTTCAGGCGCTCCCTCCAAACACATTTGTTCAGAGCGGCCTATCACATTCACTAATCAAAGTCATTCTATGTATTCTGTGTAAGTGTGTGTGTGTGTGTCTAGCCCATTCACTATCTCCATCCATCCCTCACTCCCTTAAGATGGCTGGACCATCATTGTAAATGCACCATTGTATATAAACACCTATACTTTGTATCTCCCCCACCTCATTGTAGATTATAAGCTGTCACGAGCAGGGGCGACTTATTTTGCTTTAATTATTGTATTGTTAACGTTGTGTAAGCTTTTCAGGGGATATAGCTCTGGGATCGCCGTCTGGGTAGACAGAGTGGCACGGAAACAGTTCATTCACAGCAGTACTGGTGCAACTGGCCGCAACCAGTTTTATTTAAAGTCAAAAGCAAACAAGACATAAAACAAATCATAAACAGAAGACCTGGGCTTGTCTAGCCACTTACTACACTTAGATAGATTTCCCTATCTATCCGGGTCCCGACTCTAACAGCCGGGGCCAAAACAACACATATGTTCAGCATTTACCAGCATGGAGTTTCACAGAGTCTCCTCCTTGTGTCTGAAGGCACCTTCAACGTCCAGACTTGAGAGAGCTCCCCTCCTATTCAGCAGCTATCCGCATGGATTCTCACAGAGACTACTCCTGTGTCCGGGGTACATCGAGCACCCAGACTGAGACAGCTCATACTCCTGGAGACACCTTCTGTGCCTGGACCCCTCCTGTGTCCAGACTAAGCGAGCTCTCTGACTGTGTTCGCAGACACCTACTTCTGGTCTCCTAATTAACAGCTGAATGGTTTCAGGCCTGAGCTGCAAGTGTGTACTGAATGTAGGGTGTAGTGACCTTTCTCTACCACTAGGTTTACAAAGCCACACATTTCCCTTATACCATACAGCACAGTACCTAGGTGAAATGTACACCCCATTCGACACATATTCCTTCACTGTCTCACATATCCCCCCCTCTTCTCCAGACCGGAGGGCTGGTCATCCAGACCGGAGGGCTGGTCAACAATCCAAAAGAGACAGTGAACTCTGGACCAGTCATGGCCTTCATCAGCTTCATCTTCACTACTGTCATCTGTATCTTCACCTGAGCCATAGCCAACATCAGCTTTCTCTTCATCTGAAGCATCCGCACTACCCTGTACCCTCCCAGGCCTATGCTCTCTGCGGGCCTCGGGTATCCTGCACGGTTTCATCTTAACCTTAGGGCCGGGCTCAGTTTCGATATAGTGCCTGGCCAGAGAAGTACGACCCGGCACATCAGAACACTTCTGCTGACTCTTCCTCAGAAACTCACGTACCTCCTGTCCTTGGTGCACTGACCATGTGTCACCAACTATCACAGGAGGTATAGGGGGTTTTTCACTTTTCTCTAGTTCCCCTTGAACCTTCTTTAGCACATCTACTTTCTCACGAAGATGCTCATAGCTTTCATCACACTCCTTCATCACAGTTTGGAGTTTTTTCTGAGAAGTAATCAATTCATCTGGTACCTGTGCAACCACTTTTCCTTGATCCTGCAAGGTACTATATACACTTTCCCCTTCATTTCGTGCTCTCTGGAGCAACTGCTGGAACCGCTCACGTTCCCGGCAAAAAATGCCACATCCAGTTCACACTGCTGCAGCTGCTCGCGTAACGCAACATTTTCAGTCTTTATTTCTTTGGTGGAGACCTCATGGAGACGCATCTTCTCCTGTAGCTGTTGGACGTCCTTTACGTCCTCGGCCCCTTCTTCAGGCTCTTCTGGTAGAACATGCTCAGAAGCCGTACCGTCAGTCTTACATTCTACCTCTTCAGTCACATCACTATGGTATCCAATATCTCCATTTATTCCAGCTTTCAAGTTCTCCTTGATAGCTGCATCTGTATACTCAGAACCCACCGGATTCTTCTCTTCCACCACGTTCTGCATCCCATCTGAGCTCCCGTGTGTCTGCAGCGGCAACGGAGTGACACACCGCTTTTCCCATTTTTTGGGACGTGGCTCCGATGTAGACTCCATGAAAGTGCGCTTGAGCTCACCAATGCCAGCCTGATGTCTCAAAATCTCATCTTGTGATTTATCCAGATCCTTGGTATCACTCGGGAACACTGCTGGGGCTCCGGGCGCCGAACTTCCAGCCTGAGCTTCACGAGTTGCAGCTACTGATCCGGACCGTAACCCATCCACGCCGCTGTCTTTGGCAGAAACAGATTCCTGGACAGAGTCAGTCCCCATATCTTCAGTCTTGTTCCTCACAGCTTCACTTGAGACCTCAGCTTCTGATGAGGCATCTGGCTTGGTGACCACCACTTCCATGGCTTTTTCCACCTCTGCAGCATTACCTTCAGAGTCCTGGGCATGATGCAGCTCCATACCATACATTGATAACTTCTCATCTTCGACAGCATCCACTTGTGCTGTGTTCAGTTTCAGAGTCCTGCCTTTAAAGCTCAGCTCTCCTCCTTTCACCTTAGTCTTCGCCAGGGAATTGGCCAACTGTAAAACATCTTCAGATGCCATCTTCTGTCCGGCTGTAAGGTCAGCATCAGCTTTCTTCTCAGGACTCTCAACCTCCTCTGCTACCATGCCTTCCTCATTTGCACTGGTTGCTTGATCGTCATCAGATGATTCACTATCACTATCCCTGTCTGACCCCTTTTTCTCAGCCACATCCGGCTCACCTTCAGGGTTATACAATTCATTCTCATTCTCATCCTGCTCACTTTCAGGGGTATACAATTCATTCTCATTCACATCCTGATCTGGAACCTTAGTTAACATGTCATCCACAACATTAACTTCACCATCTGGTCCCTCAAGTATGTGACTATGTGACAACCCCAGCACTATACTTCTATATAGCTCAGGTACTAGGAGCTGGCTCACAACCTCTCCCTGGACTTCAGTGTCCCTATACAACAGGTGAGTGTTTATGGCAACATGAGGAAACCTCTCCTCATAGCCAGGCTCTTGGGAAACCTCATTTAGAACAATTATATTTTCCTGTGCCGTTTCAAGAGTGGGGTCTCGCCATTGCTCACTCTCAAAATTGTCACAGGACACAGGTAAGTCAGGGACACTCGATTCCCGAGAACCACCATCCTCGTCTCCCAACATCACCTGCAAAGGAATTTCATCTCTATCACAGTCATCATCATTATCAATATCATTATCATGATTAGGATCAGTATCATCATCACTATCATGATCATCATTATCAGTATCAGCATCATTATCATGATCATCATCATCATCATTATCAGTATCAGCATCATTATCATGATTATCATCATCATCATCATATAAGTTTAACGGCCCACTAGCATTGTGTTCCGCCCCTCGGGACTGCGCACCCTCAGTAGGAGCTTCATCACACTGTCCATCAGAAACATTTTTCCCCCAGAGATCCTTAGACCGGGGAAAGTCATTACCCAATATGACTGGGTGCACCAGGTTCTTCACTACCCCCACTTCACATGAAACCTCCCCGCGTTTGGGGATCAAGTCCACGGCAGTCTCTGGGTAGACTTTGGTGTCTCCATGGATGCACACCACACTCAGGTGTTTATCAGGGATGAAGTCCCTATCAATCAGGCTGTCACATACGGAAGTCACTGGACTCTCTGAGTCCAAGAGGGCCTGTGCTGGGCAGTCATTTACAACCACCGGGGACCCCTGTGGTCCAGTCTCTTCAGCTGAGGTGGACACACACAGGCTCTGCGCAGGGAGAGAGGGATCCGCCAACATCACAACACATAGGCTCCCCCTCTATTGGACAGTTGGCTGCAATTTCACGACATCTCCAACACTGTCCATCACACTCTCCCACCCATGCGACCCCAACAGCTGGAACGCTCTTACCGGGAGAGTTCGGCGTCCAGGAACTCTGAAGTGACGACCTCTCAGATGGCTGTCATGGAGGCAGTCTTTGGTGCCGAAGGCCCTCTCCATCAGGCTGACCAGACGATTGGCGTCCTGGTGGTCTCCTTGTCCGACCTATGGCTGTACCTCAGGAGTACGTGCTTGGGTGTAGCGGTCCACTATCACCTTTTCAACTCCATAATCAGGTTTGCTGACTGCAGACTCCCAACTGCATCTCCAGTCATGAACTCCCCTGGCACGGGCTGTCACCGTAACACCCAGCCGGGTAAGAATCTCCACTTTCAGCTTGGCATAGTCTTGGCTGTCCTGCTCGCTCAGGTCAGCATAGGCCCTTTGGGGTTCTCCAATCAGATAGGGTGCGACCATCATGGCCCATTCAGATAGGGGCAGATTCTCCTTCTCTGCCAGTCCCTCAAACCTAGTGAGATATACCTCCACATCATCACGAGGTGTCATCTTTTTCAGGGACCGTCTTACCGCCTTCTTTACAGCGGACAATGCAGGTGACTTTGCAACACCACTTTGGGACGATGCGCCGCAAGTCCCCTGCAGTGCTGCAACCTGCTCAAAAAACAACCGGTCATTCTCCTGCTGCTGCTGCTGCTGCAGGAATTGCTGCTGGGCCTGCTGCATGCGCTGCTGGTGCTGCAGGCGCTGCTGCTCCATGCTCTGCTGCATGCTTCGCTGGGCCTGGACCAGGTACTCAACGAGCTCCTCCATACTGCCGGACTTATCTGTCTCAACCACGGCAGTCTTATGTTGCACATTAACTTGCGCCATTTGTTCAAACAGCACCTCCATGCTGTCAGACTTCTCTGTCTCAACAACGGCAGTCTTCACTCAAGACATACACACTCCACAGTCTTTTCCACAGAAAATTCAGCCTTGCTGTGCAGACACTTTTTTTTTTCTCTGCAAACTCTATTAGGGCCACTGTCTCTTTAAGACTGCTCCAACAGACGTTTCTTCTTTATTGACACACTTTTTTTTTTTTTTTCTTTGCAAAGTCTATTAGGGATACTGTCTCTTTAAGACTGCTCCAATCAGACGTTTTTGCTGACACACTTTTTTTTTTCTCTGCTGCTGCTTCAACAGACTTCACCTTTATTGCTGTCTCTCGCCACTGTGCTGCACGCACATTCCAGCACCAATTGTATCAGCCACTGTGCTGCCCCAGCATTCTCCGCCAATTGTAAGCTTTTCAGGGGATATAGCTCTGGGATCGCCGTCTGGGTAGACAGAGTGGCACGGAAACAGTTCATTCACAGCAGTACTGGTGCAACTGGCCGCAACCAGTTTTATTTAAAGTCAAAAGCAAACAAGACATAAAACAAATCATAAACAGAAGACCTGGGCTTGTCTAGCCACTTACTACACTTAGATAGATTTCCCTATCTATCCGGGTCCCGACTCTAACAGCCGGGGCCAAAACAACACATATGTTCAGCATTTACCAGCATGGAGTTTCACAGAGTCTCCTCCTTGTGTCTGAAGGCACCTTCAACGTCCAGACTTGAGAGAGCTCCCCTCCTATTCAGCAGCTATCCGCATGGATTCTCACAGAGACTACTCCTGTGTCCGGGGTACATCGAGCACCCAGACTGAGACAGCTCATACTCCTGGAGACACCTTCTGTGCCTGGACCCCTCCTGTGTCCAGACTAAGCGAGCTCTCTGACTGTGTTCGCAGACACCTACTTCTGGTCTCCTAATTAACAGCTGAATGGTTTCAGGCCTGAGCTGCAAGTGTGTACTGAATGTAGGGTGTAGTGACCTTTCTCTACCACTAGGTTCACAAAGCCACACATTTCCCTTATACCATACAGCACAGTACCTAGGTGAAATGTACACCCCATTCGACACATATTCCTTCACTGTCTCACAGTTGTTACTTATGACTTGTGTTCGAAACTGCTAAACTGTAAAGCGCTGTGGAATATGATGGCGCTATATAAATAAATACTATTATTATTATTATTCCTCTGAGCTGCTCCCACCACCTTCCTGTTCCTCACGCCATGTTGGGTCTTGGACCTCATCATCTCCACTACCCTCTTCCAACACCTGCTGCTGTTGGGTGGTCTGGCCAGCACCATGCTCAACAGAAACTGGCACCTGAGTCTCATCATCATCAGATGCGTTCTGCGGTGTGCTGACCATCGGCACTGTCTCACCCGCCTCTTCAGATTCAGAGAGACACAGCTGTTGTGCATCACTGCATACTCCCTCTTCTTCACATTCCAGAATGCTGCTTGGCTGGGCCCCTGTTTGCAAGCCAACAGATTCTGAGAACAGAAGCTGACACTCAGCTGGCTCCTGTACAGAACTCTCTGACTGCCTGGGCAATTTGGCAGGCGGTGAAGAGACAGATGGTTGCTCAACAGTGCTGTGGTCCTGAGAGGAGGTGGAAGCAATTGAAGTCGATGCATTGGCTACCATCCAACCAACAACGGCTTCAATTTGTTCTTCCCGCAGCAGGGAGGTACGCCGACCTCCTACAAAAGTGCGCATAAAGGAACGCTCACGGGGAAAACTGGTGGATGCTGTGTCACTGGGGGCGGCAGCAGCCACAGAATCCCCACGTCCTCTCCCTGCTGAAACTCCACGGCCACGACCACGTGCCTTACTCCCTGCCTTCTTCATCTTGGTAGATTGATAAAGAAAGTCTGAAAAGTTATAAGGCCTAAGTGTGGTTATTCCGCAGAGACTGCAGTGAACACTGCACACAACTGTTCACTAGGTGTGAAAGGCCCCTTTGTGTACTTCTATAGTGTTTGCAACCAATGTATTGCCTGGAAGTGCTGTTAGCACAGTCAACACTTGCTCCTGTGTTACTGGGGTTCAGTAATGTCAGCTGTTCCCCTGCTGTGTGTACGGCAAAAAGTCCTGCTGCCTCCACCCTGTTCTCTTCTCATCCGTGGGCTCCAACACCGCCAGTTGTTGCTCGGAAGTACTTGGCACGGGTACTGACTCCTGCCCAGCCTGGTTACAGCACGACAGCTGTTTCCTGGCAGTGTCAACGTCAATTAGCCTCCAATAAGTTGTCCTGTCGTGTTGCATTCTGGTTAGCCGACTATATGGTGCCTGCAGTTTAGGTCATTCCTATGTGTGCTGTGGGATATGTAAATAAAGGCTGTTTCCGTTGTGACAATAGGACAAGCACCCACTGTAGGACTGTGTGATTCGGTAACTGCGGACGGCTTGCGGACTGTCAACTTACATTTTCATGGGTGCCTTCTGCTACCCGTCCGGGTTCCAGTACCGACAACTGGTTCTCCTCAGTGCCTTTGGCCTAGGTGCCTCCATCTCGGTATCCGAGTTCCAGCAACGTCTGCTGGTCCTTGGTAGTGCTTTGGACCACAGGTACCTCCTGCTTAGTAACCGTGTCCCAGTAACGTCAGCTGGTCCTCGGTTGTGCCATTGGCTCTTTTCCTTCTGCTGCCCCTCCGGGTTCCAGCACAGTCAGCTGTTCCTCATTACTTGCATTGGCTCTTGTACCTTCTGCTACCCGTCCGGGTTCCAGTACCGTCAACTTGTTCTCCGCAGTGCCTTTGGCCTAGGTGCCTCCATCTCGGTATCCGTGTTCCAGCAACGTCTGCTGGTCCTTGGTAGTGCTTTGGAGCACAGGTACCTCCTGCTTAGTAACCTTGTCCCAGTAACGTCAGCTGGTCCTCGGTTGTGCCATTGGCTCTTTTCCTTCTGCTGCCCCTCCGGGTTCCAGCACAGTCAGCTGGTCCTCGTTACTTCCATTGTCTCTTGTACCATCTGATACCCGTTCGGGTTCCAGTAACGTCAGCTGGTTCTCGGAAGTTAGTCAGCCTTCTTGTACCTTCAGCTACATTTACAAATTGAATATTTTTTAAATGTTTTGTTGGGTAATCACTATGGATCTCCAACAATGAAGACGACGACCCTGATGACCACCCCGAAGAAGATGACGACCACAAGGACGACGAGCATGAAGCCAACCAGCCTGAACACCATCACAAAGAAGAAATAAAAGATTACCCAGAAGAAGATCACCAACAGGACAAAGAAGGTTAAGACAAACTACAAGATACAGAACAAGAGACAGAAGAACAATAAGCAGAAGATCAAAAAGCAGAAGAACATGAAGTATAAGACCAAAATGAAGAGCAAAATATATGCTCTAAATTATAAGCAGAAGAAGACTAAGCAGTGTATGGGGGTGAGTCCGTTCCTCCTCGTGGTGCCCCTGGAAAATGCCTGCTGCTGCAGGCTAAACTGAACACGGACAAATACTGTTGTAATTTAAATCTTTTGTGACAGCAAGAACGCAAGGATGAAAAATTCATACTTTTACAGATTACAAGTACAGGAATCTCTGTCACAAATAAGAATATGATGAAGATGAAGTAGAAGATGAAGAAGAATAATAGTTTAATAAGAACAATATATAATAGTTAAGTTAACAAAAAGATGAATAGCAATAAGTTTAAGAAGAAGATAAAGAAGGTGAAGATGAAGAATAATTTGATGAAAAAGATGATGGCTGAGATTATGAAGGAGAAAGTGTGGCAAAAGTAAAAGGTGAGGAGCATGGAAGTTGTGAAACATACATATTTGCCAAAATAGAAAAAAGGTTAACAATATTGTCAATTTGTTAGTCAATGCGAACATCTTTAAAAAAAAAATATTAATGCTATTCCATTTGATTGGGTTAAATATCTATGCCTTTAATGTCTCCTCAACCTCCCCAATACATTCTACATTACTCTTTGTTGTTTTCCTTCATGTACAATTAACCAACAAGGCAAGAATGGGCTTTTTTTAATTCCGATATTTTTTTCCCATAGACTTACATTGGATTTCCGGTATCGGTATCGGGTATCGCCGATATTTCTTGTGTATCGGCGATACCATTCCGATCCGATACTTTTGGATATCGGAAAGTATCGCTCAACTCTAATCACCACTAATAAGTAATCTTATCAGGAATAGACCAGAATATAAAAGACCGTTTTTTTAACGCGTGACCTCTGCATCTAGCATTTTCTCTTCAAACAAACATAATTTTAACAATCATTAAAATTATACTTGCATATTACATCTCAAACCTTTTATAATGTAATGTGTTCATTGAAGTCATATTAAAATTGAAAAAAATGAATAACTTAGATTTCAAACATTAATTTGCACCATATGGTTTCTACTTATTACAGATGCTAATTTTCCAGGTTATTATTTTTCAATCACATTCAAAATATGCCAAGACCCTTGAATTAAGGAGATCCTAAAATAGTACGCCTGGAGTTAGAAGCAGTCAGCTAGCGTGACAGGTTTCTAAATCTTGCTAGATAAGAAATTAAGCATATAGACAGTAAATGATTATTTTAGCTTGTTTAATATATAGTTGGCTCAATGCAAAATATTAGGGAAAAAAAGTCTTGAGTAGCCATAAGATCTGGTGAATAAATTTTATGTAAAAAGAAAGGTTTAAAGTGACCTCTAGTGGCCTCAGAAAATAAGGCTGCGCTGTAGAACAAATTGATACAGCACACATTTACTAATCTTGCCCAATTTTGAACCCATGGCATAAATATATGTTTCCCATTTTTGCTAATTATGTACACGGTACAATTTCTTGTCCTGAAGGAAAATTGTAGTTAACATAAATATAATATGAATATACATGAATATAATATAATAGTAAATGTGACATTCCTTATGAATGCTCAGAAAGTTTAACAACTCTAAATCAGATTTCTCTGGTAGTAGCAATGGTGTTCAAAAGGGCGTAGCTTGTAGACAACCAGTTATGCCAGTTGCCTACCTACCACTTTTAAAAAAGTCTCAATGGTCAGTGGAAGTCACTAACCACTGAATTACAAGCATTTGAAGATGGAAAAATCTTAACCCTTAAATGTTGAGGTAATTTTTGTATGGCTGCCATTCATTGAATGCCCTCGGATTGAATCATCAAATTATTACATTTTCCAAAACTTGTGGGTGTCAAAAATTTGTTATACTCATGTGTAATCAATCGCCAATAAGAAAACGATTAAAACAAACTTGATCTTTGCATTTTCTGTAAAAATAAGAGATTTCTAAACACTGGGGTATAGGAAACCCCACCTCACCAGTTGAGGGTTAAATTTATAAGGAAAATTGAGTGAAAAGGAAAATAGGTGGAAGATGGGGGCTGAAGTGAAACTCTGGGCTACCGGGCTACCAGCTCTAGAAGAAACTGCAGTATTTGTCTATTTAAGTTTATAGGAACATTCTGCAGTTCTCTCCACAGCTAGGAGGCATGGACACCATTCATGTAGGAAAACCTCACAAGAGCTGTTGGCAAATATGAGGTCAGGAAATCTCAGCTCTTCTTATAGGTTCCAGTTGTCAGACCAACATATATCAGACATTTATAGCATATTCTTAGGATATGCCATAAGAGGCCAAAGTAGGAACAGCCATATAAGTTGTCAATCTGTTATTTAACCTCTTTACCCCCTGAAGGTCATTGCACGTTAGTGACCAGGCCAATTTTTACAATTCTGACCACTGTCAATTTATGTGGTTATAAGTCTGGAAAGTTTCAACATATACTGGTCATTCTCAGAAAGTTTTTTCGTGGCACATTGTACTTCATGATAGTGGCAAAATTTCTTCAATATGACTTGCGTTTATTTGTGAAAAGGATGGAAATTTGGCAAAAATGTTGAAAATTTTGCAATTTTCCAACTTTGAATTTTCATGCCCTTCAATAACAGAGCTATGTCACACAAATAGTAAATAAGAAACATTTCCCACATGTCTACTTTACTTTCCATTCCTTTTGTTAGGAAGTTACAAGGGTTAAAATTTGACCAACGATTTTTCATTTTTCCAACAAAATTTACAAAACCATTTTTTTAGGGACCACATCACATTTGAGGTCACTTCGAAGGGTCTATATGATAAAATATACTCAAAAGTGACAACTTTCTAAAAACTGCACCCCTCAAGATGTTCAAAACCACATTCAAGAAGTTTATTACCCCTTCACGTGCTTCACAGGAATTTTTGGAATGTGGAAAAAAAATGAACATTTAACTTTTTTTCACAAAAATTTACTTCAGATGCAATATTTTTTATTTTAACAGGGGAAACCAGAAAAAGTGGACCACAAAATTTGTTGTGAAACTTTTTATGAGCATGCCAATGTCCCATATGAGGAAGAAAACCACTGTGTGGGTGCATGGCAGGGCTCGGAAGGGAAGGAGCGTCATTTGACTTTTTGAATGTAAAATTTCCTGGAATCATTAGTGGAATTCATGTCCTGCTTAGAGAGCCCCTGATGTGCCTAAACAGTGGAAACCCCCCACAAGTGACCATATTTTGGAAAATAGACCCCTTAATGAATGTATTTAATTGTATGGTGAGCACGTTAAACCCCCAGGTTCTTCACAGAACTCTATAAAGTTGAGCCGTGAAAATAATAAAATCACATTTTCCTCACAAAAACGTTATTTTAGCCACAAATTTGGCATTTTCTTAAGGGTAACAGAAAAAAAAATTGGACCA
Organism: Oophaga sylvatica; assembly: GCA_033576555.1. Classification (NCBI taxonomy): domain Eukaryota; kingdom Metazoa; phylum Chordata; class Amphibia; order Anura; family Dendrobatidae; genus Oophaga; species Oophaga sylvatica. The sequence goes on along the minus strand of JARQOD010000004.1, from coordinate 54,504,869 downwards.
TACAATTTGTTTTGCAATTTCTCCTGAGTACGCCGATACCCAATATGTGGGGAAATACTACTTTTGAGGCACAGTGCAACGCTCGGAAGGGAAGAGGCACCATATTGGAGTTAATCTTTTGATGGAATGGTTTGAGGGTGCCATTTCACATTGGCAGAGCCCCTGAGGTGCCAGAACAAGAAAAACCCCTATATGTCAACTCATTTTACAAACTACACTCCCCAATGAATTCATTTACTGATGGAAGATCATATTGACGCCACATGTGCCTCACAGAGTTTTATACCACTGAGCGGTAAGGAAAGAATAAATTACAAGTTTTTAACTTTTCTAAATGCTAATAGGAATTTTTTTTTTACAAAAATCTGAGGCCCATTTTTCCTGAGTGCACCAATACCTTATATGTAATCGGGAAATATTTTTCTGGTACAGTGCAAAGCTCAGAAGGCAAGGAGCGCCAGATTTTACTGTTATGGTTTGCAGGTGCCATCACCCACTGCAAGAGCCCATGAGGTGCCAGAACAGCAGAACCCCCCATAAGTGACCCTAGTTTACAAACTACACCTCTCAATGAATTCATCTAGGGGTGCAGTGATCATACTGATACCACAGGTGTGTCAAAGAATTTTATACCAATAGGCAGTGAAGACAAAATAACTACATTTTCACCATCAAAAATTTGTTTTAGCCCAAGATTTTACATTTTCACACACAAAATGGGCAAAAATGGCACCAAAATTTGTTCCACAATTTCTACTGAACGTGGCAATACCCCATATGTGGCTGTACAGTACTACTTAGCCACAAACTCTGGAGGAACAGAGCGCTATTTGCCTCCTGGACTGAAGATTTTCCTAGAACAGTTTGTGGACTCCATATACAGAGTCCCTAATTGCTAGAAGAGCAGAATCACCCTCTCAAGTGACCCCATTTTGGAAATTATACCCCTTGGAAAATTTATCTACAGGTGTAGTGACAATTTTGACTCCATGGGTTTATTTCAGAAACAAGCAGCAATGAATGTTGTTGAGTGAAAATTGCAAACTACCGTTGTAGTGACCAGTGTGCTGTAGTGAATAGTACATTGTAGTGACCAGTACGTTGCAGTCACCAGTATGTTGCAGTCACCAGTATGTTATCCCCAATCCATGCTTATGAAGGCATGCACCCGTAAGTTAGGCGGACTCTCATTGCTTTCGAAATGCGAAACGTAGACGCAATATGTCGTTTAGGTACACTGTGGTCTTAGAAGGGAGGGAGGGGGCATTTGGATTTGGGAGTGCAGAATTTGCTGAATTTCATTTGGCGGTTGAGAAATCATTTCACTTTCCTAGAGCCTTTGTGCTACCATTAACATGGAAGCCCCCTATATTTCCATTACCAGATGACGGACTTGAGTCAGGGCTTGCTTTTTTTGTGGATTGATTTGAAGCTTTTATTGGGAACATTTAACATAACGTTTGTGATCACATTTATCCGGCGCTCTACACTGAGCACTTACTTTGGGGTGTCCATCTAAATTTCTGAGTGACATAATTCAGATGAAACTCCTGAGCGATCCATTCACTATAATGAGTCAGCAGACTACGTCTGGCCTGTGTTCAGCAATGTCCATCTTTTCAAAAGTGCACAAAACTGGCCGACGGCACTTTTATGCTATCCTAAAAAGACGGACACCACTGGATCAAAGGACTGTTGACGTCCACATTGCCTCCATCTGATTCACGTATTTCAGAGATTTACACAGAAACCTCAGTGTAAGCGCTCAGCACAGAGGGCAGGATAAATGTGCGCCAAGCCTTACTGTGATCTTTGGGAGGCAGACTGGAAAAAATCAACAGCATGTGAAGAATTAGTTTTATTTATCTTTTACGCCATTACCAAATATGTGTACTTTTATTGTTAATATTTTTTTTATTCAAATATTTATTTAGAGATAAAATATCTTTTGATTTTTTTATTATTTTTTTATATTTTTACAATTATATAAAAACATTTTTTAAATTTTTTCTAACTTTCTTTATTTAGCCCCACAATGGGACAATCATTTTTTGAAGGCTGATTGCTTCTACAACATGGAGATGCTGCAGCATCCTCATGCTGTAGAAACTGTCAGCTCTGCACTGACAGACAAACTTGCTCATCGTATACTGGGCATGATGAGCAAGTTTTCTAGGTCTGGTGACCCGGATGTCATCATGACAACATCTGGTCACCATGGCAACGATCTGGACCCCACGTCACGCCTCGGGATCTCCAATCCAAAGGCAGAGGCCCTCTGTCGGCTACCAAAATGCTACAATCTCGTTCGATCGTAGAATTTCAGAAGTTAAAGTGCAGTGAGCAGTCTGTGACCACTTCTGGCACTTAGTAACATGTCAGAATCAGCTGACACCTGGCGGCAATTGCCCGCACAACCCCCCGTGTGCACAGGTGATTGTGCAGACGTAATAATCCATTAAAGTTCAAATAGGCCCAGGGCACAGGGACGTATTATTACGTCTAATATCAGAAAGGGGTTAAAGCTTTTAATTTTTTACCCTTATAACCAAAAAAAGTTATTACTGTGCAGAGTGAAGTATAGCAGCAATATTTCGGGTAATGTACCCTTCATCAGGCTTGGAAAAGAGTATGTGTGGAGTGTCTTTCTTGGATTAAAACAATGCAAAACATTCACTGGTATCAGTATATGAAGGTATAAAAACATTGGACTGCCTAAGAATACAAAGAGAGTATAGAAATGCAGTATGAATAAGCATTTATTTTCTTCTTTGCAACAAAAATTGGAGTTTGATCAACCAACCTTTTGTATATTGGGAATAATATCTTGGTTCCCTTAACCTCTTCATGACCCAGCCTATTTTGACCTTAATGACCTGGTTATTTTTTGCAATTCTGACCACTGTCCCTTTATGAGGTAATAACTCAGGAACGCTTCAACGGATTCTAATGATTCTGAGAATGTTTTATCATGACATATTGGGCTTCATGTTAGTGGTAAATTTAGGTCAATAATTTTTGCATTTATTTGTGAAAAATCGGAAATTTGGCAAAAATTTTGAAAATTTTGCAATTTTCAAATTTTCAATTTTTATTCTGTTAAACCAGAGAATTATGTGACACAAAATAGATAATATATAATATTTTCCACATGTCTACTTTACAGCAGCACAATTTTAGAAACACAATTTTTTTTGTTAGGAAGTTATAAGGGTTAAAAGTTGACCAGCGATTTCTCATTTTTACAACGAAAAAAACATTTTTTTTAGGGACCACCTCACATTTGAAGTGAGTTTGGGGGGTTAATATAGCAGAAAATAACCAAAAATGACACCATTCTAAAAACGGCACCCATCAAGCTGATCAAAACCACATTCATGAAGTTTATTAACCCTTCAGGTGCTTCACAAGGGCTGAGTTTGGAGAGCCCGTGATGTGCCTAAACAGTGGAAACCCTCCACAAGTGACACCATTATGGAAACTAGACCCCATAAGGAACTTATCTAGATCTGTTGTGAGCACTTTGAACCCTGAAGTGTTTCACTAAAGTTTATAATGCCTGGGTGTGAAAAAAAAATCCACAAAAATGATTTTTAGTCCCCAATTTTTGATTTTTCCCAAGGAAATTGGACCCCAAAAGTTGTTGTCCAATTTGTCCTGAGTACGCTGATACCCCATATGTGGGAGGAAAAACTGTTTGGGCGCACGGCATGCTCAGTTTGCAGTGCCCCCGATGTGCCTAAACAGTGGACACCCCCCACAAGTGATCCCATTTTGGACAATAGACCCCCTAAGGAACTTATCTAGATGTGTGGTGAGCACTTTGAACCTCCAACTGCTTCACAGCTTATAACACAGAGCCGTGAAATTAAAAAAAAACAATTTTTATTTTCCCAAGGGTAAAAAGACCCCAAAAGTTATTGTGAAATTTGTCCTGAGCACGCTGATACCCCATATGTGGGGGTAAATCACTGTTTGGGTGCATGGCAGAGCTTGGAAGGGAAGGAGCGCCGTTTGACTTTTTCAAAGCAGAATTAGCTGGATGTCATGTCGCGTTTGGAGAGCCCCTGATGTGCCTAAACAGTGGAAACCCCCCACAAATGACACTATTTTGAAAACTAGACCCCTCAAGGAACTTATCTAGATGTGTGGTGAGAACTTTGAACCCCCAGGTGTTTCACTAAAGTTTATAATGCCTGAGCGTGAAAATAAAAAAATCATATTTTTTCCACAAACATGATCTTTTAGTCCCCAATTTTTTATTTTCCCAAGGGTAACAGGAGAAATTGGACCCAAAAGTTGTTGTCCAATTTATCCTGAGTACACTGATACCCCATATGTGGGAGAAAACTACTGTGTGGGCACATGTCGGGGCTCGAAAGAGAAGTAGTGCTGTTTTGTAATGTAGACTTTGATGGAATGGTCTGCGGGTGTCATGTCACGTTTGGAGAGCCCCTGATGTGCCTAAACAGTGGAAACTCCCCTCAAGTGACTCGATTTTGGAAACTAAACCCCCAAGGAACTTATCTAGATGTGTGGTGAGCACTTTGAAGCCCCAAGTGCTTCACAGAAGTTTACAATGCACAGCCATGAAAATAAAAAATCATTTTTTTTCATCAAAAAATTATTGTTTAGCCTGCAATTTTTTTACTTTTACAAGGGTAACAGGAGAAATTGAACCCCAAACGTTGTTGTCCAGTTTGTCCTGAGTACGCTGATACCCCATATGTGGGGGAGAACCACTGTTTGGGTGCATGGCAGATCTCGGAAGGGAAGGAGCGCTGTTTTGGATTGCAGACTTTCATGGAATGGTCTGCGGGCGTCATGTTACGTTTGCAGAGCCCCTGATGCGCCTAAACAGTAGAAACCCCCCACAAGTGACCCCATTTTGGAAACTAGACCCCCAAGGAGCTTATCTAGATGTGTGTTGAGCACTTTGAACCACCAAGTGCTTCACAGCTTATAACACAGAGCCGTGAAAATAAAAAATCATTTGATTTCCACAAAAAAAAAAATTTTAGCCCCCAATTATTTATTTATCCAAGGGTAACAGGATAAATTAGACCCTCAAAGTTGAGCAATTTTTCCTGAGTTTGCTGATGCCTCACATGTTGGGGTAAACCACTCTTTGGGCACACATTGGGGCTTGGGGGGAGGGAGCACCGTTTGAATTTTTCAACGCAAAATTGGCTGGAATCAATGGTGGCGCCATGTTGCATTTAGGGAGCCCCTGATGTGCCTAAACAGTGGAAACACCTCAATTCTAACTCCAACCCTAACCCCAAAACACAACCCTAACCCCAACACACCCCTAGCCCTAATCCCAACTTTAACCCCAACACACCCCTAACCCTAATCTTAACCCTAATTCCAAACCTAACCCTAATTCCAACCCTAACCCTAATTGCAACCCTAAACCTAATTGCAAACCCAACCCTAATTGCAACCCTAACCCTAATTCCATCCCCAACCCTAACCCTAATTCCAACCCTAACCCTAATTACAACCCCAACCCTAATTACAACCCCAGCCCTAATTCCAACCCTAACCCTAATTCCAACCCTAATTCTAACCCTAACCCTAATGGAAAAATAAAAATAAATATATTTTCTTTATTTCAATATTTGTCCCTACCTATGGAGGTGATAAAGGGGGGTTTATTTACTATTTTTTTTATTTTGATCACTGTGATAGGGTCTATCACAGTGATCAAAATGTACCTGGAGTGAATGAATGAATCTGCTGGCCGGCAGATTCGGTGGGCGCATTGCACATGCACCTCCCATTTTGGAAGATGGCGGTGCACATGGAGGAAGATGGAGGACACCGGGAGGGATGCCGGGAGTCGGATTGTTACCGGGGAGAGAGGGGATCGGAAGGCAGGGAGAAGCGGAGTGCAGTGGAGGGGGAGCAAATACTGATGGCGGTGGCAGATCGGCACCGTCAGTCGGTGGTGGGGGCAGATCACCCCTGTCAGTCGGTGTGGTGGTTCAGATTAGTGTCTCCAGCCATGGTCGATGCTATTTCAGCATCGGCCATGGCTGAATTGTAATATTTCACCAAGTTTCATTGTTGAAATATTACTATCGCTCTGATTGGCTGTTTCACTTTCAACAGCCAATCAGAGCGATCGTAGCCTCGGGGGGGGGGGCAAAGCCACCCCCCTGGGGTGAAGCACAAAGCCTCCTGTACTGCGGGTCGCGTGACCTTTCAGTGACATCGGTCACCTGACCCGCATGAACGCGATCTCCCATGACGCCACATAGGCATCACAGGTTAGATTGGCACAACTTTCATGACCTACGTGACATCACAGGTCGGGAGGGGTTAAAGAAGTTGTCCGTACTTGTACAACCCTTTCTCATGCCCATGTTTTGCCCTGATAAAATAAAAAACGTATACTTAATTACTGAGCTAGCGCTGTTCCTGCGGCATCAGCACTCACATTCCCAGGGCTCTTGTGTGGTTGTTATGACACGTGAGCTCGGCGCCCTACCATTGCTGACATTGCTGTACCCACCTTCAGGCAAATCAAATTTCAAGAGGGCTGCGGCTGCTCTTACACTTCCTCCTGATGTTTGATTTGTCTGAAGGTGGGTACAGTGACGCCAGAGCTGATTGTGTGCAGGGCTCAAGTGTCATCACAACTGCGCAAGTGCCCTGAGAATTCGAGTACCGATATGAGGCGGGCAGGGTGGTAGTCATGGTGAGGGGCTGCTGTTTTGGAACACCCTGGAACCCCACAAAGAAAACACAATGTCTCATCTGTCGTGATTTGTGTGCAATGCAAGTCACTCACTTTTGGATTGGAGTTCTCCTCAGGTTGCACGGTCCCGGTTCCAGATGTCATCACACACTGATTGACATAGTCCAAGTCCATTTTTCACAAAACAACTTTACTCAGTATAGTTCAGTCACAGACACCGCTCAATTATTCTCTCTGATCATATACCCTTCCCATTGTGCTGTCCCGCAGCTTCCCGACAAGCCAGACTAGTTCTTGCCTGGGGATCCTTTCCCATTTTCCACTCTGTGGGGGAAATAAAGGATGGCTCTTCCATACCTTTTCCTGACCGTAGGTCTCGGATGTTCCGGGATGTCCCACTGAACCTAGTCGCTGCCGTTCTCATGCTACTCCTGTTTCCTCGTACTCGTGTGACTTCCAGCCGTTAGACCCTGAATTGCTGGACTCTTCTTCTTGAACTTGTTTCTGAAACAACCTTATTGTTCTCCATCCAACTCTCTGACTGACTAAAATCATGAAATGACTCAACTATCACTGCTCTGGCCTACCCTAACTTGGCAATCCCCTATTTCCTTTAACAGTTCTTATCCTACCCTAATTTCCTAATCTACAGTGCCCCACATTTTACTAAACACTATAATACCCATTACTAATGCTTTAACTGAATCCAACACTTATGCTGTAATTCCCTAACTCTATCCCTAGTCCATAAAGATACTTTACTAGTAGTGATGGGCGAGAACTAAAATGCTCGGGTGCTTGTTGCTCAGGTCGAGCAAATTGGAATGCTCGACCCGACCAACGATCCCAACGTAAGTCTATGGGAAATGCAAGCATTTTTCCCGCGACCCCCCCGGCACTCTGCAGAGGGACTATAAATTGTGGAAATCGATGGGAACAGTACTCAAATGACATGGGAACAGCATTTGGAAGACTCCTGGAAGCATTTCTGACTTCCAGGTCACTGCTGTGAACAATGTTGTCTTACGCCACTTTTACAGACTCACAATAAAACATACAAAAACAAAACAAAAATGGATTTTCCTGGGAAATATGTTAAGGAACATCCTTTCCAATGTAATGACTTGAATATAAGACAAAATAAATAAACAAAAATGCTCCCCTACGCATTGGGCTATGTTCACACATAGCATTTTTTATGCATTTTTGAATTTTAGCATTGCTTTCAACCAAGACAAATGCATTCACTGGGAAATGTAATTTTAATATTTTAGTACTTTATCTGGCCATGTGGTGTGTGACACATCATCAGACACATCTTGTTTCATTTATGAATGAGGGACTCAGAAAGTTGCAAAGCCTATTTTTAAAGGGCTGTTCTGCCCATTCATGAGCAGCAAGATAAAATTCATAGCATAGTACCAGTCACAGCCTTAGGAGGTCATTACTTTCCCATTTATCTTGCTTCTGTGTACAAGAGAATTCCTCCTTTAAGAAGTAATGTGTTCTGCATAGTATCGCCTCTTACTTTTCCTGGGCAGAAGAAGATATGCAGAGATGTTTTCCCGGGCTTTCTGAATGATAGAAGGGTATCCTGGTTTCTCTCTTTCCTACAATCACTGCTCCTGACCAATGAATTCTGGTGAGAGTCCGAATGCAAGTATGTGTTTGTGTTAGAACCTGTATATGCAGCCACCGTGTAGTATACTGTGAAGTGAGGTATATTGTGCAATGTATCTTCTAGTTTAGTTGAAAATAGTGATGGACGAGCACTAAAATGCTCAGGTGCTCATTGCTCGGGTCGAGCAAATTGAAATACTTGGGTACTCGGACAGAACAAAGAGCCCAATGTAAGTATATGGGAGACCCGAGCATTTTTACCACAATCCCCCCCGGGGGTCCTTTTAAGGTCTAAAAACATCTGAAAATGATGGAAACACTGCTCAAATGACACAGGAAAATGCAACTGCCCCTGAAAGCATTTCTGACTCCTAGGTCACAGCTCTAAACAATGTTGTCAGAGTTTCACACCCTTTTTACAGGCGCACCAAAAAACCCACAAAACCGAAACAAAAATGGATTTTCCTGGGAAATACTGTATGTTAAGGAACATCCTTTACAGGTTAATGACTTTTATCTAAGCCACAATAATTAATCTAAAACAAAAATGTTCCTCCACCACTTGGGCTATGTTCACACGTTTTTGAGGCTTCCATAGGAGGAGTGTTCGTCTTGTACTGCAGCGTCTGCGGGAGAACCGCCTCTATGCCAAGATTGAAAAATGCGTCTTTGAGCAATCTTCCTTACCCTTCTTGGGTTATATCGTTTCTGATGCTGGTGTGAAGATGAATCCTGAGAAACTGTCCGCGATCCTACAATGGCCACGTCCGGTAGCGGTTAAGGCTATCCAGCGTTTTCTCGGTTTTGCCAACTATTACTGACAGTTTATTCTGCATTTCTCATCTGTAACCAAGCAAATCTCATATCTTACTCGGAAGGGAGTCAACTCCACGGTCTGGTCCCCATAGGCGGAAGATGCCTTTCTAAACCTGAAACAAGCCTTAGCGGCCGCTCCTGTTTTACACCGTCCTGAGGCAAACAAGCCATTCGTCCTCGAGGTGGACGCGTCTTCCACTGGAGCCGGTGCTGTACTTTCTCAGAGATCCTCTTCGGGCCAGTTGGTCACTTGTGGATTCTTATCTAAGTCCTTCTCCCTGGGAGTGTAATTATTCAATTGGAGATCGATAGTTCCCGGGCAATAAAGTTTGCCTTGGAAGAGAGACACTAAACAAATAAGAGGGCCCAACCATCCTTTTTTTCCATTTTTACCAAACCCCAAGAATCTGGCGTACATCCAGTCAGCCCAGAGACTCAACCCTCGGGAAGCAAGATGGTCCCTCTTTTTTGGTCGATTTACTTTTAGCGGGATTTTCGTCCCGGGGATAAGAATGCAAGGCGGGCGCATTATCTCGGTCCCTTTTAACCCCCAGGGTCGGTGGAGAAACCTTCCCTATATCATTGACTAGCCAAAATCATCAGATGGCCCTAGTGAAACGATTACCTGGGGAAGCCCTTTTATTCCTGAGACTGACAGGAAGGGGGTTCTACATTGGTGGGCATTCCTCCAAGATCCTACATGTCGGGGGCAAAAAGACTTTTGACCTCATTTGTCCCATTCTACTGGTTGCCCTCCCTTTGCCCAAAATTGTGGCTGACTTCCCCTGCTTTTTTTTGTCCTTCCTGTGCCAAAAACAAGGTCCCCCCCGATTTTGCCTTTAGGCCTTCCCCCTTCCTCTACCGGTTTTCCAAACAACTCCCTGGCAACACATTGCCCCTGGATTTTATCACTGACCTACCTCGTTCGTTTCCCGGTTTTCAAGACTAACCTGGTGGGAGTGGACCGGTTTTTTCCCCAAAAAGGCCCACTTTTTTCCACGGGAAGGGGTACCCCCCCCGCCCTGAATTGGCTAAGTCTTCATTCCCGCAAATCTTTCGACTTTTTGGGTTTTTTCCACAACATATTTGGGGGTCCGGGTCGTGGGGTTTATTTTCATCTCGATTTTGGAGGGCTTTATGTAAACTTTTGGGGGTAAAGTTTGGGTTTTTCCTCACAATCCCCCCAAAAAATGGACAAGTGGGGCGGGTCAATCAAATGTTGGCATCCTGTCTACATCTTTTCTCCCAAAACCCCATCAAGAGATTGGGTTTGCCTT
>JARQOD010000004.1:54446835-54494350 GCA_033576555.1 Oophaga sylvatica | reverse complement strand
TCATTGACCAACCACTGAAGGAGGAGGTAGAGGTGACGGTATGACTGGTGCCAATACTTTTTAAGTAATGACTTGTGAAACACATTATGAATTTTAAAGTAGGAGGGAGGGTCCAGAAGAAATGCCACAGGATTAATTATGGAACTGATCCTGTACGGCCCGATGAATCTGGGACCCAACCTCCAGGAGGGACTTTAAGTTTAATATTCCTGGTAGACAACCACACCAGATCATTCACCTTCAGATCTCGACCAGAAACTCTCCCCTATCAGCCATCCGTTTGTAACGGTTCTCCGTAACCTTCAGTCTTAACTGATCTGGAACTATCAGTCTCCCTGGAAGTCCCACAGGGGGTCCCCCTGAGCCCCAATTACCTCCCCCCAGCTCAGAGCATACAGCTGACACCACAACTCCTCCTGAGGAATAGGAACCGGATCATCCATCCTCCGGTCCCTGGGAAAGTACGAGATAAGGCATCAGGAAGCAACTTTATTGAGCAGTCATATGCGCGATGAGGAGGTAAACTCTTTACACCCCTTCTCTGAGAACATCTCCCCAAAGTCCTCAGAAAAGGAGGCAAAGTCCTAGGCACAACTGCACCGATGACCGTGCTCATGCAGTTATTCTTGCAAAATTCACCCCACTGGCTTATCTTTCCGGATTGCCAATCAATCACTGGGTTATGTTTAGCCAACCAAGGAAGTCCCACACAATAGGAGTAGGTAGACCCTCCAACAACATAACAAGACAATTGCTCTTTATGCATTGCCCTACTCGAAGATCTATGTTATGAACAGCTTGAACCAAGCTACCTTGACCAAGAGGTCTAGAATCAATAGAGAGTATAGGGACCGGTTTGGCCAATACACTCAGTTGCATACCATGCACCTGGCAAACCGAGCGTCCACAAGATTAGCCCGGACCCACTATCAAGAAAAACAGAAATCCTCTCAGTTCTAGTACCAATCACACCTCCGCAGGCACGATAAACTGAGAGGGATTTGGGGACAAAATACAGACTCCCAGGTTAACTCTTGGGTCAAAGAGGTCCGGGATGGACAACCCCCAACAAAATGTCCCTCTCTCCCGCAAAAGAAACACCTTCTAGCCTTGCGGCGCACCGCCGATTCCTCCTACAAAATGATGTCCCTCCCAACTGCATGGGTTCCTCAGAACAGACCAGGGGAACCTCAGTATAAGGGATTTAGTAGTAGGTGGAGTCATCATGGGGGGCGGAGTTACCTCGCGTCTTCCCCGAAGTCGTCTATCAATGCGAATAGCAAGGGCCATAGCAGCCTCCAGTGATGGAGGAGAATCATACTGAGCCAACACATCTTTTACTTTGTCAGACAACCCTTGACAAAACTGGCTCCTAAGAGCTGGGTCATTCCACTGAGTATCTGTTGCCCATCTACGGAACTCAGAAGAATATTCCTCGCTGGACGATTTCCCTGCCGTATTTTACGTAACTTTGTTTCAGCAAGGGAAACTCGATCCGGATCATCATATACCAGACCCAGGGCAGTAAAAAATCGATCCACTGACTGGAGATCTGGGGAGCCTGGAGGAATAGAGAACGCCCAAGATTGAGGGTCCCCTTGTAAGAGCGAGATAACAATTCCCACCTCTGCTCTTCACTCCCAGATGACCGAGGCCGCAGCCGAAAGTACAATTTACATGCCTCCGGAAAGTAAAAAATTTGTCCCGCCCACCAGTGAACCTGTCCGGGAGAGCAACCTTAGGTTCAGATCTGGTTTGCTCTGGGAGGGACAAAACCTTGGACTTAATGTCTGCAAATTCCATGGACAACCCCTGCAACTGTCGGGCAGCTGGGCTACTGGATCCATGACAGCTGGGAGAATCTTTTTGGGCCGGTGAAAATGTCACGCTGTATAGCAGATATATATATGAGATGTCAGTAATCTATATCAAAAGGGCAACATACTATATAACATGCGCATAGATATATTATAACATGGATTTACCTGATAGAATGTCCAGTGGGTCAAAACGGAATCCGTTATACGCTGTCTCCGGCTAGAGGGTGACCGGGGTCTAAGCTGACCCTGAACTGGGGTCCTAACTAATCCCTCAACCTGGAGGTACTGTTAAAGGTACAGAGGTCCAGGCCACCAGCGTAAACCCTGTCTCCTATCAATCCCTGCCAACTGTATTCTAGTCCTAAGAAGGACCCTGAATACCCCCAAAGGGAATGAACAGGTAACGGATAATGAACAGAAAGACATACAAGAAAGAGAAGGAATAAAGTAAATAAAGTCTTACATACAACACTCACACACAGTAGGAACACCTAAGGTCTCAGAGATAAACTATAAGCTATAAGAGTAAAAACAACTAATGAACTCTTAGCTTAAATATTCTCAGAACCGATCCAGATTGCTGAACTACATGAATGCTTTCACCGGCGTCTAACACCCAGACTGGCAGAAATATAAAGGAAACTAATTAGAACATAATCAAAAGCAGCCGGGCGAGGCTGCACCTAGCCTTAGCAAAGAGCTAGGAAAAATTAACTCTCACATTACCAAAAAACAAAGAAACAGAAGCTCAGCTGTGAGAAGTCAGAATGTGCAATCGCGACGATCTTTGTGGCGATGCACCCATGACACAGGTGTAGTGACCTTTCTTTACCACCAGGTTTACAAAGCCACACATTTCGCTCATACCAGTCAGCAAGGTACTTAGGTGAAATATACACCTCATTCACCACATATTCCTTCACTGTCTCACATATCCCCTCCCTCTTCTCCAGACCGGAGGGCTGGTCATCCAGACCGGAGGGCTGGTCAACAATCCAACAGAGACAGTGAACTCTGGACCAGTCATGGCCCTCATCAGCTTCATCCTCACCACTGTCATAGCCAACATCAGTTTTCTCTTCATCTGAAGCATCCGCACTACCTGTACCCTCCCAGGCCTATACTCTCTGCGGGCCTCGGGTATCCTGCACTGTTTCATCTTGACTTTAGTGCCAGCCTCAGTCTCGGTATAGTGGCTCACCAGATAAGTACGACCAGGCACGTCAGAACAGCTCTGCTGATTCTTCCTCAGAAACTTTCGTACCTCCTGTTTTTGGGGCACTGACCCTGTGTCACCAACTGTCCCAGAAGGTATAGGGGGTTTTTCACTTTTCTCTAATTCCCCTGAACCTTTTTTAGCACATCTACTTTTTTAAATATCAGTTGGTTCGTAAATTCTATTTCACAGAATTTAAGCTCCTCTTCTTGTACAGGCTCACTTTGCATAAGACGCAGAGCTCTTACTTCTTTCTCCAGGAGATCCACATCTTCTAACAAGTCAAGGCTCATCATCTTTTCTGCTTTCACCTCCTCGTATAATTGCGGCCTTTGCTCTCGCAATGAAGAGACTCCCTGTATCCTTCCTTTTACTTCATTGTCCTTTTCAAGAAGGTACTCATGGTTCTCATCACGCTCCTTCATCACAGTTTGAAATTTTTTCTGAGAAGCACTTAATTCCTCTGGTACCTGTGCAACCATTTTTTCTTGATCTTGCAAGGTACTGTATACACTTTCCCTGTCACTTCGTACTCTCTGTAGCAACTGCTGGCACCGCTCCGTTCCCGGCGAAGAGATAACACATCCAGTTTACACTGTTGCAGCTGCTCGCGCAATGCAACAATATCAGTCTTCATGTCTTTGGTAGAGACCTCATGGAGACGCATCTTCTCCTGTAGCTGTTGGACGTCTTTTACTACTTCGGCCGTTTCTTCAGTCTTGTTCCTCACAGCTTCACTTGAGACATCAGCCTCTGGTGAGGCACCTGGCCTGGTGTCCACCACTTCCATGGCTTTCTCCACCTCTGCAGCGTCACCTTCAGAGTCCTTGGCCTGATGCAGATCCACACCATACATTGATAACTTCTCATTTTCAACAGCATCCACTTGTGCTGTGTTCAGTTTCAGAGTCCTGTCTTTCACCTTAGTCTTCGCCAGGGAACCGGCCAACTGTACAACACCTTCAGATGCCATCCTCCGTCCGACTGCAAGGTCAGCCTCAGCCTTCCTCTCAGGACTCTCAATCTCCTCTGCTACCATGCCTTCCTCACTTGCACTGGTTGCTTTATGGTCATCAGATAATTCACTATCACTATCTGACCCGTTTTCTCAGCCACATCTGTCTCACTATCAGGGCTATACACTTCATTATCATTCACATCCTGCTCACTGTCAGGGTTATACAATTCATTTTCATTCATATCCTGCTTACTGTCAGGGTTATACAATTCATTTTCATTCACATCCTGCTTACTGTCAGGGTTATACAATTCATTTTCATTCACATCTTGATCTGGAACCTTAGTTAACATGTCATCCACAACATTAACTTCACCATCTGGTCCCTCAAGTATGTGACTCTGTGACAACCCCAGCACTATACTTTTATATAGCTCAGGTACTAGGAGCTGACTCACGACCTCTCCCTGGACTTCAGTGTCCCTATACAATAGGTTATTGTTCATGGCAGCATGAGGAAACCTCTCCTCAGAGCCAGGCTCTTGGGGAACCTCACTCAGAACAATTACATTTTCCTGTGCCGTTTTAAGAGTGGGGTCTCGCACCGGCTCACTCCCAAAATTGTCACAGGAGCCAGGCAGGTCAGGGACACTCGGTTCCCGAGAACCACCATCCTCGCCTCCCAACATCACCTGCAAAGAAATGTCATCTTTATCACGGTCATCATCAGTATCATGATCATCATTATCATTATCAATATTATCATGGTCATCATCATTATCACATAAGTTTAACGGCCCACTAGCATTGTGTTCCGCCCCTCGGGACTGCGCACCCTCAGTAGGAGCTTCATCACACTGTCCATCAGAAACATTTTTCCCCCAGAGATCCTTAGACCGGGGAAAGTCATTACCCAATATAACGGGGTGCACCAGGGTCTTCACTACCCCTACTTCATATGAAACCTCCCCGAGTTTGGGGACCAAGTCCACGGCAGTCTCTGGTAGACTTTGGTGTCTCCATGGATGCACACCATACTCAGGTGCTTATCAGGGACGAAGTCCCTTTCAATCAGGCTGTCACATACGGAAGTCACTGGACTCTCTGAGTCCAAGAGGGCCTGTGCTGGCCAGTCACTTACAACCACCGGGGACCCCTGTGGTCCAGTCTCTTCGGCTGAGGTGGACACACACACAGGCTCTGCGCAGGGAGAGAGGGATCTGCCATCATCACTACACATAGGCTCCCCCTCTATTGGACAGTTGGCTGCAATTTCACGCCAGCTCCAACACTGTCCATCACACTCTCCCACACCACATGTCCCCTCGGGCCTGAACCCGCTTATCAGCATACCCCATGTCCCCAACAGCTGGAACGCTCTTACCGCGAGAGTTCAGCGTCCGGGAACTCCGAAGTGACGACCTCTCAGACGGCTGTACCTCAGGAGGACGTGCTTGGGTGTAGCGGTCCACTATCACCTTTTCAACTCCATAATCAGGCCTGCTGACTGCAGACTCCCAACTGTATCTCCAGTCACGAACTCCCCTGGCACGGGCTGTCACCGTAACACTCAGCCGGGTAAGAATCTCCGCTTTCAACTTGCCATAGTCTTGGCTGTCCTGCTCGCTCAGGTCAGCATATGCCACCTGGGGCACTCCAATCAGATAGGGTGCGACCATCATGGCCCATTCAGATAGGGGCAGATTCTCCTTCTCTGCCAGTCTCTCAAACCTAGTGAGATATACCTCCACATCATCACGAGGTGTCATCTTTTTCAAGGACCGTCTTACCGCCCTCTTTACAGCGGACAACGCAGGTACCTTCACAACACTACTTCTGGACGAGGTGCTGAGAGCTGCAATCTGCTCCAACACCCGGTTATTCTCCTGCTGCTGCTGCAGGAATTGCTGCCGGTGCTGCAGGCGCTGCTGCTCCATGCTCTGCTCCATGCTTCGCTGGGCCTGCACCAGGTACTCAATGAGCTCCTCCATACTGCCGGACTCATCTGTCTCAATCACAGCAGTCTTATGTTGCACATTAACTTGTGCCATTTGTTCAAACAGCGCCTCCATGCTGTCATCCATGCTGTCAGACTTCTCTGTCTTAACAACTGTAGTCTTCACTCAAGACATACACACTACACAGCTTTTTTTTTTTTTTTTTTTTTCTCTAGAAAAATTCAGCCTTGCTGTGCAAACACTTTTTTTTTTTTCCTTTGCAAAGTCTATTAGGGCTACTGTCTCTTTAAGACTGCTCCACAAACTTTTCTTTTGCTGCTGCACATTCCACAGTCATTTTCACAACAAGTTCAGCTTTGCTGTGCATACATTTTCTCTCTGCAGACCCTATCAGGGCCACTGTCTCTCCAAGACTGCTCCAAACAGACGTTTCTGCTGACACACTTTTTTTTTTTCTGTTGCTATTTCAATAGACTTCACCTTTAATGCTGTCTCTCGCCACTGTGCTGCATGCACACTCCAGCACTAACTGTACCAGGCCCTGCGCTGCCCCAGCATTCTCCGCCAATTGTAAGCTTTCCGGGGGGTTTAGCTCTAGGATCGCTGTCTGGGTAGACAGAATGGCACGGAAACAGTTCATTCAGACAGCAGTTTGGTGAAAACTGGCCGCAACCAGTTTTATTAAAGTCCACAGCACACAGATAAAAACAAATCATAAACAGAAAACCTGGGCTTGTCTAGCCACTAAATTACACTTAGATAGATGGCCCTCTCTATCCGGGACCCAGACTCTACCAGTCTGTGCCCAAAACAACACATATCACATATGTTACCAGTATGGAGTTTCACAGACACTCCTCTTTATGTCTGAAGGCAACTCCAATATCCAGACTTGAGAGAGGTCACCTCCTATTCAGTCGCTATTCGCACGGATTCTCACTGCGACTACTCCTGTGTCCGGGGTACTTCCTGCACCCAGACTGAGATAGCTCACACTCTTAGAGACTGCTTCCTTGTGCCAGGACACCTCCCTGTGTCCGGGCTAAAGACAGCTCCCACACTCTTGGAGACACCTTCTGTGTCTGGACCCCTTGTCCAGACTGAATGAGCTCTCTGACTGTGCTCACAAGCACCTACTTCTGGCTTCCTAATCAACACCTGAGTGGATTCAGGTCTGAGCTGCAAGCGTGTACTGAATGGCAGGTGTAGTGACCTTTCTTTACCACCAGGTTTACAAAGCCACACATTTCGCTCATACCAGTCAGCAAGGTACTTAGGTGAAATATACACCTCATTCACCACATATTCCTTCACTGTCTCACAGTAGCTTTGAGAAAACGTTGAACCATGAGGTTAAGCACATGGGCCAGGCAAGGTACGTGTGTGAGCTCACCTTGCATCAGAGCCGTCATCAGGTTCCGGCCATTGTCACACACGACTATGCCTGGCTGTAGGTTCAAAGTTGTCATCCAAATATCTGACTGGTCTTTCAGCGCTGTCCACTAGTGATGAGATCGCTCGGGTGGTGTCCGAGCATTTATAAGTGCTCGGAGATTTAGTTTCTGTTGCCGCAGCGGCATGATTTTATGGCTGCTGGACAGCTTGAATACATGTGAGGAATGCCTGTTTGTTAAGGAATCCCCACATGTATTCAGCCTGTCTAATAGCCGCAAATCATGCAGCTATGGCAACAGAAAGTAAATCTCCGAGCACTTATAAATGCTCAGAGGTCACCCGAGCGTGCTCGGGAAAACCCGAGCAACGAGTATGCTCGCTCATCACTACTGTCCACAACTCTTCTGTTTTGTGCGGTTTGTCACATATGCAGATTAGCTTCAGCACAGCCTGTTGTCACTTGGCTGAGGCAGTGCTGCAGAGCTTCCAGCTTCTGACTGATGTGTTCATTTCAGAGATGGAGGTGGAAGAAGAGAAGGAGGAGGGAGGAGGTGCAGGAGCTGTAGACTGTGGGGGCAACCCTGATTGACGTAGGGCCTGCAATCCTCGGTGTGGGGAGGATGTGTCCCATCCCAAGGTCCGACTGTGTCCCTGCTTCCAGTATGCTAACCCAGTGTGCGGTCAGTGAGATGTACCATCCCTGTCCACGTGTCCATGGTTAGGTGGACTTTCTCAGTAACAGCATTGTTGAGGGTACGGGTAATTTTGTGGGACACATGCTGGTGTGATGTCGATACGGCACAATGGGAAAATAGTGGTGGCTGGGGACTGAGTACATTGGGACGGCTGCCGCCATCAGGTTGTGGAAAGCTAAAAGGCAAATTTTGGGCACAAGCAGACCAGAAATGTGCGAATTAAGTACTGTGGCTTGAGGGGCATTGGCTGGGTATTTCTGCTTGCGCTCCAATGACTGGGGTATAGACAACTGAAGGCTGGGCTGGGAGAAGGACATGGAAGGGCTTGATGATGGTGCTGTTGACTGTGGCCAACAACAGGTGCAGGGCCCGAGGCATTTTCACAGGCACGGTGAACTGGGGATTGGTTTGTACGCAAAACAGTGGAAGAAGCAGTGTTGTCACATGCAGACAGTGTTCCTGAAGCCTGGGTTTCGGCCCACAAAGTCGGGTGCTTTGCTGCCATGTTCTTAATCATGCTGGTGGTGGTCAGGCTGGTAGTTTTGCTACCCCTCCTGACGTGGACATGAGAAGTGCTGCAAATGGCCTGTTTGGGGTTATCGGCAGAGTCTTTAAAAAATAACCAGACTCGGGAAGATCTAACAGTTGAAATGGCAACTTCTGTCCTGTTGGTGTTATGGGGATCGGATGCACGCCTTCTGTCTGCGGCAAAATCACTGCTTCTTCCTGCCTGTTGGGGTGATATGCAACCTTCCCCATGTGTGCTGCTGTCCTCCTGCCAGGTTGGGTCAGTCACTATGTCATTCACCACCTCGTCTTCCACATCCGCACCCTGCTTCTCCTCCTGACTTTCTGGCAATTGTGTCTCATCATCGTCCACCTCTTATGACCGTGGCTGCTCAAAGAATTGTGCATCGCTACATGGAATATCATCTTGCCCCGCTTCAAGTGGAGTGGCAGAGAGGCACGAATCTCCAACTGGAAAACTGAACAACTCTTCGGAGTGTCCAAGTGTGGAATCAGTTGTCCCAGGGCACTCGGGATGAAGGAGGATCAGGGTGTATAATATCTGGTCCACACTCATGGCTACTCAGACTTGACAGTATGGAAGGTGGTGGTGGTGGTGGCTAAGTGACTGGAAGCATTATCCGCTATCCAACCAACAACCATTTCAAACTGCTCTAGCTTCAATAGTGGTTTGCTGCAGTCGCCTAGAAACAGGGACAGGAAGGTCGAGCGTGAAGATGTGGGTCTTTGCTGTGGCCTACTTTCAGCTTGGCCATGACATCGTCCTCTGCATGCACCATCAGCATCACGTCCACTTCCCCATCCCTTGCCCCTTGCCTTGACCATTTTAAATGGACTACTGAAATATTTGAAAAGCTCAATACAATGGATTAATTCGGAGAAAAATTAAATGTGATCAATATGCCTGCAAAGCGAAGGTTTTTCCATCACAGATACACCAGGCCTCAGCCTGAGATAACAGACTGTATTAATTTTTTTTTTAGGTTTTGTGTTAATTTTTGAAAACACAAAATAATGAGTAGAACAAGGCTAGCAGACAGAACTATGCAACATATGCCTGCGAAGCAAAGATTTTTCCACCACAGATACACCAGGCTCAGCCTGAGATAACAGACTATTAATTTTTTTTAATTTTTTGGATAAAGAAGACTGCTGGATATAACGAGAGTGACAGACTGCCCAAAAAAGGGACGTTAGGCCTAAAATGCCTCAATTTTTGGCACGTTGATGTATGAGGCGTATTACATATAGACCCCACTGTAAAATGTGGCCTGTTTTTCAAATAATGGAACATAGTGCTGTGTATAAGTACTGTGACACCCAGGACAAAAAAAGAAATCCGCCGTAAACTGGCAAAACTTTGAGCACACAGATATATGAGCTGCCACGGAGATACCACTACGACAAATGTGTGGCCTGTATTTTTTTTTTACTAAATACTGGTGAATACAAGTACAGTCACACCCAGCCCAAAAAAATAAACCTGCCGTAAACTGCCCAAACTTTGAGCACACACAGATATGAGCTGGCACGGAGATACCACACCGAAACATGTGTGGCCTGTATTCCAGTTACACCTGGGGCTAGCTTTATACAGCCAATATATCATACAGATAGCAGCAGCAGCACCAGTACACAGGAAGGGAATGGACCCTCTTGATGTATGCAATGATCTATATACACACATACAGTGCCTGCAGGCCTTGCACTAATGTGTATAGAGCGAAGTACACTCCCCTGCCTACTTAACACTGGAACCTATATACTCCGGAATTAGTCCTTAGAAGGACTGTTGGTTTATCTGGATTTGAGTAGTTTAGGATGGTAGAGACCCCACACTGACTAAGAAATCGCCAAATCTGACCCTATCTCGGCAGCAGCTCTCCCTACACTATCTAAATCCGGATCTGAATGCGGCAACCAGGGCCACGTCCTGTCTCTTATATCCCTGATAATGCTGTGCGGCCAGCCAATCACTGCACGACCACAGCAAAGATAGTTGCGGTGTTTCATTGCCTGGCAGACAATCCCTGCATTATAATTGGGTCTGTAAAGTCCGCCAAAAATACTGGGTGGAGACCCGAGTTCCCGCCGAATAATGCCGGAAATGCTCGGTGCTCGCCGAGTACACCAAGTACTCGGGCGAGTAACGAGTATTGGCGAGCACATTCGCTCATCACTAGTTATTTCACCAATGATATCCACCTTAAATTAGTTCTCCTAATGCAGTATAAGCTCTGGATGAGAAGCACACAAAATGGTGTGCATCTATTTCAGGAGGAAGAAAAATTTATAAAAAGATGTTGCACACCTGGGGGATGGTGTGGTGCCCCTGTTTTAAATGTACACCTGCTGTTTCGTCGTGGCTGGAGACAGCCCTCAGGTAAAATCTCTATGTCAGTTATTCATGACTTAAAAAAGACACAGATATGATGTCGTTTAAACATTTTCCTAAGAAAAGAACCCTCATTGAACCATCTTGAAGCAAGAGACTTTATGCCATCTGCTCAGACATTTTTAACCTCTCCACGACACATGACATAAACTTGTCATATGTTGTTTCCCTGTCTTTCATGCAGGCCCATAACCTGCATCCTGCCCTGCACATGATGGCTTATTTAATCAGCCATCATGTGCCTCTAACAGAGCTCCGCCTGCAGCTGTTAACCTGTTAAATCCCGCCTTGATTAACACTCCCATCGACGCGCCAGTGACACGATCACAGCGCACTGAAAAGTTGCCTTTATAGCCTGGAGTCTGCTGATGACACCAGTGTCTGTTGTTACGATCTTCCTGTGACAGCCAGCCCATGGCCGGTGTTCATAGAAGGTTGTGATTTTCTCTACAGTCATGGCCAAAAGTTTTGAGAATGACACAAATATTATATTTTCACATGATCTGCTGCCCTCTGGTTTTTATGTGTGTTTGACAGATGTTTTTATCACAGACAGAAATATAATTGCAAACATATGAGTAACAAAAGCTTATATTGACAGTTAGAATGAGTTAATGCAGCAAGTCAATATTTGCAGTGTTGACCCTTCTTCTTCAGGACCTCTGCAATTCTCCCTGGCATGCTCTCAATCAACTTCTGGACCAAATCCTGACTGATAACAGTCCATTCTTGCACAATCAATGCTTTCATTTTGTCAGAATTTTTAGGTTTTTGTTTGTCCACCCGTCTCTTGATGATTGACCACAAGTTCTCAATGGGATTAAGATCTGTTGAGTTTCCAGGCCATGGACCCAAAATCTCTATGTTTTGTTCCCTGAGCCATTTAGTTATCACCTTTGCTTTATGGCAAGGTGCTCCATCATGCTGGAAAAGGCATTGTTGATCGCCAAACTGCTCTTGGAGGGTTGGGAGAAGTTGCTCTTGGAGGACATTCTGGTACCATTCTTTATTCATGGCTGTGTTTTTAGGCAAGACTGTGAGAGAGCCGATTCCCTTGGCTGAGAAGCAACCCCACACATGAATGGTTTCAGGATGCTTAACAGTTGGCATGAGACAAGACTGGTGGTAGCGCTCACCTTGTCTTCTCCGAATGAGGCGTTTTCCTGATGTCCCAAACAATCGAAAAGGGGATTCATCAGAGAAAATAACTTTACCCCAGTCCTCAGCAGTCCACTGCCTGTACGTTTTGCAGAATATCAGTCTGTCCATGATGTTTTTTCTGGAGAGAAGTGGCTTCTTTGCTGCCCTCCTTGAGACCAGGCCTTGCTCCAAGAGTCTCCTCACAGTGCGTGCAGATGCACTCACACCTGCCTGCTGCCATTCCTGAGCAAGCTCTGCACTGCTGGTAGCCCGATCCCGCAGCTGAAACACTTTTAAGAGACGGTCCTGGCGCTTGCTGGTCTTTCTTGGGCGCCCTGGAGCCTTTTTGGCAACAATGGAACCTCTCTCCTTGAAGTTCTTGATGATGGGATAGATTGTTGACTGAGGTGCAATCTTTCTAGCTGCGATACTCTTCCCTGTTAGGCCATTTTTGTGCATTGCAATGATAACTGCACGTGTTTCTTTAGAGATAACCATGGTTAACAGAAGAGAAACAATGATGCCAAGCACCAGCCTCCTTTTAAAGTGTCCAGTGGTGTCATTCTTACTTATTCATGACAGATTGATCTCCAGCCATGTCCTCATCAACACCCACACCTGTGTTAATGGAGCAATCACTGAAAAGAGGTTAGCTGGTCCTTTTAAGGCAGGGCTGCAATGATGTTGAAATGTGTTTTGGGGGATAAAGTTCATTTTCTAGCCAAATATTGACTTTGCAAGTAATTGCTGTTAAGCTGATCACTCTTTATAACATTCTGGAGTATATGCAAATTGCCATTAGAAAAAGTGAAGCAGTAGACTTTGTAAAAATTAATATTTGTGTCATTCTCAAAACTTTTGGCCATGACTGTACACACAGCAAGGCTGATGCACTGATATGTATAGCACAGTTAATTTGATGATCACAGCTTTAAGTCTACTAAGGAGACTAACAAATAAAGTATGAAATAAACATATGAAAAAAATAAAGCAATTTAAAAAATATAAAAATACACAGATTTGGTATCGCTGGTTTCAGAAATGTTCGATCTATCAAAATATAAAATAAATTTATCTGATAGGTAAATTATGTAATGAAAAAAAAAAAATCAAAACGCCAAAATTACATTCTTTTGGCCACTGCAATATTGCAAATAAAATGCAATAAGAAACAATCAAAATGGTGTCTGTAAAAACATCAGCTTAGGGTGCAAAAAGTAAGCCATCACACAGTCCCATATCCCGAAAAATGAAAACATTATGGGTCTTGAAAAATGGCAAGAAAAGCTAATTTTTTTAAACAATTTTTTACACAACTTAAAAAAAAACTGTACATTTTTGATTTCTGTTTACTCGTACTGACCTGGGGGATCATATTGCCCGGTGAGTTTTACCGTATGGTGAACATTGTAAATAAAAAATTCAAAAAACAATTGTAAATTTGAACTTTTTTGTAATTTCACACCCTTGAATTATTTTCCCATTTTCAAGTACATTTAATGGTAGAATAAAAGGAGTAATTCAAAAGTACAACTCGTCCAGAAAAGAAGAAGCCTTCATACGGATATACTGATGGAAACAATAAAAAAGTTATGGCTCTAGGAAGAAGGGGAGGAAAAAACGAAATCGGAAAAACTGAAAATCCCCATGTCATAAAAGTGCTTTCATTCCCTTCATTGAATTTTCTTAACCCCTTAATGTCCATGGAAGTGCACAGTCCGTCATGGCAAGGAGTCAGTTTTGGTACCTTGAAGGACTGTGCACGTCCAGCCTTTGAACCACCACTGCGTGTAAACACGCAGTGGTAGTTCAGTGCCGACAGCTGTCTATGACAGCTGACAGGAACGGCAAGAGGTGGGGGACCTTTGCAGTCGGTCCCCGCACCTACAGCGCTGTGATTGGTCAGTCAATGTGACTGACCAAACACAGCAGCGATCAGGCAGAAGAGGCTGCAGTGGCCGAGCTTCCTGCACTGACAGCCGGGAGCGGCGCTCCCGCCACCCCTGGCTGTTAATCCCTGACTGCTGCGATCGAGCGCGATCGCAGCGCTCAGGGGGGAGGCAGAGGGTCGGGAGTTCCCTCTGCCTCAGATCGGTGTCCCCGCAATGTATTTGCAGGGCCCGATCTCTGCCTTGATGACCCGGGGGTTGTCATGACAACCTCCGAGTCATCTAGCTACGGAAAGCCACTGTGACCATGGTCACAGCAGCTTTCACCATATGTACAATACATTGCAATGCTGGAGCAATGCATTGTAACTGCAATCAAAAGTAAAAAAGTGAAAGTCCCATACAGGGACAAGGTAAAAAAAGCATTTTTTTAAAAAAAATTGTTAAAAAAATATTAACCCCTTCACCCCCAAGGGTGGTTTGCACGTTAATGACCGGGCCAATTTTTACAATTCTGACCACTGTCTCTTTATGAGGTTATAACTCTGGAACGCTTCAACGGATCTGCGCGATTCTGAGAATGTTTTCTCGTGACATATTGTACTTCACGTTATTGGTAAAATTTCTTCGATATAACTTGTGTTTATTTTTGAAAAAAATGCAAATATGGCGAAAATTTTGAAAATTTTGCAATTTTCAAACTGAATTTTTATTCCCTTAAAACAGAGAAATATGTCACACAAAATAGTTAAGAAATAACATTTCCCACATGTCTACTTTACATCAGCACAATTTTGGAATCAAAATTTTTTTTCTTAGGAAATTATAAGGGTTAAAAGTTGACCAGCGATTTCTCATTTTTACAACAAAATTTACAAAGCCATTTTTTTTAGGGACCACCTCATATTTGAAGTCACTTTAAGGGGTCTATATAGCAGAAAATACCCAAAAGTGACACTATTCTAAAAACTGCACCCCTCAAGGTACTCAAAACCACATTCAAAAAGTTTATTAACCCTTCAGGTGCTTCACAGGAGCTGAAGCAACGTGGAAGGAAAAAATGAATATTTAACTTTTTAGCCACAAAAATGATCTTTTACAAACTTTTTTTTTATTTTCACAAGGGTAAAAGAAGAAAATGGACAGATAAAGTTGTTGTGCAATTTCTCCTGAGTACGCCAATACCCCATAAGTGGGGGAAAACCACTGTCTGTGTGCACAGCAGAGCTCATAAGGGAAGGAGCGCCGTTTGACTTTTTCAAACTAAAATTGGCTGAAATTGAGATCGGACGCCATGTCGCGTTTGGAGAGCCCCTGATGCGCCTAAACAGTGGAAACCCCCACAAGTGACACCATTTTGGAAACTAGACCCCTAAGGAACTTATCTAGATCTGTTGTGAGCACTTTGAATCCCCAAGTGTTTCACAAAAGTTTATAATGCCTGGGTGTGAAAAAAAAAAGAAACAATTTTCCACAAAAATGATTTTTTAGTCCCAAATTTTTGATTTTTCCCAAGGAAATTGGACCCCAAAAGTTGTTGGCCAATTTGTCCTGAGTACGCTGATACCCAATATGTGGGGGGGGAAAACTGTTTGGATGCACGGCAGGGCTTGGAAAGGAAGTAGTAACGTTTTGGAATGCAGACGTTGATGGGGGTCATGTTCCGTTTGCAGTGCCCCAGATGAGCCTAAACAGTAGAAACCCCCCAAAGTGACCACATTTTGGAAACTAGACCCCCTAAGGAACTTATCTATAGCTTTGGTGAGCACTTTGAACCCCCAAGTGCTTCACACAAGTTTATAATGCCCGGGCATGAAAATAAAAAATCCTATTTTTTTCCCACAAAAATTATTTTTAGTCACTAATTTTTTATTTTCCCAAGGGTAACAGGAGAAATTGGACCACAAAAGTTGTTGTCCAATTTGTCCTGAGTACGCTGATACCAAATATGTGGGGGGGAACCACTGTTTGGGCGCACGGCAGAGCTCGGAATGGAAGGAGCACCATTTGACTTTTTCCAACCAAAATTGGCTGGAATTGAGATTGGACGCCATGTTGCATTTGGAGAACCCCTGATGTGCCTAAACAGTGGAAACCCCCCACAAGTGAACCCATTTGGGAAACTAGACCCCCTAAGGAACTTATCAAGATCTTTGGTGAGCAATTTGAA
The DNA here is from genome assembly GCA_033576555.1 of Oophaga sylvatica. Taxonomy (NCBI): domain Eukaryota; kingdom Metazoa; phylum Chordata; class Amphibia; order Anura; family Dendrobatidae; genus Oophaga; species Oophaga sylvatica. The sequence goes on along the minus strand of JARQOD010000004.1, from coordinate 54,478,186 downwards.
CCCCCAAGTGCTTCACACAAGTTTATAACGTAGAGCCGTAAAATTAAAAAATCATATTTTTTCCACAAAAATGATCATTTCACCCCAATTTTTATTTTCCCAAGGGTAACAAGACTCCAAAAGTTATTGTGCAATTTGTCCTGAGTACGCTGATACCCCATATGTGGGGGTAAACCACTGTTTGGGTGCATGGCAGAGTTTGGAAGGGAAGGAGTGCCGTTTGACTTTTTCAACGCAGAATTGGCTGGATGCCATGTCGTGTTTGGAGAGCTCCTGATCTGCCTAAACAGTGGAAACCCCCCACAAATGACACCATTTTGGAAACTAGACCCCTCAAGGAACTTATCTAGATGTGTGGTGAGCACTTTGAACCCCCAAGTGCTTCACAGAAGTTTATAACGTACAGCCGTAAAATAAATTTTTTATTTTTTTTTACAAAAATTATTTTTCGCCCCCAATATTTTATTTTCACAAGGGTAACAGGAGAAATTGGACCCCAAAGTTGTTGTCCAATTGGTCCTGAGTACGCTGATACCCAATATGTGGGAGAAAACATACTGTATGGGTACACTTTGGGGCTCGGAAGGGAAGTAGTGACGTTTTGGATTGTAGACTTTGATGGAATGGTCTGGGGGCGTCATGTCGCATTTGGAGAGCCCCTGATGCACCTAAACAGTGGAAACCCCCCACAAGTGACCCCATTTTGGAAAATAGACCCCACAAGGAACTTATCTAGATGTGTGGTGAGCACTTTGAACCCCTAAGTGCTTCACAGAAGTTTATAACGAACAGCCGTAAAAATAAAAAATATTTTTTTTTTTTTACAAAAATTATTTTTTCACCCCCAATATTTTATTTTCACAAGGGTAACAGGAGAAATTGGACCCAAAAGTTGTTGTCCATTTTGTCCTGAGTATGCGGATACCCAATATGTGGGAGAAAACTACTGTATGGGTACACGTTGGGGCTCGGAAGGGAAGTAGTGACGTTTTGGATTGCAGACTTTGATGGAATGGTCTGGGGGCGTCATGTCGCATTTGGAGTGCCCCTGATGCGCCTAAACAGTGGAAACCCCCCACAAGTGACCCCATTTTGGAAAATAGACCCCACAAGGAACTTATCTAGATGTGTGGTGAGCGGTATGAAGCCCCAAGTGCTTCACAGAAGTTTATAACGTACAGCCGTAAAAAACAAAAAAAATCATTTTTTTTAAAAAAATGATATTTTTGCCCCCAGTTTTTTATTTTCCCAAGGTTAACAGAAGAAATAGGACAAATTGCACAATAACTTTAGGGTCCAGAGTACGCTGATACCCCATGTGGGAGTAAACTACTGTTGGCGCATGGCAGAGGTCAGAAGGGAAGGAGCACCGTTTGACTTTTTCAACGCAGAATTGGCTGGAATTGAGATCAGACGTCATGTCACATTTGGAGAGCCCCTGATGTGCCTAAACAGCGGAAACCCCCCAATTCTAACTCCAACCCTAACCCCAACACACCCTAACCCTATCCCAACCCTAACACAAACCTAACCCTAACACACCCTATCCCTAATCCAACATAACCTAATACTAACTTTAGGCCAACCTAACCCTAACTTTAGCCGCAACCCTAACCTTAACATAACCCTAATGGGAAAATGGAAATAAATACATTTTTGTAATTTTATTATTTTTCCCGAACTAAGGGTGATAAAGGGGGGTTTGATTTACTATTTATAGCGGGTTTTTATGATTGGCAGCTGTCACGCTAAAAGACGCTTTTTATTGCAAAAAATAGTTTTTGCATCACCACATTTTGAGAGCTATAATTTTTGCATATTTTGGCCCACAGAGTCATGTGAGGACTTATTTTTTGCAGTACCAGTTGACGTTTTTATTGGTACTATTTTGAGCATGTGACATTTTTTGATCGCTTTTTATTTCGATTTTTGGGAGGTTAGAATGAACAAAAATCAGCAATTCATGAATTTCTTTTGGGGGAGGCGTTTATACCGTTCCGCGTGTGGTAAAATTGATAAAGTAGTTTTATTCTTCGGGTCAGTACGATTACGGCGATACCTCATTTATATCATTTTTTTATGTTTTGGCGCTTTTATAGAATAAAAACAATTTTATATAAAAAATAATTATTTTTGCATCGCTTTATTCTGCGAGCTATAACTTTTTTATTTTTTCACTGATGATGCTGTATGGCAGCTCGTTTTTTGCAGGACAAGATGACGTTTTCAGCGGTGCCATGTTTATTTATATCGGTCTTTTTGATCGCGTGTTATTCCACTTTTTGTTCAGCGGTATGATGATAAAGCACTGATTTTTTGCTTTGTTTTTATTTTTATTTTTTTAAGGGGTTCACAAAAGGGGTTAACTAGTGGGACAGTTTTATAGGGGGGTTATTACGGACTCGGCGATACCAAATATGTGTACTTTTATTGTTTTATTTTTTTTATTTACAGGAAGAAATGAATTTATTGGGGAATATTTATTTTTTTATTTTTTATTTTTTGGAATTTTTTTTTTACACGTTTATTTTTATTTTTTTTACTTTTTTACATTGTCCCAGGGTGGGACATCACTGTAAAATGTGAGATCGCTGGTCTCACAGTGTGCACAGCACTCTGTGAGACCAGCGATCTCACAGGCAGCGCTGCAGGCTTCTCAGTGCCTGCTCTCAGCAGGCACTGAGGAAGACGCCTCCCTCCAGGACCCCGGCGCCATCTTGGATCCGGGTCCTGGGAGGGAGGAAGCCCTCAGAATAGCGCGATCACATCGCGCTGCTCTGAGGGTCTCAGGGGGGCGCGCAGGGAGCCCTCTCCCTGCGCGAAGCTCCCCTGTGCCCCCAGTACACCGCGATCATGTTTGATCGTGGTGTGCAAGGGGTTAATGTGCCGGGAGCGGTCCGTGACCGCTCCTGGCACACAGTCCCGGGTGTCAGCTGTGATAATCAGCTGACACCCGGCGGCGATCAGCTGCGCTCCCCCCAGGATCGTAGCTGATCGCTATGACGTACTATCCCGTTCGTGGTCAGATTGTCACGGGTTTTATGGACGGGATAGTACGTCTGATGTCAGAGAGGGGTTAAAAAATAATTAAAAAATTCCCCTAAAAAATACACATTTTTATGTAATGAAAAAAACAAAAAACATGCACATGTTTGGTATCGCCGCGTCCGTAAAAATCCCATCTATAAAAACGTAACCCTAGTTAACCCCTTCAGTGAAAGCCGTAAAAAAACACAAAAAAGTAGTAAATTGTACTTTTTCCAAGTGGTATCATCATACCGCTTGGAAAAAGTGCAATAACACGCAATCAAAAAGACGGATATAAATAATCATGGTACCGCTGAAAACGTCATCTTGCCCCGCAAAAAACAAGCCACTATACAGCATCATCAGCAAAAAAATTAAAAAGTTATAGCTCGCGGAATAAACTGATGCAAAAATAATTATTTTTTCTATAAAATTTTTTATTGTGAAAAAAAACGCCAAAACATAAAAAAATATATAAATGAGGTATCGCTGTAACCGTAGTGACCCGAAGAATAAAGCTGCTTTATCAATTTTACCACATGCGGAACGGAGAAAAAAAAAAAAAACAATTCCTGAATTGCTGGTTTTTGTTCATTCTGCTTCCACAAAAATCGGAAAAGGAAGCGATCAAAAAATGTTATGTGTCCGAATATGGTACCAATAAAAACGTCAGCTCGTCCCACAAAAAATAAGCCCGCAGATAACTCTGTTGGCTGAAATATGGAAAAATTATAGCTCTCAAAATACAGCGATGCAAAAATTTCTTACAAAAAATTCTTACAAAAAAAGCATCTTTTAGAGTGTGACAGAAGCTAAACATGAAAAAAGGATGTAAATCTGGTATCGCTGTGATCGCACCGACCCGAGGAATAAAGTCGCCTAATCACTAATACCACACGAGTAGAGTTGAGCATTCCGATACCGCAAGTATCGGGTATCGGCCGATATTCGCTGTATCAGACTTTAGATACTTAGTTCCGATATTTTCCATATATCGTATACCGGAATCGGAAGTTCCCATAATTCTTTGAGAGGCAATGTGATTTTAGTCAGCCAATGAGGAATCCTAAGAAGTGTGGGCACATCCTGTACTGCTGCGGTCATGTTAACTAATGGCATGGCTGTGATTGGATGCTGAAATGATGTCAGAATGCACTATAAAAGGCGCCGCCGCCATTTTAGCGTCACTGTGCTGTGAATTCAGTAAGGGACAGAATGCTGCTCTGCTGACTCTGAGGGACAGTTAGAGATTGTGATTTTGTGTACTGTGCTCTAGGCAGGCTAGTTTACCAACCTCTGTGTAAAGCTTCCTTTTGCCAGTGTTGTTTTAAGAGCTCTGCAAGGTCTGTGTGTGAGTGCAGGTGACGCTGCAGTTTGCTCTGCATCCAACGCTGTTTGTAGGCATCTGCACGTTTCACTCACAGACTCTTTTTTTTTCTTTAGTGTAATTCTTGTGCTCATTCAATTGAAATTATAGTGTGACGCGCTTCCATCCGTATCATACATTGGTTGCAAACACTATAGAATTACAGAAAGGAGCCTTTCAGAGATAGTGAACAGTTGTGTTCAGTGTTACTCTAGTCTGTGAGGTTTTTTTTTTGAGTGCAGATCACGCTCAGTTAGTTCTTCAACCACTGCTGGTTGTAGTCTGCTGAACGTGTGTCACACTGCCTCATCTTGTCATTTTTCTTAATTGGTGCTGCTACATTCCATTTCAATAATCAATCTATTAGTGTGACGCGCTTCCATCCGTATCCAATACATTGGTTGCAAACACTATAGAATTACAGAAAGGAGCCTTTCAGAGATAGTGAACAGTTGTGTTCAGTGTTCACTCTAGTCTGTGAGGTTTTTTTTTTTGAGTGCAGATAACGCTCCAGTTAGTTCTTCAACCACTGCTGGTTGTAGTCTGCTGAACGTGTGTCACTGCCTCATCCTTGTCATTTTTCTCTAATTGGTGCTGCTCATTCCATTTCAAATAACTCAAATCTATTAGTGTGACGCGCTTCCATCTGTATCCAATACATTGGTTGCAAGCACTGTAGAATTACAGAAAGGAGCCTTTCAGAGATAGTGAACAGTTGTGTTCAGTGTTCACTCTAGTCTGTGAGGTTTTTTTTTTTTTGTGTGCAGATCACGCTCCAGTTAGTTCTTCAACCACTGCTGGTTGTAGTCTGCTGAACGTGTGTCACTGCCTCATCCTTGTCATTTTTCTCTAATTGGTGCTGCTCCATTCCATTTCAAATAACTCAAATCTATTAGTGTGACGCGCTTCCATCCGTATCCAATACATTGGTTGCAAACACTAAAGAATTACAGAAAGGAGCCTTTCAGAGATACTGAACAGTTGTGTTCAGTGTTCACTCTAGTCTGTGAGGTTTTTTTTTTTTGAGTGCAGATCACGCTCCAGTTAGTTCTTCAACCACTGCTGGTTGTAGTCTGCTGAACGTGTGTCACTGCCTCATCCTTGTCATTTCTCTCTAATTGGTGCTGCTCCATTCCATTTCAAATAACTCAAATCTATTAGTGTGATGCGCTTCCATCCGTATCCAATACATTGGTTGCAAACACTATACAAATTACAGAAAGGAGCCTTTCAGAGATAGTGAACAGTTGTGTTCAGTGTTCACTCTAGTCTGTGAGGTTTTTTTTTTTTGAGTGCAGATCACGCTCCAGTTAGTTCTTCAACCACTGCTGGTTGTAGTCTGCTGAACGTGTGTCACTGCCTCATCCTTGTCATTTTTCTCTAATTGGTGCTGCTACATTCCATTTCAAATAACTCAAATCTATTAGTGTGACGCGCTTCCATCCGTATCCAATACATTGGTTGCAAACACTATAGAATTACAGAAAGGAGCCTTTCAGAGATAGTGAACAGTTGTGTTCAGTGTTCACTCTAGTCTGTGAGGTTTTTTTTTTTTTGGTGCAGATCACGCTCCAGTTAGTTCTTCAACCACTGCTGGTTGTAGTCTGCTGAACGTGTGTCACTGCCTCATCCTTGTCATTTTTCTCTAATTGGTGCTGCTCATTCCATTTCAAATAACTCAAATCTATTAGTGTGACGCGCTTCCATCCGTATCCAATAATTGGTTGCAAACACTAAAGAATTACAGAAAGGAGCCTTTCAGAGATACTGAACAGTTGTGTTCAGTGTTCACTCTAGTCTGTGAGGTTTTTTTTTTTTGAGTGCAGATCACGCTCCAGTTAGTTCTTCAACCACTGCTGGTTGTAGTCTGCTGAACGTGTGTCACTGCCTCATCCTTGTCATTTCTCTCTAATTGGTGCTGCTCCATTCCATTTCAAATAACTCAAATCTATTAGTGTGATGCGCTTCCATCCGTATCCAATACATTGGTTGCAAACACTATACAATTACAGAAAGGAGCCTTTCAGAGATAGTGAACAGTTGTGTTCAGTGTTCACTCTAGTCTGTGAGGTTTTTTTTTTTTGAGTGCAGATCACGCTCCAGTTAGTTCTTCAACCACTGCTGGTTGTAGTCTGCTGAACGTGTGTCACTGCCTCATCCTTGTCATTTTTCTCTAATTGGTGCTGCTCCATTCCATTTCAAATAACTCAAATCTATTAGTGTGACGCGCTTCCATCCGTATCCAATACATTGGTTGCAAACACTATAGAATTGCAGAAAGGAGCCTTTCAGAGATACTGAACAGTTGTGTGCAGTGTTCACTGCAGTCTCTGCGTAATAACCACACTTAGGCCTTATAACTTTTCTGACTTTCTTTATCAATCTACCAAGATGAAGAAGGCAGGGAGTAAGGCACGTGGTCGTGGCCGTGGAGTTTCAGCAGGGAGAGGACGTGGGGATACTGTGGCTGCTGCCGCCCCCAGTGACACAGCATCCACCAGTTTTCCCCGTGAGCGTTCCTTTATGTGCAGTTTTGTAGGAGCTCGGCGTACCCCCCTGCTGCGGGAAGAACAAATTGAAGCCGTTGTTTGTTGGATGGCAGCCAATGCATCGACTTCAATTGCTTCCACCTCCTCTCAGGACCACAACACTGTTGAGCAACCATCTGTCTGTTCACCGCCTGTCAAATTGCCCAGGCAGTCAGAGAGTTCTGAACTGGAGCCAGCTGAGTCTCTGCTTCTGTTCTCAGAATCTGTTGGCTTGCAAACAGGGGCCCAGCCAAGCAGCATTCTGGAATTTGAAGAAGAGGGAGTATGCAGTGATGCGCAACAGCTGTGTCTCTCTGAATCTGAAGAGGCGGGTGAGCCAGTGCCGATGGTCAGCACACCGCAGAACGCATCTGATGATGATGAGACTCAGTTGACAGTTTCTGTTGAGCACGGTGCTGTCCAGACCACCCAACAGCAGCAGGTGTTGGAAGAGGGTAGTGGAGATGATGAGGTCCAAGACCCAACATGGCGTGAGGAACAGGAAGGTGGTGGGAGCAGCTCTGAGGAAGAGATTGGCCCAACGGTACAAACAGGAGGGAGAGGTAGGCTGCAGACTCGGTTGCCTGTAGCCTCAAGTTTGGCACCTGTTGGGAGCAGTTCTCTTACAAAAGTCAAAACGGGCGCTCCCAGGACTTGCACTGCGTGGTCCTTTTTTGACACACTTGCAGATGATATTTGCTATGTCAAATGCAAGCTGTGTAAGCAAAAAGTAAAAAGAGGTAAAAGTGTCAGTAACCTCAATACCACTAATATGTGGAAACATGTGCGGACAAAGCACGTAGTTGAGTTACAAAGACACACTGGAGATGTAGGCCAACCTACAGCAGCACCTACATCTTCAGCTCGTGTTGGAGCCTCTTCCTCCAGCTCACACACAGCTGGTTCGGCTTCCTCACACGATCGCCATGGAAGAACCTCGGTCACTGTTGTCCAGAGACAAAGTGTTATTCCACCCACAGCTGCAAGTTCCCTGTCATCCTCACACTCCCAGGCCACAAAACAGCCATCGGTAGCACAGGCATGGGATAAAAGACGGCCATACTCGGCAAACCATCCACGAGCACAGGCTCTGAATGCTGGCATTGCAAAACTCCTGTCCCTTGAAATGCTGTCATTCAGGCTGGTGGAGACTGACAGTTTCCGGAACTTAATGGCATTGGCAGTCCCACAATACAATGTGCCAAGCCGATTTTATTTCAGCAGGCAAGCCGTCCCTGCTCTGCAAAAGCATGTTGAGGGAAAAATTAAACATGCGCTACTAAACGCTGTCAATAGCAAGGTCCACCTGACCACCGATGCGTGGACCAGTACCCATGGCCAGGGACGATACCTTTCCCTCACTGCCCATTGGGTCAATGTTGTGGAGCCGGGTACAGATCTTGCGAGTGGCGCTGTACGTGTTCTGCCAACTCCAAGGATTGCAGGAATCCAGTCTGTACACATTGACTCCTCCTCCTACTCCAGTTCCTCAGAATCATCGCTGCAGGAGCCATCACGGTCTACCTCCACATGGACCCGTGAACGCTTACCTGTTGCGACCGATATGAGCACAGCCGTGGCCAAACGTCAACAGGCTGTCCTGAAATTAATTTCCATGGGGAATCGAAGCCACACAGCGCAGGAGGTCTGGAATGCCATCAAGCAGGAGAGCGACGCGTGGTTTTTGCCAGCGAATCTCCAGCCAGGCTTGGTAGTGTGTGACAATGGCCGAAATCTGGTGGCAGCTCTGGCCCTTGGCAACCTCACTCACATACCATGTCTGGCACATGTGCTCAACTTGGTCGTGCAGAGTTTTTTGAGGGACTATCCGGATGTTGATGCACTGCTGCACAAGGTCCGCCTAGAGTGCGCTCACTTGCGACGTTCCAGCATGGCCAGATCGCGCATTGCAGCTCTGCAACGCAGATTTCGCCTTCCTGAACATCGCATCATATGTGACGTACCCACCAGGTGGAATTCCACGTTACATATGTTGGAGCGGTTGTGTGAGCAGCAGACAGCAGTAATGGAGTATCAGCTGCAACAGGCGCAATCAACACGCAATTTGCGCCGTTCACACTTCACCACTACTGAGTGGGCCTCTATGAAGGACATTGTCATGGTTTGCTGAGTTTGTGGGAAAAGGTAGGTTAAGGGTTAATTTGGATGGCCTCACTCTGGGATTCTGGGAGGCTTCTTATAGCCTCATTGTGGGGCCATTCCTTGTCGCTTATACTGTGACCCTTGGCCGAGTGTGTGTGACCCTGTGTTTTGTGCTTGTGATTCTTTATGCTTGCTTGGTTTTGACTTGGTTCTGTTCCCATTACGAGTTCTGCCTGCCCCTCTTGTACTGCGTTGCTATCTCGTGTATGACCTCTTGCCTTTGTCCTGACAATTCTCTGCCTGCCCCTCCTGTACTGCGTTGCGATCTTGTGTATGACTACTGGCTTATGTTCTGACTATTCTCTGCTCGCCCCTTCTGTACTGCGCCGTCCTCTCCGTGTATGACCCCCGTTTGTCTGACCTGAGTTTCCCTATTCACTAATCCAGGATCCCTGGAGAGTCCTGCACTCACCTCCAGTAGCAGAACGCTAGGCTCCGCCCCCTGTGGTCACATGATCGCAGGTCCTTTTGCTTACTGCTACTCTCACCACGCTGCTCTGGTCCCGTCTGCCTGAGCCCCCATGCGGCATCTGACCCCGGGCCCTTCCACCGTGTGGGTGAGTCACCCTGCTCAGCCTTGGCAGTTCGCTGGCGCTGACAGGGTCGTTACATTATAAGCGACCTTATATTATTCTGTGTTGGGGAAGCTAAGTATCTTTCCTAAAGAAAAAAAAAAAAAAAAAGTGTCTAGTACCATGGATCCCATGCAAGCTTTGGCAGATAAGGTTAAAAACCTGACACTAATGTTCCAGAAACTTAATGTGGAACAGCGCACAATGGCTCAGACCCAACAACAGTTGGTGGACACTGTGCAGGGGGCTATTGCTGCAGGGTCTCCTAGCTCGGGTGATAGAGATGTTTCGCTGGTGTCCACCGAGTCCCCGGTCAAACTGCCAGACTTCTTCTCTGGGGACAAAAAGGAGTTCATGGCCTTTAAGGAGGGGTGCAAGCTTTTTTTTCTCTGAGGCCTCGTTCCTCCGGGGATGAATTCCAGAAAGTGGAGGTAGTTATTTCTCTACTTCGGGGTGCACCGCAAGCATGCGCTTTTTCTCTGTCTCCCTCTGCCCCTGAAAGGATGACTGTCAATGCCTTTTTTGAAGCCCTGGGTCGTATATATGACGAACCCGACAGGGTTCGCATGGCTGAAGACATGGTGATGAATGTGCGCCAGGGTAAACGCTCGGCTGAGTGGTTTTGTGCAGAGTTCCGGCGCTGGGCAGCAGAAATTTCATGGGATGATGCAGCACTTCGGGGCTTATTCCGCAGAGGCTTATCTGAACGCCTCCAAGATGCCCTGGCCCTTCACCCTCCACCTGACACCTTGGAGGACGCCATTACCCAGGCCGTACTTATGGACCGCAGGCTACGGGCTAGGGGTGTCATGCAGTCCGAGGCATCCCTATTCTCCGGTAGCAAAGAGACTGGTGTCGCTCCCGAACCCATGGAGATTGGCGCTACTTCGGTCAAAGAAAAGGAGAGGAAACGCCGCCGTGAGAAACGGCTCTGCTTTTATTGTGGAGAGTCCGGTCATTGGATAAAAGATTGTCCCTCGTGTCCGTCATCCTCCAAGGCGGCGGGAAACGACTAGGTCTGGGTATAGGAAAGATGTATATCTTCGTACCGTGTTAGTCAGTAGATAGAAAAATATTTAGACTTGAGAGTCCTCAGTGGTTGATACCTGAGTAGTCTCGAAAGCTTGCAATTTGTTACCATCTTTTCAGTTAGCCATTAAAAGGTATCAACCACTGAGGACTCTCAAGTCTAAATATTTTTCTAGGTCTGGGTAGTAATCGAGGAGGCTGCCCAGACCTTCAGGTACTCTCTTCCTCATGCCCTAAGGTTTTGCTAAAGGTTGAACTGTTGGTAGACAAGTATCGTTTTTTCTCCACAGCACTGGTGGACAGTGGTTCATCACTCAACTTGGTCAGCTCTGATGTCATTTCCCAGCACCAGATAGGGACAGTCAGGCTCATACCCCACTAAAAGTCGTGGCCATTGACTCTTCTCCTCTGACCCAAACGGGGAATCTTTCAGTTTCTGAAAAATTTATGTTGAAAGTTGGTTCTTCCCACATGGAAGAGATTGAGTGTTTTGTTATGGACAAGTTGCCCACCGGGTTGGTTTTGGGCATGCCATGGCTTCTACGCCACAATCCAGTTATTGACTGGGAATTGGGGGAGATTATCAAGTGGGGGTCCAAATGTGTCGACTGTTACCATAAAGATGTTTTTTGTGTGAAAATTGCAAAACCTGTTTCTGTGTCTTCTATCAGTCTGGAAGGTATTCCGGAGTACCTGAAAGACTTTGAGGACGTTTTTTCAGAAAGTGAGGCTGAGGCGTTACCCCCTCATAGGCCATTTGACTGTGCCATTGACCTAATTCCTGGAGCCAAATTGCCCAAAGCTCGTTTGTTTAACCTATCAGGTCCCGAGCGCCTAGCTATGAAACAATATATTGCTGAGAGTCTCCGCAAGGGGCACATAAGACCTTCAGTTTCCCCGGTAGTAGCGGGGTTTTTCTTTGTTAAGAAAAAAGACGGCGGCCTACGCCCCTGCCTCGACTTTCGAGAATTAAATAAAATCACGGTCAGGAATACATATCCACTGCCGTTGATTCCGGATCTCTGTAATCAGCTTTCTGGGGCCATGTGGTTTTCAAAACTTGACCTTAGGGGGGCTTATAATTTAATCAGGATTCGGGAGGGGGATGAATGGAAGACGGCTTTCCTCACCTCTGAAGGGTTATTTGAGAACTTGGTAATGCCATTTGGTCTCACCAACGCACCTGCAGTTTTTCAAAATTTTATTAATGTTGTGTTCTCGGACCTCATCGGCCGCTTTGTAGTTGTGTACCTAGATGATATTCTCATATATTCTGCTGACAAACATTCTCATTTGTTACATGTTAAGACTGTACTCCAAAGGCTCAGAGAAAATCAATTGTTCGACAAAATCAAAAAATGTTCATTTTTTGTTCAAGAGTTGTCGTTTTTAGGGCTGATAATCTCACCTCAGGGGTTTCGCATGGATCCCAAGAAGGTGCAGGCTGTTGTGGAATGGGTCCAACCTCGAGACCTTAAGGGACTTCAGCGCTTCTTGGGATTTGTGAATTATTACCGCAAGTTTATTAAAGGTTTCTCACAGGTAACTAAACCCCTTACTGATCTCACTCATAAAGGGGCAGATGTCAAGAACTGGTCCCCGTTAGCCAAACAGTCTTTTCTAACCCTAAAAAACTGTTTTACATCTGCTCCTATCCTGGTTCAACCTGACCCTTCCAAACGTTTGTGGTCGAGGTTGATGCTTCTGAGGTGGGGGTGGGAGCAGTGTTATCTCAGGGGCCAGCTTCCCTGACAAATCTCAGGCCTTGTGCCTACTTTTCTAAAAAATTTTCTCCCGCTGAAAAAAATTATGACGTAGGCAATAGGGAGCTATTGGCTATCAAATTGGCGTTCGAAGAATGGAGACATTTTTTGGAGGGGGCGGCTCACCCTATTATGGTTATCACGGACCATAAAAATCTAGAATATATTAAAACTGCTAAAAGACTGACCCCCAGGCAAGCCCGTTGGTCACTTTTTTTTTCCAGATTTCAGTTTTCTATTACTTTTCGACCAGGATCTAAAAATGTCAAGGCTGACGCTCTGTCACGTAGTTTTGAGCTATTATCCGCCCCCGATCCACCGTCCCCCATTCTTCAACCCAGTGTTGTTATTGCCGAAGTGTCGTCGGAATTGGAGCGAGAGATTGTGTAGGCACAATCTTTAGCGCCAAGGTCCAAACCTGAAAATAAGTTGTTCGTGCCTCAGCATTTGCACACTAAACTCCTGTGGGAGTTCCATGATTTGAAATTGAGTGCCCACCCTGGTATAGCGGCCATGCGAGAAGCAGTTGCAAGACTTTTTTGTTGGCCTTTAATGACTTCGGATATTAAGATGCATGTTGCTGCATGTGGGATATGTGCCCGTTCTAAGAGCTCTCATTGCCGGCCGGCCGGGGAATTGGCGCCTTTACCAATTCCGGGAAGACCGTGGACTCATTTGTCCATGGACTTCATTACCAATCTGCCATCCTCCCGTGGAAATACTGTAATCTGGGTAATTGTGGACAGATTTTCTAAACTAGCACATTTTGTACCCATGGCAAGTTTACCGTCAGCAGAGACTCTCTCCAGACATTTCCTTTCTCAGGTGGTACGTTTACACGGGGTGCCTACTAATATTGTGTCAGATAGAGGGACGCAATTTGTGTCTAAGTTTTGGCGGGCTTTTTGCAAAAAGTTGGGGATATCGTTGTCTTTTTCCTCAGCGTACCACCCAGAGACCAACGGGCAAACTGAACGCACCAACCAGAAATATTAATTTGTCATCACAGCGCATATCTGCACATGGCTAGTAGAAATGGTAACAAAAAATAAAACATAGTGTTTACTTTTTTAAATTAATGCATAAAAATACATTTCATAATTATCAATTAATGGTTCTTAAGGAACGTTATCTGTACCTGTAAGATAATGCAGTCAATGGATGTACGAATCATAAACATCATCATCATCATCATCCTCACGAGTTTTATTAATGACAGACATAATAAAATACACAGACTGAGGACAACTGTAACTTCACACACCATATATGAAATGGCCATCATGTAAACCTGGTAATAATGCGCAATAATAAATAATTACACCAAGAAAGTGCATCATGCATACAAACAATAGGTAATTAGACCTGCAAGTGCTGTTGAAACAACCACAACAGATTTAAATTAATAATGCTATATAGCTATCACAGTGCATAGTTACTCATGGACAATGTCGATCTAATACTGTACCTCAATAAAGGCAGCGTCACCCATGATGCTTGTTTGTCTTGTAGATTGTTGAAGAGGGAATTTTTATTTATTTATTTTTTTTTTTTAAAGTTCCTTTTTATTTGGATTTTCAAAAACAAAAAGGCCACATAAGGCGGTACACATCTCGGTCGCAGCCGATATGGTCATAAAATAAACATTCTAAAAGTCAAAGTAACAAGAGAACAAAAAACCGAAACTCGTTAATAATTGTAAGGAAACCCCTAACTTGTAGGATTCCTCCCGTCATCTTCCTTCTCTAACTTTGCTGTGATCCTGATTAAACTATTTCACTCGTCACCCTTCTGTGGCGTGTATTTTTTCAAATTCTCGCCACCTTTACATTCATTTCTCCGATCATGTTAAAATATAAGGCTTTCCTCAATATCACCATGATCGTTCATCATGATCCCATGTTTACTCATTAACGCTGTAATATGTTGAGGAATGTGATTTGCTTTCACTAGTCGTGCTAATAGTATCCCTGATTTGCTACCATAACAATATAGATCGGCTCTATAATTCAAATTACTGGTTCTCTCGCTTCGATCTACCCATAGGTCAAAGTTAGCCTTAGCCTGCTTCCATCTATTTTTATCCTGTGTCCATGAAGTTGTCATACTAGGCCTCTGCCTACACCCTCCTTGACCCTGTGCTCCAACACCGCCAGTTGTTGCTCGGAAGTGCTGTTAGCACAGTCAACACTTGCTCCTGTGTTACTGGGGTTCAGTAATGTCAGCTGTTCCCCTGCTGTGTGCACGGCAAAAAGTCATGCTGCCTCCACCCTGTTCTCTTCTCATCCCTGGGCTCCAACACCGACAGTTGTTGCTCGGAAGTAATTGGCAGGGGTACTGACTCCTGCCTAGCCTGGTTACAGCACGACAGCTGTTTCCTGGCAGTGTCAACGTCAATTAGCCTACAATAAGTTGTCCTGTCGTGTTGCTTTCGGGTTAGCCGACTGTATGGTGCCTGCAGTTTAGGTGATTCCTATGTGTGCTGTGTGATAAGTAAATAAAGGCTGTTTCCGTTGTGACAATAGTACAAGCACCGACTGTAGGACTGTGTGATTCGGTAACTGCGGACGGCTTGCCGTACATTTTCATGGGTGCCTTCTGCTACCCGTCCGGGTTCCAGTACCGTCAACTGGTTCTCCGCAGTGCCTTTGGCCTAGGTGCCTCCATCTCGGTATCCGAGTTCCAGCAACGTCTGCTGGTCCTTGGTAGTGCTTTGGAGCACAGGTACCTCCTGCTTAGTAACCATGTCCCAGTAACGTCAGCTGGTCCTCGGTTGTGCCATTGGCTCTTTTCCTTCTGCTGCCCCTCCGGGTTCCAGCACAATCAGCTGGTCCTCGTTACTTCCATTGTCTCTTGTACCATCTGATACCCGTCCGGGTTCCAGTAACGTCAGCTGGTTTTCGGAAGTTAGTCAGCCTTCTTGTACCTTCAGCTACATTTACAAATTGAAGATTTTTTAAATGTTTTTTTGGGTAATCACTCTGGATCTACAACAATGAAGACGACGACCCTGATGACCACCCCGAAGAAGATGAAGACCACAAGGACGACGAGCATGAAGCCAACCAGCCTGAACACCATCACAAAGAAAAAATAAAAGATTACCCAGAAGAAGATCACCAACAGGACAAAGAAGGTTAAGACAAACTACAAGATACAGAACAAGAGACAGAAGAACAATAAGCAGAAGATGAAAAAGCATAACAACATGAAGTATAAGACCAAAATGAAGAGCAAAATATATGCTCTAAATTATAAGCAGAACAAGACTAAGCAGTGTATGGGGGTGAGTCCGTTCCTCCTCGTGGTGCCCCTGGAAAATGCCTGCTGCTGCATGCTTAACTCAACACGGACAAATACTGTTGTAATTTAAAACTTTTGTGACAGCAAGAACGCAAGGATGAAAAATTCATACTTTTACAGATTACAAGTACAGGAATCTCTGTCAAAAATAAGAATATGATGAAGAAGATGAAGATGAAGATGAAGTAGAATATGAAGAAGAATAATAGTTGAATAAGAACAATATGAGTAATGTTAACAAAAAGATGAATAGCAAGAAGTTTCAGAAGAAGATAAAGAAGGTGAAGATGAAGAATAATTTGATGAAAAAGATGATGCTGCTGAAGATTATGAAGGAGAAAGTGTGTCAAAAGTTAAAAAGGTGAAGAGCATGGAAGTTGTGAAACATACATATTTGCCAAAATAGAAAAAAGGTTAACAACATTGTCAATTTGTTCGTCAATCCGAACATCTTTACAAAAAAAAATATTAATGCTATTCCATTTGATTGGGTTAAATATCTATGCCTTTAATGTCTCCTCAACCTTCCCCAATACATTCTAATTACTCTTTGTTGTTTTCCTTCATGTACAATTAAGCAACAAGGCAAGAATGGGCTTTTTTTAATTCCGATATTTTTTTCCCATAGACTTACATTGGATTTCCGGTATCGGTATCGGGTATCGCCGATATTTCTTGTGTATCGGCGATACCATTCCGATCCGATACTTTTGGATATCGGAAAGTATCGCTCAACTCTACACACGAGGAACGGCGTAAAAAATAAAACCAATTCTTCACCTTTTGTGGATTTGTTCATTCTGCCTCACAAAGATCGCAGTAAGGCGATCACAGTGGTTCCCCCTCACATATGGGGTATCAGCGTACTCAGGACAAATTGCACATCAACTTTTGGGGTCCTATTTCTCCTGTTACCCTTATAAAAATAAAAATTTGGGGGCAAAAAGATTATTTTTGTGGAAAAAAAATATGATTTTTTTATTTTCACGGCTCTACGTTATAAACTTCTGTGAAGCCCTTGGGGTTCAAAGTGCTCACCACACATCTAGATAAGTTCCTTGGGGCATCTAGTTTCCAAAATGGGGTCACTTGTGGGGATTTCTACTGTTTAGGCACATCAGGGGCTCTCCAAGCGTGACATGACACCCGCAGACCATTCCATCAAAGTCTGCATTCAAAAACGGTGCTCCTTCCCTTCCGAGCTCTGTCATGCGTCAAAATAGTGGTTTACCCCCACATATGGGGTATCAGCGTACTCAGAACAAATTGCAAAATAGCTTTTGGGGTCCTATTTCTCCTGTTACCCTTATAAAAAAAAAATTTGGGGGCAAAAAGATTATTTTTGTGGAAAAAAATATGATTTTTTTTTTTTCACGGCTCTACGTTATAAACTTCTGTGAAGCCCTTGGGGGTTCAAAGTGCTCACCACACATCTAGATAAGTTCCTTGGGGGGTCTAGTTTCCAAAATGGGGTCACTTGTGAGGGATTTCTACTGTTTAAGCACATCAGGGGCTCTCCAAGCGTGACATGACACCTGCAGACCATTCCATCAAAGTCTGCATTCAAAAACAGCGCTCCTTCCCTTCCGAGCTCTGTCATGCGTCAAAATAGTGGTTTACCCCCACATATGGGAATCAGCGTACTCAGAACAAATTGCAAAATAGCTTTTGGGGTCCTATTTCTCCTGTTACCCTTATAAAAATAAAAATTTGGGGCAAAAAGATTATTTTTGTGGAAAAAAATATGATTTTTTTATTTTCACGGCTCTACGTTATAAACTTCTGTGAAGGCCTTGGGGGTTCAAAGTGCTCACCACACATCTAGATAAGTTCCTTGGGGGGTCTAGTTTCCAAAATGGGGTCACTTGTGGGGAGTTTCTACTGTTTAGGCACATCAGGGGCTCTCCAAGCGTGACATGACACCCGCAGACCATTCCATCAAAAGTCTGCATTCAAAAACGGCGCTCCTTCCCTTCCGAGCTCTGCCATGCTCAAAATAGTGGTTTACCCCCACATATGGGGTATCAGCGTACTCAGAACAAATTGCAAAATAGCTTTTGGGGTCCTATTTCTCCTGTTACCCTTATAAAAATAAAAATTTGGGGCAAAAAGATTATTTTTGTGGAAAAAAATATGATTTTTTTATTTTCACGGCTCTACGTTATAAACTTCTGTGAAGCCTTGGGGTTTAAAGTGCTCACACACATCTAGATAAGTTCCTTGGGGGGTCTAGTTTCCAAAATGGGGTCACTTGTGGGGGGTTTCTACTGTTTAGGCACATCAGGGGCTCTCCAAAGCGTGACATGACACCCGCAGACCATTCCATCAAAGTCTGCATTCAAAACGGCGCTCCTTCCCTTCCGAGCTCTGCCATGCGTCAAAATAGTGGTTTACCCCCACATATTGGGTATCAGCGTACTCAGGACAAATTGCAAAATAGCTTTTGGGGTCCTATTTTTCCTGTTACCCTTATAAAATAAAAATTAGGGGGCAAAAATTATTTTTGTGGAAAAAAATATGATTTTTTTATTTTCACGACTCTACGTTATAAACTTCTGTGAAGCCCTTGGGGTTCAAAGTGCTCACCACACATCTAGATAAGTTCCTTGGGGGTCTAGTTTCCAAAATGGGGTCACTTTGGGGGTTTCACTGTTTAGGCACATCAGGGCTCTCCAAGCGCGACATGACCTGCAGACCATTCCATCAAAATCTGCATTCAAAAACGGCGCTCCTTCCCTTCCGAGCTCTGCCATGATCAAAATAGTGGTTTACCCCCACATATGGGGTATCAGCGTACTCAGGACAAATTGCAAAATACTTTTGGGGTCCTATTTCTCCTTTACCTTATTAAAATAAAAATTTGGGGGCAAAAAGATTATTTTTGTGGAAAAAAATATGATTTTTTATTTTCACGGCTCTACTTCTAAACTTCTGTGAAGCCTTGGGGTTCAAAGTGCTCACAACACATCTAGATAAGTTCCTTGGGGGGTCTAGTTTCCAAAATGGGGTCACTTGTGGGGGTTTCTACTGTTTAGGCACATCAGGGGCTCTCCAATGTGACATGACACCCGCAGACCATTCAAATCAAAGTCTGCATTCGAAACAGCGCTCCTTCCCTTCCGAGCTCTGCCATGCATCAAAATAGTGGTTTACCCCCACATATGGGGTATCAGCATACTCTGGACATATGCACAATAACTTTTGGGGTTCTGTTACCCTTTGGAAAGTAAAAATTGGGGGTGAAAATATCATTTTTGTGGAAAAGATATGATTTTTTAATTTTACGGCTCTACGTTATAACTTTCTGTGAAGCCCTTTGGGGTTCAAAGCTCTCACCACACATTTAGATAAGTTCCTTGGGGGGTCTAGTTTCCAAAATGGGGTCACTTATGGGGGATTTCCACTGTTTAGGCACATCAGGGACTCTCCAAATGCGACATGGCGTCCAATCTCAATTCCAGCCAAAAAAGTAAAATAGCGCTGCTTCCCTTCAGAGCTCTACCATGCGCCAAAATAGTGGTTTACCCCCACATATGGGGTATCAGCGTACTCAGGACTAATTGCACAATAACTTTTGGGGTCCTTTTATCCTTTGGAAAATAAAAATTGTGATGAAAAGATGATTTTTGTGGAAAAAATATGATTTTTTAATTTTACGGCTCTACGTTATAACCTTCTGTGAAGCCCTTTGGGGTTAAAGCTCTCACCACACATTTAGATAAGTTCCTTGGGGGGTCTAGTTTCCAAAATGGGGTCACTTATGGGGGATTTCCACTGTTTAGGCACATCAGGGACTCTCCTAATGCGACATGGTGTCCAATCTCAATTCCAGCCAAAAAAGTCAAATGGCGCTGCTTCCCTTCCGAGCTCTGCCATGCTCCCAAATAGTGGTTTACCCCCCACATATGGGATATCAGCATACTCAGGACAAATTGCACAATAACTTTTGGGATCCTTTTATCCTTTGAAAAATAAAAATTGGGGGTGAAAATATCATTTTTGTGGAAAAGATATGATTTTTTAATTTTACGGCTCTACGTTATAACCTTCTGTGAAGCCCTTGGGGGTTCAAAGCTCTCACCACACATTTAGATAAGTTCCTTGGGGGTCTAGTTTCCAAAATGGGGTCACTTGTGGGGGGTTTCCACTGTTTAGGCACATCAGGGACTCTCCAAATGCGACATGGCGTCCAATCTCAATTCCAGCCAAAAAAGTAAAATAGCGCTGCTTCCCTTCAGAGCTCTACCATGTGCCAAAATAGTGGTTTACCCCCACATATGGGGTATCAGCGTACTCAGGACTAATTGCACAATAACTTTTGGGGTCCTTTTATCCTTTGGAAAATAAAAATTGGGATGAAAAGATGATTTTTGTGGAAAAAATATGATTTTTTAATTTTACGGCTCTACGTTATAACCTTCTGTGAAGCCCTTTGGGGTTCAAAGCTCTCACCACACATTTAGATAAGTTCCTTGGGGGGTCTAGTTTCCAAAATGGGGTCACTTATGGGGGATTTCCACTGTTTAGGCACATCAGGGACTCTCCTAATGCGACATGGTGTCCAATCTCAATTCCAGCCAAAAAAGTCAAATGGCGCTGCTTCCATTCCGAGCTCTGCCATGCTCCCAAATAGTGGTTTACCCCCCACATATGGGATATCAGCATACTCAGGACAAATTGCACAATAACTTTTGGGATCCTTTTATCCTTTGAAAAATAAAAATTGTGGTGAAAAGATCATTTTTGTGGAAAAAATATGATTTTTTAATTTGGTGGCTCTATGTTATAACCTTCTGTGAAGCCCTTGGGGGTTCAAAGTGCTCACCACACATTTAGATAAGTTCCTTGGGGGGTCTAGTTTCCAAAACGGGGTCACTTATGGGGGGGGTTTCCATTGTTTAGGTTCATCAAGGGCTCTCCAAACGCGACATGGTGTCCTCTCTCGATTCCAGCCAATTTGACATTCAAAATCTCAAATGATGCTCCTTCCCTTCTGAGCACTGCCGTGCGCCTAAAGATTGATTTTCCCCCACACATGGGGTATCGGTGTACTCAGGAGAAATTGTACAACAAATATTGTGGTTCATTTTCTCCTGACACCCTTGACAAAATTTTAAAAATTGTGTCGAAAGAAAAATTTTGGGAAAAAAAGTTAAATGTTAATTTTTTCATTCCACATTGCTTCAATTCTTGTGAAGTACCTAAAGGGTTAATAAACTACTTGAATGTGGCTTGAGGGGTGCAGTTTTTAGAATGGTGTCACATTTGGGGATTTTCTGTCATATTGACCCCTCAAATTCAATTCAAATGTGAGGTGGTCCCTAAAAAAAATGGTTTTGTAAATTTTGTTGGAAAAATGAGAAATCGCTTCCTAACAAAAAAAAATTTTGGTTCCAAAATTGTGCTGATGTAAGGTAGACATGTAGGAAATGTTATTTATTAACTATTTTTTGTGACATATCTCTCTGATTTAAGGGCATAAAAATTAAAAGTTTGAAAATTGCAAAATTTTCAAAATTTTCGACATATTTCCATTTTTTTTCATAAATAAATGCAAGTTATATCGAAGAATTTTACCACTATCATGAAGTACAATATGTCACGAGAAAACATTCTCAGAATCGCCAAGATCATATGAAGCGTTCCAGAGTAATAAGCACATAAAGTGACAGTGGTCAGAAATATAAAAATTGGCCTGGTCATTATCCTACAAAATGGCTTGGTCGTTAAGGGGTTAATGTACTCAGCGTACAGAACCAGAACATCACAGCTCCATGTATTTTGTAGTGACCGCTCTCAGCTCCCATTGAAGTGAATGGAGAGCAGGACAACAGGGAAAAATCACAAAGTCCTAGCTCCCTCTTACCCAGAGTTGTTGAATCGGATATGATACAAGCAGAATAACTTCAGTCTTCTGCAATGTTCAGGCGTCGTCCTGTCCATCACTAATGCCCCCAAATAACCTTCTCTTTTCTGAAGACGCTTTCTGAGTTTACCAGGAGCTGAGCAGTAGAAGACATGTTGTGACACCATCAGGTATTTACCAGGAGTGTTCCTGAAAACTAGACCATCCGATATATCGTACCACTCAGTGATTATTGGCAATGCCATTACTGCCAACCTAATTATTTGCAGAATCACTTCAGAAAATAAACTGTAGACAAGATAAATGAGAAAAAACCTCTCTTGTAATAAAAGCAATTTGGCCAAAGTAAATAAATCAAGTTCCTCTTTGTAGATTGTGGTATTCTAAAGAACTGCAATTTCTTGCCAATTTGTACTCACACTGTGTCCTTAGACTGGGTTTTGTGGTGTTGCTAGGTTCTAAATTGCTTAAATCTAAGTATGTAACATTCGAAGAATACAAGTTGTTTGTGAGCAGAGATCAGACATTCTTTTCAGGTAGTTGGAAATATTGGGGTTTTCATCGGAGAATAAAGTACCTATTTTATGCATTTTCACACACAGATTTCAGTTCAAATTCAGGGCCCATTTGCATGTATCAATGCATCCAAAACATTTACACATCAACATCTAAAGGCAGAGTCTCAGACTTCCGATAAGAAGCACCACAGTATAGGTGCCAGCAGGGATATTGTTGTCTTGGATTCATCACAACAAATGAATCTTGCAAATAAAGGACATAAAAAATCTTAAGGCTCTATTGCAAATTTGAAACTCCCACCTACCCCTTAAAGTGGTTGTCCACTACTAGGACAACCCCTTCTCATACACCACACTTGGCCCAGAAAAGATAAAAAAGCCTATACTCACCTCACATGCTAGCGTCGTTTCCACGGTGTCGGCAACCGCTCTACCCGGGGCTGCCATGTGGTTATTGTGACACGTACCCCGGCACCCAATCAGCGCTGGCGTCACTGTCCCCGCCTTCGGAAAAATTAAACATAGAGTAAGTCCCGAATGCAGATGATCTATGACTTCCTCTTAATGTTTAATTTGACAGAAGGTGGGGATAGTGACGCCAGCACTGATTGGGTGCTGGGGTCACATGTCACAACAACCACATGGGAGCCCGCCATCACTATTCCCACCTTCTGTCAAATTGAACATGAGGAGGAATTAAAGAGATCAGCTGCAGCCCGCAGGAATGGCGCCGGCACGGAAGTTGTGTATAAGCTCTTTTTTTTACCAGGGGCGAGAGTGGGGTATGAGAAGGGGTTGTCCTAGTAGTGGACAACTTCTTTACTTTTACTTATTTTCAACTGTCCAGTAATAGCAGTGAATAGTAATTGTAAGTGTAGACCGCTGAATCCATGGTACATTTGATCAGTTCTTCCTGTGTCTGTAATACATTGAAAGAATTATGTATTATACTTTGCTTACATAGCACCATAGTATTCCACAGCTCTTTACAGATATTATCATCACTCTCCCCATTGGGGCTCAAAGTCTAAGTTCCCTGAGAAAAGAAACCCATACAAATATGGGGAGATCATACAAACTTCTTGCAGATACTGTCTTGGTGGGATTTGGACCCATGAGCCCAGCATTGTAAAAGAACAGTGCAAACCACTGAGCCACCATGCTGCCTATTCAATATTGAAATTCAAATTTCATTCTACTTATTTTTTATTATTAAAGCAGTTTTATCAATGTACTTGCAGCTGTAGTTAGGGTATATTCACTTATGGGCAAATTTGCCACATCTGAACCTATCCTGAGGCAGCATGCACAATTCTTAAGATCTCATTAAAGGGAACCTCTCACCAGATTTGTCCCATGTGAGATACGACCACCACCTTCCAATCCTGATATACAGCATTATAATATGCTGTAAATCTTCCCCCAATCCAGACTTCAAGGCAAGAAATAGACCTTTTATTATACTCACGGTGCGGTCCGGTCAGATGGACATCACTGACTTGACCTAGTGCCTCCTCTGTTCTTGTGATACCATCCTCCTCTCTTCTGCTTCGTGTGGATGATGCGTCCTTCATCATCCACACAGTGTCCCTGGCAAGCGTCAGGCGCATCCCTGAGAACCAGAGTTTGGGTGCAATGCGCCAGACAGGCTCTGGTTAGAAAATCACCTATAATATCTAGTTGTCTCAATTTCAGGGCTCTAAAAGTAATCAGTGACCTTCATAGGAAAGCATAAAAAGAGAGTATATGAAATCAGATGCAAACAAATTTATTAACCATAAAAGTAATAAAACAAAAAGGACCCAAATTTCACAACCAAGTTTCCACGACATAACTATTACTAAACATTAAAATTAGGTAAAAAAATTATAAGGCACTTAGATGCTAATGAAGTAAAGATTAGAGATGAGCGACTTTGCTTTTTTTGGGGTCGAGTCAGGTTTCATGAAACCCAACTTTCTCAAAAGTCGAGTCGAACGAAATAGGCCGACTATCGGGAAAAGTCGGAGGTCCGACTGAAACACGAAACTCAATGCAAGTCAATGGGGAAGCAAAGTTGGCAGGGAGTGGAGGACAGTAAACACACCTACAGTGCCCATTTCAATGCCAACGACATCAATTCTTATTACTTAAGCTTGGCAACCTTAATTAACTTTATAATAATAGTTACGCATTGAAAACTTGGGGGTATTTGGCTAAACTTGTGGGGGGTAGGGCTGGCTCCCGGTTTTCGTGTGCCCCGGGCCAAACACATACCACAATTCATGATGCTCCAATACGGCACAGAAATATAGGTATAGTGCAATGAAAAATACTTCACTTCTTACATGACATGACTGATATCTATGTTAAAATCTACAATAGCTCAAAAACCGGACAGTATATTCCTCCATACAGTATTATGGCCACCACATAGTGCGCCATACAGAATAATGAGCCCCATATATTGCTCCATACATAATTGGTCCCATATAATGTTCCATACAGTATATGATGAGCTCCACATACTGCTCCAGTATATGATAGTCCCCATATAATGTGCCATAAAGTATAGGACGGTCCCCATAGAGTAGAATGAACCCCACATATTGCTCCATACAGTATAATGAGTCGAATATAAAGCTCCATACAGTATATGATGGGCCCCATATATTGCTCCATACAGAATGGGCTCCATATAATGCTCCATACAGAATAGGCCCCATATGTGCCCCATATGATTCTCCATACCCTATATGATGCCCCATAAATAATGAACCCCATATGATTCTCCAGTATATGATGGGCCCCATGGAAGATGCTCCAGTGTCTTATGGGCCAAAATAATGCTCCATATATAATGGGCCCCATTTATAATGCTCCATTGTATAATGGTCCCTGTAAATGCTGCTCCAGTGTCTGTTTTCCCCCTTTTAGAATGCTCCAGTATATGATGGGCTCCATGGATGATGCTCCAGTGTCTGATCTGCCCCATATAGAATGCTCCAGTATATGATGGGCCCCATGGATGATGCTCCAGTGTATGATGGACCAATATAATGCTCCATTTATAATGGGCCCCATTTATAATGATCCAGTGTATAATGGTCCCCATAAATGCTACTCCAGTGTCTGTTTTCCCCCTTTTAGTATGCTCCAGTATATGATGGGCCCCATGGATGCTGTTCCAGTGTCTGATCTGCCCCATTTTGAATGATCCAGTATATAATGGGCCCCATGGATGATGCTCCAGTGTCTTATGGGCCAAAATAATGCTTCATATATAATAGGCCCCATTTATAATGCCAGTGTATAATGGGCCCCGTAGATGCTGCTCCAGTGTCTGATGTCCCACATTTAGAATATGCCAGTGTATGATGGGCCCTGTAGATGCTGCTCCAGTGTCTGATGTCCCCCATTTAGAATGCTCCAGTGTATGATGGGCCCTATCTGTGATGCTCAAGTGTATGCTGGGCCCCATATATAATTCTCCAGTGTATAATGCTCCCCATATATTGCTCCAAACATTAAAAAATTGAAATACCTCTCCTCGCTGTGCACTACTCTACTCTGGACTCCTCAGCGTCGCTATCTTACAGCTCTCTGCTCTTGGACTGTTTAGGCAGAGGGCGTACAGACGTGATGTCATCGCGCTCTCTAACCTGAATGTCACTGTCAGGAAACGCGGAAGACGTCACAGCGGTGGAGCAGGGAGAGATAAGTATTGCAAGTGCTGGGGCCCTGAGCAAGCAAGGGGGGCCAACTCGTGGAAGACGGCACTGGCACAGGGCCCCTCGTAGTACGCCGGTGAGTCTGACGGCGAGTGGGCCCCCCCACCATCAGAAACACTTTATTGTACTATGAGGGGCCCTGTGCCAGTGCCGTCGCCCAAGAGTAGACCCCCCCCACCTGCTCAGGGCACCGGGTGCGCCAGGTGGTGACCCCGGCCCAGGGGGGGACAGCCCAGTTAGGGAGGTGGAAAAACTGGCATATGTTGAGGTGTAGGCTGGACATTCAGCAGCTGCAAATGGAGGAATTGGAGTAGTCCGAGGAAGAGGAGGACAAAGTGAGCCATTTTGCTGGCAACCTGTGTGTCATAGGTTAGAACATCAACATTTTGGGTCAACAGCCGGGTCCTTCTTTCTGCCAGGATTGATCCAGCAGCACTGAAGACTCTTTCTGATAGCACACTACCAGCAGAGCAAGCAAGCTCCTGTAAGAAATATTGTGCCAATTCAGGCCAGGTGTCGAGTTTACAGGCCCAGTATTCAAAGGGGAATGACCTGTGAGGGAGAACATCAATAGGGGAGGAGAAGTAATTTTTAACCATAGTTGACAACTGCTGTCTCCTGTCTCCAACGCCACTTCGGCTGAGTGCACCACGAACACCTCTTCCATTTGGCCCAGTACGGCTCGTGGTAGAACCTGCACTGCTGCTGTGTGCTGGCAATGCCTCTAACAAACGGTTTACCAGAGTTGCTTGTTTGTTCACCAATATTAGCTCTAGGTTCTCCTGTGGCATGATGTTCTGTAATTTGCTTTTATAGCATGGATCGAGGATGCTGGCCAACCAGTAGTCATCATCCTTCATAATTTTGGCAATGCGGGGGTCCCTTTTTAGGATTCACAACACATAATCACACATGTGGGCCAATGTTCCAGGTGTCAATGATGCACTGCCAGTGGTGGGTGGAGGAGCACTTTCTGCCAAATCCACATCCCTCCAGTCACGCACAAACCCTGTACCTGACCTTGGCAAGCCAACATTTTCTCTTGCCCCCTGAGAAGCATCCTCCTCCCCAAAATAATCATCCCCCTCATCCTCCTCCTCCTCTTCCTCTTCTTCCTCCATCTCATCCAGGACAGTTCCCTGAACAGACAATGGCTGACTGTCATCAAGACTTCCCTCTTCCTCTTTCTCCTCCGCTGCAGATGCCTGATCCTTAATGTGCGTCAAAGTTTGCATGAGCAGACACATAAGTGGGATGCTCATCCTTATGATGACGTCGTCGGCGCTTACTAACCGTGTCCTTTTCATTTATAATGACCACGGACAAGATAAAGATCCCCAACTCACATCAGGACTACAAGATCCCAGGTACTTTCAGCTGCATCACATCTAATGTGGTGTACCTAATTATATGTACTAAATGTCCAACTGGGGGTCTGTATGTGGGGGAGACAGGGCAAAAACTGAGAACAAGGATGAATTCTCATCGCCACACAATAAGAGAAAAAAGAATGGATTTACCTGTGGCCAAACACTTTTGCATCCCCGGTCATAGTATGATGATTATGAAATTACTTGTACTGAAAGGTGATTTCACATCTCAGAGACATAGGAGAGTTTGCGAATACAAATTGATGGTGACCTTTGACACTCTCAATGCTGGAATGAACCTATCACATGGTTTTATGGCCTATTACATCAATTAAGGAATTTGCTTCAAAGACCCTGTGAGAACATCACAAAACATTACCAGACCCTAATCAGAGGGCAATAAAACTTTCACACTCCTTATCTATGAACTAGTCCAATATTTATTGCCACAACTGTTCATCCCTCTCCCATAATGACAGTTCTGCTTCACGTCACTTGTCTCATCTATTGCATTTTTTTTTCTGTGCTCTGTTGTGTACAAATATGTGATTCTTCAGATTCTGTATTAGTTTAGCCTGAAGAAGAGACCCGAGTAGTCTCGAAAGGTTGAAGTTTGTTACCATCTTTTTAGTTAGCCACTAAAAGGTATCAACCACTGAGGACTCTCAATTCTAAATATTTTACTAACCGTGTGCATTCCTCAAAACACTGAAGGACTTTACAGAGGTCTTTCAGCTTTGACCACTGCACACCCGACAACTCCATGTCTGCCCTCAAACTGCCTGCCCGTGTATCCTCCCATAAATGAATTACAGCCTACCTCTGTTAGCACAGCCTCTCAACCATGTGCATGGTGGAGTTCCAGCTTGTTGCAGCGTGTATGATTAGGCGGTGCTTGGGGAGGTGGAGCGATCGCTGCAGCCTCTGCATACGACTGGAGTCTACTGGTGAGCGACGGATGTGCGAGCAGTCTTCGCACTTTATGGAGCAGGGCTGTTAACTCCGGATAATTATTTAAGAAGCACTGCACCACCAGGTTCAAGCTGTGAGCCAGGCAAGGTATGTGTCTGAGTTTTGCCAGGTTATGGCCGCCTCAAAATTACATCCGTTATCACTGAATACCTTGCCTGGCTCAAGATGTAGACTGCCCAGCCATGACTCAGTTTCTCACTGCAAGTAGTCGGCCAGTATCTCCGCGGTGTGACTGTTGTTGCCCAAAGATATCATTTTTAAAACAGCCTGCTGATGCTTACCACTAGCTGTTCGATAGTGGGACACCTCGTGTGCAACACTGGCAGCTGTGGATGGAGTGCTCATGCGACTGCGCTCTGTTGACGAGCTTTCGTTTCTGGAGGAGGAGCAGGGTCGAACGCCTACAGCCAACTGTTGCCTATACCGTGGGCTAGGCAGCACTGTCCCACCGCCGCTGTCCCCTGTGGACCCTGCATCCACCACATTAAGTCAGTGCGCAGTGTTGGACACGTAACGGCCCTGGCCATGCCTTCTAGCCAATGCATCTGTTGTGAGGTGCACCTTTCCACTCACTGATTGTTTGAGTGCCAACTGGGTAGGTCATAGCGTGGGACAGCGTAGGTTATGAGGTCTCTGAATGCTGCGCTTTCAACCAAACGGAAGGGCATCATCTCTATTGAGATCAGTTTGGCAATGTAGGCATTGCCAGTGTACACGGATGAGAGGATGAGTGCTTTCTTGTCCTACTCAGAGTGTCTGGTAGGGTGAGCTGGACTTGAGAGCTGCATATGGGGGAACTAGCGGTGGACATGACGGACTGAGAGGGGGTTGGTGATGGTGATGATGGTGGTGGTGGTGATGGCCTATATGCAGTCTTTCGTTGTCAAAACATTGTGATTGCCTGACTGCTTTGGCCTTGCGACGACACCTCAACATTTCTTGCTAGTGGTGTGCCAACCGGTGGGCTTACAGTTGCGGAAGCGATGGAGCGTTGCAGGCTGACTTCAGTCGGAGCAGGTGCACATGTGCTACCTGAGGTTTTGTAGTCCGTCCACGCTTGCAAGTGCATGTTCATTAAATGTCTAAGCATGCAACTGGTATTCAAATTTCTGAGATTTTCCCTCGGCTAAAGGTCCTTCCGCACTTCTTACAGATCACCTTTGCCTCATCAATAGGATTTTGGTCAAAAAAGTGCCACACTGGACTCTTCCTACTATGGTATAAATTTTCAAGGCTTGCACGCTGTGCTTATTTGACCATCTGGCCAAGCTGTCCTGCAACTGTTTTTGTTTTTTTAACACCTTTTTGGACTGCTAAGGGCCTGCCAGATAACCCCAGCTGGGATGTCGATGCCTGCTGCGGATCCTCCTCCTCTTCTGAGCTATTGCCAGCGGCACCCTCTTACCCCACTGGATGCCAATCCGGGTCAACAACTGGGTCATCCATCACCTCCTCTTCAATTTCATCTGCACCTTCCTCTGTGTCACCGTGTAAGGTGGTATAGTATGCAGGAAGGGGCACCTGAGTTCCCTCAGGGTCACATTCTGGCTCAGTAGACTGCGAGGGCAATGTAGTGCTCTGGTTGAATGTACCAGCAGAATCATATAGCAGTGGCTGGGCATCAGTGCACTCCATGTCAGATTCATCTTGGACTGGGGAATTCAGGATTTGACTTGATAATCCAGGCATGGCATGTGAAAAGAGCTCCATGGAGTAATCTGAAGCGTGGCCTGCCGCATCCTTCAATCCTTCACTTTTGGTGGGGGTGAAGGACACAAGGAAAGGGGTTGTTCCTGACCAGAAGCCTGCACTGACGACTCAGTGCTTGGAGTTTTTGGAACTTCAGAAGAGGAAGCGATAGAGCTGGAGGCTGTTTCTGCAATGTAAGCCAAAACCTGTTCCTGATGCTCCAGCTTTAAAAGCGGTTTACGTACTCCCAGAAAAGGGAGCCTTCCAGGCCTTCTGAAGCCAGATGATGACGCAGGCTCAACACCTCCTGCCTTAGGTGCTATTGTGCTTTTGGCACTACCAGCAGATGCACCACTACTGCCACTATCAGTACCAGGTGGACCCCCACACCCACGTCCATGGCATCTTCCACCATACTTCCTCATGTTTGTGAAAATGTAACCAAAATACCAGCAGATATATGGTACTGTATCAGAAGCGTACAGCTGTATACGGTGAAGGTGAGAAATTTTAATCTCCGTATATATTTGCGGAGTTAACAAACACAGACTCTCACAGGCTCATTATGGATTACACCAGAATATAAAAAGCAAAAAAGTGTACTGTATCAGAAGCGTAACAGCCGTATACAGTGCTGGGGTAATTTTAAATCTCCGTAATATATTTTAGGATAAACACACAGTCTCTCACAGGCCAGTATGGAGTAGACCAGAATCTGAAAAGCATAAAAAGTGTACTGTATCAGAAGCGTACAGCTGTATACAATTTGTGGTAATTTAAATCTCCGTATATATTTCAGGAGTAACACACAGACGCTCACAGGCTCTGTATGGAGTAGACCAGAATATGAAAAGCTAAAAAGTGTACTGTATCAGTAGCGTACAGCTGTATACAGTGTTGGGGTAATTTTTAATCGCCGTATATATTTGAGGAGTAACACACAGAGGCTCTCTTAGTATGGATTTGACCGTAATACGAAGGGAGAAAAATGGTACTGTATCAGAAGATACCAGCTGTTTACGGTTTTGGGGAAAATTGAAATCTCCGTATATATTTCCGAGTCAAACACAGATAGTCAGCATGTATTTGTCCGTGATACCAGCCGGTACACGGTAGTGTGAGGAGCATACAGCTCTATACAGTGTGGAAAAAATGAATGCTCGGTAACTGTGCAAAAAAAAAGAATAAAAGTATTAGTGCTGCGTAGATGCTGTG
Source organism: Oophaga sylvatica (assembly GCA_033576555.1). Taxonomy (NCBI): domain Eukaryota; kingdom Metazoa; phylum Chordata; class Amphibia; order Anura; family Dendrobatidae; genus Oophaga; species Oophaga sylvatica. The sequence goes on along the minus strand of JARQOD010000004.1, from coordinate 54,447,095 downwards.
CAAAAGCAGTTTGAACAGCAGTGTACACACAGCAATACAGCTAGCAGGCAGCCTAATAATCAGCTCTGCTGCTGCACACAAAGAAATTCTCCCCTGTCACTGGCAGGCAGCCTAATAATCAGCTCTGCTGTTGCACACAACCAATCCTCCCCGCACTGGCAGACTCCTAAGACCACGCTGCTGCACACAACAAAACCTCCCCGTCACGCCACTAACTGTACAGCTAATCGCTATCACACAACCAGAATTTTTTTTTTTTA
>JARQOD010000004.1:54376707-54446735 GCA_033576555.1 Oophaga sylvatica | reverse complement strand
GAGAAACCCTTTCCGAAAAATAGATTTTTTAGCGGAAGTGTCCCAAGTGGTATCAAGAGCCCATCTCCTGAAATCCAGGGCATATTCGGCTACTGAACGCTTACCTTGGCGCAAAGTTAACATGGCTGCTTCAGCTGTTGCACCTCGATTGGGGTCATCAAACACCTGCCCCATGGCTGAAATAAAAGCATCAAAGGTGATTCAAACAATCATCCTCAGTCTCAATCAGAGGGTTTGCCCACATCAAAGCCTTATTGGTAAGTAACATGATTATAGTAAGCACTTTGGATCGTTCAGTGGGAAATTGTGAAGCATGTGCAGAGAAAAATAAATTGCATTAATTAATAAATCCCCTGAATTTCTCACGTTCACCGCCAAAACGAAAAGGAGGTAATTTGGGGATCCCAGAACTTGGGGTTATGGCAGGAGCCTGGGCTCGTTCCTCTAGATCCTTCAATCCTGGCTCGCAATTCCTGGGTAGTCTGTCCAAACACTTGCAAATTATGATTACTGAGGTCCTGTAGGCTTGCAAAACGGGTTTTTAAAGTCTGTACATCTGAAAGGATTGTATCAGTCACTCCTCAAAGTTCCTTTATGCGGGCCTCCATCTTCCAGATCTTTTAAGGCAGAAGTGCTGGAAGGAGAAGAGGAAAGGAAAAAAAAACAAAAAACAATAGTGTTTACCTGTGGTAACACTCCAGAGTAAAAATTTTAAGGGAATGCGCTCACCTGGAATGGTTGTGAGAAGTCACAACCACTGTCATCACATAAGGTATTAAACGGACATCTGATATCCACAGTCACAGCAGACACGGCTTTCCCAGACCCAGCAGACACTAAACATTGGCTCCTGAATCTTGTCATGTATAGTGTACAGTTCCTATAGCGTCTTGTGCTTGGGTGCGAGGAAAACACAGGAGACACAGGTTGAAATGAAATGACTTGTATTACTTCATACAAGCATGCTGAAAAAGTTCACACAGTTTGCAGGAACAGCGACAGGAGACACAGCAGGCCAGAGTAACTTCAAGCACTACAATAAATCTCCAAAGCAGGTTCAGGATCTCTTCTCTGTACCGTCATTCCTCTGCAAACAAGGATTCACCAAACAGCAGGTTTCCAGAGTCCAAAGTGTTCCAAGGTTCCTCAGTAGGGAATAGCTGGAGTACAAGTCCAAGGCTTCCAGGAGTCAGGTCACAGACTGACTGAGGCTTGATTCAGGAGCACTGATTGTTCAGTGAGGCTGCTTTAAGAAGCAAGAGGGAAGAATCAGGGCGGGAACATGAAACTGGAAACTCCATATTAACTGAGGGCAAGAGCTGCAGAAAGACAGAAAGCAAAATGGCCGACGGAAAACTGAGTTTCAAGGAACATGTCAACAGAGACAAAGAACCTTACAGACTTTTAAACTTCTTTATCACCAACCATTAGTGATTGATACATTACCAATGGATGAGAGGCAAGCCTTCCGGGACCTCATAGAATTGTAAGAGGAGAACGAGGGTACTAATAGTGGCCCTGATACAAAGATATGGCGATTGCCATCACAAGCTTCCCCCTCCTTCTCCTTGTGTCCAACTATCCAAATTTTCTATGATATGGTCAGTAATGAAATTACTAAACTCCACATGCACAATCACTATGGAGAAAATCTGGGTCCAAAGGAAAGAGTGGCTTTAACAAAGCTAAAATCAAACCCTCTATTCGTCATCAAAGAGGCAGATAAGGGCAGAAATATCGTTCTTTGGCCTATTGAGATGTACCTGAAAGAAGCTAAAAGACAATTAAGTCACATCTCTTGTTATCAGATTTTACCCTCTGACCCCACCTGTGTATTCAAAAAGAAATTGGATCATTTACTTGTCTCAGCTATAATATAATGGAATTTTGACAGATAAAGAACTCATGTTCCTAACTACCCAACATCCGGTGGTGCCTACTTTGTACTTGCTCCCAAAGGTACACAAGTCCATCAATGAGCCACCAGGTAGGCCTATTGTGGCAGGTATTGGTAGTTTATTTGAGAGACCATGCATTTATCTTGATCATTAGTTGAAACCACTTGTCATCCCTCTAGGTTCATACATCCAGGATTCTTCCCATCTCATTCAACAGCTTCAAGATTTATCTGTTCCTGAAAACACAATTCTTGTAACCATGGATGTGGAATCGCTATATACTTGTATTGGCCATTCTCTAGGTATAGAAGCGGTTTCCTATTTTCTTGACAAACAATTTTTGGGTGACCGCAGACATCACTCATTTCTTTTGGATTTATTATCCTTGGTATTGTCTAACAGCTATTTTGTATTTGACCGTGTTTTCTATAGACAGGCCTCTGGAACTGCGATAGGTGCCCGCTGTGCTCCGTCCTACGCCAACCTCTTTTTGGGGTGGTGGGAGGAGACAGTGGTGCACCCGTCGCAAGTTTTCAGTGGTCATGTTTTACATTGGTTCAGATACATTGATGATCTTCTGATTTTGTGGACCGGCTCTAAATCTGACTGCTTGGCGTTTGTTGCCGAACTGATTAATAATGATCTTAACATCTCCTTGACAGCCTCCCTATCAGAAACTACCGTTGATTTTTTGGATTTGAAGATAATGAAGGTGGGGACACAGATTCAGACAAAACTCTATCGGAAAGCCACCGCGACAAACAGCTTGCTGCATTTTACGAGTTTTCACCCCAGACATTTACGCCACAACATCCCTAAAGGGCAATTCTTAAGGGTAAGACGTAACTGCGGTATGGAAACTGATTGTTTGGATGGGGCACGTGATTTAACATCTAGGTTTACTGAATGAAGTTACCCTCGAAAAATTATTTCTCGGGCCTTTCAAACATCAAAAAATAGTGACAGACAATCTCTCTTACAGCAACGGAGTCGGAAAACATGGATACCATCAATTTAATCACGACGTACAACAACCAGTGGCAATGGCAAGATGTCCATGGGATACTGAGTAAGTATTGGAATACTTAAGGCTGGGTCTCACATAGCGATACACCAGCGATCCCGACAACGATCAGGATCGCTGGTGTATCGCTACATTATCGCTGCTGAGCTGCCAAACAGCGATGAGTACAAGCGACACTGCGGGTAACATCGCTTAGTTACCCGCAGTGTACCTTGGATACCAGCGCCCTGATGCAGGGAGCTGGTAACCAAGGTACACATCAGTTTCCAGGCGCTGCGCGGTGCCTGGAAACCCGCTGTGTACCTTGGTTACCAGCTCCCTGCTTCAGGGAGCTGGTATCCAAGGTACACAGCGAGTTTCTAGGCACAGCCCCACGCCTGGAAACCCGCTGTGTACCTTGGTTACCAGCGGATCGCTGGTCTCCCGCCTGTCACACGCAGCAATGCGTGCCTGTCAGCGGGAGACCAGCGATCAAAAAAAATGTCCTGGCCTTTCAGCGACGATCAGCGATACCCGGCAGGGGGGCTGATCGTCACTGAATGTCACACACAGCGATATCGCTGGTGCGCTCGCTGCTGCGTCACAAAACTAGTGACTCAGCAGCGATCTCGCTAGCGATATCGCTATGTGAGACGGGGGCTTTACTCAGTGAACCAAAATTGAAACCCTTCTTATCAGATACACCTAGACTGATTGCCAGGAAGGCTAGAAATCTGAAAGATTATCTAACGACTAGCCACTTCAAACGACCAACAATTAGGACTGGTACAGGCTGTCGGCTTACCGGTACCTTCCCCTGTGGGAATTGTAATGTTTGTCCATACATAGTGGCCACTGACTATTTTAATGTTGCTGTCTTTCCAGAACCAATAAGAACCAGATTTTATGCCAATTGTCGTTCAAGGAATGTGATTTATCTCCTTGTTTGCAAATGTCCGAAAATCTACGTGGGTCAGACCAGTCAAGAGGTTCGTCTTCGGATACAACAACATATCTCAAATATCAACACAGCAGCCGGTGACTTAGAGAAGGGTAAGCCCATTTCATCGGTGGCCTCGTATTTTTTGGAACTACATTCTGGTAGACATAGTGGCATTCAGGTCATGGTGGTGGACCAAATTCATGGTAGCATTCGGGGAGGCAATTTGACAAAGGAGCTTTTACGTAGAGAAGCCAGATGGATTTTTAATTTGAAGAGCCTATCTCCGAATGGTCTTAATGAGTAGTTACTCTTTAATGGCTTTTATCGATAGATATTAGACTAATTTTTGTTCTTTTTCATCTTCTCCTCAGATTAAGTGGCCTTTATAATCTTTCCATTTTTCTGAAAATATTTGGACCATGAAAGATCTCTTCTAGAAGACATCATTAATAATGTTCCCTGACTAGTGTTGAGCATTCCGATACCGCAAGTATCGGGTATCGGCCGATATTCGCGTTATCGGAATTCCGATACTTAATTCCGATACTTTTTCAATATCGTATACCGGAATCGGAAGTTCCCATAATTCTTTGAGAGGCAATGTGATTTTAGTCAGCAATGATAGGAATCCTACGAAGTGTGGGCACATCCTGTAATGATGCGGTCATCTTAACTAATGGCATGGCTGTGATTGGCTGCTGAAATGATGTCGAATGCACTATAAAAGGCGCGCAGCCATTTTAGCGTCACTGTGCTGTGAACTCAGTTAGGGACAGACGCTGCTGTGCTGACTCTGAGGGACAGTTAGATATTGCGATTTTGTGTACTACTGTGCTTGAGGCAGGCTAGTTTACCAACCGCTGTGTAAAGCTTCATTTTGCCAGTGTTGTTTTAACGCTCTGTGCAAGGTGTGTGTGTGACAGTGCAGGTGACGCTGCAGTTTGCTCTGCATCCACCGCTGTTTGTAGGCATCTGCACGTGTCACTTTTTTTTTTTTTTTTTTAATTTTATTTAGTGGAATTGGTGCAGCTCCATTATATTAGAAAAAAATCAAATCTATTAGTGTGACGTGCTTCCATCCGTATACAATACATTGGTTGCAAACACTATAGAAGTACAGAAAGGAGCTTTTCACAGATTGTGGACAGTTGTGTTTCAGTGTTCACTTCAGTCTGTGTTTTTTACTTTTTTGAGTGCAGATCACGCTCCAGTTACTTGTTCAAGCACTGCTGCTTGTACTCTGCTGAGCGTGTCTCAGTGGCTCATCCTTTTCATTTATCTCCAATTGGTTCTGCTACATTCCATTTAAAATAAATCTAATCTATTAGTGTGACGCGCTTCCATCCGTATACAATACATTGGTTGCAAACACTATAGAAGTACAGAAAGGAGCTTTTCACAGATTGTGGACAGTTGTGTTTCAGTGTTCACTTCAGTCTGTGTTTTTTACTTTTTTGAGTGCAGATCACGCTCCAGTTTACTTGTTCAAGCACTGCTGCTTGTACTCTGCTGAGCGTGTCTCAGTGGCTCATCCTTTTCATTTATCTCCAATTGGTTCTGCTACATTCCATTTAAAATAAATCTAATCTATTAGTGTGACGCGCTTCCATCCGTATACAATACATTGGTTGCAAACACTATAGAAGTACAGAAAGGAGCTTTTCACAGATTGTGGACAGTTGTGTTTCAGTGTTCACTTCAGTCTGTGTTTTTTACTTTTTTGAGTGCAGATCACGCTCCAGTTACTTGTTCAAGCACTGCTGCTTGTACTCTGCTGAGCGTTGTCTCAGTGGCTCATCCTTTTCATTTATCTCCAATTGGTTCTGCTACATTCCATTTAAAATAAATCTAATCTATTAGTGTGACGCGCTTCCATCCGTATACAATACATTGGTTGCAAACACTATAGAAGTACAGAAAGGAGCTTTTCACAGATTGTGGACAGTTGTGTTTCAGTGTTCACTTCAGTCTGTGTTTTTTACTTTTTGAGTGCAGATCACGCTCCAGTTACTTGTTCAAGCACTGCTGCTTGTACTCTGCTGAGCGTGTCTCAGTGGCTCATCCTTTTCATTTATCTCCAATTGGTTCTGCTACATTCCATTTAAAATAAATCTAATCTATTAGTGTGACGCGCTTCCATCCGTATACAATACATTGGTTGCAAACACTATAGAAGTACAGAAAGGAGCTTTTCACAGATTGTGGACAGTTGTGTTTCAGTGTTCACTTCAGTCTGTGTTTTTTACTTTTTTGAGTGCAGATCACGCTCCAGTTACTTGTTCAAGCACTGCTGCTTGTACTCTGCTGAGCGTGTCTCAGTGGCTCATCCTTTTCATTTATCTCCAATTGGTTCTGCTACATTCCATTTAAAATAAATCTAATCTATTAGTGTGACGCGCTTCCATCCGTATACAATACATTGGTTGCAAACACTATAGAAGTACACAAACGGGCCTTTCACAGCTACTGAACATGGGTTTTTAATTTTTAACTAAAATATGTATTTTTTAAAATGACCCCAAAATATAAGTAATGTTGAAGAGGAATAGTCCTACATCCATTGTTTGCACAATATTACAGGTGTACATCATGTCCCTTAATCAACAATGTATTATTATATTTACTTGTATGCTTTTATTTAAAAGCCAAGAACACAGAAGGATAACCTTCGCACTGCAGCTGTTGTCAAAGTTCAACCCACATTATGCACTTCCAACATTGCAGCATTTGAGGCATGATGTGAGTTGGATTGGTCAAAGTTATGGAGTGAGAAGGTTCACCATCAGTACCCTATAGCATAAGTATGCTTTTGTGTTTGCATTTGTGTTTTGACATGTGGATATCTGCCATAATATGTCACAATTATTTAGTTACAGATTTGTTACCAACACTAATCATTGAATGGTTTTAAATTTGACGTTTCACTTGTTTACAGCTTAGAAATAAGGGTGTAGCCTGATATCTATGTTAGCACTAGCCACTTTAACATGTCATGTTTTTTTAAACATGTGTAGCTAGGTAGCAGTAATTTTTGCCGGACACACAGCAGGGGAACAGCAGGCGTTACTGAACCCCACTATCACTATAGCTTGTGTATTGGTCTGTGGACACGACACTTCTGAGCAGCAACTGGCAGTGTTGTAGCCCAGGGAGTATAGCTCAGGTGGTAGAAGATGAACATAACAGGAGACATGGAAAACGTTGCCAACCAGTTAGTTAATCTGAAACCGGACAGGCAAATTCAGGCGAGATCCATGCCTAGTTCATTTTCAGAAAAGTAAGCCGTTCTACATTATCGTAGGATAGTCGCATGCAACGGTCTGTTAGTACACCACCTGCAGCAGTAAAGACGCGCTCCGATAATACACTGGCAGCAGATCAAGCCAGCACCTCCAATGCATTACTGGCTAAGCTCTGGCCATGTATCCAGCTTAGAGACACAAAACTTGAATGGGGAAGAGCCATCTGAGAGTACACTGAGAGGGCAAGACATGTAGTCTGTAACCATCTTACGGAAATGTTGCCTCCTGCTGACTGGAGCCGTCTCGGATGGTGTAGACATTGGTGGCGCTGCCACAAACTTCGACACATTTGGAACATACTGTTCTTGCCCTGTGCAGAGGCGCTGCTTGTGCTCCCTCTTGTTGCAGAGCTGTCTCCACTGCCTCGACGCACAGAGCTGCTTTGTAAATCAGTAGCAGCAGCAGTGCTCTCGGCTGGAATGGAGAACATTATGGATTGCACCAGTGTGTCTGGTACTTCCGCATTTTACGCTCCCGGTTCAACGGTGTGATGAGGCTTTGTAAGTTGTCCCGGTAGCGAGGGTCTAGGAGGGTGTACACCCAATAATCAGACGTGGTGTGAATGTGTTCGATGCGGCGGTCGTTTCTCAGCCACTGCAGCATGAAATCAACCATGTGCTGCAGACTCCCAACTGGCCAAGAAACGTTGTCCCCTGCAAGAGGCGTCATCTCCGCCTGCTGTGCATCACCCACCCTTGGTCTACATACTGACTAGAGCATTGTCTACCTCCCTCTGGAGCGATGTCTTCCTCCTCCATTGACTCCTCCTCATCCTCCTCACAAAGTCCTTCAAATACATATAAATTTACAAAATTTAAAACTCAAAATTTAAAAACTTTGTATCATAATTCTGTAACATCAGTTTATGGAAACACAATAGCATTACAAAAGGATAGACAAAAAATGTACATTATGTGCTTTGTAAATACATTAAAAGTTTGTAATGGTTATGAAAATATAGACAGCGACTCTGGAGGTTCAATTGTTGATACAGCATGGTACTTTGAAAGTCCTCCAGCCCTTTGTGAGGAACCACGTTGCGCTGACTGTCCAGAAGGTGATGGAATTTGTGACTCCTCATCCTCCACCTCTTCCAAAACCTCATGCCTTAGTGCTTGCAGTGTTTTTTGAAGCAGGCAGATAAGGGGGACAGTCAGGCTGACTAGTGCATCATCTGCACTCGCCATCCGCGTTGACTCATCAAACGCACGCAAAACGTGGCAGATATCCTTCATAGAGTTATTCGCCACTCATTACACTGGCAGTGGCTGCCCATTCATTATAGGATCCAATTCTAATTACTGGTTCTCACCAACAAAGCTCTCCACAGCGCAGCACCCCCCTACATCTCCTCCCTTATTTATATTTATCGGCCTAACCGACTGCTGCACTCTGCAAACGACCTTCGACTAACCTCTGCACTAATCCGTACCTCCCACTCCCAACTCCAAGACTTCACCCGCGCTGCGCCAATCCTCTGGAATGCTCTACCCCAAGAAATTAGGACTATCCGCAATTTGGATGGTTTCAGGCGCTCCCTCAAAACACATTTGTTCACAGTGGCCTATCACATTCACTAATCAAAGTCATTCTATGTGTAATTCTGTGTGTGTAGCCCATTCACTATCTCCATGCATCCCTCACTTCCTTAAAATGGCTGGACCATCATTGTAAAAACACCATTGTATATAAACACCTGTACTTTGTATCTCCCACACCTCATTGTAGATTGTAAGCTTTCACCAGCAGGGGCGGCTGATTTTGCTTTAATTATTGTATTGTTAACGTTGTTACTTATGACTCGTGTTTTGAAACTGTTAAACTGTAAAGCACTGCGGAATATTATGGCGCTATATAAATAAATAATATTATTATTCTTATTATAGAGGCCCACTCAGTAGTGGTGAAGTGTGAACGGCGCAAATTGCGAGTTGACTGCGCCTGATGCAGCTGATACTCCATTACTGTTGGCTGCTGCTCACACAACCGCTCCAACATATGTAACGAGGAATTCCACCTGGTGGGTACGTCACATATGATGCGATGTTCATGAAGGTGAAATCTGCGTTGCAGAGCTGCAATCAGCGATCTTGCCATGCTGGAACGTCGCAAGTGAGCGCACTCTAGGCGGACCTTGTGCAGCAGTGCATCAAGATCCGGATAGTCCCTCAAAAAACTCTGCACGACCAAGTTGAGCACATATGACAGACATGGTATGTGAGTGAGGTTGCCAAGGCCCAGAGCTGACACCAGATTTCGGCCATTGTCACACACTACCAAGCCTGCCTGTAGATTCTCTTCCAAAAACCACACGTCGCTCTCCTGCTTTATGGCATTACAGAGCTCCTGCGCTGTGTGGCTAAGATTCCCCATGGAAATTAATTTCAGGACGGCCTGTTGACATTTGGACACGGCTGTGCTCATATCGGTCGCAACAGGTAAACGTTCACGGGTCCATGTGGAGGTAGACCGTGACGGCTCCTGCAGCGATGATTCTGAGGAACTGGAGTAGGAGGAGGAATCAATGTGTACAGACTAGTGTTGAGCATTCCGATACCGCAAGTATCGGGTATCGGCCGATATTCGCGTTATCGGAATTCCGATACTTAATTCCGATACTTTTTCAATATCGTATACCGGAATCGGAAGTTCCCATAATTCTTTGAGAGGCAATGTGATTTTAGTCAGCCAATGAGGAATCCTACGAAGTGTGGGCACATCCTGTAATGATGCGGTCATCTTAACTAATGGCATGGCTGTGATTGGCTGCTGAAATGATGTCAGAATGCACTATAAAAGGCGCCGCAGCCATTTTTAGCGTCACTGTGCTGTGAACTCAGTTAGGGACAGAACGCTGCTGTGCTGACTCTGAGGGACAGTTAGATATTGCGATTTTGTGTACTACTGTGCTTGAGGCAGGCTAGTTACCAACCGCTGTGTAAAGCTTCATTTTGCCAGTGTTGTTTTAACAGCTCTGTGCAAGGTGTGTGTGTGACAGTGCAGGTGACGCTGCAGTTTGCTCTGCATCCACCGCTGTTTGTAGGCATCTGCACGTGTCACTTTTTTTTTTTTTTTTTTTAATTTTATTTAGTGGAATTGGTGCAGCTCCATTATATTAGAAAAAAATCAAATCTATTAGTGTGACGTGCTTCCATCCGTATACAATACATTGGTTGCAAACACTATAGAAGTACAGAAAGGAGCTTTTCACAGATTGTGGACAGTTGTGTTTCAGTGTTCACTTCAGTCTGTGTTTTTTACTTTTTGAGTGCAGATCACGCTCCATTACTTGTTCAAGCACTGCTGCTTGTACTCTGCTGAGCGTGTCTCAGTGGCTCATCCTTTTCATTTTCTCCAATTGGTTCTGCTACATTCATTTAAAATAAATCTTATCTATTAGTGTGACGCGCTTCCATCCGTTTTACAATACATTGGTTGCAAACACTATAGAAGTACAGAAAGGAGCTTTTCACAGATTGTGGACAGTTGTGTTTCAGTGTTCACTTCAGTCTGTGTTTTTTACTTTTTTGAGTGCAGATCACGCTCCGTTACTTGTTCAAGCACTGCTGCTTGTACTCTGCTGAGCGTGTCTCAGTGGCTCATCCTTTTCATTTATCTCTCAATTGGTTCTGCTACATTCCATTTAAAATAAATCTAATCTATTAGTGTGGACGCGCTTCCATCCGTATACAATACATTGGTTGCAAACACTATAGAAGTACAGAAAGGAGCTTTTCACAGATTGTGGACAGTTGTGTTTCAGTGTTCACTTCAGTCTGTTTTTTTTTACTTTTTTGAGTGCAGATCACGCTCCAGTTATTTGTTCAAGCACTGCTGCTTGTACTCTGCTGAGCGTGTCTCAGTGGCTCATCCTTTTCATTTATCTCCAATTGGTTCTGCTACATTCCATTTAAAATAAATCTAATCTATTAGTGTGACGCGCTTCCATCCGTATACAATACATTGGTTGCAAACACTATAGAAGTACAGAAAGGAGCTTTCACAGATTGTGGACAGTTGTGTTTCAGTGTTCACTTCAGTCTGTGTTTTTTACTTTTTTGAGTGCAGATCACGCTCCAGTTTACTTGTTCAAGCACTGCTGCTTGTACTCTGCTGAGCGTGTCTCAGTGGCTCATCCTTTTCATTTATCTCCAATTGGTTCTGCTACATTCCATTAAAATAAATCTAATCTATTAGTGTGACGCGCTTCCATCCTATACAATACATTGGTTGCAAACACTATAGAAGTACACAAACGGGCCTTTCACAGCTACTGAACATGGGTTTTTAATTTTTAACTAAATATGTATTTTTTAAAATGACACAAATATAAGTAATGTTGAAGAGGAATAGTCCTACATCCATTGTTTGCACAATATTACAGGTGTACATCATGTCCCTTAATCAACAATGTATTATTATATTTACTTGTATTTCTTTTATTTAAAAGCCAAGAACACAGAAGGATAACCTTCGCACTGCAGCTGTTGTCAAAGTTCAACCACATTATGCACTTCCAACATTGCAGCATTTGAGGCATGATGTGAGTTGGATTGGTCAAAGTTATGGAGTGAGAAGGTTCACCATCAGTACCCTATAGCATAAGTATGCTTTTGTGTTAGCATTTGTGTTAGACATGTGGATATCTGCCATAATATGTCACAATTATTTAGTTACAGATTTGTTACCAACACTAATCATTGAATGGTTTTAAATTTGACGTTTCACTTGTTTACAGCTTAGAAATAAGGGTGTAGCCTGATATCTATGTGTAGCACTAGCCACTTTAAACATGTCATGTTTTTTAAACATGTGTAGCTAGGTAGCAGTAATTTTTGCCGGACACACAGCAGGGGAACAGCAGGCGTTACTGAACCCACTATCACTATAGCTTGTGTATTGGTCTGTGGACACGACACTTCTGAGCAGCAACTGGCAGTGTTGTAGCCCAGGGAGTATAGCTCAGGTGGTAGAAAGATGAACATAACAGGAGACATGGAAAACGTTGCCAACCAGTTAGTTAATCTGAAACCGGACAGGCAAATTCAGGCGAGATCCATGCCTAGTTCATTTTCAGAAAAGTAAGCCGTTCTACATTATCGTAGGATAGTCGCATGCAACGGTCTGTTAGTACACCACCTGCAGCAGTAAAGAAGTGCTCCGATAATACACTGGCAGCAGATCAAGCCAGCACCTCCAATGCATACTGGCTAAGCTCTGGCCATGTATCCAGCTTAGAGACACAAAACTTGAATGGGGAAGAGCCATCTGAGAGTACACTGAGAGGGCAAGACATGTAGTCTGTAACCATCTTACGGAAATGTTGCCTCCTGCTGACTGGAGCCGTCTCGGATGGTGTAGACATTGGTGGCGCTGCCACAAAACTTCGACACATTTGGAACATATGTTCTTGCCCTGTGCAGAGGCGCTGCTTGTGCTCCCTCTTGTTGCAGAGCTGTCTCCACTGCCTCGACGCACAGAGCTGCTTTGTAAATCAGTAGCAGCAGCAGTGCTCTCGGCTGGAATGGAGAACATTATGGATTGCACCAGTGTGTCTTGGTACTTCCGCATTTTACGCTCCCGGTTCAACGGTGTGATGAGGCTTTGTAAGTTGTCCCGGTAGCGAGGGTCTAGGAGGGTGTACACCCAATAATCAGACGTGGTGTGAATGTGTTCGTGCGGCGGTCGTTTTCAGCCACTGCAGCATGAAATCAACCATGTGCTGCAGACTCCCAACTGGCCAAGAAACGTTGTCCCCTGCAAGAGGCGTCATTCCCCGCCTGCTGTGCATCACCCCACCCTTGGTCTACATACTGACTAGAGCATTGTCTACCTCCCTCTGGAGCGATGTCTTCCTCCTCCATTGACTCCTCCTCATCCTCCTCACAAAGTCCTTCAATACATATAAATTTACAAAATTTAAAACTCAAAATTTAAAAACTTTGTATCATAATTCTGTAACATCAGTTTATGGAAACACATAGCATTACAAAAGGATAGACAAAAAATGTACATTAATGTGCTTTGTAAATACATTAAAAGTTTGTAATGGTTATGAAAATATATGACAGCGACTCTGAGGTTCAAATTGTTGATACAGCATGGTACTTTGAAAGTCCTCCAGCCCTTTGTGAGGAACCACGTTGCGCTGACTGTCCAGAAGGTGATGGAATTTGTGACTCCTCATCCTCCACCTCTTCCAAAACCTCATGCCTTAGTGCTTGCAGTGTTTTTTGAAGCAGGCAGATAAGGGGACAGTCAGGCTGACTAGTGCATTCATCTGCACTCGCCATCCGCGTTGACATCATCAAACGGCACGCAAAACGGTGGCAGATATCCTTCATAGAGTTATTCGCCACTCATTACACTGGCAGTGGCTGCCCATTCATTATAGGATCCAATTACAATTACTGGTTCTCACCAACAAAGCTCTCCACAGCGCAGCACCCCCCTACATCTCCTCCCTTATTTATATTTATCGGCCTAACCGACTGCTGCACTCTGCAAACGACCTTCGACTAACCTCTGCACTAATCCGTACCTCCCACTCCCAACTCCAAGACTTCACCCGCGCTGCGCCAATCCTCTGGAATGCTCTACCCCAAGAAATTAGGACTATCCGCAATTGGATGGTTTCAGGCGCTCCCTCAAAACACATTTGTTCACAGTGGCCTTATCACATTCACTAATCAAAGTCATTCTATGTGTAATTCTGTGTGTGTAGCCCATTCACTATCTCCATGCATCCCTCACTCCTTAAAATGGCTGGACCCATCATTGTAAAAACAACCATTGTATATAAACACCTGTACTTTGTATCTCCCACACCTCATTGTAGATTGTAAGCTTTCCACCAGCAGGGGCGGCTGATTTTTTTGCTTTAATTATTGTATTGTTAACGTTGTTTACTTATGACTCTTGTTTTGAAACTGTTAAACTGTAAAGCACTGCGGAATATTATGGCGCTATATATAAATAAATAATATTATTATTCTTATTATAGAGGGCCCACTCAGTAGTGGTGAAGTGTGAACGGCGCAAATTGCGAGTTGACTGCGCCTGGATGCAGCTGATACTCCATTACTGTTGGCTGCTGCTCACACAACCGCCAACATATGTAACGAGGAATTCCACCTGGTGGGTACGTCACATATGATGCGATGTTCATGAAGGTGAAATCTACGTTGCAGAGCTGCAATCAGCGATCTTGCCATGCGGAACGTCGCAAGTGAGCGCACTCTAGGCGGACCTTGTGCAGCAGTGATCCCAAAATCCGGATAGTCCCTCAAAAAACTCTGCACGACCAAGTTGAGCACATATGACAGACATGTATGTGGTGAGGTTGCCAAGGCCCAGAGCTGCCACCAGATTTCGGCCATTGTCACACACTACCAAGCCTGCCTGTAATTCTCTTCAAAAACCACAGTCGTCTCCTGCTTTATGGATTACAGAGCTCCTGCGCTGTTTGGCTAAGATTCCCCTTTGGGAAAATTTAAATTTTAGGATTGGCCTGTTGACATTTGGACAGGTTTTTTTCTCTTGGGGCGAAAAGGGAAAAATTCACGGGCCTGTGGAGGTAGCCCCACGGTCTGCACCCCATGAAACTGAGGAACTGGAAAAAGGGAGGGGAAAACAATTTTTACAGATTGATTCTGCAACCTTTGGGGGTTGGCAAAAAAACTACAGCCCACTGAAAAAATCATCCCCCGGGTCACAAATTGACCCAATGGGCAGGGGGAAAGGTATTTCCCCGGGGAGGGGGTTTTGAACCCTCTTGTTAGGGTTTTTTTTCGTTTGCGGTCAATACCTTTTTTTTCCCCTTTTGTTGGCTCCCCCCTTTTTGGCTTTCCCCTTTACTTAAAATTTTATTATTCTGTTAACTTGCCGGGGGCTTAGGTGCCTTAATCAGTCAGTTTTGCTTGATGTTAGGACACAAAGTATTTTTTTTTCTTTTAAAATTTTTCCCCTTTACAATTTATGTTTGGGGTTTCCACCTTTTTCACGCCTTAAACTTGTAGGGTTACCCTCCCCAATATAGGTTTGTTCACCTAGATGAGGGCTTTGGGGTTGGTCGGGTGGTTCCCCTTACATGTAGGGATTCAGCTTGTTGTATTGTGGGGGCAAATTCCCCCTTTTTCCTTACTGGTTGTAGAGATCAAACAATGGGTATTTTGGGAAAAGCATCGGTGGTCAGGTGGCCTTGCACGGGGGGTTTTTTTGTACGCATTTTTTTTCCTCAACAGCTTTTGCAGCCAGGGACGGCTTGCCTGCTGAAATGAAATCGGCTTGGCCAAATTGTTTTTGTGGGATTACAATATATTCAGTTAGGGGGAAAATGTCTGTCCCCACCAGCCTGAATCACGCATTTCAAGGGGCAGGAGTTTTTTCAATGCCAGATTCGGCCTTGCCGTGCATGGTTTTGGGATTGGCCGTTTTTACCATCCCCCGTGCTACCGATGGGTGTTTTTTGGCCGGGGGGGTGGGGAGGATGACGGGGGGAACTTGTCTGTGTGTGGAAAACCCCCAAAATTTTTTTTGTCTTGGCAACGGGGGCCGGGTTTTCCAGGCGTCCTGTGGGGAAAGTAACCGCTGTTGTAGCTCGATGAAGAGGCTTCAACACAACCTGAAGATGTGGGTGCTGCTGTGGTTTGGGGCCTACTTCTCGGTGGTTTTAAAATAAATTTTTCGGCTTTGCCCCAAAAATGTTTCCACATATTTGGGTTTTTAGGGGACTGACTTTTTTTAGTTTTTAATTTTTTAATTCCATTTTGATTTCACATAGCTATCATGTGCAAGGTGAAAAAAAGGACCACGCTTTGCAAGTCCTGGGAGCCACTTTTGACTTTTGGAAGACAACTGTCCCAACAGGTCCCAAACTGGAGGTCAGGCAACCAGTCCCCCAACCTAACTTTCCTCCTTTTTTGTACCTTTGGGGCAATTTTTTCCTTATTTTCCTCCTATCACTAACCATTTTCTAGGCCTCTCCCAGCTTTAACCCCAAAAGTAGGGGTTCTCCCCCAAAAAAAGCTCTCCACATGCAGCACCCCTCCTATTTTCTCTCCCCTTTTCTATTTAGGGGCAAAACCGATTTGCTGCGCTCTGCAAACGACTTTCGACAACCTCTGCATTTTAAGTTTTTCCCACTCCCACTCCAAGACTTCCCTGCTTACGCCAACCTCTGGAATCTTCCCAAAAATTGGTATCCACTTTTTGCAGGTTTCAGGCGCCCAAAAAAAACCCATTTTTTAAGGGGCCTATCACATTCACTAAAAAAGCATTCTAGTTTCTGTGAAGGGTGTGTGGTCTCTAGCCCTTTTAAATATCTCCATCCCCAGCCTTAAAGGGTGGGAACCCCCTTGAATTTTGCCCTTTTATAAAAAACACCTATATTTGTATCTCCCCCATCTCATTGTACTTGAAGCTGCACGGCGGGGGCACTTATTTAGAAAAAATTTATTGTTTTTTAAGTTGTTACTTTGACTTGTGTTCGAAAGGCTTTAAAACTTAAACCTGGAATTTTAGATGGCGCTATAAAATAAATTTTTACTATTCCTCTGAGCTGCTCCCACCCCTTCCCGTTCCTCATCCTGTTGGGTTTTGGACCTCTTTATCCCCTTTCCCCCTTCAACACCTGCTTTTGGGGGGGTTGGCCGCACCATGCTCAACAAAACTGGCCCCCTGGGTCTCATATCATCAATGCGTTCGGGGGGTTGCGACCTTTTGGCACGGGTTTTTACCCCCCCTTAGTTAGGGGGACCAGTGTTGCGCATCACGCTACCCCCTCTTCACTTACAAAAGCTGTTGGCGGGCCCTGTTTGCAAGCCAATAGATTTGGAACAGAAGAACACTCCTGGCTCCTGTACAAAAATCTCTGTCCCGGGGCCCCAATTTCCAGGGGGGTGGGGGGGGGGGGCAGGGGGTTTTCCCAAAATGCTGGGTCCTGGAGGGGGGGAAAAGGGGAATTGAAGTCGATGATTGGGTGAATAAAACAAAAACGGCTTCAAATTTTTCTTCCGCAGCGGGGGTACCCCGAGCTCCTAAAAAGTGCGCAAAAAGGAACGCTCAGGGGGAAAGTGGAGCTGTGTCAATGGGGGGCAGAGCCAAGAACCCCAGCCCCCCCCCTAAAAAAAACTCCACGCCACTTTTCCCTTTTTTTTTCCCGCTTTTTTAATTTTGGGGAGATCCAAAAAAACTCTAAAAGTTTAAAAGGGCTAAGTTGGTATTCCGCAAGGGGTGCAGTGCCCCCTGCACACAATTTCAACCCAATGCGTTCGCAGGAAGGCAGTCTGTGCGTCAAAAAAAAGGGGACAACCCCACCCCGTACCTGTTTATAAATATATAAAAAAAATTATGTAGTAGTGACGCCCAATTTATTGGGTTTCAGTATTCATGCCATTCCCATCTGTGGCTAGGGGGGTCCATTATTTTACCTTATTACTTTTTTGTTCCAATCGACGCACATCACCATAAATAGCAATTTTCACTATGCACATGCACTTTTAAAGGTTATTTTGTTAATAAAAAGATTTTTGCCCCATTTAGATATTACATGAGGAAATTTGTAAAATTTTTTTGTATAAAATATTTAGGGACTTTTTTCAAAAAGGGGAACTTTTAGTAATATCACGGTAATTTTAATTTTTGTTTTTTTTTTGGGAAGTGGGGACATTTTGTTTTACAATAAAAAGGGGTTCAATGTTACTTACCCATCTTAATGGTCAATTTTTTACTTGTTGCTTTTTGTAAAAACCGTATGCGTTCCTTAACTAATTTATTTTTTGGTTTTTGGAAATTGCTGTTCAAAATGTTAATGTAGGGTTTTTATGTTTGTCAATTTTATTTATCTAGATTTATTTTAAATGAAATCATTTTCTTATGGTAGAAAGGTTATCTTTTCTTGTTTGAAGTATAGATTTTTAAAAAATTTGAAGGTAACGGGAAATTACTTGATCTAGTTTTTAAAATTTCCTTTGACCCTGGGCCCAACACCCCAGTTGTTGCTCGGAAGTGCTGTTAGCAAGTAACACTTGCCCTGTGTTCGGGGGTTTTTAACGTCGTGGCCTGGTTGTGCATTGGTTTTTCCTTCTGCTGCCCCCCCGGGGTTTTTCCAGACAGTCTGGCCCCCTCTTTTTGTTTTTGGGCTCTTGTACCTTTTGCACCCGTCCGGGTTCCATACCGTAAGGGGTTCTCCGATGCCTTTGGCCTGGTGCCCCACTCGGTATGGGTTTTTCCCCCCCAAGGTTCTTCCTTGGTAGTTTTTTGGAGAAAGGGTACCCTTTTTGAACTGGTCCCAGTAAGTCAGCTGGTCCTGGGTTTTTCCTTGGCTCTTTTCTTCTGCCCCCCCGGGGGGGTTTCCCGGGGTCCCTCAACTGGTTCCCGGGGCATCCTTTGGCCTAGGTGCCCCCATTCAGTACCGAGTTCCAGAACGTTGTGGCCTTTGGGAATGTTTGGAGCACGGGTCCTCCTGTTTTAGTAACCTTTTTCCCAGTAACTCAGCGGTTTAAAAGATTTGCACAAACCCCAATCGGAAAAGGACAAAAACAAAAGCGAAGATTTAAAAGAAAAAGAACATAAGTATAAGACCAAAAAAAAGGAAAAATTTTATTGCTCTAAATTCTAAGGAAGAAACTAAGCAGTGAAGGGGGTGAGTCCGTTCCCCTCGGGTCCCCTGGAAAATCCTCTGCTGCAGGTAAAAAGAAAAGGAAAAAATACTGTTGAATTTTTAAAAACTTTTGTAACAAGAACGGAAGGATAAAATTTTATTTTGACAGATTAAAGTACAGGATTCTCTGTCAAAATAAGAAAAAGAAAAGAAGATGAAGCGAATATGAATAAAAATTTAAAATTTTTAAAAAGAAAATATGATAATGTTAAAAAAGATGAAAGCAAAAGTTTAAGAAAGATAAGAAGGTGAAGATAAGGGTTTTAAATTTAGAAAAAAGATGCTGCAAAAAAGATTATGAAGGGAAAGTGGGAAAATTAAAAAAGGGGAAGTTTTAAAAGCATGGAAGTTTTGGAAAAATACATTTTGAAATTTTTAAAAAAAAAATTAACATTGCAATTTCTTCGTTCCGAACATCTTTTAAAAAAAAAAAAATTTATGCTTCCTTTTATGGGTTTAAAAAATCTTCCCCCTTAATGTCTCCTAATTCCCCCCAAAACTTTTTAAAAAACCTTTCTTTTTTTCCTTCTGTAAATTAACCAAAAGGGGAATTTTGGGTTTTTTTTTAAATTTTGAAAATTTTTTTCCCCCGGGGTTACTGGGGTTTTTCCGGGGTTTGGATGGGGGGAGGAAAATTTTTTTGTGATTTTGGCGATAAAATTTTCCCTTCCGTTTTCTTTGGGTATGGGGAAAATTTCGCCCAACTTATCCCGGCCAATTCTTTTTTTGCGGATTTCTTGTGATTTTGGTTCCCCCTTTGATGTATTAAACACCCTTATATGATATGTCTAGATATTTTTTTTTAAATTTGGGGAAATTAAAACCCACGGGAAACCATATGATATAGGGCCGAAATTGGCCCTTTTGTTTGTTTTTAAATTGGTTATGAAAAAAATTAAAAATTAAAATTAAACTTTTTGGGGTTTTCCTTTTGGACATGTTCACGGCATTTATATGAATGTTCCAGACATCTTTTCAGTCTGGGGGGAAAAAACCCCAAAAAACCTTTTTCCTTTTTATTTTTTTGGGTTCCCTTTTAAAAAAAAAAAAAAAAATAAAAAAAAAAATTTTTTTTTTAAAAATTTTCTTTTATTTTTTTTCCCCTTTTTCCTTGGGGGGGGGGTTGGGCCCAAAAAAAAAAAAAAAAGGGATTTTTTTGGGGTTTTGGGGCCCCCTTTTTTTTTTTTTTCCCCCCCCCCCCCCCCCCCAAAAATTTTAAAACCCCCCCCAAAAAACCCCCCCCCCCCCCTTTTTTTTTTTAAAAAAATTTTTTTTTTTTTTTTTTGTTTTTTTTTTTTTTTAATTTTTTTTGGGGGTTTTTCTTTTCCAAAAATTTCCCCCCCCTTTTTTTTTTTTCCCCCCTTTTTAACCCCAAAAAATTTTTTGGTTCCAAAAATTTTTTATTTTTTTTCCCCCGGGGGGAAAATTTTTTTAAAAAATTTTTTTAAAAAAAAAAATTTTTTTTTTTCCTTCCCCCCAAAAACCCCCGGGGAAAAAAAGGGGGGGCCATTTTAAAATTTTTTTTTTTTTTTTTTCCCCGGGGGTTTTTTTTTTTAAAAAAAAGGGGGGGTTTTTTTTTTTTTTTGGGGGTTTTAAAAAATTTTTGGGGGCCCCAAAATTTTTAAAAAGGGGTTTTTGGGCCCCCAAAAATTTTTTTTTGGGGAAAACATTTTCCCCAATTTCCCCGGGCCCCCCCTTTTTAAATTTTGGGCCCCGGGAAAATTCCCGGTTTCCCCTTTTTCCCTTTTTTTTTTTAAAATTTTCCCCCGGGTTTAAAAGGGGCCCTTTTTATTTCCCCTTTTTTAAAATTTTCCTTCCCCTTTTTTTGGGTTTTTTTTTGGGGGGTTTTTCCGCCCGCGTTTTAAAAATTTTTTTTTAAATTTTTTTTTTTTAAAATTTTTTTAAAAAAAAATTTTTTTTTTTTTTTCCCCCTTTTTTTTTTTTTTTTTTTTTTGGGGGGGGGTTTTTTTAAAATTTGGGGGAAAATTTTTGGGGGTTTTTTTTTTTTTTTTAAAAAATTTTTTTTCCCCCCCTTTTTCCCCAATTTTGGGTTTTTTCCCCGGGGGGTTTTTTTTTTTTTTTGGTTAAAACCCCCAAAAAAACCCCCCTTTTTTTTTCCCCCCAATTTTTTTTGGGTTTTTTCCCCCCCCTTTTTTTTTTTTTTGGTTTTCCCCGGGGTTTAAAAAAAGGGGGTTTCCTTTTTTAAAATTTTTTTTTTTTTTTTTTTTTTTTATCGCCCCCCAAAAATTTTTTTTTTTAAAAAAATTTTTTTTTTTGGGGGAAAAGGGGGGGGCCCCTTTTTTTTTTTTTTTTTGGGTTTTTTTTTTTAAAAATTTTTTTTTTTTTTTTAAAAATTTTTAAAAAAAAAAATTTACCCTTTTAAAAAATTTTTTTTTTTTTTCTTTAACCCCCCCCCAAAAATTTTTTTTAAAAATTTTTTTAAACCAAAAACCTTTTTTTTCCCCCCCCCCCCCCCAGGAAAAAAATTTTCCCGTTTTGGGGGGGGGGGGGGGGGGTTTTTTTTTTTTTTTTTGGGGGGTTTTTTGGGGGTTTTTTTTTTTTTAAAAAATTTTCCCCGGGTTTTTTTTTTTTTTGGGGTTTTTTTTTATTTGGGGGAAAATTTTTTTTTTTTTTGGGGGAAAGGGGGGGGAAAAAAAACCCAATTTTTTTTAAAAAATTTTTTTTTTTTTTTTTTTTTTGTTTTTTTTTTCCCCCCTTTTTTTTTGGGGGTTTTTTTTCCCTTTTTTTTTTTTTGGGTTTTTTTTTTAAAAAAAATTTTTTTTAAAAGGGGTTTTTTTTTTTTTTTAAAAAACCCCCCAAAAAAATTTTTTTTAAAAAAAAAAAATTTCCCCCCCAAAAGGGTTTTTTTTTCCCCCCCCGGGGTTTGGAAAGGGTTTCCCTTTTTCCCCTTTTTTTAAAAAAGGGGGGAAAAAAAAACCCCCCCTTTTTTTGAAGGGTTTTTTGGGGGGGTTTTTTTTAAAGGGGTTTTTTTCCCTTCCCCTTTTTAAAAAATTTTTTTTTTTCCCCAAAAACCCCCCTTTTTCCTTTCCCCCCAAAAAAATATTTCCAAATTTTTTTTTTTTTGTTTTCCCCTTTAAAAAAATTTTTTTTTTTCCAAAAATTAAAATTTTTTTTTGGGGAAATTTTGGGAAAATTTTGGAAAAAATTTTTTTTATTTTTTAATTTTTAAAAAAAAACCCCCCAAAAAAACCCAAAAATTTAAAAAAAAAATTTTTTCCCCCTTGGAAATTTAAAGGGGGGTGGGTTTTTTTTTTTTTTAAAAAAAAAACCCCCCCGGGGGGGGGTTTTTTTTTTTGGGAAAAAAAAAAAAATTTTTTTAAAAAAATTTTTTTTTAAAAAAAAAAAAAATTTTTTTAAAAAATTTCCAAAACCCCCGGGGACCAAATTTCCAAATTTTTTTTCCCAAAAAAAATTTTTTGGGGTTTTTTTAAAAAATTTTTTTTTTAAAAAAAATTTTTTTAAGGAAAAAAAACCGGGGGTTTTTAAAAAAGGGAAAAAAAAAACAAAATTTTTTAAAAAAATTTTTAAAATTTTAAAAACCCTTTTTAAAACCCCCCCAAAAAATTTTTTTTTAAAAAAAAAAAAGGGGGTTTTTTTAAAAAAAAAAAAAAAAGGGGGGAAAAAAACCCCCCTTTTTAAAAAAAGGGAAAAGGGAAATTTTTTTAAAATTTTTTAAGGGAAAAAAAAAAACCCCCCCCTTTTTTAAAAATTTTTTTTTTCCCAAAAAACCCCCCTTTTTTTTTTTTAAAAAAAAAAACCCCGAAAAAATTTTTCCCCCAAAAAAAAAAAAATTTTTTTTCCCCCCCCCCTTTGGGGCCCCCTTTTTTTAAAAAAAAGGGGGCCCCGAAAAAAATTTTTAAAAAAACCTTTTAAAAAATTTTGGGGAAACCCCCCCCCGGGGGGAAAAAATTTTAAAAAAAACCCCCCCCCCTTTTTTTAAAAAATTTTTAAAGGGATTTTTAAAAATTTCCTTTTTAAAAAAGGAAATTTTTAAAATTTTTTGGGGGTTTTAAAAAAAAGGGTTTTTTTTTTAAATTTTTCCCCCGGTTTTTTTTAATTTTTTGGGGGGGGGGTTTTTTAAAAAAACCCCAAAAAATTTTTTTAAAATTTTTTTTTTAAAAAATTTTTTTTGGAAAATTTTTTTTTTTAAAAAAAAAAAAAGGGAAAAAAATTTTTTAAAATTTTTTTTTTTTTTCCCAAAAAAAAAAGGGGAAAAAAAAAAACATTTTTTCCCCCCTTTTTTCCCCGGGGGGAAAAAATTTTTTGGTTTGGTTTTTAAAAAAAAAGGGGGCCCTTTTTAAAAAATTTTAAAAAAAATTTTTTAAAAATTTTTTTTGGGGGCCCCCTTTTTGGGAACCCCCATTAAAAAAAAAAAACCCCCCCCCAAAAAGGGGCCCCCTTTCCCCTTTTTTTTTTTAAAAAATTTTTTTTGGGTTTTCCGGGGGGGAAAAAAATTTTTTTTTTTTTTTTTAAAAAAAAAATTTTAAAATTTTTTTTTTAAAATTTTTTTTTTTTTTTTTTTCCCAAAAAAAGGGGGGAAAAAAAAAAAAAGGGGAAAAAAAAATTTTTTTCCCCCAAAAAGGGGGGGGAAAAAAATTTTTTTTAAATTTAAAAGGTTTTAATTGGGGGGTTTTTTAAAAATTTTTTTTTTAAAAGGGGGGAAAACCAAAACCCTTTTAAAAACCCCTTTAAAAAAATTTTTTTGGGGGGCCCCCTTTTAACCCCCCTTTTTAAAAAAAAAAAAAAAAAAAACCCCCCAAAAAAAAAAACCCCAAAAAATTTTTAAACCCAAAAAAAATTTTTCCCCCCCAAAAAACCCCCAAAAAAGTTTTTTGGGGGGTTGGAAAATTAAATTTTTTTTGGGGGGGGGTTTTTTAAAATTTTTTTTTTTTAATGGGGGGGAAAAACTTAAAGGGGGGGGTTTTTTTTTTTTTAAAAAAAAGGGGAAAAACCCCCGGGGCCCCGGGGGTTTGGGGGGGTTTTAATTTTTTAAAATTTTTTTTTGGGGGCCCCCTTTAAAAAAAAAAATTAAACCCCCCCCAAAAAATTTTTTTTAAAAATTTTTTTTCCCGGGGGAAAAAAAAATTTTTTTTTTTTAAAGGGGGAAAAAAAAAAAAAATTTTCCCCCCCCAAAAAAAAAAAAATTTTTTTTTTTTAAAAAACCCTTTTTTAATTTTCCCCTTTTTTTTTGGGGGGGGGGGGAAAAGTTTCCCACCGGGGGGGAAAGGGGAAAAACCCTTTTAAAAAAAAAGGGGGGGGGGGGCCCCCCCCCCGGGGAAAAAAAAAAAATTTTTTTTTAAATTTTTTTTTAAATTTTTTTTCCCGGGCCCCTGTTTAAAATTTTTTTTGGGGGGTGAAAAAAATTTTTATTTAAAATTTTTTTAAAAATTTTTTTTTTTGGTGGGGGTTTTTTTCAAAATTTTTTTTTTGCCTGGGGTTTTTAAATTTGGGGGAAAAAAACCCCCCCAAAAAAAACCCTTTTTAAAAACCCTTTAAAAAACAAAAAGGGGGTTTTTTTAAAACCCCCGTTTTTAAAAAAAAAAAATTTTTTAAAAAAAATTTTTTTTTTTTAAAAAACCCCCCCCAAAAAAAATTTTTTTTTTAAAAAACCCCCCCAAAAAATTTTCCCCCTTTTTTGTAAAGGGGAAAAAAAAAAAATTTTTTTAAAATTTTTCCCCCCAAAAAAAAGGGTTTAAAAAATTTTTTTTTTTTTGGGGGGTTTTTTAAAGGGGGGGGCCCCCCCTTTTGGGGAAAACCCCCAAAAGGGGAAAAAAAGGCCCCAAAATTTTTAAAAATTTTTGGGCCTTTTTTGGGTTTTTTTTTTTAAAACCGTTAAAAAAAAATTTTTTTTTTTAAAAAAAATTTTTTAAAAAAATTTTTTTTAAAAAAAAAAAGGGTTCCCAAAATTTTTCCGGCCTTAAAAAAAACCTTTTTTTTTAAAAAAATTTTTTTCCCCCCTTTTAAAAGGGAAAAGGGAAAAAAATTTTTTTTTTGGGGGAAGGGGAAAAAAAAAAGGGGTAAATTTTTTAAAAAAAAAAGGGGGGGGGAAAATTTTTTTAAAAAAAAAAAAACTTTTGGGAAAAATTTTTTGGGGGGGCCCCGGGGGGGGGGAAAAGGGGGGCCCCCCCAAAGGGGGGCCCCTTTTAAAAAACCCCCCCCCGGGGGGGGGGGGGAAAGGCCCCCCCCCCCCCCGGTTTAACCCCCCCCAAAAAAAAAATTTTTTTTTTTTTTCCCCCTTTTTTTGGGGAATTTTTTTTTAAAAAGGTTTTTTTTCCTTTTTTTTGGGGGGGGGGCCCCCCCGGGGGGGGAAAAAGGGGGGGGGGGGGGGGGGGGTTTTTTGGGGTTTTTTTTGGGGTTTGGGGGGGGTGGTTTTTGATTTGGGAGGGTTTTCCCCGTTTTTTGGGGGGGGGCCCCCCAAAAAAAAAAAAGAATTTTTAAAAAATTTTTTTGAAAGGGGGGCTTTGGGGGGGGGGGTTAAGGGGGGTTTGGGGGGGGGGAAACCCGGGGGGGGGGAAAAAAAAGGGGGAATTTTTGGGGGCCCCCCCCGGGGGGGGGGGGGGCAAAATTTTTTGGGGGGGGGGAAAAAGGGGGGAAAAAGGGGGGGGGGGTTTTAAAAAAAAAATTTTTAAAGGGGGGGGGGAAAGGGGGGGGGGGAAAAAAAGGGGGTTTTGTTTTGGGGGGTTTTTTAAGGGGGGTTTTTTTTTTGGGGGTTTTTTTTGGGGGTTTTTTGGGGGGGGGTTTTTTGGGGGGGTTTTTTTTGGGGGGGGGGTTTTAAAAGGGGGGTGGGGAAAAAAAAAAGGGGGGGGGTAAGGGAAAAAAATTTGGGGGGGGGGGGGGAATTTGGGGAAAAAATTTTTTTTTGGGGGGTTTTAAACCCCGGGGGGGAAAGGGGGTTTTTTTTGGGGGGGAAAATGGGGCCCGGTTTTTTTTTTGGGGGGGGGTTTTTTTTGGAAATTTTTTTGGGGGTTTTAAAAGGGGGTTTTTTTTTGGGGGGGGGGAAAAAGGGGGGGGGGGGGGGTTTTTATTGGGGGGGGGAAAGGGGGGAAAATTTTTTGGGGGGGGGGGGGCCTTTTTTTGGGGGGGGGGGTTTTTTTTTGGGGGAAAAAAAAAAAAGGGGGGGGTTTTTTTAAAAAAAGGGGTTTTCCCCCCGGGGGGGGGGGGGGGCCAAAAAAAGGGTTTTTTTAAAAAGGGGGAAAAATTTTTGGGGGTTTAAAAAGGGGCCCCCCCCGGGGGGAAAAAAGGGCAGGCATTGATGATAATGGGCAGGCATTGATGATGGGGAGAAGATGATGATGGGGAGGAGATGATGATGATGGGCAGGCATTGATGATAATCGGGAGGCCATGATGATGATGGGGAGGCAGTGATGATGATAAGGAGGCAATGATGATGATGGGGAGGCAATCATGATGATAATGGGGAGTCTTTCCACAGCGCCCTTTCCTGAGCCGTAACAGTGCAGAACGCAGTACAGCGCAGAGGAGAGCTCCATATTTTGTATGGAGCATTATATGGGGACCAGTATCCTGTATGGAGCATTATATGGGGACCAGTATCCTGTATGGAGCATTATATTGGGTCCAGTATTCTGTATGGAGCATTATTTTGGGTCCAGTATTCTGTATGGAGCATTATATGGGGGGTGACATCCTGCATGGGTATTATATGGGTGATGAGGGGGAGACTGTGGTGCCCATAATATTGTATGGAGGACTGTACTGTCCAGTCTGTTCTGTGCGCTGTGAGGATTTGGCGGTTTTTGAGCTATTGTACAATTTACAATAGATATCACTCATGTAATGGAAGAAGAGAAGTGTTTGGCATTGTACTGTACCCATATTTCTCTGCAGTATCTGTGCATCATGAATCGTGGTCTGTGTTAAAGGGGCCCACTGAGGCTCTTTCGCCCGGGGCCCATAAAAACCTGGAGCCGGCCCTGATGTTGAGCACTTTGAACCCCGAAGTGCTTCACAGAAGTTTATAACGTACAGCTGTAAAAATAAAAAATGTTTTTTTTTTTACAAAAATGATTTTTTTCGCCCCCAATATTTTATTTTCACAAGGGTAACAGGAGAAATTGGACCCCAAAAGTTGTTGTCCAATTTGTCCTGAGTAGCTGATACCCAACATGTGTGAGAAAACGACTGTATGGGTGCACGTCTGGGCTCGGAAGGGAAGTAGTGACGTTTTGGATTGCAGACTTTGATGGAATGGTCTGGGGGCGTCATGTCGCATTTGGAGAGCCCCTGATGCGCCTAAACAGTGGAAACCCCCCACAAGTGACCCCATTTTGGAAAATAGACCCCACAAGGAATTTATCTAGAAGTGTGGTGAGCGCTATGAAGCCCCAAGTGCTTCACAGAAAATTTATAACATACAGCCGTAAAAACAAAAAAATCATTTTTTTTTTTACAAAAATGATTTTGTCGCCCCCAGTTTTTTATTTTCCCAAGGGTAACAGAAGAAATAGGACAAATTGCACAATAACTCTTGTGGTCCAGAGTACGCTGATACCCCATACGCGGGGGTAAACTACTGTTTGGGCACATGGCAGAGCTCAGAAGTGAAGGAGCACCGTTTGACTTTTTCAACGCAGAATTGGCTGGAATTGAGATCGGACGCCATGTCACATTTGGAGAGCCCCTGATGTGCCTAAACAGCAGAAACCCCCCAATTCTAACTCCAACCCTAACCCCAACACACCCCTAACCCTAGTCCCAACCCTAACCACAAACCTAACCCTAACACACCCCTAACCCTAATCCCAACCCTAACCCTAATCCTAACGTTAGCGCCAACCCTAACCCTAACTTTAGCCGCAACCCTAACCCTAATGGGAAAATGGAAATAAATATTTTTTTTAATTTTATTATTTTTCCCTAACTAAGGGGGTGATAAAGGGGGGTTTGATTTACTATTTATAGCGGGTTTTTGTGATTGGCAGCTGTCACGCTAAAAAACGCTTTTTATTGCAAAAAGTAGTTTTTTGCATCACCACATTTTGAGAGCTATAATTTTTGCATATTTTGGCCCACAGAGTCATGTGAGGTCTTATTTTTTGCAGGACGAGTTGACGTTTTTATTGGTACCATTTTTGAGCACGTGACATTTTTTGATCGCTTTTTATTTCGATTTTTGGGAGGTTAGAATGAACAAAAATCAGCAATTCATGAATTTCTTTTGGGGGAGGCGTTTATACCGTTCCGCTGTGGTAAAATTGATAAAGCAGTTTTATTCTTCGGGTCAGTACGATTATGGCGATACCTCATTTATATCATTTTTTTATGTTTTGGCGCTTTTATAGAATAAAAACAATTTTATATAAAAAATCATTATTTTTGCATCGCTTTATTCTGTGAGCTATAACTTTTTTATTTTTTCGCTGATGATGCTGTGTGATGGCTCGTTTTTTGCGGGACAAGATAACGTTTTCAGCGGTATCATGTTTATTTATATCGGTCTTTTTGATCGCGTGTTATTCCACTTTTTGTTCGGCAGTATGATGATAAAGCATTGATTTTTTGCTTTTTTTTTTTTTTTTTTTAAGGGGTTCACTAAAGGGGTTAACTAGTGGAACAGTTTTATAGGGGGGTCGTTACGGACACGGTGATGCCAAATATGTGTACTTTTATTGTTTTGTTTTTTTTATTTACAGGAAGAAATGAATTTATTGGGGAATATTTTTTTTTTTTTTTATGATTTTTTTTATCACTTTTTATTTTTATTTTTTTTACTTTTTTACTTTGTCCCAGGGTGGGACATCACTGTATTTTAGCAGATCGCTGGTGTGACAGTGTGCACAGCACTCTGTCACACCAGCGATCACTCTGGCATCGCTGCAGGCTTCCTCAGCGCCTGCTCTCAGCAGGCACTGAGGAAGCCGCCTCCCTGCAGGACCCCTGCGCCATCTTGGATCCAGGGACCTGGAGGGAGGATGGACCCTCGGAACAGCGCGACACATCGCGCTGCTCTGCGGGTCCCAGGGGAGCGCGCAGGGAGCCCCCACCCTGCGCGATCCTCCCCTGTGCCCCGGGGACACCGCGATCATGTTTGATCGCGGTGTGCCAGGGGTTAATGTGCCGGGAGCGGTCCGTGACCGCTCCTGACACATAGTGCTGGGTGTCAGCTGTGATATACAGCTGACACCCGGCCGCGATCAGCTACGCTCCCCCGGGAGCGCTGCTGATCGCATTTGACGTACTATTCCGTCCATGGGAATTAGGTCCAGGGTCACATGGACGGAATAGTACGTCTGATGGCAGAGAATGGTTAAATTTCAAATATTATTTTAGGAACATTTCGTTTATCATTTTCTCATCTACATATAACAGGGCATATATGGGTATTTGCTAGCACAAACTTTTTCATTGTATTTTTGGAAACCAAAAGATCCCGTCGGTTCTATTAGTATATGATCCAGTGCCTTGTTTTGGGCTATCAGGTGGTCGTCACATAGGGAGTTCTCACACTGCATACAGAATTTCTCAACTGGGACAGGAGACTGTGCAGTAAGTACAGAATATCGTGGTCTCTTCCATATCAGGTTGAGTAGTTGCGAAACGCTCCAATATATTTCCAAGCAGGGTTGACGAAATAACAGTCCTTGATGCTGCTATTTTAACTTAATCGCTTTTTTTAGGGCTTATTCAAAAAGATTCTATTCTGTAATAATACAGCTCTTATCTGCAATTCGTGTATGGTGAGCTGTCGCAGTAGGGATAGCGTATTACAGGAATCCAGTCAGGGATTATTACCTTATAAATTATAATCCTTGCTGATGCAACCTAAAAATAAAAATATCAAGGCAACATCGATTCTATTCCCTATTAATACCACTGTTAGGTGCATTTAGTGCAGGGATAGGTAGTAGGTATCATCTGGTTGCAAATGAGTGGACATTCTGGTCACATACACCTCTTCCACAGTCCATAACTTGATTGTTTTTTCCCATGCACTCAATGAAAGATTCATGTTTTTTATGGTGATCTGTACTCAGAAATTTATCACAGCTGGCAGTGTTGCTTGCGTTCCTGAAGAGTTTGTTGCTGCCAAGTACAAATTAAAAATCTTCTCAGGGCTTCTATATTCTGCAATAATACTGCTCTTATCTGCAATTCATCTAGGGTGAGCTGTCGCAGTGTTGATTGTGTATTACAGGCATCTAGTCATAAATTATTGACTTATAAATAAAATCCTTTCTGCTGCTTTTTTCCAACACTCATTGACAGATTTGTGTTTTCCACTGTGATGTGTACTCAGAAATTCATTAAAGCTGGCAGAGCTGATTGCCGTTCTTCCACAGTTTTTTGCTGCAATGTACAACAAAAAAATCTTTTCAGGGCCACTTCAAATCCCTTCTATATTCAGCAATAATATCACTCTTATCTAAAATTCTTCTACTGAGAGCTGTTGCAGTAGGGATAGCGTATTACAGGCATCTAGTTAGGCATTATTGCTTTATAAATTATAATCCTTGCTGATTCAACCTAAAAAAGAAAATATCAAGGTAACATTTATTCTATTCCCACTGTTAGCTGTGTTTAGTGTAGGGATAAGTGCTAGATATCATCTATTGGAAATGAGTGTTCATTCTGGTCACACACATCTCTTCCACAGTCTATAACGTGATTACTTTTTTCCCATAAACCCATTGAAAGATTTGTGTTTTTTACAGTCATCTGTACTCAGAAATTCATCGAAGCAGGCAAAATGAACTGATTTAATGTGTACATTCTCAGTTTCACTGTAGCAGCGATATGTAAGAGGTAGTGGTGGAGACTTTACGGTACTGGAGCTGGAATTACCACTTCTGAACTCTCCACAGATTTTTTTTTCCATCCATTTCTGGGTGCTTCTTGAAGTATGTTTGGGGTCATTGCCGTGCAAAACCAGCTTTCTAACAGTGGACACTACATTTCGACCCTAAATCCTTTAGGAATCTTCATAATTCATGATGCCTTGCACACAGTCAAGGCAGCAAAACAACCCCAAAATATCTTTGAACCTCCACTATATTTGACTGTAACTACTATGTTCTTTTATTTATAGGCCTCATTTAATTTACTGTAAACAGTAGAATGATGTGCTTTACCAAAAAGTGCTATCTTGCTCTCTCTTGTCGACAAGATGCCTGCTGGCACTCTAAAAATCGTGGGGACCACCTACTGGCCCTACTGGCCCTCTAACAATAGTAAGGACCGGCTGCTGGCCCTCTACAATTAAGAGTGAGTGCCCCCTGATGGCCATTTAAACAATAGTGAGGGTCGACTTCTGGCCCTCTAACAATAATGATGCTGCATGTTGGCCCTGAAAAAAAAATTGTGACTTTCAGAGTCCCTCCTTCATAAATTAAAAAGGATGTGTCTGATCATGTCTCACACACCACATGGCCAGATACAGTAGTAAAATGTTGATTACATTTCCTGGTGAATGTTTGTCTTCACCATTGAAAGGAATGCAAATGTGCAAAAATGCAGCAAAAATGCAGCAAAAACACTACATGTGAACATAGCCCAAGTTGTGGAGGAGCATTTTTTTATCTTATTTCTTTTGCCTTATACACAGTCATTAACATGGAAAGAATGTTCCTTAACATTTTTTCCAGCAAAATCCATTTTAACTTCGGTTATGTATGTTTTATTGTCAGTCTGTAAAAGTAGCGTAATACGTAAAACTTTGTTCCCAGCAGTGACATGAGATTCAGAGATTCTTCCAGGGGTCTTTCCCAAGCTGTTCCCATGCCATTTCAGCACTATTTCCATTGATTTGAGCACTTTTTAGACCCTTCCAGACCTTTTGGGGTGGGAGCCACAGGAAAAATGCTCAAGTTTCCCATTGACTTCCATTATACTCATTACTCAGATCGAGCACCTGAGCATTACGATTTGCTCGACTTGAGTAATGAGCACCCGAGCATTTTAGTCCGCTCTCATCACTATTCTTGATCTATTCCTATCTCTTGCCCTTTTCTAATCCACTCTAATCCTTCTCCCCCCCTTCCAACCCCTCTCTAAGCTCTTCCTCAAACCCTTTCTGGCGCAGAGCGCTGATCAGTCCTTGATCGTTCGATTTTTGGCACATACACATGTTTGGCATCGCCGCGTCCGTAAAAATCCCATCTATGAAAGCGTAACCCTAGTTAACCCCTTCAGTGAAAGCCGTAAAAAAAAAAACACAAAAAAGTAGTAAATTATACTTTTTCCAAGCGGTATCATCATACTGCTTGGAAAAAGTGCAATTACATGCTATCAAAAAGACGGATATAAATAAACATGGTACCGCTGAAAATGTCATCTTGTGTCGCAAAAAACAAGCCACTATACAGCATCATCAGCGAAAAAATAAAAAAGTTATAGCTCACAGAATAAAGTGATGCAAAAATAATTATTTTTTCTATAAAAAATTTTATTGTATAAAAAACGCCAAAGCATAAAAAATATGTAAATGAGGTATCGCTGTAATCATAGTGACCCGAAGAATAAAGCTGCTTTATCAATTTTACCACACGTGGAACAGAGAAAAACAAAAACAATTCCTGAATTGCTGGTTTTTGTTCATTCTGCTTCCACAAAAATCGGAATAGGAAGCGATCAAAAAATGTTATGTGCCCGAATATGGTACCAATAAAAATGTCAGCTAGTCCCGCAAAAAATAAGCCCACAGATAACTCTGTCGGCCGAAATATG
Organism: Oophaga sylvatica; assembly: GCA_033576555.1. NCBI lineage: Eukaryota > Metazoa > Chordata > Amphibia > Anura > Dendrobatidae > Oophaga > Oophaga sylvatica. The sequence continues at coordinate 54,414,221 of JARQOD010000004.1, read as the reverse complement.
GAAAAATTATAGCTCTCAAAATATGGCGAAGCAAAAATTTCTTACAAAAAATTCTTCCAAAAAGCGTCTTTTAGTGTGTGACAGAAGCTAAACATGAAAAAAGGATGTAAAACTGGTATCGCTGTAATCGCACTGACCCGAGGAATAAAGTCGCCTAATCACTAATACCGCACGAGGAACGGCGTAAAAAAGAAAACCAATTCTTCACCTTTTGTGGATTTGTTCATTCTGCCTCCCAAAGATCGCAGTAAGGCGATCACAGTGGTTTACTCCCACATATGGGGTATCAGCGTACTCAGCACAAAATGCACTTCAACTTTTGGGGTCCTATTTCTCCTGTTACCCTTATAAAAATAAAAATTTGGGGGCAAAAGGATCATTTTTGTGGAAAAAAATATGATTTTTTTTATTTTCACGGCCCTACGTTATAAACTTCTGTGAAGCCCTTGGGGGTTCAAAGTACTCACCACACATCTAGATAAGTTCCTTGGGGTCTAGTTTGCAAAATAGGGTCACTTGTGGGGGTTTCTACTGTTTATGCACATCAGGGGCTCTCCAAGCGCGACATGACACCCGCAGACCATTCCATCAAAGTCTGCATTCGAAAACGGTGCTCCTTCCCTTCCGAGCTCTGCCATGCGTCAAAATAGTGGTTTACCCCCACATATGAGGTATCAGCGTACTCAGGACAAATTGCAAAATAGCTTTTGTGGTCCTATTTCTCCTGTTACCCTTATAAAAATAAAAATTTGGGGGCAAAAAGATTATTTTTGTGGAAAAAAATATGATTTTTTTATTTTCACGGCTCTACGTTATAAACTTCTGTGAAGCACTTGGGGGTTCAAAGTGCTCACCACACATCTAGATAAGTTCCTTGGGGCATTTAGTTTGCAAAATGGGGTCACTTGTTGGGGTTTCTACTGTATAGGCACTTTAGGGGCTCTCCAAGCGCGACATGACACCGCAGACCATTCCATCAAAGTCTGCATTCGAAAACGGTGCTCCTTCCCTTCCGAGCTCTGCCATGCGTCAAAATAGTGGTTTACCCCCACATATGGGGTATCAGTGTACTCAGGAGAAATTGCACAATAACTTTATGGGTCCTCTTACACTTTGGAAAATAAAAAATTGGGGTGAAAAGATCATTTTTGTGGAAAATATATGATTTTTTAATTTTACAGCTCTACGTTATAACCTTCTGTGAAGCCCTTGGGGGTTCAAAGTGCTCACCACACATTTAGATAAGTTCCTTGGGGGGTCTAGTTTCCAAAATGGGGTCACTTATGGGGGCTTCCACTGTTTAGGTACATCAAAGGCTCTCCAAACGCGACATGGTGTCCGCTCTCGATTCCAGCCAATTTGACATTCAAAATCTCAAATGATGCCCCTTCCCTTCTGAGCACTGCCATTCGCCTAAAGATTGGTTTTCCCCACACATGGGGTATCAGTGTACTCAGGAGAAATTGTACAACAAATTTTGTGATTCATTTTCTCCTGATACCCTTGACAAAATTTAAAAAATTGTGTCGAAAAAATTTTTTGGAGAAAAAAGTTAAATATTTTTTCCCACATTGCTTCAATTCTTGTGAAGTACCTAAAGGGTTAATAAACTTCTTGAATGTGGCTTTGAACACCTTGAGGGGTGCAGTTTTTAGAATGGTGTCACTTTTGGGCATTTTCTGTCATATTGACCCCTCAAATTCACTTCAAATGTGAGGTGGTCCCTAAAAAAATTGTTTTTGTAAATTTTCTTGGAAAAATGAGAAATCGCTGGTCAACTTTTAACACTTATAACTTCCTAACAAAAAAAAATTTTGGTTCCAAAATTGTGCTGATGTAAAGTAGACATGTAGGAAATGTTATTTATTAACTATTTTTGTGACATATCTCTCTGATTTAAGGGCATAAAAATTAAAAGTTTGAAAATTGCAAAATTTTCAAAATTTTCGCCTTATTTCCATTTTTGTCATAAATAAACGCAAGTTATATCGAAGAAATTTTATCCCTAACATGAAGTACAATATGTCACAGAAAACAAACTCAGAATCGCCAAGATCTGTTGAAGTGTTCCAGAGTTATAAGCACATAAAATGACAGTGGTCAGAAATGTAAAAATTGGCCTGGTCATTAACCTACAAAATGGCTTTGTCGTTAAGGGGTTAAAGTTGAATTTGCAGGGAAACAACATTTGCTAAATATTTAATGAAACTCCAAAGTAAAAATACATGCATTTAAGTAAAAAAAATTGCCCCAAAGGTGGCCCTTTGCCATTTGTTTCTCTTATAATGCATCATGCTCTCACTGGATTTTAAAATCACATTTTCACACCTTCTCCTTTAATCTTATTCTTAACATCACTTTCTGTCTTTGTCAGCATTGAATGTAATTTCCAAATGTTGATACAGTAAAGATGTATATCTTTGTACCGTGTTAGCCAGTAGATAGAAAAATATTTAGAGTCTACACCTGATGAAGAGACCTGAGTAGTCTCGAAAGCTTGCAATTTGTTACCATCTTTTCAGTTAGTCATTAAAAGATTTCCAAATGTTGTGTTTCTTTCTGTTTGTTTTACACTTGTTGATTCTTTTGCTTTCCATATTTGTCATTTTCTTGGTCATCAAGGTGACTTAGTGGTTTCTAATGGCTTGCTGCATCGGGCCTCGCATCTGACCAGGACAAATTTAGTAACTATAACATCTGTACAGAGATGTGGATATGGCTGCATAGATTACAGAATTCAGATGCTGATTCCAAAAAGGATCCGAAAATGGCATAAGATGACTAGTGGTTTGATGTCAAGTCAAAACTGAATCCTTACTCAGGAAACCCACATGTCATGTGGTGGTTTTGAGAAAGGAGTCAGTTTTGACTTTGAAACGAGTGGACTTTCCTATCCTGTCTTCGGATCCTTTTTGGAATTCGGCAGCGCATTTGAAGTCCACATCCCCTGACTTCATAGTATAATTTACATTCATCTATGGATGATGCAGCAGCTGACAACTATGCAATATTAGCAGTTGTGTTGTACAGAACCCTATCAGGTGAGCACCCTACCATTCAGGGGCGGACATATCATTGGTGCAACCTGTGCAGCCGCACAGGGGCCCAAGAGGTGAGGGTTCCCATTTATACCTCCAAAGCAGGTGCAATTTAGCATTTTTAGGAGATCTTGGGCTGCAAAGGGCCCATGTATTATTCTTGCACAGGGGCCCTTTTCTGACTTTGTCCACCAGTGCTACCATTGTTCACCAACTATAATGTTTAGAGAAGACCGTATTGTGCTTTTCAAATTTTTTTAGATTACAGAATTGTTTCAGACTGGTGGTGGTAGCATACCTGAAGTAAAACCTTGGACTCAGCACAAGAACAAAGTCACTGAGTGTGAGATTTACCTGGGTTTATATAGCAAGCCGTGATGAACCTAGAAACATCATCATGGCAATCGGGACGGTTTCTACAGTGCACGGAGAACAAAAGAACAAAACTACAAAGACATCTGGGGTGGAATCAGTGTCAGGATGAGGTGGCAAGTGCCCACCAGTAGCATTGACTCTGGGGGCCCACTACTTAGACACATGCAAATATTACAGTACAACATAAAATACACAAATTAACCTCTGATTCTATATAATAATAATAATAATAATCCTGTGTAAGGAAAGGGGCTACAGTGTGGCGGTCGGCTTAGTTCCTCACATCCTGGTTGTTGGTTGAATGAATGATGAAAGGCTACTTTTCTCCATACATAGTTAATCAAATATATCAGGCCAACTACTGCTCTTGTTTTGTCGTAAGTGGCTTGCTGTTGCACAGGGGCCGACTGGGGGATTCATCTGTTTCCCTCTGAGTAAGTCGAAGCCTGGGTGGAACGTAGAATAAGGAAAGCTATAATACTTATAAAGTTGTGTTCTATTAGAATAATCCTTTTGTTCTAGTTGGAATGGAGAATCAAAGAAAACAAGTTTCCAATATGGAGGAATTGGCATGACCAGGTCTTACGGGAACTATTGCGCATGGGAATTTTGTGGACTCTTAAAATTCTCATGGAGATACGAGTTGGTCTCCAAAGCTGTTAGTAAACAGACTCCCACTAACAGTCTGCATAAAGAACTTTCTGGTAACCTCTTATTCATATATCAGCATTCTTAGTCTGTATTTAATTAATATTTATAAGCCAAAACCCAGAGCGGCCCCAAAACAAGGACCATGTGTAAATCTTTGTATTATACTTTTCCCTCTGTTGTTTCTACTTCCTGAGTTTTATAGTTCAAACACTTAGATCATCCATATTCTTTCATGAATTCTTCTTCAATTATTTCCTGCATATTAAGTTACAGCTGCTTTCCTGAAGCAAAACGATCCTAAATAGTGGATGATAAGAGAATAATAAGGTTAAGTTCACACAATGATTTTTTTTGTGAGTTTTCAATGCTGTGCAAAAAAAGAGCAGAATCTTACATTTTCGGCAAATTGGATGGGATTTATATACTATAAATCTCCTGCTCACTGTACTTATTTCTTACTCAGATAAACCTGACCTGCGGTGCATGTTTGCAATCCACAAAATATAAATTTCTCTTGCGACTACGCTGAGTTTTATGTTGGGATTTTTCCCATAGACCTGCATTACATGCAGAAACATCGGTAAAAAACGCACATGCATTTTCAGTGCTTTTCCGTTACAGAAACACTAAAAAAACACATTTAATCCACATGAATGTATCAATAAAGTTTGTGAAAGCCATATATGAGGAAGTATTAAAAACATTACATATGAAAAAAATAATGTACAGATAATAGGTACAGATATGCTGCAGAAAATCTGCAATATCAAAAACTGACCAAACAATCATCGTCGGAATGTAGCCATAGGGGAGGAATACTCTAAATAAATTGGGAATTTTATGCTACAAATATATGAGACATTACAACTGGAATAGTTTTTAGAAAAGTTGGCCAGCAGAAAATTAAAATGTCACGTCTCCTCCCAAATACAAAATAATGGTAACATCATTAATAATGCTGCATAACCAGATCAATGCAACAATACAAATATAGTCTGCATTTAGCTTACCTGGGGTAAGACAGCAGAGGAGCGGGGTCACAAGAGGAGGAGGCAGGAGCAGGGTCGCCACTGCAGGAAGCTGACAGCGGCAGGAATGAGGCACTACTGCAGACTTTGGCCTGGGAGGAGGGGGTGTCCCGGCGGTGCGAGGCAGAAGCGGAGTCCCCACTGAGCACATTGATCTCCCGGCGGTGGGCTACAGGAAAATGGCACCGAAGACGGTGCAGATTGAAATCTCAGCTTGTCTTTAAGCCGAGATCTAAATCCGCGCATGTGCCGACACTGGCGCCATTTTCCTGTAGCCCACCACTGGGAGATTAATGTGCGTTGCTGGGACTTATCTCCTGCCTCACATGGCCTGGACACCCTCTGATTCCAGCTAAAGGCCCTTAGCATCGGCCCACTCCTGCTGCTGCTGGCTTCTTGCAGCGGCGACTCTGCCTCCTGTGACCCTGCTCCTGGTTTTCTAATCATAAATCATTACACAATTACAAAGCTATTTTATTATTCAAAAATTATCCAATTTTTTTCTGAATAAACAGTCTGACTATTCATCTCTTTCAATAAATCAACTGGAATAAAGTTGTTCTGATGTAGGATGTAATATTGCATAGCTCCCAGGGTGCTATGTATTAGGAAACTATTGGGTAGAGCAGAAACAAGTATCATTGATTGGAAATTATACTATGTACATTAACTTTTATGATGTCAGTGGAGGTGGTCTGAGTAGAATACTTACTCCAGGTGAAAATGTTGCTATCAAAAGCCTCCTCATCCTGCTTTAATTGAGATGTGTGATGAGACATACACTCTATTACACCCTCTGCTTCCATTAATATGCTTGCCAGAAGGAGATGAGGGAAAATGTGACCAGCGTTTGGTACAAGTAGTGCTAGGACGTATACTGTTAACAGTGCTGGTTTGTTTGTGATAATAGTTTTATTTTCTGTTTTGCTGTCATGTCCATTGCCCATTCCACATTTGGGTTTAGCATACATTTTACACCCAAGAATTATGTCTAACTAAATTATAAGTTTTCTTGACAATCTTAGGCAACAAGGAAAAATCTGACATCAATCAGATGTGTTAAAAAATGTTCCTGTGCTGAGATAATTTTATAAACGTGTCCCTTTTATGTGCTGCGCAATGGCTGTGTCTAACAATGTAGAAACATAGTTGGCACATACCACAGCACCTGGCCAGGGGGAAGCAAAAGAGTTTTGTCGTGAGTTTATCGCGACAGAGAGGAGCAAGAAAACCGCAACGTCTGATTTTTCCTACTCCTACATTTTCTTAGAAGCACTTCACCTTCATATTAAACGGTGCAGGTTTCTTTTAACTGTGCAGGGTTAATCTGCTCAGTTGAGAGCTCCTGGAAGCTTTCCAGCATTAAGGCTCTCAGCTGTTCGCTGGTAACTGCTCCCTTCTCCTATATAATCTGGGCATTGGCAAGCACTCATTGTCAAAGATAGCTTATGCTGCATGGCTAGAGGTTATTGGTTGTTATTTGAGAAGGCGTTTAGTGGATTTATCTGTGACTGTTGCTAGGTTTTGGGTGTGTGCTAGTTCCCCTTCTTATCCTACTTTGGTTTTACCCCATCCTCCATTCCCCGGTGTATGCCTCTGTTGTTTGTGTGAGTTTAATTGTATGATTTGTTTTTTTCCTTTATCCCTGTTTGTATTACCTTTTTAGTCTGTTTGGTGAATTACGGTACACTACATTACTACTCCTCTCTTCCCTGGGTGGGGGAATGGTACAGAGTGGATGAGGATTCAGGAGCTAAGGCAAGGTACGTTGCCCCGGCATCTTCACCATCTGGGGAACAGGGTGAGCTAGGGAGACATGACATTAACTCTGACTGAAACCATCCAGGTGGCAGATCTACGCATTGTCGTTTTGCAGCATTCTAACTCATCAGGTTTGGGGATCATGACTCCCAGACAACACTTAGTGGAGCCCAAAATCGCTTTGCCTGACAGGTTCTCGGGGGGGTGTCACAAGTTTGTTGTTTTAAGAGAGGCCTATAAGCTACACTTCAGGTTATGTCCTTGTTCCTCAAGAACCGAGGAACAACATGTGAGGATAATAATCTCTCTCTTTCAAGTTGACCCCCAAGCATGTGCATTCTCTCTCATGTCTGACTCCCATTCTCTTCAGACGGTGGAGGATTTTTTAATTTTATATTTAATATTTATGATGACCTTGACCGCATCTCACTGGCTGAGTCCACACTACATCAGCTTCGGCAGGGAGACCGGCCGGCGGAGGAGTATTGCTCCGAGTTTCAAATGTGGTCCACTGACAATAAGTAGAATGACCCCGTGCTCCATAGCCAGTTCTATCAAGGGCTATTGGTAAAGGTAAAGGACACCTTAGACATGTATGAGTCTCCCATTTCTCTTGAGGCGGCAATTTCTCTGGCTACCCGGGTGGATCTCTATCTTCACTAGAGACATAAAGAGACACCCCAATATGTGGGAGGTTCAGGGCCAAGGGAAACCTGGTCTGAGTCATCTGAGGAACCCATGCAGTTGGGTGGGGCAACGCGATCTGGAAATCAGACTATAGTTTGGTGTAAGGGGGAAGTATGTTTTTACTGTTAGAGAAAAGGCCATTTTGAGAGTGCATGTCCTTCCCTACCTCACTGCAAACAGCAGCCAGTAAACTAAGGAGCCTGGGTTGCAGTGAGGATAGCAACCCGGGTGTACATATCTCCTCCGTGGGTAGGACGCAATTTTTTCTGCCTGCTGAAATCCATCTGGGCAGAAATAATGTGGTTATTTCTGCCTTTCTGGACAGTGGGGCGGGGTTTAATTTGATCTATGCTAGGTTCTTCCAGGTTCAGGGCCTCAAACCACATACATTGTCAAGACCTATACCCATAATCGCCATCATATCTGCACCCTTGAGACAGGGATATTTTATGCAGGTCATACGAGGGTTACATCTACAGATAGGGGCAATGCACTCCAGAAGGTATTGACTGTTATGTGCTAGAGAGTCTGCCCATTCTTGTGGTTCCTGGATTGCCTTAGCTCACTTTGCACAACCCTGTGGTAGATTGGCATACTCGGGAGATGGAAAATGAAGTGAGCATTGGCAATGACACTGCTAAGACACCTGGCTTGAAATGGTGGATACCCAGTCTGTGCTTAAATACCTGTCTGACTTTGGGGATGTGTTCTCGGAGCAGGGGTGCCAAGAACTTCCTACCCATTGTCCTTGTGATTGCTCTGTTAATCTTGTCCCTGGGGCCAAGATGCCAAAGAGCAGACTATACAATATCTCTGGTCCAGAGAGGAAGGCCATGAAGGACTATATTGGAGAAAGTTTGGTAAAGGGTCATATCAGACCACACTCATCCCCCATTGCTGAGGGGTTTTACTTTGTAAAGAAGAAAGAAGGAGGGGTTAGATTTTCGCAAACTCAATCAGATTACGGTCCGGGATCCGTATCCGCTCCCTCTCATCCTGGACCTCTTTAATCAGATCTTAGGAGCAAAATGGCTTTCTAAGCTGGATCTCAGGGGGGTATATAATCTCATTCACATTAAAGAGAAGGATGAGTGGAAAACAGCTTTCAATACGCTTGAGGGACACTATGAGAACCTTTTGATGCCGTTTGGATTGACAAGTGTTTCCGCCGTCTTTCAGAATTTTGTAAATGGCATTTTTAGTCACCTGGTAGATAGATTTGTTGTAATCTATCTTGATGACTTATTAATTTATTCACTTGACCTTAAGTCAAATCAGGTACATGTCAGGCAGGCCTTACAGATACTCAAACAATAAATTGCCAGAGAAATGTATGCTCTCCATTGAGGAGATCCCTTTCTAGGATATGTTTTATCGTCCAATGGTTTTTGCATGGTTCAGGCAAAAGTCAGTCCGGTACTGGATTGGGCGTTACAAAGGTTTTTGGTTTTGCCAACTACTACCGTAAGTTCATCAAAAACTTTTCGGTAGTGGCCAAACCTCTGACAGATATGACCAGGAAAGGGACAGACTTTTCCAAATGGTCCAGTCCGGCAGGAAGGCATTCGATACCTTGAATGAGTGTTTTGTATCTGATTCTCATACAGCCTGACGTCACTCAGCCATTCTAGAGATTGACGCTTCTGAAGTGGGGGATGTATTGTTGCAGGGTGGTAAATGTCATTTATGTGCATACTTTTCTAAAAAACTGTCATCTGTGGAGAGAAATTATGACATTGGTGTGAGGGATGAAGTAAATGTTCCTCCACTCCTGAAATGTGCCCCCACCCTTGGGATCCCACATGATCATTGTTTTCCTTTAATTAAATTCCAGGAACAAACTCTTTGAAGCTCTGTGACTAGCAATTAGCACAAGAGTATGAGCTCTCGTGCAGCTACAGCAAAACTGGATTATTTTGTCTAACTCAGGCACCACAGGTCACAGCAAGGCTCTGAGGTATTGAATCTGGAAAATTAAATATAATAACAGAATGCAATATCTCTGAGACTAACCGAGCACATAATCGGAATCGGCATTCCTTCCCCCACACACCCGTGCACCGCAGCCTCCTGTAGCACTCTGCGTTATTGAGTTACAAAGCACAGCTACCAGGAATTACATACGGTAGCAGCAAAGCTACCAGGAATTACATACGGTAGGCATATTTAGTCTCTATGTGCAGATAAAACCCAGCAGAATCCAGTGACACCACTGCCATTCCATTCGGAGAAAGGCAGCCCAGCCAAGGGGTGGGCGCAGAGTGTGGTAGAGAGCAGCCTAGGAGATATAAGGCAGCTCCTCAATTTGGACTTAGTTTTCTACTGGCAGGAGGGTCCGTTACCTGACGCAGCCTGGAAAGCCCATAACTAAGATTTGGACCTGTGATCCATCAGCGCCTCCCTGTGGTCACATGCTACATAACACGGTAATTGCAACCTATCTGTACCCAACCCTTGTACTACATATATTTCTAGTGCGCCTTTTCGGCGATTAGGTATAATCAAGTGGGCCTTTGAAGAGTGGCGTTATTTTCTGGAGGGGACTGTTGATCTGGTTATGGTAGTTATGGATCATAAGAATCTCGCATATCTAGTGTCTGCGAAACGTCAAACGCCTATACAGGCAAGATGGACATTGTACTTCACCAGGTTTAACTTTTTTGTTACATACAGGTCGGGAAACAAGAACATTGTTTTCCTAGGGGTGGAGATAATTGTGAAACAGTTCTCATACCACAGAAAGGGGTGGTTATTGTGTCTTTACGCTCCGATCTTGAGAAAGAATTTGTAGAGGCTCAGAGGGATACCCTGCTGCTTGTCCGTTAGGTAAATTGTTTGCACCTGTGAATCTCCGTCTGAGAGTTCTTAGTGAACATTATGATTCGGTCTTGGCCAGACATCCCGGTAATAAAGCCACAACAGATCTTCTTACTCAGCGTTTTCGGTGGTCAAAGTACATCAGGATGTCCTGGAGTATGTAGCTGCCAACAATGTCTGTGTGCATTCTAAAACCTCTCAAACTCGTCTGTCTGGGTCTCACCAACCATTAGTGATCCCCAGTAGACCTTGAACTCATTTATTGATGGATTTTATCACTGATCTACCCGTTGGCAGGTAATACTGTAATTTTGGTGGTGGTAGACAGATTCGATAAAATGTCACATTTCATTGCCCTACTCACTTTACCTAATGCCAAGACCTTGGTGCAAATTTTCAACAGAGAGAATGTAAAATAACATGGGATCCCTCCTAGAGCTGAGCGAACATCGTTGGCTCCCTCTTTATTCGGCAAGCTATAGCGCTTACTGAAGAAGCTGAATTGGGAACCTGAATACTTGGAGCTCTCCCGATGATCAGCAGTAGTGTAGGAGGGGTACCTTTCGTCAAACTCAATCTGACAGGTCGTCACGCCCCCTATCATTTAATCCGTCTCCTTGTGATTTGATCTGTCTGGGAAATCAGGAGTTTTGAATCTGGGAAGTTCTATCAAAGTGATTCATGAATTTATTCGGCTCTATCTATATTTTATCTATCTCCTTGTGGATTTGATCAGTCTGTGGTGTGGTGGAAAGGTGTATCAAGGCGAATCTTGATTTTATAAGGCTCTTTTTGTGGGGGATCTTTTAAGTCCACCAGTAAATGAATGTAAAGGGATTTTATCTGAGTGTCTGCTTCACTTGCTGTAAAGTTATATCTTAGTAGTCTATGTACAGACTAAAAGGAGTTTATTGTACGGTATTATCCAGTATATAAGAAGTTTTTCCCCATAGTGAATTAAAGAAAAGATAGGATCCGTATTAGCAGGACTGCACCAGTGATACGTCCAGACATGTCCAGTAAAGTACAATTGACAGAAGCTCGCATCTTAACATGCTATTTAGATATGGTAATTCACTTGATAGAAATTACGCATAGTAATTAGCCCTGTATTGTGTATAGCCAGGCATAGTCCGGGCATGCCCGGACAAGTCCTTTAAATGGTCACGGGCATATTATGTATATGGCCATGTTACAATATTACACACGCGAATGTTTTATTCGTATTTTTAAAAAAGCAATGACACGGTATTGTAAAACAAGGTTACAGGATTTTATTGTAATAAATAAATACATCTCAAAGACATTTCAAGCATTGAACTAATTGTGACACCAAAACGGCGATACAAATGGCGATACAGTCAGGTTATGGTGTTCTCTCTAGACAGGCGCAAGTTTGGTGAATATTCCAACAGATGTAGTGCGGTGTTTTTAAATTTGATTTTCTCTCAGCAATAAAATTTCTCACAATTGTATCATTACGCGGTTTATCAGCAGAAAACTTTGCCAATGTCTTACTGAACGGCATGTTCCGAGCTAAAAAATGTAAAAAGTACACGCAGTAGTGACCGCAGACAGTGCTATACGTGTCTTGGATTTGGATTTGGCCTTGATAATAATAAGTCTCACAATTCTTGTTCAGGAAAGTCACAAACTCCTCGGAAAGATAGCGTTGTCAGCACATAATCCGTAGCTATCAAAAAATATGGCGTTCTTATCATCACAGAGGACGATTAATATCCAATGGCGGCCTGGTTGGAGTGCGGGGTCTGTATTTACGATGAATCCGACAGGCTTTTGATTTACCCATTGTGGTGGAAGCAAATCACACGGAAACACACCGCCAAACATTCGCTCTGTATAGCTATCCCCCTTCAGTATGGTCGTGAGTTGTAGACTATCCATCATTAATTAAAATAGTACAAGATCTCTCTTCTATTATTAATTTCCAGAATGGCTGGGTTGATTGCAAAAACAAGCATGTTTATCGTATGTGGTGTCGGTAGAGCAAACCAGACTTCAGCACGCAGGTTACCTGTTTTAATGAGGGAGAAATGACCGCCGGGTTCCTGATCAGCTGATAAATCAAACGCAAACAGAGTGAATCCGGACATAAACTCTTCACGATCCACGGCCATGGCACAATCAGCTTTCTGCTTGCCGGATATATGGGCGAGAGCCATATACTCTCTGACGGCTAAATAGTCTTTAAAGTTAGGGTTATAAGGCCTCGCAGGGATCTGTTGCCCGTCCAGGTAGAGGGCTGCATGGTTGACATTGTAGTGATGGAAGAACAGTGGATTTCTGGCGTAAGACCCGCTAAATGCTTCATTATCTACAAAACCCAATTTAACAGTTTTCGGTATCTGGCCTAGGAAGAGATTCTCGTGGTTCGTGATCCGTGTTCCAGCGGCTATACTGTACACTTTCATGCATGTCCAGTCAATAGCGTACTTGGCTGTCGCTGCCAAGAGGGCCTGACTGTGGCCTATTCGGACCGCTGGGGACACTTGTACTCTCTTTACAAAGAGAGCGGCTTGCATGATTTGCACTTTCAGCGGATCGGCCTCAGCCGACATGAGGCAGAAAGCGTCCTTATTTCTCGTTAGCTTAACCTTAAGATCGAGTCCGTTCAATATTAGCTTTGGTTGATTAAATATATCACCAAAAATTGGCCCAAAGAGGTCCAGTGGTTTGGAGCGGTGGGTTGCAGCGGCTCTTTTAATAAATCCAGCATTTGGGCCATCCAAGCTTCGATCATTATGGTGACCAGCTGTGTCTTTATAGAACAATCCGGCGGTAAATTGCGAGGACAGTGTCTGTGAACTGTAATTTAAAAGAGTCTCTATGTACGCTCTATAGCTGTGGAGATTGTCCGATTGTGAGATAACTCGGTCCCCCAGAGTAATATCGACCTGATTAAAAAGAGTAGCTAGAGGATAGTTTATGAGCGCTACACGTGCGTCATCGGCGATATTCGAATTATCCTGCTTGACGATGCGACAATTTATGTACAGCAGGGTGTTATTCAGGTCGTAATAATAATCCCCGCTATCCGATATGAAAAATTCCAGCGGGGCATTGTCCGTCAGAGCGGCAACCGGTTGAACTTCTACAAATAGCGATTTCTCTATACTCGTCTGTGTCAGTGGTATGTCAAAAATATCCAGTTCAGATTTAGCGCACTCTACAGAAGCATCGTGCAGGAAAGTCATGCTGATCAGAAGATGTCCTCAGCAGTACGTCTCACTCGTTTCTGACGGGGTCGGCGCTTGGTTGATTTTTTATTCATGAGGATCGGGGGTAAAGCGGGGCATGAGCAACGCTTTCTTTTATGTGATTTTTTAGCGACATAAACTAGACCCGCGCCAGCTTGCTCAGGCTGTGTATTTATCCGATTCATAAGCGCTGACGAGACAGTTATGACGGCGTCTTTAGCAATGTTTTTGACAGCCGTCTTCACGTGTGGTTTTACCAATTCTAAGCCTCTTCTGAAAAGCGGTACCGCGCGCCGAAATAAGCCTTTAAATATCCCCGCCAGACCCGATCCGTACATGTACTCGCTCCCGCTGAACCCCTCTAATCCGTGCCCCGACTGTGCAATATAGTAGCGGGCATAAACAGCGGGGTCCCCGTACGGCCTCTGAGCCACCATTTTCTAGCGTGCTAATCGCGCCTCTTCTGGAAATGTAGTCTCACAATACACTTACCGTACTTGAATTTAACGGGGGTGCCCTGGTCCGATAAGATGGAGATTGTTACAGAATCAAAATGATGCTTGCATAAGGGCACGTAATCGGGCCGTGTGTATTGAAGCGTGGTAATTTCACCGCTCTTGCCGCTTATTTGCGCCGTTCTCAGAAGCTGGACGTAGCTGCCGCCCACAAGCTGATGCTGGATGATGTCGCTGTAAATAAATAATGTATAAAAACCAGCTTTTATATCGGCATAAATCTTCTTCCGCTCAGTCTGGTTATTATCATACGCTTCGATGTATGGCTGGAGACCTAAAATATGCGCCAATTTCTGACCCGGGGCAAACTGTATCGTGGGGGAATCCGGTAGGGTAACACTCCTCCTCACTTCGTCATAGCGCAGCTTAAATCCGTCGCCGGCAATCTTCAAAATATCAATTCTCTCATTAATAGCACGTATGAGGTCGGCGATTGTGGAATAAAAACTCGGCTTTACATAATATTCCTTCAACACATCCCCCCGCTTGCCTATATAGAAATTCCCTTCACCCCGTTCAAACGTGTACCATGTATGGGGGTATTAAATCTCAGTTAGAGCAACTTCGTACTGTCCTGAAAGCTGAACGGGCTTAGATAATTTTGTGGTATACTCGGCGATTGTGTTTTCCGGATATATATCGCCAGAAGCGTTGGAGGGAAGGGTGATAAAGAAGGATTCGGATTCCATGGTTATATGTCCGTCAGCGCCGACGTGGGTACCCACGAATTAAATTTATCAGGATAACCTTTCCATTTAATATAGCAGTGAATCGCCCCCCTGACACGTTTTTTTCTCAAAATCGTCTCAACGCGGTAGACGCGGTTTTCATCGAAATTTATTTTTTGCAGTTCCTCCTTATAAAATGATCCCTCGATAGCGGCGCCCGCTAAGTCGTTAATTTTATAGAGAGGTTTATGAAATTTATTGGAAATGGCGCTAATTAAAAATATCTCCTCGCTGAATGTCTGCTCATAACCCTTCGTAAAAGGGTTCTTAAAACGGGATATCCTGACATGATCTCCAATTTTTAAAGATGGTTTAATACGCTTTTTAGTCATACTACCGCTATAAATATTTTTCCATATTTGTAACGAGTTCTGCTCCGTCACATCGCACGGCCGTGTCTGTATCGTGGTGTGATAGGTGTGGTTGTAACTGTGTACCAAACCTGGTAAAATGTCGATATACCTAAAGGTATTATGTTTCCTCAGATAGCGCCACATACGCGTTTTTAATGTACGATTAAATCGCTCAACTATAGCGGCCTTTACGGTATTGTTGGTGAAAAAATGGTGAATTTTATGCATTTTACAAACACGCTTCATGTGTGAATTCATAAATTCTTTGCCACGATCCGTCTGTAGTTTCTGCGGCGTACGTCGGTCGCTTTCAAATATTAACTCGAACGAACGAGCTACAGCCGCACCGGTTTTGTTGGGCAAGGCGGCAACCCAGGCGTGTTTGGATAGTACGTCTATCACGGTCAATTAAGCTAACCAAATCAGCCTGCCACTGCGAATCAACGTCCGCGACAAAAATCTTATTGGTGGTGAATCTTGTCCTTACAGGCTTATGAAGGGTGTAAGCATCTTGTTTATTCAGCCAATCGATCACCTCGTGTTGTTTTATACCTCGCGTTCTGACCGATCTGTATAGATTTGTAATGCCACTGAATGATGCAGGGGCTTCTGGCGTGAAATATTGCTTCTCTAATATTGTTTCAACGCGGTTAGCCGCCATGATCCCTCTGTAAAACATGAATGGAATGTTTTTTCTGTCTCACCGTTGGGGGCATTGACAGAGGGCGTGTTCTTTCTGCTAGCCCTAATAAATACATAGGCGGCGGGGTGGAGGCATCTGTCCTGCTATACCACCACAGACAGCCCAGGAGCCACCACACACAGATGCTCCTGTCTCACATAGCCATGATGTCCCTGAAAATGCTGGCCATACAGGTACACAAAGCTCACAGGCCTCTGATGCGTCTGCTGACTCTGCTGATGATGTGAGGGGATCAGACCATAAAGTATTTTTACAACACTTCCATCATCACCAGAGGGACAACCGTAATTTCAGTGCGCGCATACATACCGATCATTTTAGGTTTGTAAATTTGGAGCGTGTACGATCATTTGTCGAGGCTGTGAACATTGTTCACGACAGTATTCAGTCATTACTTGATAGAGTCATTAGGGACATTGAACCTGGTGACTTTGTGCAGTTAAGGCTTGAAGGTGGCGATGCTTTAGACCCCATTTTCACTACAAAGCAGAGCCGCGAGGATTTTAATTCTGAATCTTTTTTAAATGCTGTTGCTCGCACACTTCAAAGTAATGCTGAATGCTTGGCAAGCAATACCCTAAAACTAGTCATCACTACCGTTAAAAACCGCCGAGGCGGTGTAAAAAGACGCTTGAAATCTATAGCGAGCAGCCGAATCATTAAACAAAAGATGCGGTGGCTGTATGATTTTAACAATTACAGTACAAATCTGTGTTTGGCCGCTAGTGTGTGCGCCCTGATTGAGGACGCGGATGTCGGTGATGCAGTTTTACTGAACCACTCTAAAAACATACACACGGGCGCTGGGCATCCCTGATGCGCGATTAGTGAGTTTTAGCGACATTCCAGCATTTGAGAAATATTTGGGGGTCACCATTAAAGTACTGTACTACAGTCAGGGTGATTGGCGCTACTTTAAGACCGACAATGCAACTAGTGGTAAAACCGTATTCA
Organism: Oophaga sylvatica; assembly: GCA_033576555.1. Classification (NCBI taxonomy): domain Eukaryota; kingdom Metazoa; phylum Chordata; class Amphibia; order Anura; family Dendrobatidae; genus Oophaga; species Oophaga sylvatica. The sequence goes on along the minus strand of JARQOD010000004.1, from coordinate 54,397,393 downwards.
TACTGTTCCATGATAACCACTACTACGGTATCAAGAATATAAAAGGTTTTATCGGTAGTGATTACTTTTGTGAGCTCTGCAATTCATTGTATACTAACAAGAACACCCATTCATGTCAATATTTTTGTAAAGCGTGCCAAAGAGTGGGTTGTGTGGAGCGTACAGGTGTACAACAAACCCCGCGTTGCCCTGTATGTCGTGTTCATTGTCGCTCTAGTGAGTGTTTAGATCGCCACAAACAATTAGCTCTGGTTGATCAGCCATTCTGCAGGCTTAAAATATTTTGTGATGAGTGCCATCGCTTTGTGTTCAGGAATAGCGAGGGCGTGCATTAATGTGCTGGTCTACGTTGCCCCGTATGTCGTGCTCGTGTAAATAAATTTGACGCCCATCTCTGTTACATGCGACGCTATGTACCCGGGGACGAGACAGATTGTTATATCTTTTACGATTTTGATTGTATGCAGGAGACAGGTACCCACATCCCAAATTACATTTATGCCACAACACTGATTGGTGAGCAGTCCTGGGAGTTTGAAGGTGATAGCTGCACGCATGACTTTTTACTGTTCTTTACCAGCGGGAAATTTTCAGGGTATACATTTATAGCACACAATGCAGGGCGCTACGATTCTTACTTTATTGTTAAGGAGCTGATTTTTGAAAAACTACAGGTAAAGCTGATAGCCCAAGGTGGCCGGCTCTTGTGTGTGACGGTACCCGATTTGTCTTTAAGGTTCATAGACTCGCTAAATTTTATCCCTATGAAGCTCAGTAAATTACCTCAGGCCATGGGCTTTTCAGGTGCCAAAGGTCATTTTCCACACTTTTTTAACACCCGAGAAAACCAAAACTACCGTATGTAGGTTCCATACCCGATGTGAAATATTATGGGTTGGAGTACATGGCACCGGGTGAGAAGGTAGAGTTCCTGTCCTGGCATGAGGGCCAGAAACACACAGTTTTTGACTTCAAGAGTGAACTAAAATCATACTGCAAACAGGATGTTGAAATTTTGAGACGCTCCTGTGAGATCTATAGAGAGCGTATTATGGAAATGACGCTGAAAAGTGTTAAAAAATACTGTGACATTCAAAAAGAAATGGTTGTGGAGAGCAGCTGTATTGACCCTTTTCAACTCATTACCCTGGCCTCTGTATATATGTCAATGTATCGATTTAAATTTCTACCAGAAAAAACGATCGCCATTTTACCGGGTGTAATGTATGTAGTACAGTTCATATAGCGTCTTGTGCTTGGGTGCGATGAAAACACAGGAGTCACAGGTTTGATATAGAAAAGTCCTGTATTACTTCATACAAGTTGGCAGAAATAGTCACACAGTTTGCAGACACAGAAACAGGAGACACAGCAGGCCAGAGTAATCCAAGCTCAGCAATCACTCTCCAATACAGATTCAGGATCTTCTTCTCTGTTACCGTAAGTCCATGCAAACGTGGGTCTTTCAAGAGCAGGGTTCAGAGTCCACAAGTGCTTCAGAGTTCCTCAGTAGGAATAGCTGGAGTACAAGGTCCAAGGCTTACAGGAGTCAAGTCACAGGTTCACTGCAGGCTAGTTTCTGAAGCACTGATTGCTCAGCTGTGGCTGCTTAAGAAGCAAAGGAGAGAATCAGGGCGGGAACATGCAAGCTGGAAACTCCATTTTGACTGAGGGCAAGATAGCTGCAGCAAGACAGAAAGTAAAATGGCTGACGAACAAACTGAGTTTCAGGAATATATACATAGAACCTTACATTACTCCCCCCTTAAGGACAACCTCCGGATGACCTCAGACCAGGCTTGTGTGGGTACCTCTGATGAAACTGACGGAGCAAGCGAGGAGCATTAACGTTATTGACCGGTTCCCATGAGTTGTCCTCCACTGGGTAGCCCTGCCATTTAATCAGATATTGTAACTGATTTCTATACAACCTGGAATCTAAAATCCTTTCCACCACAAATTCTTCCTGACCATCGACTAGCACTGGGTCAGGGCAAGGAGAGGAACGTCCAGGAAACGTATTGGGTGTCGCAGCCTTTAGTAGGGATACATGAAAGACAGGGTGGATTCTCATAGTTCTGGGCAGTTGAAGACGACAAGCAACGGCACTTATAATTTTACTGATTTTATAGGGTCCAATGTACTTATGTCCCAACTTAGACGATGGAATCCTTAACTTAAGATTTCTGGTTGACAGCCAGACCAAGTCTCCTACCTTGAAAGCTGGTGCAGGTTTACGAAATTTATCTGCTGCTTTCTTGTACCTTTCTTGAGCCGATTCCAGATTTTCCTTTAGAAGATCCATATTCTTCTGTAAAGACGTGATTCTTTCAGCCACTGCTGGTAAAGGCGTTTCTATGGGAAATCGTGGTAGAATGTTAGGATGATAACCTAGATTAGAGTAAAAAGGAGACTGTTTAGTGGAGGCACTCTGAGAGTTGTTATACGAGAACTCAGCTAATGGAAGTAGATCCACCCAATCATCCTGTAGGTGGCAGATAAAGCAGCGGAGATACTGCTCCAGGGTTTGATTGGTTCGTTCGGTCTGTCCATTAGTCTGGGGATGAAAAGCAGAAGAAAGGTTTACTTTAATGTCCAATGCTGCACAGAAATTTTGCCAAAACCTAGAAGTGAATTGCACCCCTCGATCCGAAATAACCTCATCCGGTACTCCATGTAAGCGAAACACATCTTTAATCATCAAATCTGATGTCTGTTTTGCAGTGGGTAAGCCGACACAAGGGATAAAATGAGCTGCCTTTGTTAGACGGTCAACCACCACTAGAATGGTGTTCTTCCCCTGAGAGGTTGGTAACTCCACAATGAAGTCCATAGAAATGGATCCCCACGGGCGGGACGGGGTGGGAAGAGGCTGTAACAGACCAGTTGGTGAGGAGCGAGGTGTTTTGCATCTTGCACAGACCTCACATGAAGTGACATAATTCAAAACATCCTTCCTGCAAGTGGGCCACCAAAAGAAACGAGAAAGAAATTCCTGTGTCTTTAGAATTCCTCTATGCCCAGCTATCTTGGAATCGTGAATGAGTTGCAATACTCTTAATCTGACTGTTTCAGGAATATACAGACGTTGTCCCTGAATCCACACACCATTCTTAAAGACAAGACTTACGTCCCTTGGGGGTTGTGCCAAAAAGGAATCCGCATGGTATGCTTCCTTGATGTCCTTAAGTAGGTCTTGATTATGAATTACTCCTAGGAATCTAGAGTCAGGAAGAATAGTCTTAGGAGGAGTAATTGGACGTGTCTCTGCTGAGTAAATCCTAGAGAGTGCATCAGCCTTTCCATTGCGCGATCCTGGTCTATAAGAGATGATAAAATTAAATTGGTTTAAGAAAAGATTCCAGCGAGCCTGGCGAGGAGTCAGGCACTTAGCCGACCTGATAAACTCAAGGTTACGATGGTCTGTCAGGACGACTATTTGCTGTGCAGCTCCCTGAAGAAGGTGTCTCCATTCTTTGAAGGCGGCAATAATGGCCAACAACTCTCTATTGCCCACATCGTAGTTCCTCTCAGCCGAAGACAACTGCTGGGAAAAGAAGGCACAGGGATGCAAGACATTCTTCTCACCTGTTCTCTGAGAGAGTATAGCTCCAACGGCACAGTCTGAAGCATCCACCTCTATTATGAAGGCAAGCTCGGGGTTGGGATGTACTAGGATAGGTGCAGTGGTAAATTTATCTTTTAGATGGGAAAATGCTTCCTGGGCTTGGGGAGTCCAGGAAAACCTAGACTCTTTCCGGGTAAGTTGAGTGATAGGTGACACTACCTCAGAGAAATTTCTAATGAAACGTCTATAGAAGTTGGCAAACCCGATGAAGCGCTGTACCTCCTTCACATTTCTAGGACTTGGCCAATCCTTGATGGCTTGGGTTTTGCTTCCATCCATACTAATTCCTTGTGTAGACAGTACATACCCCAGAAATTGAATTTCGGTCCTATGGAATTCACACTTTTCAAGTTTGATGTAAAGATGATTTTGTCTTAGACGTTCCAAGACCATTCTCACATGTCCATGATGTTCCTCTGTGGAGTTAGAAAAAATTAGAATATCATCCAAATAAATTACCACGAATGTATCTAGGAGATCCCTGAAGATGTCATTCACCAAGTGTTGGAAAGTGGCTGGGGCGGTACTCAGACCAAAAGGCATAACTAGATATTCAAAGTGTCCATAGCGTGACCTGAATGCAGTCTTCCATTCATCCCCAGGTCTAATACGGACTAAGTTATAGGCCCCACGAAGATCTAGTTTAGAAAAAATTTTGGCATGTCGCACTCTCTCCAATAACTCAGGGATTAAAGGCAATGGATAACGGTTTCTAATAGTAACCTTATTGAGTTCCCTATAGTCTACGCATGGTCTCAGAGATCCATCTTTCTTCTTTACAAAGAAAGTGGTGCACCTGCAGGAGATGAAGAGGGGCGTATGAAGCCCTTGGCTAGATTTTCATCTATGTAATCCTTTAAAGCCTTTAGCTCGGGCCCCGCCAGGGGGTAGATCTTACCAAAAGGTATCTCTGCTCCAGGTAATAATTCAATTGGACAATCATATGGACGGTGAGGAGGAAGCTGGTCAGCGTTCTTCTTGTCACATAAATCCACATAGTCCTGGTATACAGCTGGTAGTTCAGGGACTGACATGATTCCTTTAGGAACAGAGCAAGCTGAAACTTTTGGACTCATCTGTTTCTCTGGAAAGTGTAATTCCTTGGTCTCCCAGTTAATGGTAGGATTCTGAGCCTGCAGCCATGGTAGCCCTAGAATAATGGGAAAGTGGGGAGAAGAGATAAGCATAAAGGACAGTTTCTCTTGATGATCTTTACCCATAAGAACCCTCAAAGGCTCTGTTTCCTGATCCACTGGTCCAGAGGTCAGCAGGGAGCCATCCACAGTTTCCATCTGTACTGGAGTAGCCTTCTTCACTGAACGTATTCCCTGTTTCAGAGCAAAGGAGACATCCATAAAATTTCCACTTGCCCCTGAGTCGATCATAGCAGAGCTAGACACCCAAGCTGAGTCAACCCAGAGTTTGATGGAAAGAAAGCAATGAGAATTGTTTTTCTTACAACTCAGCTGGGACACCGCTGAGGAAACTTGAAAAATGGCAGCGTTTACACAGTCAACGTCCTCAGAGGTAACGGAGTTTAAGTCCGAGAAATCAAGATCTGTTGCTGCAGATCTCTCTGGAGCCTGAGGCTCGGACCTGACATATCCCCTCTCGCAACACTCACAATGAATGAGTGCTGCAGTAGTCTTACGAGAACGGCTGGGGCAGTTTATAATGAAGTGCCCTGACTTACCACAATAGAAACATAGATTCTCCTTAAAACGATGTTCCTTGCGTGCATCACTAACCCGTCGTTGTAAAGAGTCTACCTGCATGGGTTCAGGTTCAGGTTCCCGTGTAATCCTACTCAAAGGTTCCTTAGCTGGAGAGGAAGGTAGGAAAAGGTTAGTACGATTGCTTTCGAACCATCTCTCTTGCCTGCGTTCAGTCAGACGAGTATCAATACGGATGCAGTAGTTAATAAAGTCACCTAACGCAGTGGGAGGGTCGGCACGAGCAAGTTCATCCTTAATCAGTGGAGATAACCCCTTTCGAAAAATAGATTTTTTGGCGGAACTGTCCCAGGTGGTATCAAGGGCCCATCTCCTGAAATCCATGGCATATTCAGCTACCGAGTGCTTACCTTGGCGCAAAGCTAACATGGCTGCTTCAGCTGTTGCACCTCGATTGGGGTCATCAAACACCTGCCCCATGGCTGAAATAAAATCATCAAGGTGATTCAAACAATCATCCTCAGTCTCAATCAGAGGGTTTGCCCACATTAAAGCCTTGTTGGTAAGCAACATAATTATAGTAAGCACCTTAGATCGTTCAGTGGGAAATTGTGAAGCATGTGCAGAAAAAAAAAGATTGCATTGATTAATAAATCCCCTGAATTTCTCACGTTCACCGCCAAAACGAAAAGGGGGCAACTTGGGAATCCCAGCACTCGGGGCTACGGCAGGAGCCTGGACTCGCCCCTCTAGAACCTCAATCCTGGCTCGCAAATCCTGGGTAGTCTGTCCAACCACTTGCAAATTGTGATTATTGAGGTCCTGTAGATTTGTAAAACGGGTCTTTATATTCTGCAAATCTGCAAGGATATTATCAGTCACTCCGCAAAGTTCCTTTATGCGGGCCTCCATTTTCCAGATCTAAGACAGGATTACTGGAAGAAGAGGAGAGAAAAAAAAACAATAGTGTTCACCTGTGGCAACACTGCAGAGAGAAAAAAAAATTAAGGGAACTGCTCACCTGGAATGGTTGTGAGAAGTCACAACCACTATCATCACAGAAAGTTTCAACCAGACATCTGATATCCAGAGTTACAGCAGACAAAAAAGAGAAAAGAAAGGAAAAAAAAAAAAAACAATAGTGTTTACCTGTGGTAACACTGCAAAAAGAAAAAACTTAAGGGAATTGCTCACCTGGAATGGTTGTGAGAAGTCACAACCACTGTCATCACAGAAAGTACAACCGGACGTCTGATATCCACAGTACAGCAGACACAGCCTTCCAGACCCAGCAGACACTAACGTTTTGGCTTCAGAATCTTGTAATGTATGTAGTACAGTTCATATAGCGTCTTGTGCTTGGGTGCGATGAAAACACAGGAGTCACAGGTTTGATATAGAAAAGTCCTGTATTACTTCATACAAGTTGGCAGAAATAGTCACACAGTTTGCAGACACAGAAACAGGAGACACAGCAGGCCAGAGTAATCCAAGCTCAGCAATCACTCTCCAATACAGATTCAGGATCTTCTTCTCTGTTACCGTAAGTCCATGCAAACGTGGGTCTTTCAAGAGCAGGGTTCAGAGTCCACAAGTGCTTCAGAGTTCCTCAGTAGGAATAGCTGGAGTACAAGGTCCAAGGCTTACAGGAGTCAAGTCACAGGTTCACTGCAGGCTAGTTTCTGAAGCACTGATTGCTCAGCTGTGGCTGCTTAAGAAGCAAAGGAGAGAATCAGGGCGGGAACATGCAAGCTGGAAACTCCATTTTGACTGAGGGCAAGATAGAAAGTAAAATGGCTGACGAACAAACTGAGTTTCAGGAATATATACATAGAACCTTACACCGGGTGATAATTATCACAAGGCGAAAAAGCGCTACTCATCCGCCGCTATACAGTGGCTCATGTATGTAGCGCACACCGAGAACATTGACATTCAGCATGCCTTGAGAGGGTGTGAGAAACAACTTGCTCAATATTTTCTAGATGGTTATACCTATGTTAACGGTCAGCACATAGCTTTTGAATTTCATGGCTGTTTTTTCCACGGCTGCCCGTCGTGCTATAATGAGAATGATACAAATAAAGTTACAAACACCACCTACGGTCAATTATATCATGCTTTCTTACCTAAAAAGCGCTACCTGCAGCTGCGCGGGTACACCATAAGAGTGATATGGGAGCACGAGTGGCGTGAAATGGTTAAAAACGATTCTAACCTCCAGGCATTTCTCCATCAAATGGATTTCCCCACTCCCTTAGACCCCCGCGATGCGCTTTATGGGGGTCGAACTAACGCCATTAAGCTCTATCACCAGATGGAAGCTGATGAGACTTTACATTACTACGACTTCACCAGCCTGTACCCCTTTGTAAACAAAACTAAAACATACCCTGTGGGTCACCCGGACATCATCTATGACAACTTTGGTTTCATTAAAAAATACTTTGGCTTAGCTAAAGTCAAGGTCTATCCCCCAAGAGATTTATTTTTTCCCGTTCTACCGGTAAAACTCGACAAAAAATTGATGTTCCCCCTTTGCTATACATGCGCTGTAAATTCACAGGCCGAGGAGTGCAGACATAGTGATGAAGAACGCTCCCTGACAGGTACCTGGTGCACTATAGAGCTCGAGCTGGCGACAGATAAAGGGTACCGGATCGCCCACATCTATGAAATATGGCATTTTCCAAACAGCGATGATCTGTTTGCCCCCTACATTAAATTACACCTTAGGGATAAGCAGGAGGCATCAGGGTATCCTAGCTGGTGCACTGATGATGCCAAGAAAAAGCAGTACATTGACAGTTTTCTTGAAAAAGAGGGTGTACGGTTACGACCTGAAAATATAGCCGTCAACCCCGCTAAAAGACAGATCTCCAAACTTTTCTTAAATTCTTTATGGGGGAAGTTTGCTCAGCGGGCCAATCTAGCAAGCACCGAGATTGTTAGGGATCCTGATGAGCTTTTTAGGTATCTCTTCCTGCCCTACTATGACATTTCTACGCTGGATTTTATCGATGATGAAACTGCAACCATTAACTGGAAATATGCGGATGGGCACCACACAGTCAACAAAAACACAAACATCTTTATAGCCTGCTTTACCACCGCGTATGCGCGGCTAGAGCTCTATTCTCTGCTGGACAGGCTGCAGGAGAGGTGCCTTTATCACGACACAGATTCGGTTATTTTTGTGCACAGGGAAGGTGAGTGGCAGCCGCCTCTAGGCGATTACCTGGGGGAATTGACGAGTGAGATACCCGAGGGCACATACATCACAGAGTTTGTTTCTGCAGGGCCCAAAACTTACGGGTACAAGCTCAACACAGGGAAAACTGTCTTAAAAGTGAAGGGAATAACGCTAAATGTTGGTAACTCGCAATCTATCAATTTTAGCAGTCTGAAAGACCTAGTTCTGGACTACCCCCGTAATTCAGACCCTGAAACTCAGAAGCGTTGCGTCGTACAGCAGCAGGGCATTGTGAGAGATAAAAAATATTGGAATATTGAATCTCGTGTCCTACAAAAGACCCAGAAGTGTGTCTACACAAAGCGCCAACTACTAGACGAATTCACCACCCTGCCGTATGGCTATTAGCACAGTATTGTGATGGATACGCGGCTACAACACCCGCTCTCGTGCATTCTAGCTGGGCCGTCTAATTCTGGAAAGAGTTATTTTGTAAAACAAATGCTGTATAATATTTAAAGTAATTTTTTTCACAAGCCGGATATTATTGTTTGGTTTTATTCATGCTGGCAGAAACTATATGATGAAATCTCTCTCTTTTCCTAACACCAGATTTGTGGAGGGTCTGCCGAATACATTCGTAGATGACGAATTATTCCCACCGGACAAGGTGAATTTGGCGATTGTTGATGATCTCATGGATAGTGCTAGCGAAAATTGCGAGATAGAAAAAGCGTTCACCAAGTATGTGCACCACAGAAATCTCAGTATTTTCTACCTGGTACAAAACATATTTTGTCAGGGTAAGAAAAGCCGCACCATAAATTTACACACAAAGTACATGGTTCTTTTTAACAACCCTCGAGATAAATTACAAATTTTAACACTAGCTCGTCAGATGTACCCCGGAAAAACAAGTTTTTTCCTAGAAGCATTTGAGGATGCTACGCGGGAGCCTTATGGGTATTTGCTGGTCGATTTGAGAGCTAATACACCTGAGGATCACCGCTTACGGACGGGGTTGTTTCCACCGGCGTTGCCAGCTGTCTATGTGCAGAAGAAAAACGCTTCTAAAAAGTGAATTTTATGCGGGCTCGCACATTCCACGCTGTGTGCGTTGTGCTGTAAAGATGTCCGGCGTAACTGGGCTCTCTTAAAAACACTGGTGAAGGCAACCCCATCCGTCCGGAAATCTATTTTGCGCAATGCGAGCGTGGATTTAATCACCGCTATAGGTGAGATTGCTTTAAACATCTTAAAAGGCAGAATCCCGCTGAAAGAGCGCCAAAAAGGCATACTGAAGAAGTGGCGTAAAGCTATAAGAACCATGAGTGATAGAGCGCAGTCCATAAAGAAAAAGAAGCGAGTACTGAATCAGACCGGTGGCTTTATTGGTCCTCTTTTAGGTTTTGCAATACCCATAATAACGAGTCTGCTCGCGGGCAAATAATGGAGCATGCAGAGAAAATGTATCTAGTCCCCAAACAGGACCTACACAAGCTAAGGCCACCAACCACCGAGAGCATACGCGAAACTGTTATTCGCCGCCTAGATGATGAAATTAACTCAGTTTTACAGCGCCGCGACATCCCTGACGATGTGAAAATTAAAATGTATAGCACCATGCTGGAGCGCTACTTGGTACATACGAAACGCTGCTCGAAAGAATTAACAACTTTAAATCTCGTCAGCACTCATGGTCCTGAGCATCAACAGCCGTCAAATACCGACACCGATAAAAAAAATCATGAGATCGCTGAAATTGTAGGCCATATAAACCAAAGATATAAAAAATGCTGAAATTTTACTAAACACAACAGGCTACTCCAGAATAAGAGCGTGAGAGACTGGAATGATAAAGACGAATTTATTTTCAAAGGCGCTGTAATACCCGGGTCTAACTTAGTGGATTTGGTACGTATTACAACTCAGAGTCACGCTCTGACCGTCAGGAATTTACCTAGGGGCTGGGAATCGTTTATGAGAGCTATGGCCGAGTTGAATATACCCTCTACTGTTGTGGGTAACCCCACTACTAGGCAGCATTTAGACGAATTAAAAATGGCCTCCAGCGCTGGTGTATCTACACCGATGAGGGTAGACCCCTCACCCCGTACAATTCATTCTCTGCACTCGTTGTCATTAAGCACCACAAGGGGAACTCTACTACCTAAAAAAAGGTCTCTACCGATACTGCCAGCCATGTGGCTCACGATGTAGCCTATGTACTTGTTAATTATCTATTTTATCATGTGTGTGATGCTATTTGTTAATTGTGCATGTGACACTTTTTATATCATTCTGTATGTACTTTTAAATGCTTGAAATGTCTTTGAGATGTATTTATTTATTACAATAAAATCTTGTAACCTTGTTTTACAATACCGTGTCATTGCTTTTTTAAAAATACGAATAAATCATTCGCGTGTGTAATATTGTAACATGGCCATATACATAATATGCCCGTGACCATTTAAAGGACTTGTCCGGGCATGCCCGGACTATGCCTGGCTATACACAATACAGGGCTAATTACTATGCGTAATTTCTATCAAGTGAATTACCATATCTAAATAGCATGTTAAGATGCAAGCTTCTGTCAATTGTACTTTACTGGACATGTCCGGACGTATCACTGGTGCAGTCCTGCTAATACGGATCCTATATTTTCTTTAATTCACTATGGGGAAAAACTTCTTATATACTGGATAATACGTACAATAAACTCCTTTTAGTCTGTACATAGACTACTAAGATATACCTTTACAGCAAGTGAAGCAGACACTCAGATAAAATCCCTTTACATACATTTACTGGTGGACTTAAAAGTTCCCCCACAAAAAGAGCCTTATAAAATCAAGATTCGCCATGATACACCTTTCCACCACACCACAGACTGATCAAATCCACAAGGAGATAGATAAAATATAAATAGAGCCGAATAAATTCATGAATCACTTTGATAGAACTTCCCAGATTCAACACTCCTGATTTCCCAGACAGATCAAATCACAAGGAGACGGATTAAATGATAGGGGGCGTGACGACCTGTCAGATTGAGTTTGACGAAAGGTACCCCTCCTACACTACTATCAGCTGTTCAGCACTGCAGCTGCATGTGTCGGGGCTGTGTCAGTTACAACACATGCATATAGAGCCCAACAAACAGGCTCTCCATGCATGTGTTGTGACTGTCAGACAGCTGCGACACATGCAGCTGCGGTGCCGAACAGCTGATCATCCAGAGCGCTCCAGGTATCCAGGTTCCGGATGCAGCTTCTTCGGTAAGCGCTATAGCTTGCCGAATAAGGAGGGAGATGGCGATGTTCGCTCATCTCTAAACCCTACCGATATGGTTTCTGATCGAGGGGTCAGTTTATTTCCAAATTTTGGAGGGCGTTTTGCACTTGTTTGGGAATCCATCTGTTGTTGTCTTCAGCATTTCAGCCGCTGTCTACTTGGCATACTGAATGGGTTAACCAGAATTTTAAGACTTATCTTAGGTATTTTGTGTCAGAGAATCAGGAGGATTGGGTTACCTTCTTACCTCTAGCTGAATTAGCGGTAAGTAATCGTTGTCGTGAGTCTACTGGTAAGTCCTCATTTTTTTAGGCATACGGGTTTCATCCTCAGTTCAGCTAATTTAATAGGAATCGTTCTTCAGGAATACCTGAACAAGAACGATTTTCATCATCAATTATGTCTATGTGGCAAGAGGCTCTTGATAATTTGAGGAAGATGGGATCCAAAAATAAAAATGAGACTGATCGGAGAAGTTTGGTGTGTCCGGAGTTGTGTGTTGGTGACTTGGTGTGGTTGGTCCTCAAGGATCATTAGGTTGAAGGTTCCCTCTTGGAAACTGGGTCCCAGGTTCATCGGTCCTTATAAGATTATGATCGTTGTCAATCCTAAAGTTTTCCACCTTGCTTTGACACTCACTTTTAGGATCCATAATGTGTTTCATCGATCTCTACTCAAAAAATATGTTGCGTCCTCTGTACCATCACAGCTACCACCATCTCCAGTCATTGAGGATTGAAATTTGGAATTTCAAATAGCTAAGATCGTTGATTCTCATCGGTCATTTCAGTATCTGGTACACTAGAAGAGATATGGTCCTTAAGAGAGGATGTGGGTACCAGCATCTGACGTCCACACAGCCAGGTCGATCCTGTCTTTTCACACTGCACACCCTGACAAACCTAGTTCTGAGACAACTGAGGTCCCTCATAGAATGGGGCTACTATCTGTCACGGACGTGGTTTGTGGTACCACTGTTCCACGGCCCGGGGAGAACCTGGAGGGACGTGACTAAGCGAGCACTGGACTGTTCACTAGAGCCTCTGATGGTGAGATTAGGCTTGGCTCCCAATGCAGGCCAGGTGCAACTCCAGGACAGACCAATAGATGTACAGCAGCTGGACCCAGTAGGACAGACTGGATGGTGCAACAGGCAGATTTTGTATCAGAGTGCAGCAGGCAGAGTTCGTAGCAGAGTGCAGCAGGAAGAGTTCATAGCAGAGTGCAGCAAACAGGATCTTCACCAGAGTGAAGCAGACTGAGGTCATAGCAGAGTGCAGCAGACAGGATCTGCACCAGAGTGCAGCAGGCAGGATCTGCACCAGAGTACAGCAGGCAGGATCTGCACAATACTGCAGTAGGCTGGATCTGCACCAGAGTGCAGCAGGAATGCTCTGTACCAAAGTGCAGCTGGGACTGGTACACAATCTTACGCAAATTATACTGCAGAACAGGAAGGTTGCTCAGGCACCTCCCCAATGGGGAGGAAGCAATATATGCATAATGCCTCTCAGCTATTGGCTGGGGAGGAAATAGCAAGTGCACGCGCTGGCCCTTTAAGAGGGTGGGAGTGCACGTGCGCGTGCCCAAAGGACATGGCTGGAAGCCCAGCTGGAAGCTCTGCTGGGAGCATGCAGAGCATGGGGAAGGGGAGAACCGACCGCAGCGTGGGTGAGTGAAGTGACATGCCTGAGATCCTGCCTGACAGAGCAGGGATCCGGTGTAGTGCTAACAGTACCCCCTCCGCTAAGAGTATGCCCCCTCCTCTTCAGGCCATCGAGAACGTTCTGGAGGAGAAGCGGAGCATGCATGTTTTCCTTCGGCTCCCAGGATCTCTCTTCGGGACTAAATCCCTTCCAGTCAACAAGGAAGAAGGTCTTGCCTCTCACCTTATTCATGATCAAGATGTTCTCCACTTCAAAAATATCATCCGAGGCAGTTGGCATTGGCGTGGTACTGGAATCCTTGAAGAAGGGACTCAGGATGACCGGCTTCAGCAGAGATATATGGAAGGAATTCAGAATTTGTAATGAAGGAGGCAAATTTAGTTTATAGGAGACCTCATTGATACGCTTCAGCACTTCAAAAGGCCCCATAAAATGAGGACCCAACTTGTAAGTGGGAACCTTCAGCTGGACGTACCTGGACGAGAGCCATACTTTGTCGCTGAGGTGGAAGAACGGAGGATCCAGGCGCCTTTTGTCTGAATGTCTCTTCATACGGGCGGAGGATGCTTCTAAAGTGGCTTTGGTGTCCTCCCACAACTTTACAAAATTTTTGGAGCGGACATCTGCCGCAGGGACATCAAAAGGAACCTCGGGTTGCTGACCGAACACAATGTAGAAAGGAGACTCTCCCAAGGTTTCACCAACATGATTGTTGTACGAGAACTCAGCCCAGGGAAGTAATTTCACCCAATCATTGTGGTGGGCATTGACGAAGTGTGGCAGGTAGTTGCCCAGGACCTGGTTGTTGGAATATGTTTGGTGCAACAACTCCATTCCTGTCTATGAGTGTTTAGTTGCTAGATTGGTATGCTGTGTATAAAATTTAAAAAAAAACTCTTAGAGGCTCACGCAGGAAGAGCATGTGATTGTATTACCTGTTTTTCCTGTGTCTGTGTATGAAAAAAGTAGCCTGCTGTAGATGCTGCACAGATAGAGACACACAAATGATTTATTCCTGATCTATTAAGTTTATTGTTCCTGATTGTTCCTGAATAAACAAGTTCTGTTGTCACACGCTTGGACAGTATCATGAGTAATCCGCTGCCAACAATGGTTGACACGCTCCTCTTGCCCATGGTACTGAGGGTGATAGGCTGATGAGAAATCCAAGATGATATCCAGATGTTTACAGAGAGCTCGCCCGAATCTGGAAGTTAACTGCAAACAGTGATTGGACACAATGTAATGAGGAAATCCATATAGGCAGAAAATATGTTTGATGAAGCCGTCAGCCAGTTCAAGAGTGGACAGAAGAGCAGACAACGGGTAAAATGCGCAATTTTGGAGAAGCGGTCCATGACAACCCAGATGACGGTGAAACCTTCGGATACTGGCAAATCTGTAATGAAGTCCATTGCTATGTGCTGCCATGGACCAGATAGCACGGGTAATGGCAGGAGAGAAAAGGTAGGATGTCGTCTTTATTGAGGTCACAAATTGGATAGGTAGCCACGTAAGCATAGATCTCCCTCCTCATGGATGGCCAACAGTAGTGGCAGGAGATCAATTGTAGTGTCTTCCTTTGTCCCATGTGACCAGCCACCTTGGACGCTTATCCCCATGACAAAACGCTCTTCTTCTCGGATTCAGCCACAAGGGTCTTTAAAGGGGGAATTTGCGACAGGCTGACTGGAGCAACAGTAACCATCTTGGATGGTTCAATGATGAATTGAGGATCCTCCTTTTGGTCCCCAGACAGAAATGAGCGAGAGAGGGCATCAGCTCTGACATTCTTGTCACCGGACCTGAAATGCAATAAAAAGTTAAAGCGGGGAAAAAGCAAAGACCACCTGGCTTTGCTTTGATTAAGTCTCTGGGCAGACTGGAGGTACTCCAGGTTCTTATGGTCCATGTAGATGACCATTGGATAGACTGTGCCCTCCAGCAGGTATCGCCACTCCTCCAAAGCCATCTTAATGGCGAGTAATTCCAATTCACCAATGGAGTAGTTATGATCTGGAGCAGAGAAGGCCTTAGAGAAGAAACTGGGGGAAGATTTCTGAGAAAGCACAACTCCAGCCCCTTATGAGGATGCGTCCACCTCTAGGAAGAACTGTTTGTTCAAATCTGGATGAGAGCGGTGGAGAAGGACCATTTAAGAGAGCAGAAGGCCTCCTCAGCCTTGGAGGACCGGTTCTTTGGATCCGCTCCTTTTCAGGTCGTAGCAGAGATGGGAGCGGTCAGAGTGGAGAAGTGAAGAATGAGTTGTCGATAATAATTAGCAAAGCCAAGGAATCTCTGCATTGCTTTGACTCCAACAGGCAGCGGCCATTTAAGGATGGAAGAGACCTTCTCAGGATCCATCCTGAGTCCAGTATCTGAAATAATGTAACCCAAGAAGGGAAGGGCAGTTCAAAAACGCATTTCTCATATTTGGTGAAGAGTCGATTCTCCATAAGATGCTGAAGAACTTGCCGAACTGCTCGTCTGTGGGAGCCCAGATCCAGAGAAAATATAAAAATATTGTCCAGATACACAGCAGCGCAGAATAAAAGAAGGTCCCGGAAGATATCATTGATGAACTCTTGAAAAACTGCCGGTACATTATTGAGCCCGAAGGGCATCACTCTGTATTCATAATGTCCATCCCTGGTGTTGAAAGCCGTCCTCCATTCGTCTCCACGGCAGAGGCGGATTAGATTGTATGCACCTCTTAAATCAAATTTGGTGAAGATCCTATCACCTCCTAATCAGTCAAACAACTCAGGGAACAGTGGGATAGGGTATTTATTTTTCACCGTGATCTGGTTGAGACCCTGATAATCTATACAGGGTCGGAGTGATCCATTTTTCTTTTTAAGGAAGAAAAACCCGGCACCAGCAGGGGAGAAGGACGTCTGAATGAACCCCTGGTCAAATTCCCCTGAATGCAGTCCGACATAGATTAGGTCTCAGCAGAGGACAGAGAGTAAATTTGGCCCCTTGGGGGTGTAGATCAGCTAATCAAGTCGATAGGGCAGTCATACAGCCTGTGGGGCGGCAAAGTCTCTGTTTCCTTTTTGTCAAATACAATGGCAAAGGACCAATAGGCAGAAGGCAAACTGGGCAACGATGCTGGAGACCTTTGCCGGATGTACCAGTGCCAGACACTTCGCAATACAGGAATGTTCCCTGGGGAGCACCTCTCCAGTTCTCCAGTCCAAAACAAGTTCATGCTGTCGTAGCCATGGTAGTCTTAACAGAAAGGCGTGAGACATGTGGGAAAGAACATAGAAAACTATCCTCTCAGTATGAAGCATCCAAATATGTACCTCAAGCGGCTCAGTAGCCAGACGAACCGTCTCCCAAAGAGTTCTCCCATCAACAAATGTTATTGCCAGAGGGTTTTAGAGCGGACAAACTGGAATTTTGAACCGATCCACTACAGACTGGAGGATAAAATTTCCTGTTGCTCCAGAATCCAAATACGCTGACACAATAAACTGGGATTGATCAGTTGTCATGGCCACAGTAAGGGTCAGTGGTAGAGAGATGTTTTTTCCAACTATGGAGGCCTCTCCTACTGGCCCTAGATGCTGGAGTTTCTGCGGCTTCACCGGGCAGGCTCGAATGGAGTGACCCATGTCCCCACAATACAGGCACTGGCCTGTAGTGTGGCGATCCCTCTGTCGCTGACTGGCAAGGGCAAAGCGATCAATCTGCATGGGTTCAGGTGAGACCTGAAAAGGAGAGAGCGAAGGAACAAGAACTTTGAAAAGACGGAGCCAGGCGCTGTGTTCCAGTTTCACTTGCCACTTCACAGGCACACTCTCTGAAACAAAGATCTATACGGATAGTGAGAGAGAACAGGTTGTCGAAGGTAGTTGGTTGGTCTTGACCGGCTAGCTCATCCTTAGGGCGCCGTCACACATAGCAACACACCAGCGATCCCGACAATGATATGCACTTAGAAAAATAGAGGGGAAGCTCACTTTACTGTAGCGGGTGCTCAGGAAAACGGATAATATAGAACCACTGATATAATCCGGCACACCAAACGTAAATAGGATGCAAAAACAAAGTTTTTATTTGAAACAGTGACAGCTCATACTCCGAAGAACAATGATAAGTATAGGTACATAGTTTCTCAACGTTTCGGCATTGTATGCCTTTTTCAAGAGGTACCTTTTACTTAGTAAGCATGAAGAAATGAAAGGGACAACGTCCAGGAGTTTCCAATGCGGCAGTGAGCTGCCGCATTGGAAACTCCTGGACGTTGTCCCTTTCATTTCTTCATGCTTACTAAGTAAAAGGTACCTCTTGAAAAAGGCATACAATGCCGAAACGTTGAGAAACTATGTACCTATACTTATCATTGTTCTTCGGAGTATGAGCTGTCACTGTTTCAAATAAAAACTTTGTTTTTGCATCCTATTTACGTTTGGTGTGCCGGATTATATCAGTGGTTCAATGATATGCACTTGTCAGGATCGCTGGTGTGTCGCTACATGATCGCTGGTGAGCTGCCAAACAGGCAGATCAGGCAGCGATCAGGACAGCGACACTGCGGGTAACGTCGCTCAGTTACACGCAGTGTACATTGTATACCAGCCCGCTGGTGCTGGGAGCTGGTAAAAAAGGTACACATCGAGTTTCCAGGCGCTGCGTGGTGCCTGGAAACCCGATGTGTACCTTGGTTACCAGCTGATCGCTGGTCCCCTGCCTGCCACACGCAGCGATGCGTGCTGGCCAGCGGGAGACCAACGATCAAAAAAATGTCCTGGCCTTTGGACAACGATCAGCGATATCCAGCAGGGGGGCTGGTCGCTGATCAGTGTCACACAGCGATATCGCAGGGGAGATCGCTGTTGCATCACAAAACTAGTGACTCAGCAGCTATCTCGCTAGCGAGATCGCTGTGTATGACGGAGGCTCTAATGTCTCCGGAAAGCCCCTCCCAGAATGTCGCTACCAAAGCTTCTTTACTCCATCTGAGTTCGTAAGCCAGAGTGCAGAAGCGTACCGCATATTGTCCCACAGATGAATTGGACTGATGTAAATGGAGAAGAGTGGAAGCTGAAGAGGTGGTTCGCCCGTGTTCATCAAATATTTTGCAAAAAGCTTCCAAGAATACAGACAAATTGGAGATGATCGGGTCCTCTCTCTCCTATAATGAGTTCAACCACAACAGGGCTTCGCCTCCAAGGTGCGACATAAGGAATACCACCTTTGCTCAGTCCAATGGGAAGTGGTGAGGAAGAAGTTCAAAATGTAGCAGGGACTGTTTGATGAACCCGCGGCAGAGCTTCGGATTGACGTCAAAGCTTTGTGGAGCTGCGAGTCGGGGACCTGGATCTCGAACTAAGCAGACAGCCTGAGAAGTCTCTGGAGAAGACACGGCTGCTTCAACATGCGGGAACTCTGGAGAGATGTTTAAGGCCTTCAACTTTGTAGTCAGGGACTGCAAGTGCATGGACAGCTCCTCCTGAGCGTCTTTCTGTTGGCAGAGTTCTTCGTACATGATCCGAACAGGCAGGATCCAGGATCCAGCGGGGTCCATGGCCTGAGCAAACTGTCACGGACGTGGTTTGTGGAACCACTGTGCCATGGCCCGCGGAGAGCCTGGAGGGGTGTGACTAAGTGAGCACTGGACTGTTCACTAGAGCCTCTGATGGTGAGATTAGGCTTGGCTCCTAATGCATGCCAGGTGCCACTCCAGGACAGACCAATAGATGTACAGCAGCTGGACCCAGCAAAGTAAGTGGCCCCGGGGTCTTTACCATCAGAGGTAATCCGAGGAACAGGGTGAGCTAGGGCGCCCCTAGCGTTAGGGACAGTGAAGGATGCCCTGGCACTGGGACACCTAATAGAATCGTGACAAGTACACAGACAGGACAGCATAGGATCGCTGCTGACTCTTTGAGGTTAAACATTTCCCTTCCTGT
The DNA here is from genome assembly GCA_033576555.1 of Oophaga sylvatica. Lineage (NCBI taxonomy): Eukaryota > Metazoa > Chordata > Amphibia > Anura > Dendrobatidae > Oophaga > Oophaga sylvatica. The sequence goes on along the minus strand of JARQOD010000004.1, from coordinate 54,378,008 downwards.
TGCATTTCTAGCACTCTGAGCTCAAATTCCTGCCTTAGTGACTTGACTAATGATTTATTTTTGCAGATGTAGCAAAAACCCTTGCTCCTGTAATAAACAGGCAGGGTAAATGTTGCTTTCTGCTTACCTGCCACTGCTATATCGTTTGTATTATCACTTATTTATCCTCTTCTTGCTAGGAATTGTGGCATGTACCAACTATGTTACTGTATGGTCAGACACAGCCATTACACAATACATAGCAGGAGAACATTTACTGCATAAAATTAATGCCCATTAACAATTTTTTTACATATCCAATATCCTTAAATAAAGGATCACTTATGGAAAGTAATTTGTGGCATTAGCCAGCAGTATTGTTGAGGTGCCTACAATTGTTAAACGCAATCAGTCAAACAGTTGCAGAACTATAATCATTTACTGGGTTTTTTAAATTGCTTTTATTTTTTGTAAATTTTATTTATGTTTTTTAAATATTGACTATATTGACTATTTTTCCATTTTAACCAAACTGAAATGTAATTTAACCCCTTAATCCCATTGGACGTACTATTCCGTCCATGTGACCTGGTACTTAATTCCCAGGGATGGAATAGTACGTCCAAGGCGATCAGCTGCGCACCCGCGGGGCGCGCAGCCGATCGCCGCCGGGTGTCAGCTGATTATCACAGCTGACACCAGGTCCTATGTGCCAGGAGTGGTCACGGACCGCTCCCGGCACATTAACACCTGGCACACCGCGATAAAACATGATTGCGGTGTACCAGGGGCACAGGGAAGCATCGCGCAGGGAGGTGGCTCCCTGCGCGCTCCCCTGAGACCCTCAGAACAGCGCGATGTGTCGCGCTGTTCCGAGAGACTCTCCTCACTGCAGGACCCCGGATCCAAGATGGCCACCGGGTCTTGCAGGGAGGTGGCTTCCTCAGTGCCTTCTCAGAGGCACTGAGAAGCCTGCAGCAGTGCCAGAGCGATCGCTGGTGTGACAGTGTGCTGTGCACACTGTCACACCAGCGATCTGACCCTACACAGTGATGTCCCACCCTGGGACAAAGTAAAAATGTAAAAAAAATAAAAATAAGAAGTGTAAAAATAAATTCCTAAATAATGAAAAAAAAAAAATATTCCCCAATAAATTCACTTATTTAATGTAAAAAAAAAAACAATAAAAGTACACATATTTGGTATCGCCGCGTCCATAACGACCCGTACTATAAAACTGTCCCATTAGTTAACCCCTTTAGTGAACCCCTAAAAAAAAAACAAGTCTAAAAAACAATGATTTATCATCATACCGCCGAACA